>OZ001249.1:8675000-9275000 GCA_963924025.1 Ischnus inquisitorius
AATATGTAAATAATTCGCATGAAAAGGACAGTGCAACAAAAACAACTCGAACAGTTCGCGTGAACCACGCGAGAAGTTCGCGCGCATCGAACAGATCGAATGAACCACTCTAGAAGCGCTTCAGAGCATCTCGAGCGCTTCGGAGCAACTCGAGCGCTTCGGTCCGACTCGAGCGCTTCGGACCGACTCGGGCGCTTCGGAGCAGCTCGATCGCTTCGGAACAACTCGACTGATTCGCGTAATTCAAATAACTCGATGGGTTCGGATGCATCGTACGTCCCGCGCGCATCGAATAAACCGAATGATTCGAGCGCTTCGGAGCAGCGCGAGTCAAGCTATGACACCGAGTCTTGCACGAGCAGACTCCAACAGACTCGAACGGCGACGAGCCGAGCCGAACGCCGAGTAGCTCGGATGGTCTCGAGCTTTTGCACATCCCTACTACCCGCCCGACCGCGCGTACCTTTGCATCTCCACGAAATTCGCTCCGATCTTTGGAACGGTGGAAACTGGCTCACTGTGTCTACGTCTTGTCTATGTCGCGCGTATGAAAATCTAGCGTGACCCTTTTTTTTCGGCAAGAGGTGGATTCGAGTCGTTCGATAAACTGATCCCATAACCCATAACTAGTTTCGATACTCCTATTGGTTCTTTTGTCGTTTTGCCGCTCACGTCTCTAGTCGCAGTACCCGCGCACCGCGCTGCAGCATGGCGGGTAGATTTGTTAACTTGCGATTTATTCTGAGTTTTGGAGTTTTGTTGATGATGCAATAACAAAAAAAAAACTATTGGGAAAGTGTGTGTGTTCGTCGAATTTTATCAAGAAACCCTTCGATCGCTCGGCAAATTATTCGACAAGCCGAGGGTACATCGATCCAGCGATCTACAAAGCAGCCGCATTGACTAGCAACCTCCTTGACCTTCCTGTTTTCGGGATTAGTTTTATATTTTCTTCGGTAAGTTTTAAATATTTTATTTCTTTCCTTTGCGAAAATTCCTTCCTTTTGAGCGATTTCTATCCCTTTATCAAAATGTACGATTATTTCCTGACCCTCTTTACTTTAATATTCGGATTTGTATTTTGCGCAATTGTCCGCAGGGTTACCCGCTACCTCTGATCTTTCCGTGTTAACGCGAGCGTGCAAACCGTTGCCCGACCGATCCGATGTGCTTTCTGCCGTCGGTTCCATTAGTTTCCTTGTGAAAAGTTCGATTTCCGCGATAATTTGTTTTCCGTGTTCGATTATTTTCTTTCGTGTGCGAGTGTTTGAAAAATGTTCGAGTAACTGGACTTGAGTAAGATAGTGGCAATTATTGTATTTTTCAATTTTTGTCTATTCGTGACCCTTCTGATCCTTTCCGTTCGGCTTTCGGAATATCACGTTCGAACAATGAATAATAGGATGGTCTCGGTAGTACCGAACATTGTAACGCGAGTCGAAATTCCCCTTTTGCGTGCAGGACCCCGACGGGCATAGATAAAAGCGCGATAAATAATTTAATTATTGACTTGATTGTCCTCGTGGTTTGCCTAATAGTTACTTCAATAACCGTGACAATATTATTTATTATATTTTTTTAATTATTCCACCGCGAGACTGAGTCTACTCCAGAAATCGAATCCGAAACTCCGATCGAGCCAACGGAATATTTCTGTCCTTATTGCCAGGATACGCACCTCCTCGGTGAGGATGCGTGAAATTTGTTAAATCTTTATGGTTTTATGCGCGAATGGGCTCTAGCGTCTTCCCAAGCAAATTTCCGCGAGGTTAGGCTCAAAACGAGGCATCCGCGAATCGTAGCCGCTTCGATAACGTGTAAATTCATTAAATCGATTGACCGAGATGAGGCCGGTTCCTCAGTTAGATTCACGATTCGCGACGTAACAGGCGTCATCCAAAACAAGACGTTCCCGGACGACTACGATTCGTGATTTCGTGAGTGTTGTATTTTTTGTAACATTTTTTTTATGTCATGCTTTGGAAAAAACGATTTTTTTAAACAGTCTTCTATGATTGGAGGTTACAACCTACAAATATTAAGCGCATAGAAAAAAAAAACGTGTTGTTATATTAGACATATGGCCTGACCAAGGCGCTACAGTCCGTCCGAAATCGTACTATCCTCCATGAAAACTCTATCCTACAGCAGCACAACATATAATAAGCTCAATAAAGCGTTTCCAAACATAAAACAACTCCTATCTCGATATCTTCAACAAGCCGTGTAGTGAATTGCGTTAATTTCTACCAATTTTCAGCTGATTGAAGTTTTGTTTCAGGAACAGCATTGACTGTGTATCATAACATTGCTATACCTAATATTGTCGCGTAATTTTCATTCGTTTCCGAAATCATGTTTTTGCATGTTTTATGACGTTTTACACTATTCTGAGTGTACTGACACATAAATCTCGAAAGCACATTTTTTTCACGAAAACGAAGCTGTCTACGAGGAAGGAAAATGACATTTTCGAAAGTGACAGCTTCCTTCATTTTAATACGCACCGAAATAGTCATTACGCGTCGTTTACGCTATAATGCGTAAAAAGCTAGAAGCTAGAAACCAAGACGGCACATCTTCGCGAGGATTAGTTACAAAGAGTACGTGTACGTAATAAGTTATATCGACTTCTGGTCCCGGAGCCTCTCGTCGGTGGGAAACTTGCAATCATTTCTCACACAACTTTGATCTTACTCACGTTTTCCCTCTGGAATCTTGGGCAATGATGCTGAGCTGGAGATATTATACGTCCATTTGCGTCGAGCCTCGGCGTATTTTTATCTCGCAGTGTCGATCTCTATGGGCGGCGTTTCTCGACATCCTGTAAAAGTGAAAAGACTTTGTACATACATTATACGTTACGTCGAATCGAGGAAAGTTTTCAATCATTGTAATTTCGTATCAAAGAGCATTCAATTAATCCTAATTAATAATGTTCCAATTAATGAATTATTGATTATCGTGTCGAACAGAGGTACGCGGATTTTCGAACTCGGAATCTTTTATACATAATGTATGTATCCATCGCTTGTTCTTCGATCTCTCGAATGACGAAACTAAAACGCTTTGGGCGGTTTATGCGTTACCTAAGAAATTATGTAGACTTGCCAATGGTTTGCGTAATATATTACAGGATTAAGAAGAAACGAATTAATGGATGACATATTGAGGCCCGTTACGTTTTTTGCCGTTCGTTAACCGGTACATCGAATTTTTTCTACGCGTAATTGAACTTGTAACTTCTTTACAAAGCAGCAGTCAGTGCAGTGAATCGCGGCACATGTTGTAAATACGAAGGCCCGCTGCGTTCGTTTCGTGTCTTCTGTTTTAGTGGGGATAAGCATAAACCCCTATGCAGATTTTGCTTACGCGTGGAAAATGCTTCGTTTTTGTGAAAAAAAATCAAGATTTTTATGACAATTCTTCTGAATTCCCAAAAAATCCAAAGAACTTCCACAACAATGCTGAAGCACGTTAAGTGCGACTCTCCTGAAATTTAATACACAAGATGAGTTGACCTTCAAAGGTGCTAGGTTTGATTTCGGCCGAGAACGGCGAATACAGTGGTCAGTAAACGGATCGAAAGGTATTCAAGAATACTTCCAGGATTTTATTGCGATAGTCACCACCGTTTGCAAGGCGAAAATAAATTTATCCATAAAATATTAATGTGTATTTTTTTTTTTTGAGACATCAATATAAAGTGTGGACTTGACTCAGTTTGCATCACAAGAGTTGCGGCCAGAACGCTAAAATTGAACTTGGGTTTTTATTATAAAAAGGAAAAAACTTTGACCTCTCCCGTAAAAAAGAAATTTACCATTCCACGCACAACGTTTGATTTTTTCTTCAAAATAAGAATAATAAGATAACAAATAATTATTGCGTGTATGTCATTGCGTGCACAATAATGTTGTCTCTATGGTATAAAAATCTGAAAAAAATCATGCATATTAAAGGTACTAAAAAGATTAATTTTGTACAATAATCATTCCAAAATGTTATTAACAAATTGATGAAAAAGAAATGAGTTTAACAGATTTCCGGCAAACTAACTTTTTCAAACTAAATTAACTTTGAATTTTATGATTTTCCGTAATTTTTTCCACGTAAAAAGAAATTCATAGTCGATTTGAAAATCTGAAAAAATTCTTATAGTTTAGATTATAGTTTTTGCTATTGAACGTAACATGTAGTGTATTTTTCAGTGACCTAAAGAAAAAAAAATGTGTATAGTAACAATGTCGAAAAGTGGAAAACACGAACCAGTAACCTCATTTTGAAACGTCATTGACGGAACAGTATTATTCTTAAAATTTGCAAAATTTTCTTACCCAATAAAACATCTTGTTAGCGAAATAAATGAACAAAAAAATGTATAACTTAAATTATTTTTTCTTTTTTGTATCACTCAAGTCAACTTCACCAATCTCTAAAATTCATTTCCTGACAAGTATATTTTTCTTCGGTTGTCGCAGATTTCAGACCAAACGAATACAATGATTATAGTTTTTGACGGCTAGTTTTTTCGTAACAGGCAATGTCATGGAACGTGGGCGGGGATTTTTTATGCGAAGAAAAATAGATTCATAGCGCGTCGTTGTATACCATTAACAAGACAAAAAGTGAATTTTTTGTCATATCTTATTCGATAGCTCCGTCAGAGAAGCTTAAAAAAAATCCCCGCACTCGTTCCGCAATAAATTATCTAACGATCAAAATAAGACCTTATAAGCGAAGATTCATGATTTCGGTTGGTCCAAAGAATGCGACAAGTGCAAAAAATTATGGCAGTGCCTCTTTCACAAATAATGCTTTACTTTTTCAGTGTAAAACTTAATTTTTATTTTAAGTTATAGATACTGAAAAAAAAACATTGATCTTCGTTTTTTCAGGTGACTTTAGGTGACTTTAGGTGGAGGTTTCCTTGTCTATCCCGATCTCAACTGTAACTGATCTCACCTATAATAGAATATTGTAATATAGTGTACCGAGGGCCGAAAGTTAGCGTTTACGGCAAAGGTGAGGTTTACTGGTCGAGCAAAGCGAACTCGGACTTCAAAACTTGCGCCCGTGACAATCGCAAACTTTCGGCCTTTGCTGCATTATATCAAGAGACGCGGTAGCGTCTCGACGCCAAGTAAAAAAAAAAAAAAAATTTTACTAGACGACGAGACGCTACCGTGTAAGCATTCGCCAAAATGCCGGATGAGGGGCCCGATTTCGAATTAAACTCGTTCGTTCTTCCAAAACTACGCATCAGATCTAATTTCTGACAACATTTTCTAATATATATTCGACATCAGCTTTCAAACGCGTCTAGACGCGATTAAATCCGTTTAGCCGATGTCAAAATATCATGATGTGAGCTTATCGTTTTTCCAGATTTTTTCGTTCTTTCGTTCAGGCAACTGTTAGCCGTTACCTGTTACCAGTGTGAAGTTGTCGCTTGTTACCTCTGTGAAGTTATTCCTTGTTACCACTGTGAACCGTTCGCACATGGGTAACATAGGCGCTCACACAGGCGACCAAAATTGTAACCGCTATTGGCCGACGCACACGGGAAGTATCGCCGAGCGACTCAGCCGTGTGCCGTCGTCTGCTCGATCTCGGTCTATCGAGTTAGTTATAATTCTCGTTCGATTAAAAAGTTTTCGCGGGTGTGATTCGATGTGTTTTTAAAAGTTGATGACGTTAACGCGATTAACACAAGTAAATGTGTCCTGTTGTTTCTAGTTTGATTCGGATTTCTTGCAAAAAAACTCGGAATCTCTTCGATCAGCTCGTTTGTCGTCGAGTTGTTAGTCGCGCGTTAATTTGACTAACCTATTATTTTGACGAAATTTTTTTTTTCACGATTTTTAGGCACTCACTCTAACAATATGCAAAGAGTGCCTATTGCAATGACCTTCGAGGCCCGTTTTCAGAACTTTCGATGAGGGTACTCCGCAGAGCCTGCTCCAAGATTTTTTATTTTTTAGGATTAACTTTGGTGTACCTCTGACATGATGCGTAGTCAGTTTAAAGTGACTGCGATGACTAGAAATATTTCTTTTAGCTTGCGGTGCAGCAGAAATAGGTTTTTCATAAAAAAAATTTCCTCGGATGTCCGTATCATACTGTAACTTTGGATTCTTCGAACCAACTTCGCTCATCTTCGCAGGATTGTTTTATCACATTATCACAAGTATGCACATCACTTTTGGAACCAAGTTGAGACATTTAAATACTTTTTCCAAAACATTATAGCTCACAATTTTGATTTTTCCTTCTGCAAATGTCCGTACGGTGCTGCAATAATGAATCCTACGGAACAATTTTTTTCTCCTTCGCAGCATCATTTTGTTTCTTGAAAAACTCTATGCCTAGCAAATTTCAAGTCATTTGAACATCTCTAACTATTTTTTGTCCAGAATTTTCCATTTAAAAAATCATTTTCTCTCAACCAGTGTCCGTACGGTGCTCTAATACTGAATCCTATGAACGAATATTATTGAAATTAACACAACTGATTTATTGCATTGAAAACATTATGCACAACAACTTTGAAGTATTTCTGAATATTTTAAATATTTTTAATCAGCCCTTCTATTGACATTGATAATATCTCGAAGGTTATGTTATATAAATTAACCGATAAACGGTTTTTCATTATCTCTACAGATGAACCTTGGTCGGGAAAAATAAAACCCGAAAAACAACACATTTATTAACTTATAGTTACTTATTTTATTTGAAAAATTGTACATTTTCGTCTGTATTCACATTCGCAAAAAAAATCAGAATTTTCACTCGCGCACTTAAAAACTTAGTTATTAACTTACAGAGAAAAAGGATTCGACATTCGAAACTATTGCATTTAATCAAGGAAAGACGATAAAAATCGCGGTTTATTACATTTTTCCTGTCCATGCTATCCGTCAAACTCTCAAAGCCGACGACAATTTCCCAGCAGACGAAATTTATTACGCGGCGGCGCATGTACTCTGAGGCGGGGACGTTCGAAATGTGAAACAAAAATTATCACGTACCTATCACGTTACTCATAGATAAAACGATGAAGGACCGATTCCACGTGATATCGTAATCGAAATAAAACGTGTTAAATTTGAACATCACGTTTTATTATGTAAAGCCTGTCGGAGACTTCGAGACGAATTTTTCGAAAAATTTTTAAGGTGTTGTAAAAATATTTGAAAGGCCCACAAAAGGCTGCAAATTTTTATTTCAGTAACGTTCTATTTCCTTTTCCAAGCAACGCAAGAGTCATGACGATATCTCTTTTCCTAATCGAGTTATCTTTTTTTACCTACGAGGATGAATAGCGAGGAAATTTCACTAAAACCCAAAGAAAAAACATCAAATTTCTCGAGTTTCTCGTGCCTAACACGTTGTTCATGGCCAAAACGATGACGGACCGATTCCACTCGATATCGGAAACGAAATAAACCGTTTGAAATCTTAGAATCGCATTTTATTATATAAGGCCTTTCGGAGACTTCCAGACGAATTATTCGAAAAATTCGATAAATGTGGTAAAACATTTGGAATTTGCAAAATATTCGGTTAAGCAGACGAAAAAAATTAGCGTATAAATGCTTTATATACATGTGCTTTTTTTATGCAAACCGTCCCTTCACTTATTCACCATACAAGTCTGAAACGGAGCGCGAAGCGCGACGTGCATCGAAGATCGAATCGGAGCGCGTAGCGCGTCGTGCATTTGAGTTCAAAACGGAGCGCGCAGCGCGACGTGTACCCCTGTGAGCGCTTCAAAAGATGTCCCGAGGGGACATTTTTCGGGGGTTTGGGGGCGGAGCCCACCAACAAGTGCCTCTACGCCCGCAGGGCGCTGAGGCGCTTGTTATATTCGTTAATGAACGTGAAAATTTAAAAAAGTGGAAAAAACGTTTTTTAATCAATGTTTTTTTACGTGATTTGTGATTTCCGGCACATGAAATAACCTTACATAAAAAACCACTGTTAAGGAAAATGTTATGAATCTCGATTAAAAAAATCAAGAAAAATATCTTTTTTTTGTTTTGTCTCTTTTTCTACTGTTTTCAAGATCAAAAGAATCTTCTTGTCGAAGACCGGTGTGATTGTGTACTTCAAGCGCTACGAGATGTTTCTACGCAGGTTCGTTATAGTAATGAGAAAAAATTTTATCGCTCTATTAAAAAAATTGTAGAAACCTTTCTTCGGTTATCTTGGCGGAGGAATTATATAGGCGCTTTCATTGACTTTCATGATAAGTCAACTCCGGCCGCGCTTCCTTCGGTTTTCGTTACGAAAGAAATTACCATTTTTGGCTTAAATTCTCCGGATGAGAAAATTTTTCTATTTTTTGCTGTGGTTCTACACAGCGCATCGAAGAAAACGATTAAGTATTTGTTTCGACCGGTGAAAAATATTACAGAAACGGATAGCAGAATTCTTTCGTCGGGAGAGTTGTTGGAACGGACGGTATCGTTGTCTAGTTGCGAAAACCAAAGGAAGAGGCAATAGAGCCTTTCGGCCAAGACGACTGAAGAAAGACATACAGTTCTTTCGACAAGAGAATAAAATATTTCCTCGATAATGTAACAAATCCTGCTAAGGTATATGAATTTATTCGCTGTTGTCTTCGGTTGTTTCAAAGATATCCATACCGATCCTCAATCGCTGAAATTTTACTAAGAAAACTAACATTATCGTTTTTTTAATTTATAGTAAGAAAATAATGATAATTAGAATGATAAAAATTAAATCAATAAATAATTGGAACTAAAAAAGTAATTACTATTATGAATTTCATTTAAAAAAAACCAATTTTAGTTTTAATGCTGGTTTTCGAAAATAAGTGAAATCTGTGAAAAACGACTTTTTTTTTTTTAAAAGTGAAAAACGTACGCCAAGCACAAAAGGGATACAAGAATAGTTAGGTTTGAGAAACTGCCATTGAATGAAATCAAAAATGCGAAAGTAAATCACACGAGCCAAGTTTCAATAAATATTTTTGAATGTCCAATGTTAATGTTAATGATTAAAAAATTGTATGATAACTGAAAAATAAAATTAAAAAAATACTTGGTACGTCCACCGAATACAAATGGAATGCTTCATGCATAAAGGCAAAGACGTGCTAAGTATATTTTTAATTTTATTTTTCAGTTATCATACAATTTTTTAATAATTAACATTAACACTGGATATTTAAAAATATTTATTGAAACTTGGCTCGTGTGATTTACTTTCTCATTTTTTATTTCATTCAACGGCAGTTTCTTAAAACTAACTATTATTGTATCATTTTTGTACTTGGCGTACGTCTTTCACTTTTTTGAAAAAAAGTAGTTTTTCACATACTATATTCTCACATGTTAATTGGCTGTCATTTTGTTCAAAAAATGAAAAAAAAAATTAATCAGTAATTCATCATTCTTATTATTATTTAGTAATTATTTTTTATAGCATTTGATATAATAATTTTTACTTTGTTTTAAATAATCCGTTCGGTTTTTGTGTTCCAGATGGACCATCTGGAATGAGCTGAATCCACTACCGAGCATCAGGAAAAAAATCTGGCGACATTTTTTTTTTTTCAATATTTAAAAATGTTTTTTCAAGATTCAGAGTAAGCATGCGTTTAAGAAAAAGAAATAAATGAACTCATATATTCCCATGCTTTTGGTGCGGAAAAATTCAAACCGTTCGGTTCGGAAATTATGAATTTTCTTTTTTTTTCATATTCATGAAGAAATTTTGATGAAACATTTATTATCTGAAAATTCAACGCTTATTGGGATTACGAAAAATGTTTTCTTATAGTGAGATTTTTGTGAATGGAAAAAAATTGATGAGAATTCAATGTAAAAATTAGACATTTTTCAGATTTAATTTCACTGAGATAGCTTAATTTTTTTGATAACCATTTGTTCTCATTGTCAAAATCATGCAATCCACTGCATATCTACTGCATATTTATCATAGCCTTCGTAAGAACAACTTCTATGTGTAGCATACAAATCCATTGTAAAGAATTTCAGTCTCGTGTTTCACTTTACGCTCAAGAATCATTCACTTATGGACGCTGATCATTCGTGTGACCTCTTGACATCATCGGGAGGTGGTCCATGAGTTTCGCCGCTTGTTGAATTGAACTAGAATAAAAAATAATAAAAGACGCCGAGGCCTCCCAGCCGCGTTAATGGAGAAAGTTTCGCCACTCAGATTCCTCACTCTCGACGAGAAAAAAACAAAGGTTGCAGAGTAGAACCTTGTTTCATCGAACTATCTAGTTACCGAACTATTTTATTGCCGCAGGTATTGATTAAATTAAATTTTTCGAATTTCATATAGAAGAATTAAAGTGTGTCCAGACATTTTCGAAAAATCGACGCACAAAATCTGAACGACTGCATAAATTTTCATCAAAATCAATACTGATAATAGGTTTATGATAGTCCAACTTTAAATTAAATGTTAGCACGATATCTGAAAAAATGTGGCAGCTAGAGCGCGTCCATACATTTTTGAAAGTGCTCAGAATGGCGTAAAAACTGAAAGACTGCGAACCTCTGCGTGAAAGAGACAGAAAAGTAAATTACTCCACGGTCAATCGTGTTTTTCGTCCGGTATGCCAAGCTGTCGCGAAAACTCCACGATTCACCGAAAATTTAAAAATCAACGAATCGTGCATCAGATATGAATAACGATGCGCGTTACTAACTTGGCAAGGTCATATTATGCAGTTCTTAGAGAACTGCATAATATGACCCAAAGCCCGAGGTCCAATTCTCACCATGCTCACCCATGTGAAAATGAACAGCTCGTAGCAAAGTAGTCGTTCGTGCATATGCAAGAACTCGTGTTCTCCAATGAATTATATAGCATTCATATATTATAATTCCAGTATTTTTACTCCTTCCTTTTTCGTATATATTTAGATTTGTGAAACACTTCGCAATGCAATTTCAGTACATCTTCACGGTTTCATAAAAAGAAAAAAGATAGACATGCGTTGAGCCAAAATGGAAATACTTTTTTCCTTCCGACGATTTAATCTTCATAATAAGTGGAACCGCATTACATCGATAATGAGCACATACATTCGAGAATGTAAGAAAAAAAGGTGATATACAACTAGACCGTAAATCCTTTGGTCTATTAAGCAATTGTCTTTTCTTTTTTCTTTCTTCTTTAACGGTAACAAACATATGGTTCAGATTTAAGTTGATTAGGAGTCTTCGAACCGATTGTCGAGCCGTGACGGCACAAGTCGATATATATGGGTTACTGTAATACACTATAAATCGTAGCGTCCTTGAGGTCTTCGCTTAAGGCGCGAATGCTTTCACAGAGAAAAGCCAGATCGGACCGCACTCGTGACTTAGCCGAGGTACTTGGATTCTTACGCCAAGCAACCACGTAACATTTACACGAGCTCCAGGCGTTGTGATGCCTGGGGGTTTCCGCGGCTTGTTGTTAATTCTCGCTGAGTGGGTTCACCGTAACAGATCTCGACGACGTTTTTATCGTATCAGCAAAGTACATGGACCTCAAGATAGTTGATGACGAAACTGCTCGCATTTGATGCAAAAAAAGGGGGTCAACGACAGTATTCCAGCCGGTAAGAAGAGATTTATTTGACAATGTCAAAAATACAAAGCTATGCGAAGAATAACTCTATGACAACGATCGCATGTTATGGACCCACGGTAGTTCTTCCGTTCAGTTTCACGCGATGTGAGTTCGAGAAAGGAATGAGAGGAAATCGTAAAGCCTTCAAGGTCACATAAAAACCTGCAAAAATCAAGCATACGAAACGCGCTGAAAAAACTCATTTTCCATAATAATAATTCCAAGATTTTTACAACAAATAGATGAAATGAAAAATTAAGCAACAAATTACCCGGCACACCGACTTCTTCGTTACACAAACAATTCTCCTGCATACGTTTAACTTGTTAAAGAATTTTTCTTCATTTTTCTTTCGGTTTTACATTAATAAAAACTGTAATTTTCAAATATTACCCAAAACTCTGAAAGAATGCATACATATTCAGACAAGTTCAAAACTCATTTTCATCATAAAAAAAGTTAGGTAGCCGGGTCGCTTGTAGCTCGATTTTTTATTTCAGTAATTTGTTGATCACATTTTGCAATTATGGTTACGCAACATGAACATTTTCAGTACGTTTCATACGGTTGATTTTTTCAGATTTTCATCTCATCGAGAAGTGTTCGCCATTCTCTCTCATTTTTACTCAATCTCAGGTGGCGTCAGACTCTATGAAAGGACTATCTTAAGGGGGATGTATGTTACAATCGCAGCTAAAAGTGAGATTCTGAGCCAATTTTGAATACATCTCACTAAAATAGAAATCTTAGAAGAATCAAACGTATAGAAAAATATAAGAATAAATATCTTGCATAATAATAATAATGCAAAAAACGTATTGCCAAAATAGCTGAAAAAAATTAGTTATACGAATTATCTAATAACCGAGCTTTTTTCTGTTAGCAGAAATTAATTACTCGAACATTTTCAAAAAATTATAATTTTTTTTAATGGCTAAATGGCGCAAATTTTGGATAGGAGTTCAAAGAAATACTGTGCATTACATTCCACAACTTGCTTTGAACTTCTGTAAAAAAGGTTAAAATATCGGATGTTTCGTAAAAAAAATATGTTCATCCAACTAATTTGTTATCAACTTTCCGGAATAATTATATATAATAATCTTAACTTTTTTTTTTACCCCCCTTTTTTTCGGCATTTTCGAGTTCCGTCTGTTGGGAAAACAACGTATATATACGTCAAATCGTCGTCAATCGTAGGTTTCCGAAGATATTTGCCCTAAAAGTTGGGCGAAATGTCCAGCGACATTTTAGTTTTTCGCGTCTCCAGGCGTTTTACGCGCGAAAATGTCCATGCGAGCAAGCACGTGTGTACAACTACACACGAGCATTCTATTGAATGCATTTTTCTACCCCATGCCCGCCAAAAAATATATAATATCGATTGTTATTTGTTTTTTACAATTTCGGCCATATGGAATTTTTCCACTTTTCCAGCCGTGATGAGGGCTCAATGTCGAGATTTTTCATGTTCTCGAGTAGCGTCCGTGTGGACAATATCGAATATGAGCCCAAATCCGCTGCCATGTGTATTCATCTTTAAAAAAAAGCGACCGAAGGTAAGTCAAATGTCCGGCGACATTTCACTTTTTCGCGTCTCGAGCCGTTTTGCTCGCAAAATATGTCCGTGTGACGTGTATGTGTATGTGACTACACACGAGCGCTCTGTTCGATGCACTTTTCTATCCCATATACCCCTAAAAACGAGTAATATCAATTGTTGTCTGTTTTTTACAATTTCATCGATAAACGATTTTGTCGCGTTTCCAGCCGTTCTCAGGGCTCAGTGTTACGATTTTTCGTGGTCTCGAATAACGTTCGCGTAGTTCGCTTTTACAGCGTCATTAAAAAATGTTCTTAATTATTTTTAAAAAAATTCCATAGTAAAGTCGTGTTGCACATTTTGCAAAGCGGGACATGCGAAATGGTATCTGATAGTTCTGATGTTGCTTACTTTGGGTTTTGACGTTGGGTCGGAGAGTATATTCGGCTTCTACTTCGTATGTTGGTATGAAGGTAGGTTTACTTGTGCAATTCATGGATTACATGTACATTTTGGGGAAGGGAAGGTCCAAAAATGGTACCTAACCCACTGATGTCGGTTTCGTGGCTTCTACTTCATAGATCTCTGCGTTTACGTATGCGATAGAAAGATGTGATATACATTTTGCATTGATGGTCCTAAATGGCACCTGACGGCCGGATATTGGTTTCCCTGCTTCTGTTTCATACGTCGCTTTCTTCACATGTGTAATAGACAGATCAGGTGTATATTTTGTCGAATTCAAGGCCCAAAATGGTACCCGATCAGATGTTGCTTCCTCAGCATCTGTCGTCCCGGTCGTTTCCTTCACGTATATAATCGTTGTATTGAATTTCCGTCGGTTAATGTATCTTTCTTAGGGTTATGTAATAGTCGTGTTGTACACACTATCCTTCTCAGGCTTTTGAGCCATGGTTTTTCCTCGGGACTAGGGTAAATACCGGGATAGTGTTGTTAGGTCGTTTTAATATTTGAACGGACCATGGCAATCGAACTAAATTGATAGGATGATAGAATATTTAAAAAATTGATACCTGTGTTTTTACTTCGATTTTTTATTTTCATGGAGTTTTGGGGAATGATTTGAATAAGAAACAAAGCTTTTCGAGAAAGCAACAGAAATGAACCTAGTGATCGGGCGCGAAGCGCACGATCGCTTGTAATAATAATAATCCTATTTAGGCGTCGTATTCGTATTATGCAAAATTATTATTCTCGGTGCCTTCTGAAAAGATGATTTTTGTACGCTTTTGGAAGTCTTAAAAAATCTCGGCGATCCTCACGTTTGATTGAGAGAGTAAAAATATACCTTGCAACATAGTCTCTCTGTAGTCTGCTTATTTTTCATTTCAACTTAATAATACGTCAAAACCATAGCAATAAGTAGCTATTTCTAAAGGCTTCTCTATTAAAGATTTGTTCTCTATTGCTTATTCTCATTCATAAGAGCACGTGGGCAGTGAGAGGTCGCGTGGGCGAACGGAACAAACCACCGTTACGTGATCTACGAACTAAATAAAAACACCTACATTTTGTCGACTGCGGCTTTAACGTTGCGGGGACAATTCGTCTTCAAAGATTAATCATGTCCAGCGTCTACGCGAACCAAGCAGCATACGGAGAATATGATCTATTTAAAAAACACCACAGAAATAATGACAACCTGGAAATATGAGCTGCGCAATTTATTAAGGACAAGTACAGAAGTAGACGTTTTTTCGATCTAGTTTTATTCATATTCACAAATTTAATGCATTAAGAATATTGTGTGCAAATTTCATTTTTCAACTCATACAATTCACGTAGTTAAACGGCTTTGATGTTGCAAAGGCCGAGTGCGTTGGTCATTCATTGCCTTCTAATTTCGACGATATTGTCAATTCGTTTTTTATTGCGCTCTATTTCTATTGTAGGATATTTTTTATTTAAGTACTTTTTTATTAATTAAATCATAAAAAAAAAAATTCAGTACAAAACTGATCTGCGAGTTGCTGGTGTCGCCAGTTGGTAAAAAAAAGAATAGGACGTGGCGCAATACTTTCAACGTTACATTTTAAGAATTGCTTTTTTCTTTCATTTCCGATCATTCGGCTGTCCAGAGCTGTGACATCGGCGACGCAACATTTCAAAATCTTGTTCTGGTTATGATAATGGCTCTTCCATTCGACTAGTTTACATAATAAAAATCATTCGGCATCATATTTGCATATACTTTCGAACAAAAAAAAAACCCCGAAGCTCTCATATCGATAGTTATACGAAAAACAATTATGCTTTTTATTTACTTTCTCGTTCATCTACTGAGATACCCGATCTTTATTGATCCAAGATCTGAATGCCAAGTTCCATCTTGATTCTAATCCAATTTAATGCGCAGGATTATTTTTTATACCGAATTATCATTCTACAACCGTTTTTCGCGCAACAATGGAACAGTTATTTGTGTCACCAGGTCGCGGAAAGTAGGAGATCCGAACGAACGCGAAATGCGGCACGAGCCGACGGCGAGTGCCCTACTTCGCACGAGTACATTCCCGTTTCGCACTAGTGCTGGAATGTAAGTTTCGGCGCACCAATTGGAGGCTTGAAATATCGACATTTCCAGGCACGTCGTACAGAACAATACATCAAGAGACGCGGTAGCGTCTCGACGCCAAGTACGGAAAAAAAAAATTTCGCGGCGCAACGATACTGCGTAACCTGCGGAAATATACCGGAAGTGTAACTTTCGATCGATATATCTTGGAAACGGTACAACAAATCGAACTTCAAAGGCCACTTCTATTATAATCCCCAAAAATAAAAAAATACGCCAAATACGTGAAAATTCTATCTACGAAAATTATTTTAAAAAACAAGTAAAATTATATGGGCCAAGTGTCATACAAGAAACACTTTAATATAGCAAAAACTATTGTCTTGTTAATGCGAAGAAAATTGCTGTAAACCATTGGCGTTCTAGTGTTTGCAAGCGTCACAATAAACAGCTAGCTGTGGAACGCTGATTATTTACAGCGACTTTTTTGCATTCAAAAGTTTTTGCCATATAGAAGTGTTTCTTGTGTTACACTTGGCCCATATCATTTAACTTATTTTTCGAATAATTTTCATAAACATAATTTTCACGTAGTTGGCGTACCCTTTTTTTTGGAAAAGAATTTTTTTCGGAAATTATAGATTCATGAAGTGCCAGTATCAAACGAACATTAACACTAGTGCGAATTTATTTTAATACGTTGAACGTAGCTTTTCTTGCCTTTAATGGACTTTTCTTCGATATCGTACGAGAATTTGTGGTGGACAAACGCACGCAGAAAAATAGTTATTTGATTTAAAAAAATAGATTAAAATCTTCGAAAATTTTCTCGAAGTCCAAAAAAGAATAGTTATTTTTATTGAATCAAATATATATTTTACTGGACACGTTTAATGATATGATTCAAAGACAGATTATCCCCATATTCATTTGCATATTCAGTCAATCCGTAAAGTGTCCTTACAAAGGAGTTGGTGTATTTATTTTTTGTAAATTATCGAAAATCTGATCTGCAGTATTTAATAAGTTGCAGCGTTTAAAGATGGCATTTACAGAGGACTTATCCTAATTTCATTTTGCATGTCTCTTCGTCGCGTCCAGTGTGTGTTCAATGGATAAAGTGTCTATTCATTAGGATTGCCGATGCCTGGTAATGTTTTGAGTATCAAAAAATGCATTAAATATTTCGATGGAACAAAGATCAAATGGAATATTCAATTTTTTTTCAAATCAACATTAAGTGTTTTATGTTTTTTTTTTTTTCAATTAGTATTCTCCTTTAAGGCCGTTAAACGCGACAGGTCTCCTTCAGTACCCACGCAATGGACGAATCACTCTAGGTCGGACCATTTTCGAAACATGATGCCTTCGACATTAAAAGCTTCCGGGAAAAGTAGTCGTTACAGCTTCCTACTGTTCTCGATTGTCCTGACAAACTTTCATTAGGGCTGCCAAGCGAGTTAAGAGCAATCGCAATCGAGAGTAAACTAGCGGTAATTTATGGAGAGGCAGTGCACCTACGATAAATGTCCTAGTTTAATTCTCAGTCTGTCAGGCATGTTCCCAATCTGATGAGACGACATAAAATAATATGAAAAAGTCACGTCTTTTGCTAGAGGCAGCCGAGCCTGGGAATTATGCATGAAGCATATGTAGCTGCAATGAATTTTCCCTCACGTTCAAAACATCGTTGTAGACGAGCTTGTCGAGAAAAGGAACCCTCCCATTACGCACACATGTAGAGTTCTCTACCAGTGTGAGGTCTACGTCCTGAGAAGCGCGAGTCACGAGGTAATTTCTCTCTGTTCCACCAAGCAACGGTCGGGCATCAGCCACTTAAAGTAAAAGTAAGCCAGTAGATAGCATCACATGATCTGGGTGTTCAGTCTCGCGTTCCGTACTCTCGTTTCTCTACTACTCATTCGCCTCGGTATCTCGTGGCTTTTCTGCTCTAGTCGCGTTACAGCAGACTTACGCCATTTAAACTCATCGCTCTCGCTTTCAGAGCTAACTAACTGGAACGCGCTCTAGATATACGAACTTATACATTTTTTTATTCTCCTGGCAGTTAACGATTTATCGTTAACACGAATATTAAGATATGCAACAAAATACGTATCGTAAAATTTCAGCCTTATTGTCATTTATGAGGTAATACGTGCGCAGTGAGTCAATGCATTTTCTATATTGCTTTCTCTTCGAGCGACGTGTGTTTTCGTGAAAAAATATGGTTCAGCAAACTTCGTGTCAGAACAGACGAAACCGTTTCAAACGTCGAGAAAAGTGGTGTACAGAAAAATGTCTGTATTAAACCATAAACAGATTGTCATTATATATCGTTTGGGATTAGATATGATGCGAATCCGTTAAGATATTTATCATTCATAGTTTTCTTCATTTTTCAAAAAACGTCGGTTTCCGTTCTATAACTCACACAATTGTTACGGTATCGAGTTCAGTTTTCATAATAAAGCCTGTTGTTCAATGCGGTTTGGTATTAAATTTTGTGTAAATCCTCCCAAGTGCTCAATATTCATGAAGTTTTTTCCATCACGAATGAATTCGTTTCCGCGCCAACTCACGTAATAATTTCGTAATATTTTTTTTTTTCACATTGTATCTGCGTTTTTTGTGCCGTTAGAATTGAATCTGTAAGCATAAAGAATTATGCGAATCAGACTTGCACATTGCTTATCTTGTTTTTCAGATCGCTTGCAAAGATTTCGTAATAAAAAAGCCAAAATTGATTGAGTAATTTCCTTAAGGATGTATGTAGATAAGGTTTAAAACAGGACGAGAAAGCGACGTGCAAGTCTAATTTTCATAGTTTTTTTTATTCCGCATCGAGTAAGCATTCGTTTCATAAAAAAATTATTTTTGAGATTTTAAAGTCAAAACGCTCA
Source organism: Ischnus inquisitorius (assembly GCA_963924025.1). Taxonomy (NCBI): domain Eukaryota; kingdom Metazoa; phylum Arthropoda; class Insecta; order Hymenoptera; family Ichneumonidae; genus Ischnus; species Ischnus inquisitorius. Next base: position 8,693,608 of record OZ001249.1, read on the forward strand.
AAATCATCCAAAACGTACAAAAAAGTGCTTCAGAAATTTTTTCAAGTGTACGCACACTTACTGTGGTGGGATTTTGGAAGCAATTTAGCGATTGCAATTTTTAAGATATCAAAATCGAATTGTAATCACAAGTAAATTGTTGTTAAATATGGTTCGAAATTAAAGTTCGCGCAAATCCGCTGAAATATTTGAATTTATGGAATATTTTATTTGGAAAAAAACCTAGAATATCAAGATATTTTAGAGCGTTTCCAAAATATCAGGAACCAATTTAAATTACAAGTAGACTGCAATTAAATAAAGTTTGCAATCCGGGGGGGGGGGGGGGGGGGGCTGTCTATTGAGGAATGAAAGATTCGTCGTATATTGAGCTGCCTTTAAATTTTTGTTTGTGTTCTAAGGCTTGCAAAGTTTGAGTTCAATTTGAGTTAAATATGAAGCGAATGACCTTCAATAAAAAAAATACTAAGTTTTTTTTTGTTGAGTTTACATCCTTAACATATTTAATGTTTATGTACCTCTTAAAAAAAACCGTGCCTAAAATATTTTGCATTTTCGATATCTTCGTTGTCGCATTATTCGTTGCCTGATTGGCTGCAAAACGAGCCTGAAGCTACAGCCGTTTAATAAGGAGCTTTAGTCAAGTTGTATTTTGACGGTTCTTTAACAGACTTCGACAGTTCGATACATAAAATTAAATTTGCAAAAGTCGAAATAAAAACTAACAGGAGACATAAAGATACTTACGCGGAGCGTGCGATCGCAGCTCGTCTGATTAAACTTTTAAGGATTTCGAGATGCGAGCTAGGATTGCTGTATTAACAGGTTTAATCATAATTAATGCCACGAAGTCGAACGTTGCACATTGCTTCCTCATTATTTTCTACCATTCACAAAACTTCTTTTATGAGAAAGTCAAAATTGATTACCAGATTTTTCTTAGTTTTGTGACAGGTAGCAAATAATGACGGAGCAATGTGTGAGGCTCTACTACAGCCGACATTATTAATATGCCAAGACGAAGCAATGAAGAAAATTAAAACGAATTAGAATTTTTACTTCACGACTTGAGAGACAGGTCTCATTTTAGGAATAAATGTAATTCGCACGTTAATAAATCACGTAAAGAGAAGGAATGATTTGTGATTATTCATTTTTGAGAAAATTGAACTATTCAAACATACATTGCGCCGTTGGTGCGCGGGACGTACTTATGCATTGTTCTACGAACAAGTATCTTTTATCGTTACAGTGTGTTGACATTTGCGGCGCCCGTGGTCTTTGAACGTGGCATACGCCTACTTTGTTCATTCCGCAGACGGTAAAAGTAGCTCAATTACTCACGCAAAGTGGTCTTGAGCTAGATGTCATCAAACCGACAATAAGAGCGCTCTCCCAGATCCAGAGTCACGAAGCGAGAAAGCGAACGATTGTGTGCACATCATGCGGGGGCTGAACCTCAACCAAAGTCCACACGAACGCAGCTCTCGACGTCTCTGGTTTCAAGTGCAACCACACGGCGTGAATTATCGTTCTGGAAGTAACACAATAACTTGGGAGTAAATTCTTCCTTTTTTTTCAGCGGGTGATTGTAACATCCGGTGTAAAGTGTTATTGTTACGGTATAATGGAATAGTCATAGTATACACACATGCTAGCGCGAAAGATAATGCAGGTGCAACGATAACGTGCCACTTTTCGGTTGTCGACACCCATTGAGTGGCCGATATACAGTTGGAAAATCGTGGCATTGATTGATCTGCAAAATTAGTTCTAAATCTTACGAGATAATGATGATAATTAGATTAGTACATGGTATGGTATCGTACTAAGTCATGTTGCCGACTACATTGGCATATTGCGTTCCCTTTCTTATATTACAGTTTAAGGTGAGTCGAGCAGTACAGTCCGAGGAAATGTGAGATTCAGAAAAAATTGAGCAAAAATTCAAGCGTTAAAAAAAATCAACAGAAAAAGCGTCTATCCAAAAAATTATTAACAAATTGATAAAAAAACCAAAAATCTTTATCAAATGAAAAGGCAAGTCAACTTTTTTTAAATAAAATTATTTATTATTATTTCTAAACATGCATGTATTTTTTTAGGATTTCTGAAACTTTTTGAAAAGTACATTTTTTTATAGTTGCTTGAGATGTACTTGCGAATTTACGAGATCAATCATCTAAAAGCTTCTTAAGAATAATAGGCGGTCTTATAACAAACGCATATCCAAAAGTCATGATTTTCCACACATTTTGCGAAAAAAAATCTTCAAAGTTAGGAAAAGATTTATGCGTATTAAGAAAAATGAACCCATCACTTCCATCAGCAGAAAAAAAGATCGAATGCCGGGTAATTTGTTGAACAAGTATTTGTTTTATTAATTCCTTTAGAATTATTATTACGCAAAATCAATTATTCGATCACCTTTCAAATGCTTGTTTTCTATCTTTATTTCCATCCCATTGTGAAACGTTCGAAGTTCTCTCCGAATCTTGAACTTGATCCCGATTCCCTCGGGCAGTATCGATCGGACTATCTCAACTATGGCTCTGATTGTAGAGAACCACAGTTATTAATTTTGACTCCTTCAAGAAATTTTACTTTTAGGTTACTCTAAAATTCTTAATAACTATACGCCTAATTGAAATGCAAGACCTCGTCTGTTATAGTGGTTCATTAATAAGCAACATTTTTGTCACAAAATTTTAATAACGATAAAATTTTAACTACAAATCAGCTTTGCGCCGAATCCCAATTTACGTTTATTTTTTAAAGTCACGAAAAAAAAAATTAATTTCTTAAAAGTCAAACAATTGAAAAAAAAAAGAGATTACCATATCAAGAGACGCGGTAGCGTCTCGACGCCAAGTACATAAAAAAACAATTTATTTCGTACGAGGCTGGCCGAGGCGCTGCCGCTTCTTAGTATACGCGAATATGCCGGAAGTAAAACTTTCGGTCGATGATTCTCGGAAGATTAACTTCGAATCAAATTTTTGGCGAGTCTTTCATGATATAATTTGGCCATCAGCTTTCGAATGCGCCTAGTTGCGATTGAATCGGTGCAGCCGTTGCTGAGATATCGATGCCGTGACCCAAAAAGTATCCGATCAGCGATACTTGAAAGAAAAAATGTGTAGATTAGAAACAGATGGGCATCCTCTCCTATCATTTAACGGGTTACGGCCATGGATATACGCCGTTCTGCTTCCCATCTACATGTGTAGATGAGAACGGCGGTATCGCACACCATTTTACGTGTTGAATACTATCAGATACGCCCGTCTATTTCTCATCTACATCGGGTCGGGCATTGCGGAGGATCGGGCATCGCGAAAGATTGTGATTTCGGCGGTTCGTGCGTGTTCGGTGTTCGCTCGGCCCGTCGGCTGTTGACAGCCGGCCGACCTAACTTACGCAAGAGCCCCGGGATTAAATAAATAAATAATTTAAAAAAGTGAATGTTTGAAAATGATTTCAAAACAGTGTTCTCTCGTCTCGTCTCGCCTCGTCACGTTCGTCTCAATTCGATTTTTAAAGTGATTCGTGATTGCCGGCAGATGTATAACCTTACAATAAAAACTAAAATCAAGAAAAATGTTATGAATCAAGATTTACAAAATCAAGACAATAATTTTTTTTCAGTTTCGTTTTTTCTTTTCACTGTTCTCAAGATCAAGAGAACCTTTTTGTCGAAGATCGGTGTGATTGTGTTCTCGATGCGCTGTCAGACATTTCTACGCTGATAGCGTAGGAATCAAGATTCCTCGGCAGGTCTGTTATAGTATTAAGAAAATATGTCATCGCTTTGTCAAAAAAATTTTATAACTCTGTCTTTGGTTATTTTGACAGAGGAATTACACAGAACTCTTTCATTGACTTTCATCATAAGTCAACTCCGCCAGCGCTTCCTTCGGGTCTCGCAGCGGAAGGATTTTACCATTTTTCGCTTTACTTCTCCGGATGAGAAAATTTTTCATTTTTTCTGTGCTTCTTCGAAGAGCATCGAAGAAAATAATTAGATATTTTTTTTTCTTCCGGTCGAAAATATTGAAGTAACGAGTGGCAGAATTTTCTCGTTGAGAGAATACAAATAAAACACTTCATGTATAAAAGAAAGGACGTGCCAAGTGTTTTTTTAATTTTATTTTTCAGTTATCATACAATGTTTTAATCATTATCATTGACATTGGATATTCAAAAGTATTTGTTGAAACTTGGCTCGTGTGATTTACCTTTATTTTGGATTTTTTTTTAAATGCAGTTTCGCAGATCTGAATATTTCTGTAACATTTATGTACTTGGCGTACGTTTTTTTACATTTTTTGGAAAAAAAAAAATAGTTTTTCACAGAACACGAAATACTAGAATTTTGGTCGAATGAAATTTTCAGTTGAGAATGTAAGAGTGAAATAACGTTAACTCTATACGGAGGGTTGTCCGGACAAAATAACAATTTTTAACTAATTGTTTACTGATTAAAAAGAAACCATTTTTTAGATAGTCTTAAATAATGTTTGGAAACAATCCACTAATTAATTCTTTGACGCTTGAAAACTTTTTACACGTAACTAGGGATGTGCACGAGCTCGTCCGAGCCTGTTCGAGCGATGCTCATGAAGCTCGGCACTTGTCCGAGCTTTGTATCGAGCCCCGGTGCTGCATCGAACCACCCGGGCCGCTCGGGCTACTCGGACCGCTCGAGCTACTCGGATTCCTCGTGCTACTCAACTCATTTGGGTCTGGTGCTATCAGACAGCGAGGCTCGAAAAAACAATGCCGTCTTTTATTTGTTTAGAAAATTTAAATTGACGGTTCATTTGTTGAAAAAATTGAAATTGTCGTTCAATTTGAGTTAAAAAAGTAAAATTAACGTTTGATTAGTTTTATAAAAATTCTCTACGAAAGTCAGTTAAAAAATGTTAACTTGTCGTCAATATCGTTTGCCAAATACAAATCATTGTTAAATTTACGTAAAAAAATATATATTAATGTTTTAATCCGTCAGAAAATATAAATCGGCGTTTAATTTTTTAAAAATCATTTCAATTTGTTTAAAAAAATATGAATTGGCGTTTATTCTATGTAGGAAATTAAAATAAGCGTTTAATTTATTCAAAAAATTGAAATTATCATTCGATTACTTCTAAAAAATTTCTGTACAGAAGTTATTAAACAAGCACCTCCGCGCTCTACGGGTGCAGAGACCCATTTTGGTGGGCTCCGCCCCCCAAACCCTGCAAAAATGTCCCTCCGGGACATTTTTAACTCCCGACTGCCCCCCGGGCAAAAAGACGGCAGTTATGCGTTTCACGACGATCGAGAAATCTCACCTCGAATTTGCGGCATACATGTTTGTCAAAACGACAAAAAATGTCTTGACAGGTTTTCGTATAGAGATTCTATAGCTAGGAGGTTAGGCATATGTTTATGGATTTTTGAGATCCATTATGTCTCCGCGGAGATATAAATCTTTGAAAAAAGTTATAAAATCGCCAATTCGTAAATATCGCTTTTGACCACTACATTCTTACGACTACTGTATACGTGTGTGAGCCTAGCCTAACATGACGTCGATTGGTTGAAGCTAACGCCAGCTGCGGTGCTGTCGTCCGGCCGTGTCGGTGATGCAACCAAATCGTAAGATTTTTAAAATTATTTTACCGTGCGGTATAACCTCAAATTCGCAGAGATATAGGTCTCAGTGAAAACATCGTCTTCAAAAAGTATGACATAAAAAAATTTTACACAAATTTAGAAACTCCTGACTACAAAAAGCGTGAAATAACAGATAATTATTCACATGTTATAGTCGGGAGATTTCCATACTCAATGACGAAGAAATCGCGCAACCATAACATGTGAATAATTATTTGGTATTTCACGCTTTTTGTAGTCGGGAGTTTCTAAATTTTTGTAAAATTTTTTTTTCAAAGCACTCACAGGTGTAGATGTCGCGCTGCGCGATCCGTTGGATTTGTACGCACGTCGCGCTTCGCACTCCATTGGATTTGTACGCATGGCGCGCTACGCGCTCCGTTGAAATCGCACGTACATCGCAATGTAAACTTTGTGTTGAATTTGTTTCTACATCACGCCGCGACCTCCGTTTGAAATTTGTTCGCACATTACGCAGCGTGTTTATTTCCAATTTATTCGTACAAAATATTGTGTGTTCTGAGCCCAAATAATTGTCGTATTGGGAGTATTCCTTATGAGATAAATTGTGAGAGATAAACTAACTAAATTACTTATATAGCAAAATTGCGGGGAGTTTGTTTTATTACGTTGCTTGTTCACACTCGAGTTGTATTACGCTGAAATTATGCTTGAAATCCATTAACTCTGGCTCGAAAAGTCAATTAACTGCTATTTACCGACCGAGTGCGGTGAATTCCCATTCTAAAACCAATTAAATAAATGACAATTTTACTATGAAGCAGCTTAGTAAATGGACATTTTTTGATCTGATGTCGATTTGGGTAAATTTGAGTGATTTTGAATGATTTATCAGGAATTCTAACCAAAAAACGAATTTTTGCCAACTGAGATGTTTTAGTTAGCTTTAATTTGAAACAATGGAGTAAGACCAGCCCCCTGACACACGGCGAGAACAGTTGCTCGCTAAATGTCGCCAGCAACTGGAGGCGCTAGTAGTCACCCGCTCGATTAGATATATATGTATACTATACCTACTATACGGAATCGCTCGACGTCGCGCAGAAACCAAGCGCACATTTGTCAATAAATATAAATAGGTAGGAGCGAAAGGGTTGAAGAGCTTTTTATCAATAAAACAAAAACACAGTTTATGAAAATATCAAATTTAATTTTCAACATTAATTCATATCGTATCAATGCGCTATAAAACTATACATGAAAATGCTTGATAGCATTCACGTTGTGCAGAACTTTGATGTTTTTTTTTTCAGGCGATTGATTTTTTTCTGATCTGCATTTATTTGCGTACAATATTGCTGCATGCGCATCGAAATGAAATATTGTATTACGTTAAAAATAACATCCGTTGCGTGTTCAGAGCAAGGAAACGCGAGGCGGTCGTATTTGAAGACCTGGTCGAGAACTTCTTCGAAAACATTTGCAGACTTGCAATATTTTTCAAATGCGTTTTCCAAAAAAACAACAAACGTATAAAGTTGTTTGTTCGGATGGACTATCAGAGCTCTTTGCTGCCAGTGCGCAAGTTCCGATTCAGGTAAAATTACACCTTCAGCTTCTGGCCTGATCAGAGCTTCTTTACAAACCATGCACTTAACGGTATTTAAAACACGCTTCGTTAAGTCGGCTGTCAAGCAATACAACGCGCAGTCTGCTACTGCCGGCATGCAATAATCGTGCTCCATGAAATCTTGAAGTTGCCAATTATCATCTTTTCGAACAAGCTGCTCCAATCTTTCTTTGACAGATCTCACAGATTCGGAGCGATCGACCGATGCGTTAGAATCGTTATAGATTGCTTTGAGTTCGGACAGAGATATCAAAGGTACGTGCTCTTGATTAGCAGTGACTGAGCAATTTCCGGTTTTCGGAGGCTTGAGGACACTGAACGTGGATAATATTTTGTAAATATTGAGAAACGTAGGAGTCGCAGGATGATCATTGCACCCACCAGCTTGGCGGACTGTGCCGAAAAACTTCTACGATAGCAAAAATAAAAAAGAGAATAGTGCATGTTAAGAAAAGAGTAGACCAAGAAACAAATGAAACCAGAAAATCAATTGTCTGAAAACTGAAACACAAGAGATTAAGCAAACACGTGGAAACGCAAGCGAGAAAACTAGTAATTGATTAATAGTAGCAGACAAAAAAAAATATTCCGTGGAAAAAACCAGTAAAAAATGTACAATAGAATGTGTTAAGTCACAATTTGTATGAGGAAGAATGTTCCTAGAGCAATGAAAGTATTAATTTTTGGCATGTTTTCCAAAAGGGATAATGAGAAAATACTTAATAAGTGTTTTTTTTTTTCGTAATTATTTCTGTTCATGATACTCTATAGTCCAATTCCGGGTATTCTTTCCCGATCATCGTTTTCCTGTATTTATTTTTTAGTGTTTTTTTCTGAGGATATTTTTCCTACATACATATACCGGAGATTGGAAGAAAGGAAGAAACAGCAATCTCATTAACATCAATAATAAAATATTGCGAAATAGGAAATAAACACAAACAAACCTCTAGAGGATCCTGATTAACGCGGCCTGTCAATACATAATTAAAGTCGCAGTGCTCTGTCAAATACTCAACCAAATCCAGCGTTGACTGTAGAGTAACTCGAAGACCCTCTGCAGTTTGTGTTGTCAAGAACATATCCTTCGATAACTTTTTTTTTTCGACGTTTTCTTCCCAGGCATCAAGTTTTCTTAACGACTCTTCTATCATCTATTGGAAATTAAATTACTTAATTATGGAATGTCAAATAAAGAATTTTATATACAGTTGAAATCTATTAAACTCACGCGGAAATCTCTGTTTCTCGGCTGTACACCGTCAATCGGATGCTTTCGATTTAGGGCGTCGAACAAATCGTTCATCCATTGACAGAATGCTGCCGTGGCTTCAGAATCTACGAATTCCGGACGTCGTTTTTGGAAAAATCGAAGCCCACCAGCTACAGAATTGCTGAAAACCTATTAAAAAAATGTTTATTTTTCGTTACTCTAATGGTATAATCAGAATAAATTTAATGAAACATTATTAAGCATGTACTTGAGTGGCCAACCGAACCCGCATTTTCATAGCGTTCTGCAAATAAACGTGTTGATGTGTCAATTTGGGGCACATTAAAACTTGACCGGGTCCGGCTGACGCCCTGTCCTCCTTTTCGAGGAGTTCGAGATATTCCCACTTGATTTCGGACTCTGCGGGATCCATCTGAGTAACAAAATAGTTGAAAAATCGTTAATTATAGCCTGCTTTTGAAAGTCGGTTCGATTTACTTACCCGTAGGACGCGATTATTGTGAAGCCGATTTCGGATTGTCTTTATTAGATGCGGCGTATCCGAGAAGACAAAAATTTTACGTCCTTCCACCGATGGATGATTGAAGTAGTTTCGAAGGTTTTTTTTCGTGCCATTCACGCCTACTTCCGACCAAAATTTTCGATTTGTGCTGGCTCCATCACTAATGACCGCGTGAATCTTCGCGCCGGCTTCTTCGAGCAAGACGATAGCTTTTACAATGAGCTGGGCAAGCACAGTTCCCTTTACAGGTCCTCTTGACGCGAATACGGCTATCGGCTGAGTGTACGCGTCGTCCAGAGGTTGAAACATAAATACCAAGCCGTGATTGGCTTTATCCGAAAAATCCGACGGACGTGCTCCTTCGTTGCCAAAATCAATGAGTCCTTTGTACGTTAGGTTTTTGGAATCGACGCTGACACTTTCTCTCGTCGACATTTCATCGAATAATAATATTCCATGCCTCTGCTTCTCAGTCTTCTTTTCCAAAGCCAATTTTAGCACTTCGAAGAATTGCTTGTCGAATCCGCAACTCGTTTTAATTTTCGATAAATATCTGAAAGAATCAACCGGTTCATTTTTATAGTTGCATAATATTGTAGATAATGCGCCAAATATCGTGAATTTCATATTTCAAATTGCTGAGAATATATGATTCGATTTGAATTCAGAATATAAGTTTTTTTCGTAAATTCCTGCAAAATGCACGCAAGAATCCGAAGAAAATATTTGCATTGATACAAAAAACTAATTTTTGAATATTATACATACCTTCGAACAGTTCTGACGCAAGGAAGAGGTAAAATTCCGTTCGATCGCAGGAACTCATATCCACACGGTGACCTCATGCGGAGCAGCATACACAGCAACATCCACGCTTCGGAGTAATTTCGTCCTTTCGAATTTTTATGCTTTGCTGCATCTATGATTTGTTTCACAGCGTGAACTTCGTTCTCCGATAAATTGCCGTTTGCCATTTGTTCGTCGAAATCAAAATTTGCGAGGTAAGCCATTTTTTCGCGACATTGGCGCAGCTCGGTTTTCATTTTTTTTACTTTTTCTCGTGCGATTTTTTTAGCTCGAACAGCAGAATGAAACTTCGATTGCAGATTTTGCCACCGTTTCTTTTGCATCGGGACAACGCTTAGAATACGTTTCGTTGTCTGGCTCGATTTCCATCTCCGGAGCTTTGTCGCGAGACTTTTCTTTGCTGTTCGACAGAATTGGCAAATTGTTACTCTCTGGAGCAACAAACGGCACGAATCATGACGCCAGACTCCAGCAGCATCCTTCTTGATGGTGGTACACTTCAACGGGCTCATTTCTGTTTTAACCGAAGGTCCAGTGCATCCAGAGCACACGTTACAATCGTTTATAGTGACCAACAACTCTTCGAGCTGTTCGATATCTTTTATACCGCTGGGGACGTTGAATTCTTCGAGATTTAACGGCCGACCCAATACCGATATTCCGATCGACAAATCGTCTTTGATGGCCAGCGCCTTAAGTATAAAAGGCACAGGCATCTCGTTGACTTCAATGATTTTGTTCGTGAATACTACCATCATCCTCTTCTGTTCGCTCAATTTCTTCTCGAGTATCCATCCTGGAGGCAATGATATTTTCGCTGTTGACAATTCGCTGAATGTCACTGGCGGTCTCGAATCGGAATTTTGCACAGTCGGCTCCTCTGCAACCACAGTAACGTCCATTGCATCCCTCGCTCCGGCTATACAAATTTCTTGTCGAGGATCCGTGGCAATCTGAACCATCGGCGATTCGTTTTCATCAATACCAGGTGACAATTTTTGACGTTTTGCATCTGGTAATGAATCGTCATCCTTCTCTGGAGTAGTAGATTTCGTGTTGATGTGTTCCGTGGAAGAAGGTTCGCCAAGTTCGCTCCACGGAAATAGCGACGGTATCGAACCTTTTCGCAAACGCGGAATTTTATACTGCGTCTACGAGAATAGGAATATTTGATGAAGGGAGAGCAATTATACAAATTGAAAAAAAATTCTATACGGAGACTCGATATCCATAAGTATAACTTACTACTCCAAGAACTTTTCCATCTGGACCGAGCAACTGACGTTGCCAAAGAATTTCGTCCTTTCGGAAATGATTGTCACAGACCGATCTTCCACTTTTTACAGCGATGTCATCACGTTTTATTGCTGCTTTCCAGCACGCAGCGGCGGTCGGGTTTTTGGGAATATCAAAAAAATGAAATTTCCCCGGATTCGACGCGTACCCCGACGTACAGCCGGGCACGATACACGTGGGCATCGTAAATTACGACGATTTAAATCATTCCGATTCAAACAGTCATAGGGCTGAAACAGTGTCATAGGGCTGAGTAAGACCAATCTTCGCGGGAATACTATGCCGTCGTGCCCACGAGATATGCCAACACGGATAGTTGGATACTCAGGGACAGTTTGGATATTCGAAGATTCTTCTTTGTTTTATTCTCAATGGCATCAAGGAAAAGATGTGACAAAAAAAAGAAGCATGTGCGATGAAGTTTGAGGTTGAATGAGAAAAAAAGTTTAGAAAACTTTTTCAAGAAATAATTTTAAAAAAGATATCGTCGAACGAATCACTCAATGCGATACGGAAATGAACTTCAAACGAATCATGCAGTGTAGAGGACGAATGAATAAAATTACCGATCACATTAACCGTTCACATCTCTTCCCTCGGGCCTTACGCGGTTTGTCCGCTGATTGGCTCTTCGCAGCCGGCCAATCCGCGCAATGAATATTCCGGACCAGCTCAGGACCGTGCCAAGAGGTGGTAGTTTCGGCACCCCTCCGACGGGAAGAAAAACCTGATCATTTTTGTTTCACATTTCGAACGTTTCCGCTCCAGAGTACATGCGCCACCGCGTAATAAATTTCGTCTGCTGGGAAATTGTCGTCGGCTTTAAGAGTTTGACAGATAACATGGACAGGAAGAATGTAATAAATGGGGAGATTACGATATCTCCGGCCCCTTAATTTGACCGTTGATTATTCACATATTGACAAAAAAAAAGCAAAAAGTAAGAGTACTTTTTTTTTTTTTGGGCCTTAGTTTCGGAGTTACGACGCTTCCAATAAGAAAAAAATTCATTTGCTTGGATCCTTGATTTCGCCGTGAATTATGTATACATCGATCAGAAGAAAACGTTTTTCTAGAAAAAAATTGCCCGAAAGTACAATTGACCGAAAGTGCAATTGACCGAAAGAACAATTGACCGAAAGAACAATTAACCGAAAGTACAATTGACCGAAAGAACAATTAACCGAAAGTACAATTGACCGAAAATGCAATTTGCCGAATCAAAAGAACTTACAAATACGACTTTACCTATGACAAATGACCCAAAAACACCATTTCCACACACACATCGAGTGCCGCCAGGCACGAGCGGCGGATGCCGCGAGCTCACGCAGACGAATTTTCACACCTTTTGATTTTTGGCACTTGCACTTTCGGTCAATTTGTTACCAACATCGGCGGACCTGGTAACGAGAAACGTTTGACGTTTCGGATGCTCTCGATGTTCTCGAGGTTCCTCTAGAGGAGTTCGTAAAATTGCGTGATTAGGGGAGGGGGGTAAACGGCTTTTTGTGCGGCGAGGACGACCTCGGGCGAGTGAGGAACTGATAGCGCGTTTACCGACGGTCGGTATTTTCGCGGGGGATCGCGGCTGCGCGCAATCGAGGCTTCCTGCGTGGAGTTCGAATCGGGTGCAACGACAGGGTCGCGTTGCGCGATCAAACGGAAGTTTAGAAATAGTGGGCGCGGCCACTTTGGGATACTTATTTTTATACCACTTAATTCGGCGTAAGAGAGTTCTCGGACTCTGTTGGTCGCGGAGGCCCTGAGGGGGTCTGTTGGAATTTCGCGGGTTCGCGAGTTATCTCTCTGAAGGCGAGATCGATTTTCTTCGTAGCGGCGACTGAAGAAAAAGAAATCGGGGGAAAAATCGAGGCGATCTCGAGGATGAAGTTAAAGCGATGTGCCGATATTGCGGGGAGGCGGTTAATTCGTCGCGTTCCATGATTTCGAGACTAAGTTAAGGTAAAAGAGAAAGTCGGTAAAACGTAATAGTTTGGCGAGGATTTATTACAAGATAATTATTAACGCAGGTATTAAAGAATTATTCGTATAAATTTACGGCGCGACCGGAATCTTATGATGCCAGAGACAGCAGTTTACTTAGCCACCGAGGACGGCAGTTTTAATTAGCCACCAGAGATGGCGGGTACTTATTTTGTAGAAAAAGCGTATGCTCCCGGAGCTATCCAAAAATTGTATCTTTCAAGACGTGAGTCTCTAACGAGGCGGTGAGTTCCCCGTGCCACCAGGATCGGCAGCAGTCCGTGGCGAGATTGTGCTGAGCACGCCCTGATATGGGGTTCTCTGCGCTGTATCGTATGCGAGAGAGGCCCGCCGAGCGGCAGCCACCTAGCGGCGGAGGGCCGAACTGCGGGGCTCGCGCATGCGTGACGCACGATACCCGCACGGGTTGCGCGCGATACCTGCGAAGCTCGCGCGCGACACCGGCGAGGCTCGCGCATGCGTAGCGCACGATTCTCGTGATCTCGAGAAGCGCGCGTGACCGTGAAACTAGATTGCGCGTGAAACGTGATCGTTGCGTTGGGACGGAATTATACAGGCCAATCTTAATGCTAGTTGCGATTTATTATATTACGATTAATTAATCGTTGGGTTTTTTTGTTAATGTTTTTTCTAGACGCGGCGAATGAGCGGAAAAAGGTATGCCGCGAAAGCTGGCGTACAACAAATTGTTTTCGGTCAATTGTACTTATTATTGTCGTTGGCGTTAGCTGTTTTCGTTTTTCATTGTTTTTTTTTCAATTGACCTTTATATTATCTCTCTATATTATATAAATAAGTCGCCGCCGCCGCCGCCGTGTACAAGAATCGAGGGACTTAGAATATTTTCGCTTGGGCCCCTCCAATGGAGAGGGGAAGGGCGGATAGGGGGAGGGGGATGGCGAGGGGAGGAGAGGGGAGGGGAGGGGCGGGGAGGGGCCTCGGCCCAAAATATTCTAAGTCCCTAAGGAGGCTTCGGCTTGAAATATTCTAAGTCCCTAAGGGCCCTCGGCCCGAAATATTCTAAGTCCCTAAGGGAGCCTCGGCCCGAAATATTCTAAGTCCCTAAGGGGGCCTCGGGCCGAAATGTTCTAATTTCTCAATTTTTGTACACGGCGGCGATGGTGAGATATCTATATCACATAGAGAGATATTTCAGTCGATTTCAACCCATAGTCGCGAGCGCGCGATATGCGATATCTCAAAAACCGTTGCGATATCTCAAAAACTAAGCCCCCTAAGAAAAAATTTTATTCTTGAAAAAGTGTTTATTTTGGTCCAAATATGAAATCTAACCGGCCAGATTTAGGGGCCGGAGATATCGTAATCGTGCCTGCCACGCCGGTAATTCATCTTACGAGAAGAGTTCCTCTGCTCCTACGGGAAACTCTCATACAAGCGTTAGAGAAACTAGAGAAAGAGGGAATACTTGAAAAGAAAGAGGGCCCGTCGGAATGGGTGAACGCACTCGTTCTTGTCAGGAACCCGAACGGATCCATTCGAATCTGTATCGATCCCACAGAAATAAACAAACAAATCCAGGTCGAACTACGACAAATACCGACCTTCGAAGAGATTATGAGCAGAGCCAACTGAGCGACTGTATTCAGTAAACGCGACGCGCAGTCAGGGTTCTATCACGTTCCACTCGATGAGAAAAGCGCCGGGATTTGCACGTTTGGCACACCATTCGGTAGATACAAATTGAAACGGATGCCGTTCGGCATAAAAACAGCACCTGAGGTCTTTCAGGACAGATTTAAGCAGATCTTCAATATAGAGGGCGTCGAAGTATACATTGACGATATCTTTGTATACGGCAAAACGAAAAAAGAACACGACGATAGACTCGAGCAGGTTCTGAACGTAGCCAGACCGAGCGGCGTTCGGTTTAATGCGGAAAAATGCGAATTTGGCAAAAAAAAAATAAAGTACATCGGACACGTTATTTCCGCGAACGGTATTGCTTCGGATAATGCGAAGATAGAAGCCATCAAAAAACTGCCCTTACCGCGGAACAAAAAAGAATTGCAAAGACTCATCGAAATGTTAACATACGTTAGCAAGTTCGTTAATAATTTCTCAGACAAAACGGGAAAGTACCGAGAAAGACAGCGAGTTGAGAGCACTCAAAGAACAATTCAAAACGGATGGCCGAACAACTCGAATAAACTGAACGAAAAAGTAAGGCCGTACGCGCAGTATAAGAGCGATTTGGTTATTGTCGACGGCGTCATCTTCAAAAAACATTGCATTGTTATACCGACAGAAATGAGACAGGAAATAATAGATAAAATACACTACGCTCACCTAGGTATAAACAAATGCCTCAAAAAATACGCGCGCGAATCAGTCTTCTGGCCAGGCATTTCGAACCAAGTCAAACAAGCAATCGGAAACTGTTCGACATGCTTAAAGTACTCAAACTCTCAAAACAGAGAACCGCTTCAATCGCGCGAGATCCCAGAGTGCCTTGGAATAAGATTGCGTGTGACATATACGAAATAAATGGCCAGAAATATCTCCTAGTGGTTGATTATTATTCAAAATATCCAGAAATCGCACAATTGCGACAGGATATGACAAGCGGCAATGTCGTCAGGCAACTTAAAACGATGTTCGCGACACCCGGGATATCGTGTAACTGTAGTATCCGACGGAGGAACCCAGTTCACTTCACAAGAATTCAGAATGTTTGCAAAAGAATGGGAGTTCGACCACGTCACGTCATCTCCGACGTATGCTCAGTCGAACGTATGGCCGAAAGGCACGTTCAGACTATCAAAAGAATGGCAAAGAAAATTATCGAGGAAAAAAACGACATCCAATTGGCTCTGTTGAAATACCGTAACACTCCTGTCTTCGAGGATCGTTGCCCCGCCGAACTGCTAATGTCGTGCAAACTCGAGAAAATTTGCCATATTCAATAACCAAATTCAAACCGAAAATTGGAACGGGAAAAATAAAAAATCTAATCGTACACGAAAAAAAAGCAAGCGAAATACTACGATCGGAAAGGAGCCAGAACTCTCTCCGAAATCGCAGACGGCGCAAACGTCTACGCGCAACTGCAACCGAAGGGCCTATGGCAACCAGCTGAAGTCATAAACAAAACAGGTGACAGACGTTACAACATACTGACAGAAAATGGGTCGATACTGACAAGAAACAGAAGATTCCTTAAATTACGAAGAACCGAAAACAAAAACAAATATCCAATCCACAGACCCACCACAGCCTACAACGACGAGAGGAGCTTTTACATTCCGATGGATCCCGAAACAGGCACAGAAACAAACAGCGACACAGAGACGGATTCATATGCCGATACTGAAATCGACAACGCAGCCGCAAAAACGACACTCGAAGGTGACCAAAGCGTTATCTGCTTAGACTCCTCCTCTGACAACGAAACATCTCGCGAAGCCGATGACACTCTGTCAGAAGCCGATCGGATGCCCACGACGACGGTCACGACTCGCGGCAGAGCAGTCAAACGACCAGACCGATTTCAAGTAGATTAAGTTGTAGATTAACTAGAAACTGTAGAGCGAAGACGAAAACCATCAGAAAATGTAAAAGAAAAAAAAAATTAGATGTAGATCTATATAAGATGTAAAAAAAAACCCATGTAATTGCCGTAGTAATTAAGCTGAAAAAAGGAGGATGTAAGGAGATGGTGGTCAAGCACCTGTCGTGCGTGCGGGCCTGAGTGGTTACCCCCCACGCACTACCGGGCTATGTGTGTAATCAACGAGAGTGTCGCGGGCAGTTCCGTCTGAGACACCAAAGCTACAACTCGCGTCTCGTCTCTCCCGACCCATTACTTAACACAGAGGAACCCGAGCCGGTTGACAGGTTCAAGAGCAGTTCCTCGCCAGCTTCCTCGGGTCCGTGGCCGAGTCGATCGGGTTTGCGATCGGGGATCGCGAACGCGGGGGCGAACGACCAAACCACGCGGCCCGTCAGAATGACGCGATGGAGGAGGACGAGAATCAATATTTAAATGGCACGAATTTTTTTTCGAATATCATTTTATTTACTTATTTTCTACTAACAAAATTATCATACTTACGATTATTTTTCAGAAAACGAATGAAACAAAATGAACGAGGAACATTGCCACAAACACTTATGAAAATAAATAAATAAACAAACAGAAATTTTATTAATAACAAAAGAGAATGGTTTTTCATCGCTCCATTTTCTTGACGTGTCTTCTCCGGCGAGATTCCGTCGGAGAATCGTCACTGGTGGACTCCATCGCCATTCTTCTCGATACCTGAAAAAAGGAATGAAACAAATCATTTAAAAATC
The DNA here is from genome assembly GCA_963924025.1 of Ischnus inquisitorius. Classification (NCBI taxonomy): domain Eukaryota; kingdom Metazoa; phylum Arthropoda; class Insecta; order Hymenoptera; family Ichneumonidae; genus Ischnus; species Ischnus inquisitorius. The sequence goes on from OZ001249.1 coordinate 8,711,020, forward strand.
TTCATCGATTATTGGAGGCTACTACACTTATTCTTACCTGTCGAGGATCCGTCGTCGATTCGTCGACTTGTTCCGTCGGGGAATCGTTGCTGGTCGTCGTCCCGTTGTCGACTCCATCGCCATTCCTTTCGATCCCTGAATAAAGGATCCCGCAACCACACCCAAGCACAAGTAAATATAAAAATTTGGGGACTCGCAAAACACTCGCGCACTACACAAATTAAAACAAAACATTTCCCGAATGAAAAACTTCACGATCGCCGACGCGACGATACGAGGTTAAGTCCGCCGGCGACAACCTCGTAGAATACATTTAAACTTTTAAGCGTTTGCGAGTGCTTCCGAAATATCGCGAATGATTTCGAATTCGGCCGCGAAGCGCTCCCGAACTATCCCGAAGGGGAAGCGGCGAGAAGTCCAGTCTTTTCACCGCCAGGTGTACCATTCGAATACCTTCACCCGCACGGCGAAGCCCGGATGTATAGAAGGTCATAAAACACGTTAAACGGAAACGTGTATAAATCGCGAAGGTGTTTCGCGGAATATCTCAGATTTTGTCATTATTTATTTGCGATATTTTTTTTATTAATTAATTTATTTAAGCGCACGATAAATTCACAGCAGACGATACTTTTTCTTCTTCTTCATTCACAGCAGACGATTTAAGGCAATGTCTGTCGGCTAGCACGATGAATACTTTGGCACGTGCGCCGTATGACACACACAGGTGACTGGACGCGGCTACTCAAAGAGCTAATTCGTAGAATATGTTTATTTCTATTGCAACATGTTTGAGTTTTACGCGGCTGATTTTATTACTTTATTTCCGGATGGCGAGAAGGGATGGAATAAGAAAATAGTAACACAGCGCGAATTTGAAAACTTAACAACAAACACTTCTATTAAATTAAAGTAGATAACAAATGAGTCGTTGATTGAATCGGAATGAGAGCGAACGCGATTATATTAATCTGCGCCCGAACTCTGAGCAAATGAGTGCTCGTAGGCACGAGGCCTTGCACGTAGAACACGACGCTGTGACAAGGCGATGAGAAATGTGCGTTAAACACTATGATTTCGTACAGTGAATGCAAATCGATGTCCTAGTAGACTGATGGCGATGAGTTTTGACTTTTATGAATTTGCACATGAGATTAACCAATTGAGTGAAACAAAAATGAATTATTGAATATTTTTTGCACGAGAGCTGTTGCACATGGCACCGCAAGTTGAACAATAATGGCGTCGCTTGCCGGCTTTCCGACAGGAGGGCCTCGCGTTCGATTCTCGATCATCCGCGAGGCCTCCGTGCCGGCAGCAAGCGCGCCCGGGAGGTGCTACCCGGTAGTGGCTGCGAAACTACTCTGCCGAGGGCGAGAAAACTATTTCTCGAACACAACGAAATCGCTTATTTTTGGGAAAAACATAACTCCCGCCTTTTTGCCATAACAGGCAGTCAGGAGTTGAAAGCGAAAAAATATGAGTATTGTGCTCATAGAGATTTTCTAAACGGTGAAAATGAGCACTGCGAAACGTCTCTGTGTTGAAAAACACGGTAGGTATGGTGGTTTGAACGTTGATATCGTAATTGGCGCGTATACCCCCATGGAAATGAAGTATATTATAGATATACTTGAAGATATATTAATTATATACAGCATATAAAGCAGCAATAAGTTCTATATCCTCTATATATTGTTTATATATCCGCCGGATATACGAAAGATATATAAATTATAGATGCTTCATGTATAGTGGATATATTAATTGTATGCATTGATGTGTGAGAGATAAAAAACTATATATTTTTTTTATAAAGCGGATGTATAAAAAATATATTCTTGATGTACAATAAATGTACGGAGCATACGGAAATGAAGTATACTTGGGATATATCCGCCGGATATATAATGAATTTATATCTAAGATATATGCTAAATTTATCTTAGATACGAAATTATATATATATGTAAAATTATGTATGATACGTCCCGTATCTTTTCGCGAATTTTCCGATGGAAAATTCCCAAAACAATGTCAAACAACGATGATAAATTACGTAGCGATAGTGCTGAAAAAAATAAAAATAAATCAACGAGAATTTTGAAAATAAACAAAAATTCTGCAAAAATTTATATGGTTTAAAAAAAATACAAACAAAATCATTAGAAAGATAAAAAAACTTACACCGGCTATTTCTTGACAAATGTATTTGTCTATTTTTTGTTAATAACTTTACGGCATTATTATTATGCAAAATTAATGTCCTTGATATCGTCAATACGGTTAATTTTTCTCAAATTTTTACCATGTCACGAAGAAGTGAAATTTATCCTTGCGACTCTTTGCGTGGAGCGAGGATCTCGAATCGAATTCAACAAATTATCTCACGAAACCGCGAAAAGATACTTTCAAAAATTGCTTTTTTCCAATAATTTAAACAACATACTCATTCAGGTACATTCCAAAAGTAATTTGTTAGTGTCCTACTACACACGATATATAAATTTCGAAAATATTATTTTCAACTGATGAATAGCCGAGTTGGTATCGTCGCAGACCACAAACCGAAAAGTTCCAGGTTCGAATCTCCGCCAGCGTCAAAAATATAATATAGTTTTTCCAGGATATAAGTCATACGATTAGTGTTAATTCATAATTCCAATCGAAGATGGTGAAATTACGGCATCGAATAAACGAAAATTTGTTTTTATAAACTGCGCTAATTTGTATATTGCAAGCATATGTAACAAATATATGAGAGATATAAGAAATATATATAAAGAACTTACGATCTATGTAATAGCTATGTATATGTTTTATTTTCTGTATATATCCTGGATATATATTTTATACATATCAGGATATACTTCCGAGATATATAATAATTATATATTTGATACATCCAAAAATATACTTAGGCATATACTTTATTTCCATGGGGGTGAGTTAGATCGTATATCGATAGAGTGTATACTTGAAATATATAATAAATAGACTGTTAACCTATAATTAATATTTGTCCTGTATCTTCTGTTTATATAGTACGTATATTCTAACTATAGAAATCAAATACCCTCTTTGCATTTTAGGTTGATGTGCTATGTATACATCATATATTTTTAAGAGAAGCAAGATACACTGATTATTTATTGCCCATATATATTTTTTATATCCGATCGGCAAAAAGTTCTATATCCGAGATATATTTTCGATATATATGGAATGTAAAATATATTTTAACGAATTTCGGATCCCTTTCTCTTTTATCGATCGATTGCGGGAACACGGGAATGGGAATAGATCCGCTCACGCGGATATGACAATTGACGAACGGACTATCGCAGCTTCACGACGATCGTAGTCTTTTTAACAGTCTTGACCGAGACTTTAAACCGCACGGACGTATCGCGAATCGATATAAATTACGACTTTCTTTATCCGGAAATTAATAAACAACGCTCGCATTCCTTTTTATAACAAATCGGTGTCCATTTCTTTTGCGTGAACGTAACATTGGTGTCAGAAGTGTTTTTTCGGATCCTCGCGACTAATTTTTCGGTCGGATTAATTAAACGAAAATTGTTTTCATCGGTTCTTTCGGTCGGATTTATTGGAATATCAGTGTAGAAAAGAATCATGAATACTCGAAGAAGAATTCGCACAGCTGCATCGGACAGCGGGCATGGGGAACCCGACGCGATCGACGCATTACGCGAAGAATTTCTACAGACGATAGAGGAAAATAATCGTCGTCTGATCGAAGAATTAGACTAAATGAAAGAAACAGTCATCGAATCGGCTCGGGACACGACCACAGCATCGGTACGCAACACAGTAAGAGAGGCATTAGACGAAGCGGCTCGATCGGCAGCGAAGGAAGCGGCGCAGGAATCATCGAGAATAATCCTCGCCGAATTCAACAGGCAAAAAGATAATGTCCCTCCTTTTTACTTCCGCTTCCTCTGTCCCTTCTGCTCCTACAGTCGATAATAATTCGCATATTACACCGGCTATTATTCATGACGCTCCACGTCAAAATAAATTTACAGAAAATTACACATAAAGTTAAAAGAAAATGCCTGAAATTGCAACGAGATTGGATAGGACCTTACGTAATGAAAACCAAAATTAACGATGTAGTACATAGGATTCAAAAATTCCCTCGTGGAAAATTTATGATTATCCACATTGATAGATTAGCACCTTTTGAAAATTAGGAATTAGAGTTGACAGTTCAGAGACCTTAATGGAGGAAAGTAGATTGCTTGGCTGGAACCTTGAACTTTTGTTCTCAGTACTGATAATACTGATGAACACTGTTCGGTTAAGGAATACCGGAGAATCTTATTTTGTGGGAATTCAACGTCTAGCTGGGCTTGGTTAGTCGTTGGTGACACTGATCGGGATTCCCCTGGCTGTGGATCGAGAATATTTCTTCAACTGACTTGAATTACTGATCATAATTTTTGTTAGTGGAATATTTTTGATTCCCGAGGACGAATCTGTCTGATATTTGAGATCGGCTTTCGCTATGGGCAATGTTGAGGGTGCACACTTTATTGTCCGGTTATAGTGACCGATATATTGTAAAAAGAAAAAGAGAAAAAGAAATCTTTCCTAAGAATAGCCATTAACGTCGGATATTCCGGGTAGTTGTTTCAATGGACAAAGTCAATGAACGAAATACGGTACAAAAGACATAGACACCGCATAAGAAATGACAAAGGGTCATATCGATTTTTATTTTTAGGTACCCATTTTATTTTCAGAGATCTACGCTTTTACGCTTTCTGTCACAGGTTGACGGTCTCCCGAATCCTGATCCTAATTCCCGAATTCCTTGCGGCCGAAGGATTCACGAGTTCTTTGAGGACGGATTTCGAGGATTCCATCACCTAACACAAGATTTATTTTGTTGAAGAAAGAAGACTGAAGGCTGTTCTAAATTAAAAACTTCAGTTGAATTATTTAAGGACTGACATTCGAAAACAGGACAGAAACCGGAATTTTGAATCAAAATTCAATAGAATCATTAGTTTTTGAAAATGTACACGCTGTTCTTCCCAGGTTTTTTAGCCATGGTTTTCCCTCGGGACTTGGGTAAATGCCAGGGCAACGTAATTAGGTCGCGAATATATCTGGATGGACCATGGCAACCACATCTCAGATGGTCACGAAGTTGCCGGGACGGCAACTTGAAGGGAGGGGGGTAGTGTAACGAATTTCGGATCCCTTTCTCTTTTATCGATCGATTGCGGGAACACGGGAATGGGAATAGATCCGCTCACGCGGATATGACAATTGACGAACGGACTATCGCAGCTTCACGACGATCGTAGTCTTTTTAACAGTCTTGACCGAGACTTTAAACCGCACGGACGTATCGCGAATCGATATAAATTACGTCTTTCTTTATCCGGAATTAATAAACAACGCTCGCATTCCTTTTTATAACAAATCGGTGTCCATTTCTTTTTTGTGAACGTAACAATATATTTACTATGTATCTCATATATATAGGAAATACATTGAAAATTATAATATTGAATAGACTTCATTTCCATGGGGGATAAGAAAAAAAAAACGAAAAAAAAAAATTTGCGCACCTAGAGAATTAGAAGACAAAAAAAATGAGCCCAGGTAGAAGTCTCTACGTTGATATTTATGGCAGTTATGGCTTCCCAAAAATTCAATATTGTCAGATGCAGATATCTTCAAGCTCATGAATTGTTTCCAGGGAAACTTACACAACAGTATCTTCGAGCCGTGAGTAGGCAAAAGGATCTCGGTGTTATCGTCGCAGATGACCTCAAGTGGAGGGAAAATATCTGCGAAATCGTCAAAAAGGCGAACACGGTGCTGTATATCGTCAGGAAGACGTTTAAGAAAATCACACCGGAACTATTCGAGAAAATATACAAAACATACGTTCGTCCGATACTCGAGTATGCAAACGTAATTTGTGCGCCGTACTTCACCGGAGACATCGCGAGGATGGAACGAGTGCAGCGGCGAGCGACGAAAATACCGCAGGGACTCCGAGACCTCGAATATGCAGATCGACTCAGAAGGTTAAACTTACAGACTCTCGAGGACAGGCGGAAAAGAGGCGATCTCATAGAGACATACAAGTTATTGAACGGGCATTATGCAATCGATGGAAACGAGCTATTTAGTCGGGCAAGAAATCCTAATCTTCGTGGACATCGCTACAAGCTGGAGAAGAGGCAATTTAAGAAAAACCCGTGGAAACACACTTTATCGAACAGGGTGGTGGACGCGTGGAACGCGTTGCCAGTGGAAGCAATCGAAGCAGAAACTATAAATATTTTCAAAAACAAAATCGATTTATATATTTTTACGTGAAGAGCTATAATATTGAAGCAGATTTTATAAGTGTAAACTTACTTTCTGTAACCAATAATAATAATAATAATAATAATAAGTATCGCGAAAGGAACGATCGATTGAAAAATAAGATCATGAAATCGAAGACACCGGAAATCAAAGGTCGTCGACTATTCACGAAGAAGAATCGTTCGAATAAAAGCGCTACTGATCTACGATGAGAAGGCATCTCTTGTCAATCCGATTGCGATTTTACGAATGTTTCTGGGCTGGTGATTGACTGCAAAATCCCTGGTATATAATATCATGCGTGTATATCGGGAGTAACGTGATCCAATTATCTGAATATTATTTTCTTTACAGATGAAGTTGAAGATTACAGCGATGCTAAGTTCGTCATCTTTGATTTGGAAACAAACTCTCTTGGAAAATCTGCAGAAATATGCCAAGCTGGTTGAACTTTACTTTACAAATTAAATAAAACTGCCAGTCATAATAAATATTCCTGATTTTATTGATTATTTTATTAGATTGCTGCTCTTCATTCTGGACAGATATTTAACGCGTACGTTGTGCCTTCAAAAGGCTTGTCCGCGAGCGCAGGCGCGGTCACGGGTATACAGGTCGTAGGTGGTGAAATGTTCTTCAATGACATTCGACTTGACACTGTGCCTATGAAAGATACTCTCCTGCAGTTCTTAAGATTTTTACGCGATGTCGGTGGCATGGCTATCCTGATCGCACACAACGGCTTCCGGTAATTGATATTATTACTTGCTGTATGATCGATAAATTAAGAGTTTTAACATTTATTTATGTTCCATAGGTTTGATGTTCATAAAATTCTTCGACATATGGACAAGTTCGGCCTCCTGGATGCATTCCGATCTCTTGTGCTAGGGTTTGCTGATATTCTCGAGATATTTTGAGCTGTACTGCCCGACCGAAAAAAAGAAATTCTCACAGAGAGCCCTTATCGAAGAATTTTTTGGACCGGCTACTTCGACAGGCGCTCGTAATGCAATAAACGATGGGAATGCGCTGAACGATCTGATTAGCGTAATTGGTGTAACAAGCAAATTCGTCAAAAGTGTGACAAAAAGCACGTTACAGCTATTGAGTAACGAGAGCGCGGACGAAAACTGCGCGAAAAATAAAGTTTCGCTCGAAAAGCTTGGAGAAAGTACATCAGCATTCATGAAAACTAAGATCGCCAAGGCTGGTGTAACAATGGAAATCCTCCAAAAAGCATACACCGACGAAGGTAAAGAAGGCGTAGCGATGGTATTCGGCGATGATGTCGGTGGTCGGCCTCGTGTAACGAAAAGTTGTGAAGTTATCGGAAAAACTATCGAGCGCTTGCAAAAACTGGCATGCAATGTACTGTAACGATTTTTCTTTACGAAAAACGCTACAATTTTCCCCAATACTCGGCCTGAGTCCACAGCTCACCACGCGCGAACACAACGCGTAGGATACATGCGAATTAGCTATAGCCTCCCCCCCCCCCCCCCCCCCCCCCGTCCTTCGCCCCCGCGCAAGGCTCCAGTACATGACAACGCACAGCGAGACAGCACGAGTGAGAGAGCACGCGGCAAAGCCGAGGGAGATAGGAGTGCCCGGCGAGGGGACGCGGAGTCCCTCGCCCAGCCGTCGCTGCCTCGCTCTCGCTCAGGTGACTCGCCCCCACCGCCCGCCTCAGCCGTCTCGCGATGCACTGCCCAAATCTATCAAGCAGCGATCTATGTCGCGTTCGTGTGATTTGATACGGAAGTGAATGGGTGTGACTATTTAAGCAATTTGAATATTTTTATTCAAGACCACAATATAAAAATACGAAAAAACTATCAATTTATTTCAATCGCTCGTGAAATCGTGTAGCTGCAGCTGTGGCTGATCGACCATTGCCAACCTTTTCCTTTTCTTTTTCAGTCTTTTTATTTCTTCGGTTGGCTTCTTGAGATTTCCGCTGTACCGACGTTGCGCGCGACTCGACGTCGCTATCCTTGTCACTCGTGAGCGTATCCGCTACAGTACTCCCCCCGTAGTGACCTTGACTGGGTCAAGACGGAACGAGACTGCTTTTTTACGTGCATAGGTCTTCTTTGGTTTATCCATCGTCGATCCTCTATGATGTAACTCGATGTCGTCAGGAACTTCTTCATCGTTCGCACCCTGCGAGTCAACCTTGACAATGTATGCCGGCTTCAATCGGTCTACCGAAACCGTTTTCTCGGTACCGTCCACGTCGATCACGAATCGATAATCGTCCAATCTCTCGATAATTTTATGCGGACCCGAGTAAGGCGGCTCCAACGGCGGCTTTACGGCGTCGTTTCGTAGGAATGCGTGCGTGCATGTGTACAGATTTTTTAGCACAAACATTCGTGCTTTGGCATGGTGAGCTGTCGGCGTCGGGCGAATCGCTCGCATGTGTTCGCGAAATTTCTCAACGAAGATCTGCGGATCCACAGGCATCTCTTGATTGATAAAAAATTCTCCCGGTAACCTCAGCGTTGTGCCGTACAACATTTCCGCACATGACGCTCCGATATCCTCCTTAAAAACCGTGCGAAGTCCCAGCAATACCGTTGGCAGTAGCTCCGTCCATCGAACTTGGCGATTGCACATAAGTGCCGATTTTAAGGTCCGATGCCACCGTTCGATCATGCCGTTCGATGCCGGGTGATAGGCCGTTGTCCGAATCCTGTTGGAGCCGATCAATCGAGAGAGCGAAGTAAACAGTCTCGATTCGAATTGGCTACCTTGGTCCGTTGTTATAGTCAAGGGCGATCCGAAACGACATACCCAGTGCGTATAAAACGCGGTCGCCACCGTATCCGCAGTCATGTCGCGAAGAGGAACCGCTTCCGGCCATCTCGAAAACCTGTCGATAATCGTTAGGCAATACCGGAACCCGTCGATCGTGGGAAGTTCAATTAAATCCATATGGATGTGACTGAATCGATTCCCCGGAACCTCGATGCGATTTGGCTGCAGTCTGTTGTGTCTCTGGATTTTCGTTTGTTGGCAAGCACGACAAGTACGGGACCATTCCAACGCGTCCTTTTTAATTCCAGGCCAGATGTATTTTGCTCGGAGTTGACGACACGTGTTCCTGCCGCTCGGATGCGCCAACCCGTGCACCGAATCGAACGCTTCTCGGCGAAGGGCGGTCGGAATGTACGGACGTACCACTCCGGACTCGATGTCACAATAAACTCGAATTCCTGGCTCGACTGACAGTTGTTGCAATCTCAACGACGTTCGATTGTCGAGAAGTTCGTGCAGCTCTTCGTCTTCGTTCTGCGCCTCTGCGATGATCTGCGCTGATAAAATCCTCGGCATCTCGATCTGATTGATCGATTGTATTCTCGACAAAGCATCTGCAACAATGTTATCATCGCCTTTCAAATATATTATTTCCATCGCGAATTGCGAAATATACCCGAGTTGACGTAATTGTCTCTCGCTCGATTTCTCATGCTTTTGCTTCAGTGCGTAGACCAACGGCTTGTGATCAGTTCTTACCACGAACTGACGACCATCCAATACGTGTTGAAAGAATTTTATCGCCGCGAAAACGGCCAATAGTTCCCTGTCGTAGGTACTATAGTTCTTCTCCATTCAAGTTAATTTCCGTGAGAAAAAACCCACCGGTCTCCAGGAATTAGCGTCGCGTTGTTCCAAGGCTGCTCCGATGGCAGTGCTCGATGCATCCGTCGTTAGCATTAACGGTGAATCCGGTGAAAGAAATGTCATTAAAGTAGCTTCCGCCACACTCGTCTTGCAGTCACGAATGGCTTGCTGAATCTCCGGAGTAATCGGTACCGGACGTTTATCGTTTTTTTTCGAGTCTTTCAACAACTCATTCAGCGGGGCTTGAATTCTTGCTGCGTTTTTGAAGCACCGCCGATAATAATTAATCATCCCCAGGAATCGACGAAGCTCGACGATTGTCTTCGGCGTCGGAAAATCGAGTATAGCTCGAACCCGGTCCTCGGGCGGTTTCACACCTTTCTCGTTGACAATATAACCCAAAAATGTTATCTCGGACTTGCCAAGAACGCATTTTTCGACGTTAATTGTTAATCCGTTTTCCTGTAACTTCTGAAGAACGACCTTCAAATGTCGACGATGCTCCTCCGGCGACGTTGACGCGATGAGTATGTCATCGATGTAAACGATGACAAAGTCTAGCTCTCTGAAGACGGATTCCATATACCCCGGAACGTTTGAGCCGCATTCCGCAGTCCGAAAGGCATCACCACGAACTCGAACATTCCCAATGGCGTCGTTATCGCCGTCTTCGGAATATCTTCCTCGTGCATCGGTACCTGATAGTACGCCTTCGTTGAATCGAGCGATGAAAAAATCGATTTTCCGTGAAGACGCTGAAATACGTCGTGGCAGTGTGCCGTCGGATATCGATCCGGGACAGTCTTCGCATTTAACGCCCGAAAATCTCCGCAAAGGCGCCAACCTCCCGATGACTTTGACTGCATATGAACTGGACTGGCCCACGGACTTTTGGAAGGACGAATTAACCCGCGCTCCAATAAATACTCGATCTCTTGTCGCATCGCTTCGAGCTTGGGACCGACAACGCGTCGCGGCCGCTGCGATACCGGTGGTCCCGTCGTCTCGATATAATGGGAAACCGGACAGTCTTTTTCACGGCGTGGAACGTGGTGAGGCTTCGTCACGCTTACGTACTGCTTGAGCAGCTCGGCAAAATCCCCGTTGTTGTCTATCGTTGACACACTATAAATCTCGGCCTCTGTCGCTAATCCTTGCGATCTGCAACCAGTATTTGCATCGATTAAACATTTGTTTTTTAAATCGATAAGCAAATTATAATGGCTGAGGAAATCGGCTCCGATTATCGGCGTCGATACGTCGGCTACAATGAAGGCCCATCGAAATGTTCGTCTCAATCCCACGTCGACCGTGAGAATCTTGTTTCCGTACGTCGGAATGACAGTCGAATTCGCTGCGTGTAGATCGGAAGGCTGTCGCTGTACCGCTTCCTTGACCAGCTTCCGTGGTAACACCGTGACGACGGAACCTGAATCGATCAAATACGATATTCGTAATTTATTATCGTAAATCAATAAGCGGATTTCTCCTCCCGCGACGTTATCGTTGTCGTCACCAACCGCTTGAATCTGGGACGACGACCTTAGTTTTCCGACAATTTCGGCGAGCTCCAAAATTTACACGGCTGTCGGCATTGTTTGGCGTCTTTCCCAAAGCGATCGTGATAATAACATAAATCGTTATTCGTCGGCCTTGGTCTGCTCCGAGATCGAGATCGACCTCGTCGTTTCGCGTCTGTCTCACCTGACCTTTCATCGTGTTTCGTCATTAATGTATTGATCGAGCTTATCAGGGAAGTCATCGTCCGCTCCAAAACCTCCATGCGACTCTCGAGAAGATTTCTGGGCTGCGACGTCGCTGCAACAACATCTCTTCGCTCCGTAGCCATGACGTTAGCTGCTCCGCAGGTTTCAAGGAGTCGATCCGCTATGTCTGCGAGTTTTGTTAACGACAACTCTGGACTACCAACAAGGAAGGTGCGTATGAGCGGAGGCATGCACTGGATAAAGCGCGATCGGAGGAAATCCTCCTGCAGTGCATGACCAGCCAAATCCTTCATCTCTCTCAACAAGTGCGAAGGCTTTTTATTGTCCAATTGCAACTCGTTGAGAAATCGTTGTATCTGGCTCTCTCGAGATTCTGATAGACGAGAGATCAGAGTTTGTTTAAGAACGTTATACTTATCTACCTGCGGTGGCTGTCGAATGAGATCGGAGATGTGCTGTATCGTCTTCGCGTCCAACGATTCCATGACGAGATCGTATTTCTTCTTCTCGCTGCGTATGTTGTCGTTTGCGAACGTCGATTCCACCTGTGCGAACCACAGTTCAGGCATATTCGTCCAGAACATCGGCAATCGAATCCTCGCTATCCCTTCGACGTTTCCCAGCGTCCTCGGTATCGTTCCGGTGTGCAGAGGGTCCAACGTCGGTAGTAAAAGCGTTCCGGTGTGCTGAGTGTCCAACGTCGGTAGTAAAAGCGGTCCGGAAGCTTGATCGGCCAACATTTCACTTGTTTGCTCAATCTCAGTCCGTGAGTCATTTTTAGTGGGTGTATGATCGACCACCATCGTAAATGTTTTTTTTTTTTTTCTCTTTTTCTCGTTCAATCACCCACGTGTTTCTAGGTTAAACACTATCTTGCGGAATCGTTATCCGCATCAATCACGTCGGGGTCACCAATTGTCGCGTTCGTGTGATTTGATACGGAAGTGAATGGGTGTGACTATTTAAAGGGACTGAGTCACCTAAAAAATCGATAATTGGAAATTTTTTTTCTCCGTATCTGTAACTCTGAATAAAAATTGAGTTTGACACTTAAAAAGTACATGCGATGAACTATACTTTTGATTTTTTTTGGAGCTCTATAGTGCATTTTTCTTGAAACAGAGATCGACAAACTTTTTTCACTTGTCGCATGTTTCAGACCGAACGAAGCCACAAATCTTCGCTTACGAGGTCTCATTTTGTTCGTCAGACAGTTTATTCCGGAACGAGTGCGGGGATTTTTTTTTGGAGCTTCCCCGGTGGACTTATCGAATAAAATGTGTTGAAAAATTTCCTTTTTCCACATTTTCACTCGTTGCCAGGTATACAACAGCGCGCTAAAAATCCATTTTACCTCGCATGAAAAATCCCCGCACTCGTTCCGGAATAAGGTCCGTTGCGAAGAAAATGAGACGTCAAGAGCTCAAATCGGTGCAGCCGTTAGATCTGAATCATGCGACAAGCGGAGAGACATATCGTTGTTGAGAAACGAATTTCAAAGTTTAGCAAGGTTTATCACTTTTTTGACCGAAACAAAAAAAAATGAAAAAAAATCTTTCACCGCATGAAAAATGAAACTTTTTCGTTTCTTTCGCATAAACAAAAAACAAAAAAAAAAAAAAAAAAAAATCATTTTTCCACTGAAAAATTGCTGTTATCACACAATTTTTTTTTAAATAATCAAACAAAAATACTTTTTCGTCGTGACGTTTCACAAAGAGGTTACCGGTTCGATTTTTTTCACTTTTTGTCACTGGTGCTGCACAAATATTTTTTTCACTACTTCGTTGAAAAATATAGTTTTTCTTACGTTTATTTGCAACAACAATAACCACTGTCAAGAATAATCACTGTTTGTAATCCGAGTTTTTTACGTGTTTGACAGAATCGAGCGAAAAAAATCATGGCTGCCGCCGCGTGCCGGTGTGTCGTAGACTCGCCGAAGCGCGGTGGCGGCGATAATCTTACTCGCATCGATTGGAAGTAACGACCGCGTGGTCGGTACATCGTTACCGACTGAACGCCATTTATAATTCACGTGCTTATCGTTGGCGCTCGAAATCTTATACCGCGGGCGAGTTTCGAGAGCGCTTTGTTGTGACAGGATCGAGTAAACACGGGAGGTGTATTGTGGAATTTTCTTTTTCATTGTCTCTATCTCGGTGGTTTGATACTTCTATCAGAGTGCTTGGACTTGTGTTATCACGCATCTGCCGTTTGTTGATCGTTCATTTCCCGCTTCATTACTTTCCTTACTGACATCGGTTTTTCCTGTCATCGTGTCATCGTGTTTTTTTTCTCATTCTTTTTTTTCTCGACTAACTTTTTTATTTTCCTCTACAATACTTTTCTCAGGTTTTTTTTGTTATTTCCCGTCTTCATTTTTTTGGTATTCTTACATTTTCTACTTTTTTTTCTCTTTTCGACTAAAATTGTTTTTTTTTTTTTCCTTTCTTTCATTTCCACCTTTCGAGAGTGTTATTGTTTGTCAGATTTTGTACTATGTAATTGTTACTTTTATTATTTTTAAAAATATTTATTGTGAAAATCTTTTTTACTGTGGGTGTGATTTGTGCTAGTGATAAAGTGACAAAAAGACAATGAGCCGAAGCAAGCGAAGACCGAACAGAGACAAAAAACACTGGACTGGCCGATCTCGCAAAAGGCCCAGGAGATGTAACGTAGCAAACGCGAAAACAACCAGAGACTTTTTGAGTTCCAGCGCGAAAAAAATTCGCGAGGAAGATTTCCCAACTTCGAATTTCGTGGGGTATAGATTGTTCGATTTGTCTCTGCTGTTCGAAGCTCTCCAAGAGACAGTTTGCTGCACGGTGTGCCATGGAGCCATCGTGATTACCGAGATGAGTCTACGAGGACTCGGAGGGAAGTACCAGATCCAATGCAAGAATTGCGAAGAGAAAAAAACGTTCGATAGCTCTCGGGTCGTTCAAGGTGGCCGCGGATACGAAATCAATCGGCGCAGTGCACTGGCAACGCGTTGTATCGGCCAAGGCCTCGCTGGTCTGAATACCTTTTGCGGGATTATGGACTTGCCGCCGCCGGTGCAATTATCAACGTGGAAGAAGATCGGCCAAAAAATGCTGGACGCTACCAAGGAAGTGGCCCAAGATAACATGAAGAAAGCTGTAGAAGAAGAAATCGATTTGACGACGAACGACAATGAGGAGCCCAATGCCAGTACAAGCACTGCTGAGCCTGAGCCTGATAACCGCTGTATCACCGTTCAAGGTGACGCTACGTGGCAGCGTCGGGGCTTTAGTTCGCTCAACGCAGTCTTTACGGTAATCGGCACTGAAACGGGAAAAGTGTTGGACCAAGAAGTTCTGTCGCTGTGGTGCCGACAATGTCGTAAATGGGCTATGGAGAACAAGAACGCGACAGAAGAAGAGAAAGAAAACTGGAAAAAAACACATGGAGATATGTGCACCAAGAACTGTTCGGGATCGTCAGGATCCATGGAAGTCGAAGGAATCATGAAGATTTTTCATCGGTCGGAAGAAAAGTACGATGTGAAGTACACGAACTACATCGGAGATGGAGATACGAAGAGTTACTCGAAAGTTAGTAGCTCTATGCCCTACGGTCCAAACGTCGAGATAAGGAAAATAGAATGCACCGGGCACGTTCAAAAACGTTTTGGAAATCGAGCGCGAAAACTGAAGACATCCCTCGCAGGCAAGAAGCTCAGCGACGGCAAGACGATAGGAGGAAAAGGACGGCTCACAAATGCATTGATCGACGAAATGCAGTCCTACTACGGAAATGCAATTCGCAATAATCCTTCATCGGTCAAAGACATGACAGAAGCGATTTGGGCAATCTGGCATCACAAGGCGTCTACGGATGAGAAGCCACAACACCAGTTTTGTCCACCGGGTGAAACATCTTGGTGCCAATATCGACGAGCAGAATCGACGGGAAGAGAAGAGGACTATCGCCATCCAAAAAAAAAAGTGATGCCAGCAGCGGTCATGGAGGCTATCAAACCGATTTTCGAGGATTTGACATCGCCAAGTCTTTTGCAACGCTGCATCGGGGCAAAAACTCAGAACGCGAATGAATCGCTGCATAGCGTAATTTGGAAGTTCTGCCCGAAAACGGTGTTCACGGGAATCAACACTCTACAGATTGCCGGCAACCTGGGGACTATACAGTTCAACTCTGGACCCGCAGGCATTATCAAAGTAATGAAGGCTCTCGGAACTGTCCCAGGAATACACGCCATCGCTGCTGCGAGAAAAAAAGCTGGAGTCCGAGTCACAGAAGCCGAACAAAAAGCTGAAGCGAACACCAAAGACGCGAGGATAAGAAGACGCAGACTGCTGATGCAAGAAGAGGACGATTCTTATGTACCTGGAGGATTTTGAGTGCAGTGAATGCAGTAAGTGCAGTAAGAACCGTGAGTGCAGTGAGCGTAGTGCAGTGCAGTGTAGTGCGGTGCAGTGTTTAGTGCAATAATCGAATATGTGAAAAAAAAAAATTTAGTGAAAGATAGTGAAATTTGACATTATTGACATTTGCCAAGAAATAGTGAGAAAGTGAGGAATAGTGAACAGTGATATATAAAGTGTTATTGTTGTTATAATTAGAAATTATTATAAGATATATTTTTGTTATAACACTCTCGTCCTCAAAATCGTGTAATTTTGCATCTATTTCCTCCCCGACAATCTTTTTGGCATGTTCGCTTTTTTCTATTTACCTTTTTCTAGCTTTTTTTCCCTTTATTGCTTTTTATTTATTTGTTTGTTCCTCCTACCTTCCAAAACCTCCTCCCAATTCCTTCCCATTCCTCTCCCGATGGAAGTAAACCCACCACCTTCTCGTGGTTTCCATTGAACGGTGACATCCGACCAATCACCGAATTTTTCCTGATTTTATCATTTTTTTCATTTCATCTAAACACAGTTTTAAAACTTTTTTCTTCTTTTTTTCACTTTCTGATGTTTTTTTACTTGAATTGGTTTGGTGTCATTGACTAAGAGTGGGATTTATTTTAGAACATTTTTCATAGAGATGCAAACCATAATTTTGGAGTAATACACGCAAAAATTGTTTGTCATCTCACTAAAATGCTCATAACTTTGGTAATTTTTGGAATTTTCACCTGAAATTTGGTGTGTAGATAGTAAACAGTATGTACTTTCAGAAAAAAAATTAAAAAAAAAATCGATTTTTTAATAATTTTGGGTGACCCAGCCCCCTTAAGCAATTTGTATATTTTTATTCAAGACCACAATATAAAAATACGAAAAAACTATCAATTTATTTCAATCGCTCGTGAAATCGTGTAGCTGCAGCTGTGGCTGATCGATCATTGCCAACCTTTTCCTTTTCTTTTTCAGTCTTTTTATTTCTTCGGTTGGCTTCTTGAGATTTCCGCTGTACCGACGTTGCGCGCGACCCGACGTCGCTATCCTTGTCACTCGTGAGCGTATCCGCTACATCTACGAGCCTCCTGTAGCCATCTAACGTGTGACGAACGAGAGAGAGGGAAGCTCACTCTCGGCGTCGCAAGTTAATCTCTGCGTGAAGCGCGGAGTTTTATTTATTTTTCGTGGGCCGCTTTGCTCCGTCCCTGAAGTGGCCCGGTTTCTCGATTCCTGTGAAAGGGTGAGAGGTCTCGAAATAAAAGTATTGAGAGGGATTTTGACTAAACACGAATATGGAAATATATTGATAGTAGATGTTGGTTGTTGAAATAATCGGAAGTTACAGAAGTTCTTGGTTTTTGGACATGAGTGTGAGTCGGAGTCGCTCTCATTCATACATACTCACATACTGAAACGTTTCGATATTTCGCGCAGGCGATCTTTTGAAAGATCAACCCTTATGTGTACCGGACAATGCTGCTTAAACGTACCTGCCGTTCATTAATGACTGTTTTGGGCAGTTCCGACGGAAAGTGATAGTTTTTTGTAGTCTGGTTGAGTTTTGGTAGCGAGCGAGTGTCACATCGATATGTCATGGTACGATTTGAACGACAGAACCTGACAAAAATCGGTTACGTAATGGTCCGCCATGACGAAATATTTCTGATTGAGATTAACCGACGACCATTTTGAATTAAGAGATTAAATTAAATAAAAATAATCAAATAAATGAAATAGAAAAGATCAAATTCAATTAAAAAGAATGTTTCTGTAATGTCAATTTATAAATCAGCAGCGACCAGGTCACCCTAGATGGTCCCGCGACATGGAGAGACTTTGGCTCCGTAGCTTTTTGCGTTTTCGCACATGAGAAAGCTTCTCCAGAGTATCGCGTCGAAGCACGTCAATGCCCGCGATGTCCAGGTCACCCTAGATGATTCCGCGGCATCGAGAAACTTTTGCTCCATAGCTTTTTGCGGTTTCGCACATAAGGAAGCTTCTCCAGAGCTTCACGTCAAAGCACGCCGATGCCCGCCCTGTCCAGGTCACCGCAGATGATTCCGCAACAGTGCGAGCCTTTGACTCCGTCACTTCTTGCGTTTTAGCCCATGAAGAAACTTCTCGAAATCATCACGTCAAAGCACGCCGATGTCCGGCATGTCCAGGTCGATTGAGGATTCGAAGTTACGATCGGATTTTTTTGCCGGCCTGCCAATCCGCAATCGGTTGTCGCGACGCTTCAGAGAACAAAGGGACAAAAACAGCGATTCCACTCGAACTATTAGAACGGCACGAGTGGTCTGATAGCAGTGATCGCGAGCTCCTAGTTGTTTTGGTTGCTTAAAAATTAATTCAATAATGATCACATAGCTTTATTAACGGCAATCGCTTGTCGCGAGGCTTCCGAGAGAAAAGAGACGAAAACAGCGATTCCGCTCGAACTATTAGAACGGCACGAGTGGACTGATGGCAGTGGACGCGGGCTCTTAGTAAGGCAAATTCAAAAGGAGACCGCAAACCGTGAATCCTCCGTTGCTCATTTATTTTCTCTGCGATATGTTTTGTTCGTTTGACGTTTTAGAGAAGAGCGGACGTCTTTGTCCGAGCTCTTAAATAAAGATTAATTTAATTACGACTCGTGTACTACGAATTATTGATTGCAAAGCGTCGAACGAAGCCACGTTGCCACGAGAAGTGCGACACTAGTTGTTTTGTTCGCTTGGAAATTAATCAAATAATTATCACATAGCTTTACAAACGGCAATCGGCCGCCGCGACGCTTCAGAGAGAAAAGCGACGAAAACAGCGATTCCACTCGAACTATCCGAACGGCAAGAGTGGTCTGATAGCAGTGATCGCGAGCTCCTAGCTTGGGCTTGAGCGTCCGGTGCTTCGATTAAAAAAATGACAATCGATTCAATTCAACGAAGCAAAATCGGATAGGCCACAGATACTGTCGATAAGACGATGCTGCACAAGTAGTTATAATGACAAAAAGTCAGACGGTTTTATCTCTATTTAATCGCCTTTTCAAAAGTTGCACTGCCGCTGCGTTCGATGAGACAATTTTTCATCATTGAACGAATCCGAGCTACGATTTTTGATGATTGATGATAGAAAAAATGTACTAAAAAATCCTATAATTGAATTTTTTAATTGCTAGAACGTTAAACGCATTTATTCAATGAATCGGAATACATTATTTTCAAATATTTTCCGATTGCCATCACGTATATTAACGAAGCACAATTACGGTTTCCGAGTTAAAAGTGTTGTTTCGTTAATTCTCGTATTGTAATGTTCCGTGAACAACGGACAAGTGTCTAGAATGACGCAAAAAAAATCGCAACAAATCGCGTGAAATTACGAATCGGTGGCGGGAGTCCAGAATACCGATGATCGGATGGTTTCCACGCGGAATCGCGAAAGGACGCAGGGGCTTTATCGCCGTGCAAGTTGGAATCCACGGTGCGGTTGAAGTCTCTCGGCCGATGTGGAAAAACCGTCGAAGGATACGCCGGGGCACACCAAAGATCGGTAATCGCAGTGACTCTCCTTGGACGACGTAAATGCAGTTGCAATGTTGTAATTGATTTATATTTTTGTATTAATTTTTCTCTTTTTTTTGTTTCAGGTGCCGGAGTAATTTCGACGTTGGATCGACGTCGCAGATCGCTGCCGGGGCTCGACGAGGGACGACAAGGAAGAACACGGAGGGGTATCGGCAAGGGATCACGGGAACGACAACAAAGGATCATCGGCACGAGATGACGGGGCTCGATGACGTGGGCTCGTCAGCAAAGTTGAAAAAGGTAAGAATAATTCCAGTAACATTTAATCTGCGGATAATTGCTAATTCTCCCTTTTTTGGTTATTTTCAGATATGAAGGGGCCGGAACACACGGTTTACATGCTCGGCGAGATCTTCTCGGTTTCGGTCTGCGCCAGACCGCCATTCTCGGACCACGCCTTTGAAATAGACAAAATTTCACAGTTCATCATCCTATCTAATGTTTACGCACTAAATCATGTACATTATGCATTGAATATGTAACGACAAAAGTTATAGCTAGTGATGAATTCGAACAACTTACTCCACAAGTTTTCGATCGGATTCATATCTGGCGACCTGTTCGGCCAGCATATGAGCTCAATTTCCGGATGCTCCGCAAACCACGCCATGGTTACCCGTGATACTTGCATGGAACTGTTGTCCTGCATAAAACGAAGCACTGGAAACCGATCTTCGGGGAATCTCTCTCGTGCGCACGGTAGCATTATATTTTCCAGAAGATCGACATATTCTTGCGAACTCATGTGAGGCGTTATTTCGTGGAGGGCCATTACACCAGCAGCGGACATACGACCCCAGAAACCGCACGATATTTGACCGCTCAACTGCTTTTGAACCGTATATCGTGGATTCGTGCCGAAGGCTCGGCCTCGTGGGCGATACACGATTCAGTGTACATCGTCAGAGGACTTAAAAACCTATTTAAATGTTTTTTTTTTCAATAATTGGACAGAAGAAAGTACAGGCTATTGGACGTTGAACATTGAAAATGCCCATAAAATACAACAAAAAGGGAAAACTTTAATTTTGTTGTTTTTTTATTCCGATTTAGACAAGGTGGTTGGAGGTCATACCTTCTCGTCAGACCATATTATCGGCGCCCAATTTCCCGGTTGCCAGTTTACGTGCTGTCGGTCAAACTGCATTCGTTCCTCGCGATGTGCATCTGTGAGAGCCGTCTTTTTGAGCGGTCGGTGAGCGGTAATACCGGCGGCTTTTAGTCGGCGACGAGCAGTGCTCATTGATACCGGGACATCTGTCCGCACGAGCACTTCCGGTATCGTCAAAAAAGGTTTTTCTTCGATGCACTCGAGCAATTGCACGTCCTGTTCCGGAGTAGTTTTTTTGGGACGCTTGTTGTTTTTCCGATGATCCGCGAGAGCAGCATCATTGCCTTCTTCGTATCGCCACATCCACAGCTGTACCTCTTGGGGGAACCTCTTGAGGCGTGAGCTTCTGCTTGGGCTGCTATTTGCACGATGATTAAGAAGTCAGATCTCCGGCAAGAACAAAATAATCCCGAGAAACAATCGGCGACATGTATCAGTCAATCGGAAATTCGAGACACTCTTCAGACTGAATAGGCTAACGAGGGTTGCGAAGATAGAGTTGCGCAATCTTATCACATTGGACCGCTTTGCAGCAGCCTTTATTTCTTTATTAAATACAGCAGGAGCGTAGAATTTATTAGGATGACCGTAAAAAGATGAACCCATCAAGATGTTTCATGTTTTCGGTTGTATTTTGACTTCATGTATAGTTTTCCTTTTGCTTCCCTCCTTTCATCGTCTTTGATTGCACTCATTCCATAATCATGCTTACGAACATCGAAGTTCGACCTCGGTCTTACAAGAAAGAATGCAACGCGACGACGACGAAACGGGAACAAAAAAGCCGAGGGTACTACGATAACAAGAGAACAACAATGACGACGACGTTAGACGTAAACACGAAACCGAAGTCAACGGCGAGGCAACGGCGAGGCAACGACGAGGCAACGGCGAGGCAACGACGAGGCAACGGCGAGGGTTCACATCGATGTGTCACGCAACGTTTTTAAACCGATCCCCTTTCCTCAATCTGTTCCTTTTCCCGTTTTCCTTCTCATTCCCCTTCTAGGTCTCCTTTCCGTTCCCATTCCGATCGATTGTGGTGATCCTACGGCGCAGGTTTTTAGTTTTATATTTTTCTTAGTTTCTAAAAGAAAAAAGATGTAAACAACATCGCGAATACTGAAAATTTTAATACGTCAATATAGTAATAGTAAGGGGAGTGAAAAGGACGCCGTTATTTATTTTTTTACAATGACAAACATTTAGGTTGAATAGACAATAGTTATTCGTTAAACAAGGGCGTTTAACTCAGAGAATTTAAACGAGTGCGAAGTGCCCCCTCCGCACGAGCCACCCCTATTTTTCACGTCCGGGCTGGACATCGTATTTTCTGTATTACGCGTTCTGAAAATGTCGTTGCTGATATTCCAAGGCTTCAACTCGTGCGTAGAAACGTATATTCCCGCACCAGTGCAGGAAAGTGCACTCCTATTCCCATTCTTTCTCACACTAGGGCGGAAATGTACGTTTCTGTGCACGGGTTGGAGCCCTGGAATATAGGCATCGACATTTTCAGAAACGGGGATAGGAATGGGAAAGGGGAAAGGGGACGCAAGAATTGGAATTGGAAGGGGACACGAAATGGCAGATGTTATTTAACACGTTAATTAAAAATCAGGATTCATTTTCAATTTCAGCATTAGCAAAGTTCTACATGCGAGAGTGAGTGGACGCAACGCGAGAGAAGTCGACTCATATGAGGAGAGACGAGGACCGAGGAAGAGAGAGAACGAGGAGAGGAGAGATGTCGACTATGAAAATATTCGGAGAGACGATGAAGGCACGAGCAAACAAGACAGTGGAGAAGCGCAAGAACGAGAGAATGAACGAGAGAAAGAACGAGAGAAAGAACAAGAGAAAGAACAAGAGAAAGAACAAGAGAACGAACGAGAAAAAAAACGAGAGATAGAACGAGAGAAAGAACAAGAGAAAGAACAAGAGAAAGAACAAGAGAACGAACGAGAAAAAAAACGAGAGATAGAACGAGAGAAAGAAAAAAACATAGAACGAGAGAAAGGAAAAGAAAAGGAATGACAGAAAGAACTAGAGAATGATACAGAAGCAGCAAAGGGAAAACCGAAAAGAAAAAGGAGGCGGCAGCTCGATTTTTTATTAGAGAATCAAGAAGACTTCGTTTATGAAACAAATTACATTCGTACGCCATACAGTAGTACTGTAACGTGGCAAAATGTTGACCCATTACTTACAGCTCGCTCCAGAACTCACAAGGCAATTCCTCAGGGCCACATTATTTGTTAGGATTATTGTTAATTGTTTTTTTGGAAAATAACTTCATGTAATCGCGCCTCGGGCGAGAGAGCGAACTACTGAGACCGAACAACGAGGGAAAACCTCGATTCTCATCGCGGGATCTTCGGCAATAGTACCGTCGATAGAGAGAGGACTCGAGCGGCAGGGATTCGCTCGCAAAACAAGTACACCCGCATGGATCCATGCGGGTGTACACCCCGTTACCATTCCCCTTTCCGGTCTCTTTTTACTTTCCGTTTCCATTCCCCTTTTCGATCCCTTTTTACTTTCCATTTCCATTCCACTTTCCGTTCCCATTCCCCTTTCCGGTCCCATTCCCCTTTTCGGTCCCTCTTCACTTTCCGTTTCCATTTCCCCTTGCGGTCCCATTCCATTTTCCGTTTTCTTTCCCCCTTCCGGTCCCATTCCACTTTCCGTTTCCATTCCACTTTTTGGTTCCATTCCCCTTTCCGGTCTCTTTTTACTTTCCGTTTCCATTCCCCTTTTCGATCCCTTTTTACTTTCCATTTCCATTCCACTTTCCGTTCCCATTCCCCTTTCCGGTCCCATTTAACTTTCTGTTTCCATTCCCCTTTCCGGTCCCATTCCCCTTTTCGGTCCCTCTTCACTTTCCGTTTCCATTTCCCCTTGCGGTCCCATTCCATTTTCCGTTTTCTTTCCCCCTTCCGGTCCCATTCCACTTTCCGTTTCCATTCCACTTTTTGGTTCCATTCCCCTTTCTGGTCCCATTCCACTTTCCTGTCAAATTGCGAGAACGTACCAGTTGTTCGAATCCTTCTCTTTGCCGTTGTTCTTGGCATTAATAAAAATCGAAAATCTCGTTCCGAGCTGCCTTCCCGATATCCTCAAAAGTTTGACTACAAGCAACGATTAACATTAGAATTTATTATCGAGAGACTCGGCAGAGTCTCGCGCCAAGTACATTTGCGCGTGACTCGTCACAGAGTTTATACACGCGCGACCTCGAGCTGCGCGTATAAGATTTTTATGACTCATGCATGAAAAAGTTGCTTTTTTGGGGCTCATTTGCGCATATAATGTGGCACTTTTTTGCACGTTCTGCCGCTCCTCCAATGAAAAACGACTGATATGCGCGTTAGCGTTCTGCGCATAGCAAGCGTGCGAACAAGACTTTTTAATGCACGGCGTGCATGAAAAGTGACGTAGAAACCGCGCGACGCGACGTCTCTCAGTATGGTGAATACCGAGCCGATGTTTTCGGTACGAACCATACACGAGGCGGTCGACGCGCTTGCCGTCAGTGATGCCAGACTGGCGGGAGAAGTCCCGCATGCGGGACTTTTTTGCCCCCTCTCCGACGCTGGCGGGACAAAAATATCCCGCCAGCTACCCGTGCGCTATTCGCTCGTGCGCGCGTAAGCCACGCGCCGCCTCTCCCGCGCCCCGCGCCCGCCTACCGACCGAGTGACGTCACGAGACATGTCGAGACGCGCTCACCTCGCGCTAGCGTGACGTCACGAGACATGTCGAGACGCGCTCACCTCGAGCTAGCGTGACGTCACAAGGCGACAGCACACGTTGGCGTGTATTGTATTGTATTTGCGTGGATTGTACCCCGAACGATTGAAAAATGGAACGAACAAATTTTGGATCATTGTTTGTTGAATTTTTCAATCGTTGGGCACTATTAAAGAAAAAAATTGCTTAGAAAAAAAAAAATCCTATGACCTTGAAGATATCTGCATCCGACAAAGTTGAATCTTTGACCCCTCATAATTGCCGTAAATTTCCACGTAGCGACTTTTTTCTAATTGCATTCTTTTCGTTTTTGAATTCTCTCGGTGCGCTATTTTTTTTTTTTTTTTTTACGCCTTTCTCAAGACGGTACATTAAAAATAAACATTTCAGAAACCTTTAATCCCGCATAAAAACCGTAAATTTGAACATAGAGACTTTTTTCAAAATGCATTTTCTTTGTTTTCAAAATCTCTAGATGCGCGTGTATATATATATATATTTTTTTTTCGTCATCGCTTTCTTGCGGCGGCAACAAGAAATAAATTTTCAAACCCCCATAACGGCCGTAAATTTTAACGTAGGGACTTTTTCCAAAATGCATTCTCTTCGTTTTTTAATTCTCTAAGTGCGCTATCTTTTTGGTTTTTTTTTAAGCCTTCCGAAAGACGTACATTGAAAATAAACATTAAAAAAAAAATTGAATGCCCACCTAGAGAATTTAAAACCGAAGAGAATGCATTTTTAAAGATGTCTCTACGTTAGGGGAGAGTGGGGCAAAACGGCATACCGGGGCAAAATGGTCTTCACGCACGATGGGACCAGGGCAGAATGGTATTAGGGCAAAATGGCACAGCAAAAAAATCTACTTCGATGGGACTTTCTTTTGTCCCATTTTGCCCTGATTTTATCATACGGGGGACTTTATTAGACCATTTCGTACCATTTTGCCCCGCTCTCCCCGACAATTTACGGCAGTTATAGGGGTTCGAAGGCTTACTCCTTGTTTGGCGCCGCAAAAAAAGCGGTGACGAAAAAAAAAAACGAAAAATATGCGCATCTAGAGATTTTCAAAACGAAGCAAATGCATTTTGCAAAAAGTCTCTACGTTAAAATTTACGATTTTTATGCGGGATTAAAGGTTGCTGAAATTTTAATTTTCAATGTACTGTTTTGAGAAAGGCTTAAAAAAAAAAAAAAAATAGCCCACCGAGAGAATTAAAAAATGAAGTAAATGCATTTTTGAAAAAAGTCTACATGGAAATTTACGGCAGTTATGGGGGTCAAAGATTCAACTTTGTCAGATGCAGATATCTTCAAGGTCATATTTTCAGTAGCTATTTTAAATGTTACACGAACATGTCAAGTTTTTATTTTCCGGTATTGGGTTATCTTTTAGTTTTTCATTCAATTTGATCAAAGTTAGAACTCCGGAAATCCATGAATACCGGAAATAAAATTGTACGAAAAGTCAAAAGTTTTATTCAATCACGCGCGCGCGCAGTACGGCAGAGAGAATCGTCACGCGTGACGTCATCAGCGCGGCGCGAGTGGTATGAGTGACGTCACCAGCCCGGTAGCTCGGGCGCGCGGGGCGCGGGGCGTGAGTGACGTCACTCGCTCAACAGCTCGGCGCCCCTAGCTCCGCCCAGCCGCCAGCCCGCGTCGCGTGGTGGGGGGAGCGCGGTGAGCGTGCGGGACTTTTTCATCCGCGAATCTGGCATCACTGCTTGCCGTACGCCGGCTGGCCGGCCATCTTAGTTGTTGACATTCTGTCGTTGTCGTACATGTTGGCGAAGTTCCGCTTCGTAAAAAGGTATTAAAAAGGACGTGTCTATCGACACCATCCCGTGGGACGGTATATACCGTCACACGGTACACGGTATAAGTGTACTTCAGCGCAAATATACCGTGAATGCCGTGCACGGTATGTAGTGTTCCACGGCATGTTAAGAATTGTGTTGCCATCCCACATAACAGTACACCGTGGACGGTACACCGTGGACGGTACACCGTGGACGGTACACCGTGGACGGTACACCGTGGACGGTACACCGTGGACGGTACACCGTGGACGGTACACCGTGGTCGGTACACCGTGGACGGTACACCGTGGACGGTACACTTTTTTTATTTGAAATTCTGAAGAACATGAATAGTTTTATATTTATCGCAACATAAACATTTAAAATGTTAACACAAACATTAATTTTAAGGATCAGAATTATTTGGATTCTAGCTCGTCTTCGACGAACCTCGAGTTCGGGAAGCACCGAGCAAACATTAGCCTCGCCTTTTCTCAATTTCTTTTCGCTTCTCTCATTTTTTTCGACGAAGGCCCATTGTCCGAGATTCGTATCGATTTTAATCGCGATAATGGTCATCAACGTATTCAGCGTGGACACTATATCGCGCTCTCTACAGTTACATTAAAATGAAGAAACATTACCCGCGATTTACAGAAAAACATAACGAGAAAAACATTTCACCTCCGCTGGATAAAAAAAAGTTATTCGATCGTTAGACTATGAACGTTTTCTAATTATCATTTGATGAGGTAAACAAGGTTAAAATTTACGAATGGCGTCTCACGAGAAAAAGCATAAAAAAACTTCGCAATAAAAAAAAAAAATCGTCATTGGGCTCTTCGCCATTCAATGATGCTGACAATTGCAGCGACGAGGGTAAGTATTAAAACGGAAAAACTCTAGAAGAAAGAAGATGTCGAGATGCGACAATCGTGGATTCGTTATCCGATTAAAAGCCATTTTTTTTTCTTTAATTCTGAGGAACATGAACGGTTTTATGTGACTAGCAACATAAACATTTAAAATTGCAACGTAAACATTAACATGTGAAAATAAAAAAACCGTCGAGGAACGACCATTCGGTCTCTATACGCGATCGTCCTTCCTGCACGTTGCGCAAAACCAATCCTCGTCTTTCTTTGGTGCGTTTTTTACGGATGCACATCGATAGTGAAACCAGACCAGATACCCTTCGCAAAATATTATCTTGCCGGTTGCTTCCTTAAGGCATTTCTCGTACGTCCAAATATCTGCTTCCTTTTTTGCGGCAGCGACCCTTTTTAATTTCGAGAGTGCGCCACTCTCGAAATATTTTTTCAATCCGCCGATAATCGCTCCATCCTCCGCTGCAAAAGAATCTCTCAGTCTTGCAGGGTTACGATCGATATCATTCGCTTTGGTTTTCTGTTCGCCTTTTACAATCATTTTCGCAACTCCATGTGGTATTTGCAACCACCGCAACGTGTCCTCGATTTGTGCAAGCAGCGGCTTGTCTTTGAACCGTATCGGTTGGGTTTCCTGCCGACGGAGACCGATGACGGTTTTAGTTTTCGACCCCCGAGGGCGTCCTCGTGAGGCTACGATGCGCGGCATTTCGATTTTGCCCAGATCGTAAGTCGATGCTTCTTCGGTGTCTTCGTTGGAATCTTTTTTCTCATCTGCGACAGATAGTTCGTTTCTCATGGCAAATGCGTTCTCGTCGTGCTTCTCTATGCTCTCCATCAAAGCTCCGAAATCACCCGATTCGTCGAGCAGCGAGTCGGGCAGTACAACGTCGTTTTCGGTATAATTTTTTTTTCCCCAAGCCAAAGTTTTACGTCCGTCGGTACTCTGAGGTTCGGGCCTCGGAGTTTCCCCAATGTTTATTTGTCGAGCCGGCGGAATTTCGTGTCCGCTGATGTTCTTCTCAACGATGTCCTCAGCACCCTGAGTACTCGGACCTGCAATCTGTTCTCTTTGTACGTATGTTTCCCGTATCACCGGACTTTCGCCTTCGCCGATGTTCTCTTCAACGATCTCGTCAGGAACCTTAGTACTCGGACCTGCAACTTCCGGTTGGAGCCTCTGTGTTTTTTTCGCGTGCGATTCCCGTATTACCGAAGTTTCGCGGTCGGTGGCATTGATTTTATCGGGGACCTCGGGTCCTGACCTCTGAGTTTCGTTTTTCCAACGCTTCAATAAATGCTCGAGTTTTATTAATTTTTCGCGGCGGTCTTCCAATGCAAGGCGGTGGTCACCCAATTCCTTTAAAAATGTATCCGTCGCTGTTTCGTCGGGCTGATGATCATTGTCTATATCTGGAATAATAAATAAACGATTAAGTAAGAAACAATAAGACGCACACGAGGGGATTTTTGGCGAACTGGAAAAATAATCTCTTTACAATGTAGTTTTGTACCTGAATCATAAGCGTCGGCAGACGGAGAAAGATGATGGTTATGCGATGAGTTGATTGATTTTACGATGAGCTGCTTCTTGTTCTGTACCCCAAATCGTACGTGCGCCTTACACTTTGTGCTGAAATTTGAATGAAAATGCATTACGTATTACACATACTGTTCCTTACATACGGAGACGTTTCCATCCACATGTTTACACCGCTAAGTGTGTACAACCAATGCACGGTATACCGTGCGCGGTTTGTCGGATGCTGTTATATGACGTACCACGTTTTCGCGCGATGTTATATACCGCATGCAGGTGCATTCATTTTTGGAATACATTTTTTTTCATACAAAAATCAATTGCTTTACAATTTCGTAAAGTCTCTATGCATACGTTTTTGTAGCTTCGAGTATAACCAAACCACCGTATAACGCGATTTGTCAGATGCTATTATATCGTGTATCACTTTTCCGCGCGGTGTTCACCATATACAGCTGCATTGATATTATTTCCCAAAAACACAATCGACACAAAACCATCACAGTTAGCACAATATTTGCACTATTTACAACACGGTGTACAGGCTGTAAGTATTGCGCTAGCTGAGATCTTTCAGTGTCGATGGTCTTTCTGGGCTCATCGCACGAGATGTTATTTTTTATTTGCTTCGTATATTAGGTGTATACTGTGTAAAATCTGATAGGACAAAATTAACATATTGCGTACCTTTGTTCACGTTCACACATGTAGATACCTTCGTAAAAGAGTAGCTCTTCTTTGTAGCCCATTGTTGTTAGATCTTTTTTTTCGCCATTGCGCCAGTAGTTTTTCAACGTTTTGCTGTTACGCCGCGCGTACACATAATTTTCTTTCGTCATATACGAATCCATCGCCGATTCGAAATCTTTGAAGGTGTCAAATAGAGCACCTTGTTTTATCACACTTGTCATCGCGAGTTGTACGATTTTAACCGCGTACGTAGTTTTCGCGTTCGTTCCCGCTTATTCTCGTTGCAACACGTGGAACAGCCGGTCAGACGTACCGACGATGATGAAGATGCCCTCTGGTGATGGTTACGTGCCTATATTGTGTGCTGCTTCTTCTTCGTCGGGATTGGTTGAAGGGTAGCGCAAGCGCGCGTTCAGCCGTTCCACCAGCACCAAATATTGTGTGCTGCACTATGTAGCGTCCATCAGTGTAACTCATTCCCTGTATAGTATGCGCCGCCAGTAGATGGCGATAGCTCGTCAAGCTCGCTCTTACCGACGAGCAATGCCCAACAAAGACAGATCGAAAAAACGAAGCGTTCCCGCGGTAAAAATATTTGCGCGTTCGATGCAGCCATTTCGGAAAGTATTGTAGAGGTTGCGTATGTCTCAATGGCGTCTATCGTTGAGAAACTCGAAGTTCCCAGTGTTGGCTTAAAGTTTAATAGTTATTCGGACGTACAAAAGTATGTCGACGATTATGGCGCATCAGTACGTCAGCTCTTTGTCGTGAAAAGGAATTCGCGCATGACTTCACAGTTGCAACGACCCAGCAACGAAACACTAGTTTATTTTCACATCAAATATGGATGCAAGTACGGAGGCTCGTACAAAAATAAATCAAGTGGGAAACGAGCAACGAGGTAAGATGGATTCTAATATATTTTTGCGAATCATTATTAGCTTCGCATGATTAGTTACGTGTGGATATATGTGTATGTACATATATTTATTATATCAAACGTTATTACAGCACGTACAAGATCGAATGTAAAGCCGTTATAGTGTTCCACATTTCGCAGGACAAACAACATTTGGAAATTAAAAAAGTGGACTTATCGCACGCAAATCACGATGATGCAACAGTATGTATATTCGTTATTGTAATGTTTTATAAAGCTTAAAACGTTTATCGGCCATTGCATAGTTCCTAATTACTATTTTATATTTTGTATTAAGGCCTTCTACGAACTGTTGCCCGAAGTCCGAAGATTGGAACCGCAGCAAAAAGAAGAAGTAACCGACTTGCTTCGACTTAGGTGCGATAAGAAAATTCTGCGAGCTCGGCTGGAGAAAGAGCACGGAAAAAAAGTAACGATGAAAGACTTGTCGAATATTCAAAGTACTCTGCGAGAAGAGGATGATCTAACCGAAATGGTAGAACGCTTGCGGAAAAAGGTAGATACATCAATAGTAAATATAAAGCTTTGCAAGCTAATAATATAAATGAAACTATTAAAAAATATATTTAATAATAAAAATGTATTTATATCAATAATTAAATTTGCGTGTGCGTGTCTGGTATACACTCGAGCTTCGACAGTTGTAAGAATCAAGATATTATCGGGGGAAAAAAAGTGGCTCGGTTGGTCAAAATAAACGCAAAGCATAATCGTTCATACTTGACCGTAGGAAAGTAAAAAAAAAATTAGGACTGAGAACTGCTCTGGAATCACGATGAAACAATTGAAAACTCAACTACGGCTTTCCACGTTTGTCCATAAAATAAAAAAAAACCTTTTGAAACTTTCGACAAACTCACCTAAAAAGATCTACAGATTCTTCCTCGAAAAGTGTTCTCCTTTTTTTAAATTTCTGTTATTTGCGCAAAACGTAAAGGAAAAGTATTTTGTTTCAGGTGCCACATGTTTTAACGAAGGATGGTCATTTTAAAGGGTTATATTTTTCGACGCCGGATATGAAAAATTCGATACAAACGTGGCCGCAAGTACTATTCATCGACGGCACTTATAAGCTTCTGAAAAAAAACCTGACGGTGATGATCTTGTTGGTAGAAGATTCAAATGCTTCGAGCGAGATTGTTGGCGTTGGGTTGCTGGCGAGAGAGGATAACGGAACATTTAAATGGTTCCTCGAAACGTTTAAAAAAGAGAATTTATCGGCTTGCCAGGAAATCAGGTGTATAATGGGAGACAAGGATCTCTTGGAACGTGAAGTCCTGAAAGAAGTAATTCCCGGAGTACCCGTGTATATATGCCTGTTTCATACGCTAAAAACGTTCTCACGCGAAATCTCTAGAGAGAAAATGAACATGTCGATAAAAAAACGAGAGCAGTGTTTAAAAGTGCTCGAGAAGCTCGTATACAGCGCATCGGAGGTTGAGTATAACAAACATTATTCGACACTGAATACAACGGCTCCGCAGTCGGTCCTCGATTATTTTAACAAACATTGGCATAGCAACAAAGAAGAATGGACGTGCTATAGTATAGTCTCCGGTAATTTGCATAATCGCACAAACAATCGACTTGAATCGATAAACGGAAAAATCAAACAAGTCGTGAAAAAGTCCAGCTCGTTGGTCGACTTCGTTGAGTCATTCTTCGCTTTTTTGGAGTCTCACGAGCATCACGTGAACCTCAAAACTTCAAAAAGTTTTACAAGGAAACCGACGATATTCTATCCGACAGATAGTGCGGAACACAAGTACATGGAGTTCCTAACGAAAGAAGCGTTCGCCTATGTTTTAGTCGAAATTAACGAATGCGGTTCGATAAGGATTGTAGAACGAAGCGACGAAGGATATTTCGTCCAAACAGTTGACGCGACGTTCCGCGTTACAATGACTGCTTGCGAATGTGGCATCTTAAAATCATCACTTTTGCCGTGTCGGCACGTTTTCGCTCTGCGCAAGCATTGTGGAGTTTCGCTTTTTTCCGAAACTCTGTGCCACGAACGATGGACCAAAACTTATTGCCTCGAGCATCAACGATCGTTTAAGCCGATTACGAACGTTCGGGGTCTCGGGGTCAAGTTCCCATTATTACGAGTGACGAGTTCGACGAGAATGCGACAGAAAAAACGAGGAAAAAATGCTTGACTTCAGTACTGAACGATTTAAAATCCACTTGTAGTCAATCGTGCGGTTCCGACTTCAATCGCAGATTTGAAATCATCAAGAAACTCGAAACTTCTTGGAACACGGGTTCCCAACTATCGATTCGACAAGTCACAAGAGAAGAGGCGAAAGAATTTGACCGTGCTAAATACGCCACGACTTTCAAGAAGCAGACGGTTCCCGAAAAAAGACAACTTCTAGATCCTGTTATGATCTCACTACAAGAACTGGGACTTAAATTCTCGAAAGTCGAATTCGAAAAACGTATGGACGCCGTAAAAAAAATCGAAACTTTCTGGCGTCGCCAACTGGACGTTTTCGTCGAAGAAATCGCCGTCAATCAGAATGAGTTGGTAGCGTATCGGGTTAATATCGTATGAAACTTGGGTAAAAACCGAGGAATAATGTTGAATCAATTTTCAGTTGCATCTCGCCGAAAACGTTTTCAATCCATCAACGGGTCCAAGTACAAACGAGAATTGTTTAGTCATCCATGACTCTATCGTAGAACGTTTTCACCAGTTGCTTAATGTAAACGCAACGTCCAACGCGGTATCAAGAATCGAAATGCCTATGGCCGTGAAAGTCAAAGGTCGACCTAGTCGGAATCTGGATATGTGGATCAACACGAGAAGCCGATCGTCCACTAAACCGACGGATGTAAAACGGCAGTATAGCACGGAATCTTGACCGTCCACGGTAGACCGTCCACGGTAGACCGTCCACGGTAGACCGTCAGCATCATTGAATCATTGAATGGCGAAGAGCCCAATGACGATTTTTTACTTATTATCGCGAAGTTTTTTTTTTGCTTTTTCTCGTGCGATGCCATTCGTAAATTTGAACCTCGTTCACCTCGCCAAATGATAATTACGTGATAAAGTGAAAATGATAAAGTTCACTGTTTTACAGTTATCGATCAAATGACTTTTTCTTTTATCCAGCGGAGGTGAAATGTTTTTCTCGTAATGTTTTTCTGTAAATCGGCGAAGCGGGTAATGTTTCTTCATTTAAATGTAATTGTAGAGAACGCGATATAGCGTCCACGTTAAATACGTAGATAACCATTATCGCGATTAAGATCGATACGAATCTCGGACAATTGGCCTTCGTCAAAAGAAAAGAAAGAAGCGAAAAGAAATTGAGAAAAGGCGAGGCTAATGTTTGCTCGGTGCTTCCCGAACTCGAGGTTCATACACGTAAGAGGGATCGTTAACAATCGGTAAATTGTTCGCTGACGTCGCGCGAGAATCTAAATAATTCCGAATGCTCAATATTAATGTTTGTGTTAACACTTTAAATGTTTATGTTGCCTATGTTTATGTTTATGTTGAATATAAAACTGTTCATATTCCTCAGAATTTTAAATAAAAAAAGTGGATCTTAATCGGCTGAAGAATCGACGATTGTCGCGTTTGGACATTTTTTTACAACATGTTCATTACCTAACGCTCGAAAGTTCACTGTTGCACAGTAATCGATTGAATGGTTTTTCCTTTAATCCAGCGGAGATGAAACATGTTTTCGCAATGTTTTTCTGTATACCGGCAAAGCCGGAAACGCGGACGTGCGGAACGATGTTTGTTTTTCACAACAAGTGGCAAAGCGGTATTTTTTTAAACAAATGCTCTTCCCTATACCGTCCACGGTGTACCGTCCACGGTGTACTGTAATGTGGGATGGCAACACAATTCTTAACATGCCGTGGAACACTACATACCGTGCACGGCATTCACGGTATATTTGCGCTGAAGTACACTTTTACCGTGTACCGTGTGACGGTATATACCGCTCCACGGGATGGTGTCGATAAACACGTCCTGATAAAAATGAGTGACGATAGTTATTCGTGTCCGAAAACTCCACCGGAGATTTGCGAAGCGAATCTGCAAATAGCAGAAAAGCTTTTGCCCTCAAAATCGGTGAATCTTTACAAAAAAAGTTACGATAATTTTATCGCGTGGAAGGAAACAAAAAAAGCCGAATCTTTCTCGGAGAGAGTCCTGCTTGCGTATTTCAACGAATTGTCTGCGAAATGGAAGCCAGGAACATTGTGGAGTGAATTCTCGAAACTGAAATCGATGATACAGCATCATCATAAAATTAACATTGACTATCCTGATTTGAAACGATTCTTGAAGAGGACAGAAAAAGATGTTGAAAACAAAAAAAAAAAGCCCGCACGTTCTCATCGGAAGAAATTGAACGATTTCTGAATACAGCACCAGATGATGATTGGTTGGCGATTAAGGTAAGAATATTCGACATTACATCCAGCTAACCTTTGCGACGTGAAAAATTAACAAAATTGTGTAATTACGGATAGAGTTTGAAAAAATGAATTCTCATTATAGTAATGAAATAAAAAAAAAAAATCAACGAAAAAAAAAACCAAATAATGTGAAGAATTCACGAGATTCAGAAAACTACGAATAAATGTTAAATTCCATATTTCGTGATTTCAAGATGGCCACAATTTTTGGATGTCTTGGGGCGTGTCGAAGAGCAGAACTGCGGAATGTCAAAATGACCGACCTAGAAGTCTTCTATCAAGACAGCGACAAGGAAAAGAAAAATCCGTCCCTACTGGTAAGGATTCCAAAGACGAAAACGGATAAACGGAGATTATTTATGCTAGAAGGCGAATATTTCAAAATCTACGAAAAATACGAAAAATTGAGATCAAAAGCAGCTCCCGGAAAACAAGATTTTTTCCTCAAAGTCAGCAATGGAAAGTGTTCTTGCCAGGTCATTGGCGTAAACACGTTTGGCGAAATGCCTAAAAAAGTTGCAAAATTTCTGGGGTTAAACTGTCCTGAAAGTTACACTGGGCACGCTTGGCGACGAACATCAGCGACTTTGCTCGTCGAAGGTGGAGCGGATGTAACAACTCTGAAGCGTCACGGTGGTTGGCGATCCACCGCGGGTGCAGAAGGATACGTCGAGAGCTCACGAAACGAAAAAAGAAAAATATATAACCGAATAACAAGCTCAATCAATTCGACAACTCCATCAACATCAGGTTCGCTGCCAGCAGCCGTCCCTTCTACGTCAACGCAAGTTCGACCATTCGCTGAACTTCCAAGTTTCACAAGGGCAAATTCAATGAATTTCGAAATTCCCGCAAAACGAGCCAAAGAGCCAGCAAAATCGAATGTTTTGCCGAAGACAGGTGTCACAGTTCAGATTAGCAACTGTTCTAATTGCACTTTTCAATTTCACGACCAAAAAGGTGAATAATCTTAAGACAACGATAAGTTGCGGAAAAAGGGTCGCAAAATTCGGAAAATATGTCCGTATTTTTCTTTTTAACGTTACAAAAAACTTACGTGGATGAAAAAAAACTATATTTCCTTGATTTTTGTGCTCTACGTCGCGAAAAATTAGAATTAATCGGACAACGTTTCTTGCAAGCGTTGAGTTGCCAAAGAAATTAGTTTAAAGAAAACTCTGGTACTCTTTTTGTTTGTCAATTACGACGTGCAAAGAAAATATAGTGCAAACTAATATAAAACTATAATTTACTCTAATCTTTCATTCCAATGTGATTTAAAACAGTACAAAGTGATTTTTAGATTTAAGTTGTTATGGAAAACATAAAAGATATTTTGTATTAATGTTAAATAATTAAAAGGAATTCTAATTAACTGGAAATGTCTAATTTGTTCATTTTGTGGAATCTTCTTCGAAATATTTTTATCTGAACAGTGTACACTTTTTTTTTTCATGTTAAATCACATTTTTTTTACAGTCGGGGGCCTTCGCCTCCCGAGCCCCCAGCGGGGCTTTGCCCCTGCACCCCACCAGGGGCTTCGCCCCTGGACCCCGTTCGTGCTTCCTCGCATACTAGGACGTAATGCGGTAAACGTCCTGCAACTGCATTTCATGCATTCGTCATAAAAAATAGTGTTCGATACTCGTGCAAAATGTGATGTGTTTATAGGCTCGTACGACGAACGGTAGGCCCCGCCCTAAGTACAACGTGCGCGTATCGACACTACAACTAAGAAGAAGTCACCGTTGTAAGCCGAATTCCAATCCAATGAGCAAGTAAGCGCTCACACGAACTCGGCAGGCGGAACTCCAAACGCTAGGATTGCCTCTAGAAGGGCCAAGCCCCGCCTACGTGCGAAACGGCGTGCGTATGATAGCGCGAGATAACAGAAAAGCACCGTTGCATCGACATTAGGAATTCACAATAAGGATTTTTCACCGTTTCTTACCAGAATTCAAGTTCGAGTAAAGGGAAAAACGTCGTTGCAACCACGTCACCGATCGTCCGATCAATGAGGTGAATAACGGTACTCTCGAAGAGTATAAAACTCTCCTTGAGAAAGAGACCTGCCTCCCTGCATTTAAAGTCGAAAATAACTCTTATTACGGGATAGCCCAACTCGCGAAATTAGTTAAAAATCGAAACAAATTCCGGCATTTGAGAACAGGTCAATCTCCTTAAATCGTCCGCGTAACATTCTATAATTTCGGGACAGCCCAACCTTCGATTAGAGAACGCGCGTTCTATTCTGGAAATCTTGAGCGAGCACAGTTCCACGTTCGACGATAGCCCAACGTCAAACGTGAACTGCACAGTAGGAAAGGTCGAACCGTTTAACTTGTAAAAAGCGTAATAGATTAGCAAACCGAAGCGTCGCGTTGTACGCGTGAGTACAGTGAATTCGAAGAACATCTAGATTCAGGCAGAAAAGTTCGAGAAATCGAGCGAACAGAAAATTCAGCAGATAAAAATCGGTAACCGTTGTTTCTCGTGTTCTATGCGAAGCAACGTGTGAGCTCTCCATGCTCCGTATCCCCGCGCATTCCTGCCGCAGATAAGGGCATGTTAGAGTATTAAATCACTCGCGTTTCTCGCCCTTGAGCATCTCAGCCGCCGACTAGAAAGCAAATTCATAAAAAGTAGAATCCTTGAGCTAGGCCAGCTCCGTTGCCGAACGTCCCGGGAGGCAACGAATTTTGCACAAGTAGAGTCAAATGAAAATTCCAGAAACTTTTCTGTTTGGTCGAGGCGGATCGACGAATATCCGCGAGTGTTATTTTTAATAACACTCATAGCATAGACTGTAGATCTCGTACGAGCCCGGGGGCCGCCCGGGGTTTGGATCACCCCGTCGATAGGGATTGGCCGATCCATTAGAGTAGTGGTCCCGAGCTTGCCACTGTGTGTGTGACCGCGGGGATATCCCTCCAGCTCCCTAGAGCGAGTGGTAGAGAGGAGGTAACGATCGGGCCCGAGACCAGCCCGGTGAGCGCCCAGGTGTGTGGAGTGTTTGTGAGTTGCGTGTGTGTGCGACGACTCTCCCTCGGCCCCCAATATTGGAGAACCGAATTCGAAGAAACTTCACAGAGTTCGCGAATATGGAGTCTCGAGTGAGCCGCCGTAGCGAGAGGGTCTCTGGGTGGTACCCCGGCCGTTTGGCCGTGAGGAGCCCGAAAGAGACCTGACTCCTACGTGCCGAAAGCTCCCATTGTTCAGGGCATTGGTGTTTTAGATATTCGATTCTGTAATTTTCTTGATTTTCTTTCTGGCAACAATTATGATCCCGAAAGGAATTTTGGAGTGTCAAACTCTCGTCAAGCGAGCGAGTTCGACCCCTTGTCCCTTCGATATAGAGCGTCGAGATCTCTCTCGTAGGAGACGAGTCTCCGCCGAATATTCGATCCCGCATATTATTATGCGTGCGTTTTCCCCCCTCACTGCGTGAGCGCGGGTGAGACCTCGCCGATCTCGACAATCGAGTGAGTGAGTGTTCTCGTCGTCACGATCCTCCGGTAAGTGCGGCCTAGCCGTCCTCTTTATTCCCGCTAAACGTTCGCTTCGTCGCTATCTTCAACGAAACCGCCTTCGTCACCTCAACTGAAATTTTGCTAAATTC
Source organism: Ischnus inquisitorius (assembly GCA_963924025.1). Classification (NCBI taxonomy): domain Eukaryota; kingdom Metazoa; phylum Arthropoda; class Insecta; order Hymenoptera; family Ichneumonidae; genus Ischnus; species Ischnus inquisitorius. The sequence continues at coordinate 8,749,494 of OZ001249.1, forward strand.
AATTCACGACTTCTATCCCCGGTTTTGTAATTCATTATTTTTTTCAAAGTTTTGTAAATGGCCTTATATCTCAATAGCGGAACAAGTAAGGACGATGTCGAATTTGCTTTTCTTTTATTTTTTTACCCAGCCTTCTCTTTCCCGCGTCTACGACCCTCTCTACCATAAGCGCACACTGAGCGAACCCGAGTATCCCGTTACGCCTCCGTTGTTAGTTTTAGTCGTGTGTAACTTCCCGGATTTTTCGCGATTAGGGACAGTTTTGTGTTTGTAGGAAGTTGTCGAGCCCAGATTTTCGCGATTAGGGAGAGACGCATTTTCCTTGTTTTTTTTTGGTGCCTGCTCGAGAAATTTTGCGTTGAGTTTTTGTACCGGTCGTCACCCCGGTGAAACAACGGTGGCTGGCGCCCAACCTTTTTTGTATTTTTGGTGGAGTTAATTTGGCCGACGGAGGCCAACGAAGGTGAGCGGGAAGATCCCTCTCACAATATGTGCCAAGTATTATTATTTTTTTGAACAACAGTTGATAATGAGCTTGGCGACCTTCAACTAATTTCACATACTTTTTTTGAAAGATTCTGAAAGAAACAACTTATACTTACAAATGTACTTGGCGCAACTTTTACATCGGAGATGTTTTTTATGATATTAATAACTTATGGGAACATACGAACGGTTAAACATTATACTTATAATTTGAAATTCTCCCACGTTTTCTTTTCGATTCCATGTCGCTTCATAAAAGCCTAAAGGAAGTCTCGTTTTCGATTGACGAAGTCTCTCACGTATTCTTGTCTCTTGTCCCTCGGCGCATAATCGTATATGAAGTCCCATATCGCCTGCATGTTCGGAGTCTCGAAAGCATCGAATTTCGACATATCGGCGACATAGTCGATTAACGCGACTATCAACCGTCCAAAAATTTCCGGCACGTTTACTATATTTTTTTCGTACTTGGCGACTCTTCCTCGAGTGTAATCGTATTTCCGAACTCCTGACATCGTTTTCGAAAGATTTTCCTCGTTTGAAGTTCCATTGAAAATTCGGTAATATTGTAACGACCGAGCGAAATAACAACGCGATATATTTGGTTGTGGGGCGGATATTATTAATTATAATGTTCTTTAGTTATCTTATTCGCGAACTGTCACGTCTGTTCGCTTTGATAGTCCGATCAAGACTCTCTGTCATGACGATCGATATCCTATCGATCGTCCGTACGTTCGTCTATTGTCAATCCTCACTAATATCGTGTGTCTCAACGAATAGTCAACTGCATATTCGTTACACTACTCCCCTCCTTTTGAGTTGCCGTCCCGGCAACTCCTAGTCCACCCTAAGATGTGCCACGGTCCATCGTTCTAAAATCCGTCCAATATTGATTAACCTACACTGTTCCGACATTCATCCAAGTCCACAAGGAAAACCATGGCAGAAAACCTTGGGAAGAACAGTGTTCACAAATCTACATAGTTTCATTCTGTTCTATTACTTATTTTCTGTCAAATCCGAGCTAAATAATGCCACTGTACCCTTTATCAGTTCGTGTCAAGTCCATTTCTAATTAACTCTTAAATACTTTGTTTTGTCCTTAAATATTTCATTTTCTAAAAACAAATCTTCAATTGTCTTCATGCCTTCATGCATAGATGCAATGTGTCTGTCTGTTTTCATATTCGTCGAGATTTTCTCCAGGTGGTCAGGTAACTCCAAATTCTCGTTCCAAACTTCACGTACAAGGACAGGAGAAAGGAGTGTAGAAAACTCGGGAATACGGGGAAACCTGTGACACACATTACAAACGCGTAGTAATCTGAAAATAATAGAGATCCGCTCGCTTTCCCAAGTAATGCTATTCCTCAAATAAAATCTCTCAACAAAATATCTCAGTTTGACCGTTCTGATGTAATTTCAAATCTACGAAATTACAATCAGCGTATAAGATGACCCTAACATCTTCCATGCATTTTCAATATAATCCGAATCAGACGTCAATGTTCCGTCAACTATGCAGTTATTATCTATTCTTTCTATCGACCACTGTTTATCCGAACAATTTCGTGTGCACCCGAATTTTGTTCACAGTGTTACCATCGATCTAAAAAACAACCCAAAACTCCTCGGGAACCCTCCAGAGCGCTTCCAGTAACAAGGTCGTGGCCAGCGACACAATGTTACAACGCTCAAGGCCCACAATCAGGCAGTTTAAATGACGATACTCGGAAATCCCTCCAGGGTTGTACCCAAGGTTCCAGCCAGTATCTCAATCGTTCAAATCATTTCACACATTTTCCTTTACTGTCCCTGCATTGACGTTTGAAATATTCAATTCTATGTAACATTCAGAGAACACCCTAATATTCAATTCATCGGATCTTATCGAATTCTTAATCGACTTCCTCATCAACTTAAACACTACGTCTTCGATGAGGACAGACGTTCCTAATGTAGTCTTTCTCACCACAAACCCAACATTTTCTGTTCTTTGCCAAAACCGACACCTGTCCACATGCCAAACTCGAAATCGAATTTCTTAACTCTTCACGATTTGATTTCTTATGTTCCTCTTTCGATTTACCCTCCTTGTCCTTTTCTTTCTTTTCGTTTGTGAGAATTGCCTGAATTTCTTTTGCACGAGTCAGGGCTGCTCGCAAAGATGAAGCCTGTTCTAATCTGAGAGTTAACCTTGTCTCTGAATCGAATATTCCTATTATGAATTGCTGACAAGCAATCCGATCCTTTGTTTCCTCGCTGCACTCGGGATACGCAAAACGTACCAATCGTTTAAGATCCAACGCAAATCTAGCTAACTCTTCTTTTTCACTTTGTTTTCTATCGTGGAACTCCGCGTAATTGATGTGAGCGAAATGTTTTTCACCATATCTCATATCGAGTTCCCCTTTGATTTTTTCAAAGACCTTCAGTTCTTCGTCTGACAAATTTAGTAAAACTGCTCTTGCAGAGCCTCGAAGTGAAGACCCTAATGCGACAGCCTTTTCTTCCTCAGAGTAACGATTGTACTCTGAAATCATCTCAAACTGTTTGACGTATTGGTTCCATGAGCCGGAACCGGCAAACGTGTCGAGTTTGAGGTGACTTTTGCGAATCGAAGTAGAAAGATCTCTTCGATCTCAACGCGAGGGAGAGAACTAACAGCACAACTACTAGCATTTATCGTTGGAACGATTACCGGATTTTGTGCGTTGCTCCTTATGATGTTGAACTCCTCGAACGCTGCTCGAATCGCCTCTCTAGTCGCGATCACAGCTGACTCCTTCGCTAATTCTATAGCCTCTATCCGAATTTTCGAAATTTCTTTCTCTTGTTTTCTCCGTAATTCATCGATGATTTTCTCGAATTCTTCTCTCGAAATAATCTCTGCCGAACCTCGATTCCTATTCTCCGACGAAATAATTCGTTCTCGAACTCGACTTCTCGTCACTATCGTCGACATTTTTACTGATTTTACCGCGTGAGTTCGAAAGCACACTTCTGACACCAATGTAACGACCGAGCGAAATAACAACGCGATATATTTGGTTGTGGGACGGATATTATTAATTATAATGTTCTTTAGTTATCTTATTCGCGAACTGTCACGTCTGTTCGCTTTGATAGTCCGATCAAGACTCTCTGTCATGACGATCGATATCCTATCGATCGTCCGTACGTTCGTCTATTGTCAATCCTCACTAATATCGTGTGTCTCAACGAATAGTCTGCATATTCGTTACAATATAGTGTAACAGGGTGACCAGATCGCGGTAAATAAATGGATCAATAGTTTATTCTCGGTAGAAGACTATCGTTCATTAGTCGTAGCGTGTTAATTATTGACCCTTGCGATACTCCCTGTTGCGGTACAAATGAGGTAGATGTCGTTGCTTCAATTCTGACCGAAAGTAGACGTGACTCGAGAAAAAATTTTGTTACTAAAATTAGGTAATATGGACACTGTAGAGAATTTAGTTTGAATAGGAGGAGCTTTGTGCCAGACACTGTTGAACGCTTTTGCTATGTCTATAAAAAGAGCAAAAGTTTTTTTGTTTGTGATTTTATAGGCTTCTACATTAGAAGTTAAAATCGTTAGAGCACCGAATGTAGAGATACCGTTCTTGAAACCGAATTGGTATTTAGGTATATCATTGCCTATTGCTTTTTCTAGTCTAGCCTTGATGATTCTCTCAAATAGCTTGCCGATTGTCGGAAGTAGAGTAATCGGTCTGTAGTTACTAACTAGTCTGTGGTCTAGGTTCGGTTTAGGAATTGTGATGATTATTCCGATTTTCCATACTTTTGGGAAGTGAGAATTGATTATACAAAAATTGCATGAATTCACAATAAATTGAATAGTTCTCCGTTCTAGCCGTTTAATAATGCCTATTGGAATATTATCGATGCCGGGGGACGCATTCTTGCTTTTTCGTAATACTTGTAAAAGTTCACTTGTTATCTCCTCGTTAGGAGGCACTTGCACACGCGGGCAATTGAAAAACTCTTTGTACCAGTCGGTCACCCTCTTGAAATTCGCTTCGTTGAAATTAGGGTCGTTCGCCAGACTGTACGTTTGTGTTAAGTGATCTGCGAAGACACTGACGTTTTCTGTGCTTGTGGTGCTAATTTGACCGTTGTACGTGATTTCTGATGATATATTGCGGGCTTAGTTGTATTTCGAAAGTTTTTTTATTATTTGCCAATAGTTACGTCCTTTTGCTTGCCGGATTGTATCACATGCTTGCAGCCAAGAATGCGTTCTGAATTGCTGGATCATCGATTGTATGTTTTTATCAAACACGTTTAATTGAGTTTTAAATTCCACACTTTGGTTGCTCTGATAGTCTTTATATAATTTCCTTTTGATTTTCATTTGTCTGACTATAAATGGGGGAACCGTATGCAGAAAAAGTTGTCTTGCTAATTTCGGAGTATTAGCAGCAATTGATTCGGCGAGTCTATTGTTGATGAGTTCTTCGCTCATCGGCGAGTGTTCTTCTAGAAATTCTTGCATATCACCGTTTATTAGGTCCGCATTTGCACAGCTAAAGTTGAGCCTTTCTGCTGTGGGTGATGGGTTTGTCTGATTGAGTGTGTCAATAGTTAGTATTAACGAAAGGTGGTCCGCTGCAATGTCAGGGGTGACCTCTACATTTATAACGTTGTTTCTGATGTTTTGTGTGCAAACATGAGGTCTGGAGTAGTGTTTCTATTGTTTGGCATTATAAAAGTGGGTAGTGTGTTAATCTTGAGAAAGTTAGAGCCCTGAAGAAAGTCTGAGGTTTGCGTGTTTTTCCTTCTATTTGGATTGAAATCACCCAGCAGTATCACATATTTGAAAAGTTTACATTTAATAAATATGGAGTTCTCAATTGGGCTGTTATTGTGTGAGTATATTAAGATGATGTGTAGACTGTTGTCCATGAACGGGATAGATACATGTAACGCTTCGTTGAGTGGATTATTAATTCTTGGTGGGTTTTCTTTTCTCACTCTCATGGCTGGGCTAAATTGAAATATCGAACCGCCTCTAATGTTTGTATTGACTATAGTGCCATGATGAGTGACGACGCTCCAGTCTCTATAGTTAATGTTGGTGGTGGGATTATTCTTTGTTTCTCCTAAAGCTGTGCAGTTAATTTGGTGTTTCTCTATTATATTTTTAATAAGGTGACTTTTGTTTTTATATCTATTGACGTTTCCATACAGAAGTTTGAACGATATTGTTACCTGTTACGTAGCTAGAGCCCTTTAACGGTTGTTTAGGAGAGGGTTCTTCAGATTTATCGAGATCAATCATCAGAATGTATATCCAATTCCCCGTAAACACGACCGTTGTATCCATGTTATATTCTTTCATGAATCTTTTTTTTAGCTTTTGGATGAGGTCTTCTCTGTTGATTGTTGATAACTTGTTGATTTTTCTTGTGTATGTATTGATTATGACGTCGTGGTTTGTTATTGGTTGATGGATACGTGAGTTGATCGTTCGCGATGCTCCTATGCCACTGCTTCTTTTGTTGAGTAGTTTGATCTGTGCATTCGGTATCCCTTCGATGGGCTTAGTGGGACGCTTCGGACATTTGATTGACCAAGCGACATGATCTGTGGTTTTGCATGCCGTGCATTTAATCGGAAGATTTTTCGTACATTTTTCAGAACGATGGTCCCCCTCGCACTTGCTACATAGTGCCTCGTTCGGACAATCTTTAGTGGTGTGTGTGAATTGAGCGCACTTGTTGCACTGTTGTGGCAGCGGGGATGGTGGTGCGCTCGGCGAAGCCCGGAAATGTTTGCTTAGCAGAAAGATCCCTTCGTTCATCAGTTTGTGAAAAGCGCTGGTTTCACCTGTGATTACTCTTACCAACGTAGTTGGCTTCGATGTGGCTCTCGATATTATTCGCTTACAATAGCGGTGTGTGATGTTGTTGCTTGTCAATGCTTGGCTGATCGTATCATCGTCTATTTCAAAGTCCACTTGGGTAATAACGACTGCGAAGGTTTCCGGGGGAGGGGCGTGATTCCTAGCGTTTGAGTGTCCAGCGGTTTCAGCGAAGCTTTCGATGATCTTTTCGTTTTTTAGTTTTTTTAGTAAGTAGATGAGTCGTTCTTTACCTGTGTTTGATTTCAACAAGAATCCTTTGCTTGTTTGGAGGATAGTGTCCTTTGACAGCAGTGCTATGTTAGCCCAGCGATTGGCCATGTCGACTCTCTATTTTTTTGGGCAGTGTTGATCGTAATAACGTTGCTCGATTGCCCGGATGTTAATCAACACAGATAAGCAAATACTTTATTCAGACAAGATATAAAAGTTTTAAGCCTAATGGCAAGAAACAAGATGTCGACGATGTTCGTACTCGAATGCTTGCAACCACACGTGTGGCGGCCGGATCTTTGCGCTTTCGCGCTCGCTTATTCGTCGATTCGACTTGGCTCTCTGATTGGCCGACCATTATACCTCTGTCGCTCGACATGAAAGCAGAGGGCAAGCCTGCCACACTACTCCCTCCCGAGTGACCAGGTTGGTATTGAGTTTAAAATTTGACACTTTTGTTTGCTGCTGGATATGTTTTCAAAGGTCTCTACTCCGGAACAACGAAGAAGTCTACTTGACTAGCGGCATTTCCAGTGGTTTGACTAGTTGTCTGGTCGAATTTTTGACTAGTTGTTTGACCATCAGTCTTTCGTCTCGTCGTTCGCTTCGATCGCCCACCCGATGTTTGAATGAACGGCTAATTCAATGTTCAATTAGCGTCCCCGAGGGCTTCTTCGTTTACGAAGTACGCTGGCTTGAGTCTCTCCGTCGAAACGTTTTTAACTTCCGACTGCCCGCAGGGCAAAAAGACGAGAGTTATGCGTTTCACTGCTATCAGCTGATCGAGTCGATTTTTGTTGTCACGAGTAATCTCGAGATAGACAAAACATTATTGAATGAAAATTCGCAGATTGATACTATGATCGATGGTGAATGCATGTCGACAAAAAAAACAAAGATTAAGGCTGAATTCAAATAAATACAGTAATTTTACGAAACATTTCCATACTTAATGACGAAAAAATCTCCCGACTATAACACGTCAATAATGAATTGGTTATTTCACTCTTTTTGCAGTCGGGAGTTTTTTATTTTTTCGTAAAATTTTCTTATTCTCTTTGCCTTTCACCAGGATGATAAACAGATAATCCGTGACTCGTACGACGACTTTGAAGGGTCCGAGATACGGAGGTTGGAGCGAGTTTCGTACTGCATCGTCTCGATGCAAACGATATCGATTGCGTCGAGACGCGAGAAAGCGTGGGCCACAACGTTCTCCTCACCGGAGACGTGAATAATTTGTGTCGTAAATTGAGCAATGAAGTCGCGTTGTCTCAATTGTCACGGGCTCGCTTTTTTCGGCCTTTGCTTAAGGGGGCTGGGTCACCTAAATTTTCAAAATAATCGATTTTTTTCTTTAAATTTTTTCTGAAAGTACATACTGTGTACTACCTACACACCAAATTTCAGACCGAAATTCCAAAAATTACCAAAGTTAGAAGCATTTTTGTAAGATAACAAATAATTATTGCATGTATTATTAAAAAATTGTGTTTTCTCGATGGTATAAAATTCTGAAAAAAATCATGCATATTCAAGGTATGGAAAATATCGATTTTGCACAATAATGATTGCAAAAAGTTATTAACGAATTAATGAAAAACAAGATAGTTCAACAAATCTTCTGGCAATCAAACTTTTTGTTTAATGAAGATGATTCGTTCATTTTCTTCAATATGTCTGAATTTTTTTAGATTTTTAGATTGACTTTGAATTTTATGATTTTTCACTATTTTTTCCATATAAAAAAAATGCAGTCAATTTAGTAATCAGAAAAAAATCATACACATTCAGAACAATTACCAGATCATTTCCATTAAAAAAATGAGTTGAGTTCCCGAGAAATTTGTAGTGTTTTATAAAAATACGTTTAGTCGGTAACGATTTACGATTACGTAAATCGTTTATTAACGATTTATCGTTTATAACGAATTAACGATTAAAAATAATTTTTTTTTTATCAATTTTTTTTTGTGTGAAAAAGAACGTTTTAAAATGTTTGATGCATCAAAAAAAGTGTTTTTTTTTTTTTTGAGTCACCAAAGTCAATTAGCTTCACCAAACTTTAATATCCATTTGTCAACAAGTATATTGTAACGTTTCGAGATTTCAATAAAGAGATTTATTAAAATCTCGAACTCAGGATTTTTTAGACCCTCTTTTTCCTTGCGGAAAGAATAGAGTTCTTACTCTGGACTGGCGAGATATTGTGTGGAAGGAATTCGATCCTCTGATTTCTTCCACACTTGCAATTCGGAGACCAAAGATCAACCCGACGTTCAAGGAGGAGTAGTCTCGTCCGATCTAGGGATAGGGAGAAGCTTAAGACGAGACATGACACAGTTTAACGTTTAGTAAGCTGGGCGAGCTCACGAGTCACGAGTGTACGTTGGGCTACCGTACAATCGTGGAGAACCAAACGATAAATATGACGAACAAGACGTAAGCCTGGGCTATGCTTAGAGAAAATGTGTGACTGCGAGTCGAGTGACCGCGAGTCACACCTCAAAAGAACAGAGATCGACGCATGAGAGCGAGATACTCATGACAGATTGATTTGTGTGTGTTTTGGATATTGGAAGGTAGGGGCAGATCGATGGGAAAGTGGAAACTGATCGTCACTCCGGAGCGCTTTCGCGTACGCGAAACCGCCGACGTTTGGCCATCTAGCGGCCAAACGGGAGAAACTACCAGGGGGTAGGGTCGTCCCGTTACAATATGTCTCTTTGCTTGTCGCATGTTTCAGACCTAACGACTGCACCGATTTGAGCTCTCGACGTCTCATTTCCTTCGTAACGGACCATGTTCCGGAACGAGTGCGGGGATTTTTTATGTGAGGAAAAATGAATTTACAGCGCGCCATTGTATACCTGGCAACGAGTGAAAATGTGGAAAAAGGGAATTTTTCAACACATTTTATTCGATAAGTCCACCGGGGAAGCTCTAAAAAAAAAACCCCGCACTCGTTCCGGAATAAACTGTCTAATGAACAAAATGAGACCTCGTAAGCGAAGATTCGTGGCTTCGTTCGGTCTAAAACATGCGACAAGTGAAAAAAGTTTGTCGGTATCTATTTCAGGAAAAATGTACTATAGAGTTCCAAAAAAATTCAAAAGTATAGTCCATCGCTTGTACTTTTGGAGTGTCAAACTCAATTTGTATCCAAATTTATAGATAAGGAGAAAACAAAAATTCATTTTTCGTTTTTTTAGGTGACTCAGTCCCCTTAAACGCGTACACGAGCGGTTTGTAATCTGTCTTGATGACGAAATGTCGTGCTTCTAACATACGTCAAAAGAATTGAATCGCGCCGTAAATAGCGAGCAATTCGCGTCCGTAAGTACAATTTTTCATTTCTTTGGAAGATGCAATTGCACCTCATTTTCAATTGCTTAACATTTACACGATTCCCCGCCCTTAAAAGCATTCTCAACGGATCTAAAAAGTTTAGTTTGCAACTCGTTTTCTGTGAACGCTAGAATTAACGTAATTGTATTTCTATGAGAATATTGACTTTCTTTAGACCCAAGAAATGCGAGTGTCCAGCCATAATAAAAATCCAAGCCGATAATACAAGAAAATACCTGAAGGTTACGCAAGCAAAACTGGAATACAACCATGGTCGTAGAAAGGTTTGTTCAAATAATATTATAAATAAACCGCGCACTTCCAAGTTGAAAATCTGTGAATATACGGATGATTGTCCGATGGAAAATTCGCTCATAAGTACTTATTTCTGATTAAGGGGGTTGAGTCACCCAAAAAAAAGAAAAAGAAAAAAAATTTTTTTCGTTATCTATCCTTGCAAATAAAAAGTGAGTTTTACACTCAAAAAGGACACGCGTTAGACTATCTTCATGAATTTTTTTGGAGCCCTAGACTGCGATCCTTCTGAAAGAGTTAGCGTCAAACTTTTTTCACTTGTCGCAGGTTTCAGATCGAACGAAGTGATGAATCTTCGCTTACGAAGTCTCATTTTGTTCGTTAGACAGTTTATTGCGGGACGAGTGAAGGTATTTTTTTTTAAGCTTCTCCGACAGAGCTATCGCATGAAATGTGATAAAAAATCCACTTTTTCTACTTTTTGTCTCGTTACCAGGTATACAATGGCACGCTGTAAATCTATTTGTCTTCGCATGAAAAATCCCTTCACTCGTCCCATAACGTAGTCCGTTACGAAGAAAATGAGCCGTCAAAGACTCAAATCGGTCCATTCGTTTGGTCTGAAACCTACGACAACCGAAGAAAAATATACTTACCAGGATATTATTTTCAAAGATCAGTGAAGATAATCAACTTGGGTGACAGAAATAAAAATTCTTGCAAAAAAACTAAACTTTCTATTTTCATTCGTTTAAAAAAAATTCAAGTCAAATTTTTTTATCTTTTAATTTATTTCACTAGTCCAAAGAACCATTCGAGAAATGGTTTTATCGCATAAAAGAGTAAGGGAAATTTCAAGAAAAATACTGTCTCGTCAATGACATTTCAAAATGAGGTTACTGGTTCGAGTATTCACTTTTCATACTTTTCGTCACTGTCACTGCACAAATTTTATTTTCTCTTTGTCACTGAAAGATATTGTACCTACTACGTTCATTTGTAAAAACTATGATCACTGCGCACACCAATGATCGCAATTTTCCGAATGCCGGTTTTTTACGCGTTTGACACTTCGAGTGAAAAAAATCATGGTTGCCGCAGTACGCCGGTGTACCGCAGACTCGACGGAGCGCGGTAGCGGCGGTAATCTAACTCGCATCAATTGGAAGTAACGACCGCAGGGTTGGTAAATCGTTACCGACCAAACACAATTTTGTAAAACACAACAAATTTCCTAGGAATTCAACTTTGAGTTTTTAGGGAGAAAGATCCGTTAATTTTCCTGAATGCATATGCATCTTTTTTCAAATTTTTTAATTGGCTGAATTTTTTTTGTATGGTAAAGATGGTAGAAAATCATAAAGATCATAGTAAACTGAAAAACTTGATAAAATTCATACGTATTCCGAAAAATGAACGAATCATTTTATAAAAAATAAAAATTGTTTTGCCAGAAAATTTGTTGAACTATTTCTTTTTTCATCACTTTGCTAATAATATTTTGGCATTATTATTGTGCAAAATAACTCTTTTCAGTACTCTTAATATCCATGATTTTTTTCAGTATTTTTATAACATAGAGAAAACAATTTTGCAATAATAGGCACAATAATTATTTGTTATCTTACTAGAATGCTTCTAACTCTGGTAATTTTTGGAATTTCGATCTAAAATTTGGTGTGTAGGTAGTACACAGTATGTACTTTCAGAATTTTTTTTTGAAAAAATCGACTTTTTTAAATTTTTAGGTGACTCAACCCCCTCAAACTAATTGAATGAAAAATACAGTTCGATGAATGTCGGGCTAAACATTAATAGAATGTACGGTTTAGGTAGTACTTTCGTTATGTTTCACGCCGCCAAAGTTTGAGAGAAGAATGAGAGAGAATAACAAAAACTTCCCGATCGGATAAAAATCTGAAAAAAATTGAGCATATGGTAGGTGCTGAAAAGATTGTTTTTTTTGCATTTTCTTCATGTTAAAATTTGTTTAGAAACGCAATTTCTAAACACTACATAAAATTCTGAAAAAATTCATACGAATTCGGAAAAATCGACAAATCACTTCCGTAACAAAAAAATAAGGTTGCCGGTAAATTTGTTAAACGATATTTTTTTTATTAAGTTGTTAATAACATTTTGGAATCATTATTATGCAAAAACAATCTTTGTTTTCCAATGTTTTCCAACAGTTCGAAAATCGACGTCAAAGAGAATTAAATTATTCCCGTTTATATTACTGAAAAGAGATAAAAAAAAAAGAACCCACGGATACTTTCATCGTGGAGCATTACGAGAGCCAATCTCTTGTTTCGGTTACCATTAACCTTGGGACCCGGGAAAAAAGAAAAAAGCCGGTTGGTTTGAAGATCCGAACCATTTATTATTTTTTCTTCCGCGATGAAGAAATATTTTCAATTTACAAATATATAATATTGAAATGCTTGCCATCGTGAAATTACCAATCCTGCTAATCAAACCAAAGAGTGCTTCATCCGATACCCGATAGCGTATCGGGTTTATATAACGTAATTTATGTAACTTAACGTAATAGACATGATAAACGTAAAAAACGCATTAGGTTTAGACTCTTGTTCCATCATTGACTATAAATTGTTTTATCCGATATTACAGTTTCGACGACTCGATAGCTGCTGGCTAATTACGAGCGTTGCGTGACGACTCGGACGAAAAAAAATGGATTCTTCGTTAATATACTTCTTATACACGTTTCATATTATTTGCAATTCCTTTACCATTTAATCCGTAGGATTTAATTATTATCTGAATTACATTGATTTTTTAATAAAGTATCAGTTTGTCGTGTATTTAAAATGATGAGCGTTGTTTACGAAAAAATGTTACAGTAATGAATTCGTGTGTTCACGACACATGACACACGGAAAAGGTTTGCGACGTGGTCGTTATTACACGATGGACGATACACGGCGAACGAAAATAGTTATTTGTATGGCAAGGGCGCAGAATTCGTACGAGTAGGCAATTCGGAACGAGTGGAAAGGGACGCACAAGCCGATGGCAGTGCGGTATTTTACACGAGTTCAGACTTTCCCATTGCGCCCATGCCATACACATCATTTTTTGTGCTAACTGCGTGAAAAGTTCGACTTTGAGTGCCCTAACCTCACTCATCGGTGCACAGAAAGATCGTTCTACGCACAACGTGTGTAGAAAGTGATGTTATGTTCGGCTCGATGCGAGATCGAGAGCGAACGTTTATTTTATTATTATTTATGGGGATCTTTTCTGTCTGAAAGGAGTTGGAACTCCAACACCAAGAATAATGTTGTTCAATTACTAGGTTTATTAGAATATTGGTTACAGATGAGTTTTACAAGAGGAGTCTCCGTTGTCTCTTCGGAGACAACCTCTCAGTTCGGTCGATCGAATTAGACTGATTCGTGTTCGATTCGCAGTCGGGGACTGTGAATCGAAATATTCGCATTTTTCGCAATCGCGGAAGAGCCCGGCGATTGCCTCTTGCTGCGCTCGCGCTTCCGTATGCGTTCGCACTTTTCGTTGCTGCGTGCATCGGAGTGCGAGTTCATTCGCCTTTGCTGCGTTTGCACATTCTTGCGAGTTCGTTGCTCGCTTTTAATCGCTCGATTGGACTTCGCTCGAAATATTCTATGCGAATATTTCGACTCTTCGTTTTATCGCTCGAATTTTGAATATGCCCTTTTTGCGGCATAACATCCCTCCCCCCTTAAGAAGAAGAAATCTTGAATTCAAGTTTCTTCTCATTCAAAATTTGACTTGTTTCTAAGTTTAGTCCCTTTTCTAGTTTTAATCCCTTTGATCCTATTTCTCGTTTCATTCCCTTTTTCTAGTTCCCTTTATTTATTTATTTATTTTCTTTGAATACTCCCATTACTTGAATTTATTTGCTTTTATTCTGGCGTATCTTTTCCTCGGTGTCGGGTTACATCCCGCGCGTGGACGTCTGCCTACGTCGGCACTTTGCGCGTCTCGCGGTTCCTACCTACACGGATAGCTGTCTTACTTGTATTTATGTATGTTGTCGAATAATTTGTACTCGCCGTACTGTCTCTATTTTTTGTCCAATTTCACATTCACTGAATTTCGCGCACTTCTCGTGGGTTTTTTTTTCTTTCACTCTCACTGTTTGTGGTGCACTTTTCGCGGGTTTTATTCTTATTTGATTTCGCTATCCTACTAAAGCCAGTGTACCTGTTCTTTGCTGGTATGGGGTTACGCTCGCTACTTATCGTTCGCTCTGTTCGCGGGTTTATTTCTAGTTTGTTGCGCATCTGTGAGTCTCGTGTGTTTCCTGTGCAACGTGTTTCCGGTCTGTTGCCGTCTCGTTTGTCGTCTCTCTTCCGTCGGCGGTCCTTTTTCGTCGATCATGCATATTTCTTCTTATAAATTCTGGCGTTTTGGTCACTTTTTCCCATTCTTGTTCGACGTCTTCCATCGTTCCTGCGTCTCGTACGGTCCTCGAGTTTCTCTTCCGTTGACGATGTGTCCTCCGGCCAAGGTTCGTGCAGTCATTCTCTTGATCTATTTGGTTCGATTTTGTTTCCTTCTTGCCCTGGCTTGCGGGTTGTCTGAACTTTTCTCGTCTCGAATTTTTTTAGCGGTTCTGCCCTGATGGTGCCCGCGTCGGTGTCTCTCCGCCGGTTCCGGTTTTTTGATGACCGGGCGTACCCTCGTGGTACCTCGAGGCCTCAGCCTCCGCCGATTTCCGGGCGAACTGAGCCGTTGCGGGTTCAGCCATCTCGTGTCCGAGTTCTCACACCTCTTGAGATCAACTTCCGGATACTTCGTCGCGTTTGCTTTAGTGTTCGATGTAATGGAGTAGCCGATTGGCGTGGACTTTTACTGTCTTCCGTCCTTTCTTGATCGAATAGTTCACTTCCGAGTGTTTCTCTACTATTTCGTAAGGGCCTATCCATTTCGAGGTTAGTTTCGCTACGTTCCCCCGTGCTACCGTGTCGTCGCGTAGCAACACTTTGTCCCCTACCCGGTACTGCACCTCGCGCGCGGTTTTGTCGTATTGCAGTTTTGACTTCTCTTTTGCCGCCTTCAGGTTCTCTTGCGCTATCGCCCAGGATGCGCGCAGCCTTTCACGTGACTCGTGTGCGTAGTCGTCGTAGTTGTATATCGTCCGCGGCTTCTGCTTCAATGACGTTGGCAATTCGGCTGTTTTTCCGAATACCAGTTCGAATGGCGTGTACCCGGTTGCCGTGTGGGGTGTGGTATTGTACATGAACATGGCGTGGGGCAGCCATTCGTCCCAGTCACTCTGGTCGTTGTTTACGTAGTTTTTCAGGTATGCTGCTAGGGTCCGATGCGACCTCTCGAGTGCCCCATTCGACTCGGGGTGATACGCCGTGGTTTGTATCTTCTCGATTCTCAGGAGTTTGCACATGTTTTTGAACGTCGCGCTGAGGAAGTTGGTTCCCTGGTCGGTGAGGATGGTTTCGGGTGCCCCGTATCGGCATACTATGTCCCCCACTAGCACCCTTGCTACCTCGTTCGCCTCTTGGCTCGGCATGGCGCTTGCTATGCTGTACTTCGTCAGCAGATCTTGGAACGTCAGTATATATTTGTTCCCTTGTGTGGTGATGGGCATCGGTCCTACGATGTCCATGGCGCATTTTTGGAAGGCTTTCGTCGGGGTGTCGGTGATCGCCATGGGTGCCTTGCCCGTCGGCCGGGTCTTATTCTTTTGGCACCTGTCGCAGGCCGCGATGTATTTTTCGACATCTTTCCTCATGCCGGGCCAGTCGTACTTGATGCGTATCTTTTCCAGGGTTCTGGTGACCCCCTGGTGTCCGCCTAGTGGTGCATCGTGGTACTCCCGTAGTATTGTCGCCCGCTCCTCAGGATCCGGGCAAGCTTTTCCGGATTCTGCTTCCTCCGTCGTCGCTTCATTTTCTTCCTCTTCGGCACTTGGCTCTGCTTCCGTTGTTGCGGCGTCGCTTTCGTCGCCGTCGTCGTCTTCGTCGCTCCGTTCAACGCTGCCTTCGTTTGGCTTCTCTTGCGTTTTCGCCTGCGCCCGCGTTAGGGCGCATATTCGGCTGAGGGCGTCGGCGTTTGTATTCTTTTTCCCTGCCTTGTACTCGACGGTGAATTCGTGCTCTGCCAGTTTTATCTTCCATTTCATCAGTCTGGAACCTGGGTCCTTTACGTTGAAAAGCCATGTCAACGGTTTATGGTCCGTAACTACCGTGAATTGGGTACCGTAGACGTACGGTCGGAATTGTGCCACTGCCCATACAATGGCAAGCAATTCCTTCTCAGTCGTTGAGTAGTTTAACTCGGCCTTGTTCAACGTTCGGCTGGCGTAGCATATCGGTAGGTCCTCCCCGATTATTCCTTGCGACAATATCGCCCCTACTGCTTTGTTGGAGGCATCCGTCGTGATTACGAATGGCCGTGTGAAGTCGGGATATTGCAGTATCGGTGCCGTTGTGAGCGCGGTTTTGAGTTGCTCAAATGCTGCCGCGTGTTGCCCCGTCCACGCGAACTCGCTGTCCTTTTTCGTGAGCTCCGTGAGGGGTTTCGCCGCTTTCGCGAAGTTTTCGATGAACCTCCTGTAGTATCCCGCCAATCCTAGAAACGACTGCACGTCCTTGACCCTCTTTGGTGTCGGGAAGTTCCTTACTGCTTCCGTCTTCGCCGGATCCGGCCTTATCCCTTCGTCCGAGATCACGTGTCCTAGGTATTGCGTTTCCTTCCGTAGGAAATGGCACTTTCCTGGCTGTATGGCCAATTTCGCCTCTCTCAGGCGGGTGAATATTTCTCGTAGACGTTGGTTGTGCTCGCCGAGGGTTGCGCCCGTCACCACGATATCGTCAAGGTACACGAAGCACTTCGTGCCTTGTATTCCAGCTAATACCGTGTTCATTAGTCTCTGGAACGTCGGTGGCGCGTTTTTTAGTCCAAAGGGCATTCGGTTATACTCGAAGTGTCCTTGTGGCGTCGAAAAGGCTGTTTTTTCCTTGTCTACCTCTCTCATCGGGATTTGATGGAATCCGGAGGCAAGGTCGAGCGTGGTGAAATATTTGGCTTTTCCCAACTGGTCCAATATTTCCGAAATATTCGGCAGTGGGTATGAATCTCCGACAGTGGCTTCGTTCAATCTCCTGAAGTCCACTACGACTCGCATTTTTACCCTTCCCTGCGCGTCGGGTTTCTTCGCCACGACTAGCAATGGCGCGTTCCACTGGCTCCGGCTTGGCCTTATGATCCCCTCCCGTAGCATCTTCTCGGCCTGCTCGGTTACCTCACGCTTGTGGGCCTCTGGCAGACGGTATGGGTTAACCTTTATGGGTCGGGTTCCCTCTCTCAGTGGGATCTCGTGCTCGACTTCGTCCGTGCAAGGGAGTTTGTCTCCCTCCAGGTGGAAAATATCGTTGAACTCCTCGCAGATTTCCTTTAACGTGGTTTTTTCCTCGTCGTTCAGATGCCCGTAGTCGACCACTCCGTGCATTCGCTCCGTCCGCGATGCTGGGTCGTTCCTCTCGACCGTGTGTATTTCCATGGTCCCGACCTGGGCGGCGTCCCGCGTCACCGCTGACGCCAGCGGCTCGAGTGTCACCGTCGGGCGACTCACCGCTGCTTCCGTCTCGCCTGTGTTCACCATGCTTATGACACAGGTGCTTCCCCGTGGCGGCGTAACGCTCGACCCGATGATGATGTCGTCCCCGAGTCTTCGTTTTTCCACGAGGCCTACCCTCTTGCTTCCCGTTTTCGCGTGCACTAGCGACTCGCTTCTCGGTGGTAGCTTCACCACGCGGGGTGCCTCGATTAGCGGCATGTCGTGCCCGTATATTTTTATTACTCTCCCCCCGAGTATGTCCACGTTGTGCTTCTTCATGAATTCCATTCCGAGTATTCCGTCCGTGCTCAGGGGTATGTCATCCGACACCACGTGGAACCAATGTTTCACCTTCACTGCCGGCACGGCGAGCGTCAACTCGGCCATGCACAGGGTGGTGATCCTCTTCCCCCCTACTCCCTCGACGTCGATGGTGTTATCCGTGATCGCCGTATCTGGTCGCAAGGTTCCTTTCCTCACGAGGCTGCATTGTGCTCCAGTGTCGGCCTTCAGGGTCACTATTTTCTCCTTTGACTCTTCCGCCTCGATGTGGAAGTCGTTGCTGACGTCGTTTTCCTCGGGTCTCTGGAGGCTGTTGATGCGCAACACCCTGCGCCGGTGCGGGGCGGCTATGACCGTCGGCCGTTCCCCCGCATCGTCTAACATCCCCAGGGTTCTTCTCGTTACCCTGCCCTCGCTTTCCCGGCTGTCCTTGGGGTCCGTGGTGACCGTGACCACGTTTACCCCCAGCATTCCGAGAGTCTTTACGGGTCTCTCCTCGTTTTCCGGAGCCTTGGGTCCTTCCTTCTTCTTCTTCTGATCGCTGACCCTCTTCTTGCACCTACTTTTGTAGTGCCCAGCCTCGCCGCAGTAGTAGCAGGTCACCTCGACCTGACCCACCTTTTTCTCTGCTGCCGGTAGGCTCTGGCGCCCCGAGGATCGGCGGCAGTCCTTGGCTCGGTGCCCTGGGATCCCGCAATTGAAGCATTTCCCGCCCCCTCCGTTCGCCTGGGAGCGCCGGGGTGCGTGATTCCCTTGTTTCGGCGGTCGGTTGTACCCCCTCGTCATTCCCTCGATTTCTGTCGCTCCCACCACGGACTCGTGGAGACTGCGGTAGTTCCTTGCCCGCACGAGCATCCGCAGCTCGTCCTTCAATCCGTTCTCGAACGACATTTGCGCGCTGTTCCTCTGCGCCTGCTCTATGTAATGCGCGCCTTTCGAATCTATACCTTCGCAGAGCTTCTCTATGACCTCCAGTGTCAATTTCTCGGTTCTGGTGGCGTAAGTGCCCACCGGCTCGTCCTGGCCCTGCCTGAGGGTACTGAACTCGTACTGCAAGGCGGCCAGCGACTTCCGCTTGCCGTACAGTCTCTCAAGCTCCGCTTTTAGATCGGCAAACGTGTACACCGTCTTGTGCTTCATCTCACTTGTCGCACGTCCCTCGAGTTTGCTTGCCATCACCAAGGCTAGCAGGACCTCGTGGTTGCGCGGGTGTACCCTCGGGAACACGATTTCGCAGGATTGCAAAAATCCGTCGAGCTCGTCGGGGTCGTTCCCGTTGAATCGCTTGATGTTCTTCAACGCTAAGTCCAAACTCAGGTACTCGGCTTCCCTGTACTCTCCTGATGAACGACGATGGTTACCGGCCCTCACGTCACGCCCTAGTCTGCCCAGCGACGCCTCGACCGCCTCGAGTTGTCGCTGTATTTCGTCCGCCCGGGCGCCGAGGCGCTCCTCGCGACTTCCGCGCTCGTTGACAGCGTCGGGCGCCTGCCCGTCGTTCGCGTTGCCCCCCCTCGGTCGTTCCCTACGCCCGTTCTCTTCTAACGCGTCCGGCTGTTCACTGACGGTCCTTCTAACCGCCCCTTGACCCACGGCTTGCCTATTCCCGCCGAGGTCTCTTCTCCCTGTCGCGTGTGCTGGCAGGTTAACCCCCTGTGCAAACGGGGGTAGGCTCCCGGCGACCTCGCCGGAAGTCTCCGCTCGTCCGCGGTTCTGCTCCCGCCCGAGGTTCGCACTCTCGCCGCGGAGTTGCTGCAGCGTATCCCTTAACCCTTCTATTTCCGCGTCGACCAGCTCCTCCGCAGTCGAATGTTCCCCAACTGGCATGATTGTCGCGTGGGGCTCGAACAAGCTATAATCTAAGGAGTCTATCGAGTCGTAAGAGCTCTGTCTCCCTACGTTGACGTTACCGCGTCCCTCGCGCGTCTCAGACAGCCCTAGACTCTGTCGCGTCCTTGCCGTGATCTCCTGGAGAGCGTTCTGTAGGCTATCTACCGCGCTTATCGCCTGCGCTGGCAATACCGACTCTAATGTCCTCGCTCGCCTCAACGGGTTGGTAGCCCTTTCCGCCCCGTCGCTCATGTGAAACTCTTACGGCCTACGCCCTAAATCTGCCCTAACTGGCTTTAGTTACAAGGTAGCTGATTCCCTTTCCACTTACAGTACGGTGGACCGCACGACGATAACCCCTGACGAACCTCGCGACGCCGATTCAGCTTCCACGTGCCTCCGTCGATCCCTGACGACGATGCCCCTCGTCGTGCCTCGATGACGGTGCCCCTCCGCTGACCCTCCGGCGGCGATGCCCCTCGTCGGCGATTTCCCTCGTCCTTCCCCGATGACGTTGGTACCCTCCAACGGCTCGGTCGTCGGTCCCCACTGGCAAGGCCTGACCGTCGACAACCCGATTATCGGGCCTTGAAGCCACCGTTCCTCAGCTTCCGCGTGCTGGGTCGGTTCTATCCCTCGTTAACGTCTGCGTGTCAACGGGGTCCCGCGCGCACTTCTCACGTCGTGCGCGGCACTCGTTTCGACAAACTCACTGTACTCGTTTGCCTGCCTGGTAACTGAACGTCCTATCTCTGGTGTGACAGATCCCACCGCTGCCACCAATGTTATGTTCGGCTCGATGCGAGATCGAGAGCGAACGTTTATTTTATTATTATTTATGGGGATCTTTTCTGTCTGAAAGGAGTTGGAACTCCAACACCAAGAATAATGTTGTTCAATTACTAGGTTTATTAGAATATTGGTTACAGATGAGTTTTACAAGAGGAGTCTACGTTATCTCTTCGGAGACAACCTCTCAGTTCGGTCGATGGAATTAGACTGATTCGTGTTCGATTCGCAGTCGGGGACTGTGAATCGAAATATTCGCATTTTTCGCAATCGCGGAAGAGCCCGGCGATTGCCTCTTGCTGCGCTCGCGCTTCCGTATGCGTTCGCACTTTTCGTTGCTGCGTGCATCGGAGTGCGAGTTCATTGGCCTTTGCTGCGTTTGCACATTCTTGCGAGTTCGTTGCTCGCTTTTAATCGCTCGATTGGACTTCGCTCGAAATATTCTATGCGAATATTTCGACTCTTCGTTTTATCGCTCGAATTTTGAATATGCCCTTTTTGCGGCATAACAGTGACGAATATTGCGCTCTGCGCATGCGTCGATTTTTCTATGCACGCTGTCAAACAAAACGACTTTCTCCCCACTGAACGTAGGCACGAAAAGTCGCACGTCTCGCGCAGGCAGCATAGAAAGGTTTGCGCCGTGGTCGTTATTGTACGACGTACGACACACGACACTCAACACACGGAAAAGTTTTGTGCCGTAGTCGTTATTACACGACGCACGCTACACGAAAGGGGTGCGAATAGCCACATCGTAAATAAATCCTAATAACGTAAATGAGAAAAGTAACCATTGCCATCAACAATCAAACTATTTGCACTTAACTTCTTATTCAAAATAGGAATCGAGGTCTGAATGTAGATTCATTTAAATCATTAATTTTCGGGA
This sequence comes from Ischnus inquisitorius, assembly GCA_963924025.1. Lineage (NCBI taxonomy): Eukaryota > Metazoa > Arthropoda > Insecta > Hymenoptera > Ichneumonidae > Ischnus > Ischnus inquisitorius. The sequence continues at coordinate 8,771,067 of OZ001249.1, forward strand.
TACGGATTTCTTCCTAATTAATATTGCTGCACGAATCAAACGATTTGTAAAGGGACTGAGACTTCGTTACAAAATCACCAAGCGGAAGTGACATCTAGTTCACAACGATTTTGCCTTTTTCTCAAATTCGAAGTTACCAACACGAGGTCGGTAAAATAGAGAACTTCTTTTTTTTTTGCGTCGACCAAGACGGAATTCTTTTCATTTCTTAGCGCCATCCGCGCTTAAGATAAGATTCATATATTATTAAGTAATAAACAATAATTGTTCGCCGATAACTCAGGTGTGTTTGGGCGCACTTTCAGCTAATCAAAAACTCGTTAATTAAGATAAGCGTCGATAAACAAGGGAGATATTACTCTTGTATTCCATAGTTTCTACGTGTTTGAATAAACAAATTTCAGTTTTTACCAAATTGACCACGTCTAACGATTATTCGCTCGCCCCGAACCTTCAACGTTCCCGAAGTAGCCGAATTGACGCTACGGCGAAAGAGGTGATCGTTACAATACGTATTTACGAAGGTTATGCGACCCCTTGTAGCGTATTTACAAGAACGCGACTACGCTTCAGTAATTTATCTCGACGATATATTATTGATGGGCAACTCATTCAAAAAAGCGAGCGGAACGTAGAGATTACGCATCGACGGCTAAAAATCTCGGCTTCATAATTAATTACGAGAAAAGTGTATTACAACCATCACGGCGATGCAAATTTCTCGGGTTCTGCACCGACACAGAAAAAAATTTAATAGAACTTCCCGATAACAAGGGAACGTCAATTCGAGAGACGATCGAAAAATTCAGCATAATAGACGCTTGCAAAATACGAGACTTAGCGTCGTTTTTAGGCTCGCTTGGAGATTGCTGCAAAGCAGCGAAATATGGATTGGAATTGTTACGTCCGGATACTGAAAAGCGTCGTATCATTTTGATTTTTCTTGCACCCATTAGCGATCTCACGCTGATGGACTCCGCATTACATTTACAACGCTCTTATCAGCGCTTTCTCACCATGGGATGCTGAGCAGAGTCAGCAATCCCACGGTGAAAGACAGGGCGCAGCACACATCCAAGATGTGTTACGCCCTGCACAAAATATAATAAAAAGATTACGCGGTGACTACCGCACCGCTTACTTTGGCAGTCGTAAACCGGAGCTCGACCAGCGAGGTCGAGTCCGGGAAACAATTAATATACTCGAACGGCAACAACAGAGTTGCACGCGTGGACGAAGTACTACCACGGGGCTCGACCATCGTGGTCGAGCCCCCGATTAAAACAAACGTAACAAAAATCATAATTCGGGACTCGACCAAAGAGATCGAGCCCGACGAACTAATCAATAAAAAATTTCGATTACGCGGGGTCCGACTATATCGATCGTTCCACCGCGCATAAAACCATTAAAAGGTATTCCGGCACAAATGTATCGGACAACAATAACATTGGAAATTTTTAAATAATATAATCGTTATTTTGTGTTACTGAGGCAAAGTGTAAAATCAATTTATTTCGGAAATCCCGTACATAAAACGCTATCATCCGATGGTCTCCGATCCCCAAGCGTTCTATCACGCTCGAAAACGGGAGAACGCAAACGTGTAATATTTTTATCCGTTACGCCGTGCCGGACGTAACAGTATATATGAAGGATCTTAAGAGGGAAAAAAAGCTCGCGTTGAGAAATAGTAACGACGACATTGATGATTCTATCGGAAAATTTTCAGGAAGATTTAGTCTGGTGGCGAGCGAACATTTTATCGATAGACAACCCCTTCCGCGGATACAAATACCGATCAGAAATATTTTCCGACGCTTCCACAACCGGTCGGGGAATTAGTTGCAAAAGCGGAAATGTTAAAGGCAAATGGTTTTAGCGGTTTTTACGAGGGACAATAGTTAATACGACTCAAATAAACTTTATTAGGAGTGAGCGAATACAAATCGATAAGAAAAATCAGAACGGTGTGCTTCGTAACGAGAACCGAAAGCAAGTGAGTCCCCTCCTCATTTTTATAAACAACAACATAGCAACTCAAACAAAATCGTTTCTTAGCACCCGACGTTTCGAAGTTTTTCAAATATAAATCAATTGTTCGAACAGAAAAAGTTCACGGTTACTGGCATGCAACAGATCGCACGAATCACATAAACGATCTCGAACTCCTCGCGGCTTTTTCGGCTTAAAATGCTTCGCGTCACACCTTAGAAACTGCGATATATTACTCAGAACCGACAACACCACAGCAATTTCTTACATTAATCGAATGGGAGGCAACCAAATACGAGAACTGAGCAAATTAGCCAAAAATATTAGGAAGCGGTGCGAATGTCAAAATCTTTGGATATTCGCATCGTACATTTACTGGAAAGAAAACACAATAGCTGACTCGGAGTCAAGAAAGCTTGAGGCTAAAAAAGAATTCGGATTATCAAAATCAGCCTTTAAAAAACTCGTGCGCGTATTCGGGACTCCAGAAATTGATCTCTTTGCTAGTAGAGTAAACTCAAAGTGTAAGATACGTATCTTGGAAAAAAGATCCGGATTCAATTGCGGTAGACGCGTTTACGATCGATTGGTCTTTGTATTTTTTCTACGCGTTCCCTTCTTTTTCATTAATACTAAAAGTATTAAAAAAGATTCAGTTGGAGGAATCTAGAGGTATCATAGTAGTACTGCAATGGCCTTCCCAAGCCTGGTTTCCGTTGTGTATGTCGATGTTTGAAGACAAGCCAGTGGTCTTCAAACCAAGTTATAATCTTCTGTGTTCCTCAAACAGAAAACCGCATCCTTTATGGAAACGCCTTACGCTGGTGGGCGGAGTATTATCCGGCAGGCGTTCAAGATAAGAGGAGTGCCAGACGAATCATTGGATATCGCGATCGCTTCTTTTACCGATTCGTCATGGCGCCAATACGAAAGGGCATGGGGAAGAAAAGACCGCCAGCTCCAAAATACGACTCCATTTGGGATCCAAAAATTGTGCTCGATCTTTTAAGGCATTGGGTCCCAAATGAAAGTCCGTCGCTCGAAAATCTCTCAATAAAATTAGTAACACTCCTCGCGTTAGTTACTGGTCAGAGAATACAGACGTTATCGCTTATTTGGATAAACGATATAGAAAAAACAAAGACGCGCCTCAAAATAAAAATACCCGTACGTATAAAGACGTCTGGAGTACAAAGAAAGCAACCTACTCTAGTTCTGCCATTTTACGATCAAAACAGAACGATTTGTGCAGCGATTACGCTCGAGTCGTACATTAGTCGTACGAAAGAATTGCGAAAGACAGAATCAAAGTTATTTATCTCGCACACAAAACCGCACAAATCCGTAGGCAATCAGACGTTAAGTAGGTGGATAAAAAAGACACTAGAAGAGAGTGGATTGGATACAGGTATTTTTTCGGCATATAGCACGTGACACGCTTTGACATCCGCATCCAAAAGAGCTGGGGTCAATATCGATACGATTAAGAGAACAGCGGGTTGGACCAAAAATTCGGAGACTTTCGCGAAATTTGATAGTTTACAAATATCTGAAAGCAACGATACATTTGCAAAAAGTATATTAGAACTGTAGGCGACGAGTTTTTACTCCGACCTTTCGTGATGCCAAAAATGTTCTATCTTACGTGAAAGGTATTATTTTTTGTTGATAAAAACAATACTATCAATAAACTATCGAAACCATAGTATCGCCGTAACGTACTTTCAACATCTACCTGGTGATCTCGAGAAAGAGGCTCGAAATATAATTGTACGATTAATCGAACTTCCCTTAAGGGGGCTGAGACACCTAAAATTTCCAAAAAATCTATTTTTTTTTTTAAAGTACATACTGTATACTACTTACACACCTAATTTCAGACCAACATTCCAAAAATTACCAAAGCTAAAAGCATTTTAGTAAGATAACAAATAATTATTGCCCGCATTATTGCAAAATTATGTTTTCTCGATGGTATAAAAATCTGAAAAAAATCATACATATTAAACGTAGCGAAATTATTAATTTTGCACAATAATAATTTTAAAATATTGTTAACAAATTAATGAAAAAAAATAGTTTAACAAATCTTCTAGCAATCCAACTTTTTTGTTTTATGAAAATGATTCGTTCACTTTCTTAAATCTGTATGAATTTTTTCAGATTTTTTGATTGACTTTGAATTTTATGATTTTTCACAATTATTTGCATATAAAAAAAATTCAGTCAATTTAGAAATCGGAAAAAATTCATACACATGCAGAAAAATAACCAGATCATTTTCATACAAAAAAAAGTTGAGTTCCCGAGAAATTTATTGTGGTTCATAAAAATACGTTTGGTCGGTAACGATTTGCCGATCCTGCGATCGTTACTTCCAATCGATGCAAGTTAGATTACCGACGCTACCGCGCTTCGTCGAGTCTACACGGTCTACGGTACATCGGCGTATTGCGGCAGCCATGATTTTTTTACCCGATGTGTCAAACGCGAAAAAAACCGGCATCCGAAAAATCGCGATTATCCATGTGCGCGGTGGTTATAGTTTTTGTGAATGAACGTCATCGATACTATATTTTTCAGTGAAATAGTGAAAATAATATTTCTACCGTGACAATGTCGAAAAGTACAAAATCTCGAACCAGTAACCTATTTTCGAAACGTCATCGCGGGACTTTTCATTGAACGACATTCGATGTGACAGTATTTTTTTTTACCAATTATTTCGCGATGAAACAATTTTTGTTAAAGAAATAAGTTCTTTCTTCTAATTAATTTTTTTTTGTGCGAAAAAAAAGTTTAGTTGTCTATGCATCAAAAAAAGATTGTTTTTATTTGCAAGTCACCAAAGTCAATTACCTTCACCAAACTTTGAAATTAATTTCTCAACAAGTATAAGTCTCTTCGCTTGTCGTAGCTTTTGGACCAGACGAGTCAACAGATCTTGCCGTCTGGCGTCCCATTTTGTTCGCAACAGCAGTCATTCCGGTCCGAATGTGGAAAATTAGGATGCGGGGTAAAGTCAAGTTGTTGCAACCTGTTTTGAAACTTTTTTTTTCAAGAAATTAAAAAACGTTTTTTTTTTTCCACATTATAGGTTGTCATTTCATCCAGAGGGTACTTAAAGAAAAATCCCACATTCGGACCGGATTGACTACCGGTGCGAGCAAAATGAGACGTCAGAAGCCAAGATCCGTTGACTTTTGTGGCCTGAAAGCTACGCCAAGTGATTTTCTTTAAATTTGGTCTCACAGTGTTACAATCAGCTGAAAGAATCCAAAAAAATTCAAAAAGATAGTTAAATATATGTATTTCATGTGGGTGGAATCCCGCTTGAATTTACATTCATAATCAAGCTAAAATAAATTAAAAAAGAATCAAATTTTTTAGGTGACTCAGCCCCCTTAAGTGAAGTTCTATCGTAATTATATGTAGAGCCTCTTCCAAAGAGATCATACTCCCCCCCCCCCCCCCAACCCTTATCCCAAATCGTTACGGCAACATCTTTGAAGAAATGACAATTAAGTGCTGCATCGGGAGCGCCACAGGCGACGCGCGGTGGTAAAAATTCTTATTTTACTGTAAATTTTGTGGCAACATTGGCATAATAGTAGTGGAACTACCTGGTGATCTCTTCGGAAGAGGCTCTACATATAATTACGATAGAACTTCATTTAAGGTAAGTTCGTTTAATCGTACTATTTTTCGTCCACTGGCAGAAACTTTACGATGGATTTGCTCGGTATGCCTGCGTGATTCGTGCGTCGACCAAAGGTGTGGCTTACGCGTGGCCACCACGCCTCCGTGATCGTGCGTGATTCGATTGTGGCATTGAATAATGTGGTGACACGACTACGAAGCCAGAACGAGCTGGATAACATAGAAGCGAATGAATATAAAAAGCGGAAACGCGATATTAAAACGACACAAAAATATCAAACTCGGTCTACAATTAAGAAAGTTGTAGAAGCTGCAGCGACGAACCAGCAACTTGAAAGGTGTTCAAAACTGCTGAATGCAGAAAACGAAATTTCCGAAACGTGTCGCGATCTCCGCTTTAACGCAAACGGAACTGTTGCTAACCGTAACTATCATCACGTCATCAAACCCCCACGCCCACAATTACCTTGTAGATATAGTGGCGGAGAGCCCAAGAGATTCGCATAACTATAGGTACCTTCGACAGGAGGACTATAATTTGCTTTTCGGCAAGGAATGATTGTCCAACGTGGCAATCGACTACTGTTTTAGCTTTAAAAGTATGAATTCCTTAAATGGCGACCATTCCGCGTATCCCGAAAAAGAAGTTGCCACGCGATCCCTGCTCGATGAATCGGCAGAATCGAATCCCAAATTTGTTAATAGGTGTGAAAGAGAGTAGACTGGAGTAGACGACTGTCACATACTATTTGGGCTCACGTGATCTCTACGTCACGGGAGTCCGGCAACTCTGTTGGGATACTCGGTTGTCACTGGCGGCCGACGAGCACGGACAGGCCAGCTCCAAGAACGTATTCGATTGCCAAATAAACTGTCGCTAAGAACTGTGTGTTGTTGATACGATCCGATACTTAACGACATTATAATTCCTTCACAGTGGATGATGATAGCTACATTTTAATGTACGTCGATGTTATACAGAGGAATACATCCTCGACTCAGCTTCTAAAAGGGGTTCGAAGGAGCGTCACGAAACGTGTCACAAAAACTTCTCTCGGATTTGGCAAGCTGTATTCCATGAAAACTTTATCGGCCAAATGAAGTTTTGTGTTAATAATTCGCAGGTTGCGTGAGTGGTGGTGGAATTTGTGAGGGAATAAACGAGTTATTATACGAAAATTGATTTATTGCTCTTTAGCCATGTGGCTTCGACGAGCCGACGATTTTGACTGCCTCTCCGTGCGCACACGCGAGAAGTCATTCTCGAGTACCGTTGGTACCCGAGCGATGCTCGGCTCTACTCGCTTTGAGCAGGCCGACAATTATTGCTCCTTAAATGCGAGATGTCACAAACTGTCTTATTATCTTGCAACTATCCGTATCGTGCTGATGGATACAATTGTGGGGTCTTTGTCATCTACTGCATTAGCAAAATACTAATTCACGGAAAGTTGATGATAAGACCGGTGGATGTAGATGAGGTACAGGTACAATTGCAAAGCGATTGTGTAACGGAATCACATGGCACATCGAGGGATGTTTGAGATGTGGTTGCGTTGAAACGAGGCAACGGAATACAGGGTCGCTATAAGGCGCCCGAATGACACCGATACCCTACCAGCGGTTCGCTCTGAAACTGACGCCTCCTCCGCAAATTGCATGTTTTGGCGCGGACCTTCAAATGCGATCACTCGAGAACCGGCGCTCCGTGCGTCAAGTCCTTCTGTAGCTCAGACTATCTCAAAAAGTCGAAAAGAGTCGGCAATGTCCGGGTGGAACTTCCTTTTTTAGCAATAATCTAATTTACGAATCCTTTTTCTACAACCGCTCCCTGTTGTTTACTTCCCCCGCGCGTTTAAACAAACGCGCGCCGATCTTTTCTTCGCATCACATTTTTCGCACGGCCGTTTTCCGCCCGAACACGCGTCTCACCAGTTCCATCCGCTAACCATCATCCCCGCTAGACCACGCCATGACGGTAAAATACCGGCGGCCGAATTTCGGGCTGTCGGTAATGCAGAGATCGTTTGCAACTACTAGTGGGCAGATGTCGCGGAGCCTGAATTGTGCAAAACTAGGGCCGTGACCACTGGCATTTTAGGTATTTTAGGTTTTTTGCAATCCGCCGGTAGGGCATCGAAGTCATTCAGTTGTTCGGTTGATCGGTTGCTGTCGTCACACAAAAACACAAGAAAGATGTTGGAATATTAAACAAAATTAATAAAGGTCGATGAACAGGAGGAAAAACAATAAGAAGCTAAAAAATAATGAAAAAAACGTATGAGTCAATAAACGAAAAATGTCGAGATTCTCGAATCGGACGAAACTTTGATTTTGAATATACAGGTGCATATGATTAAAAAAAAATTGAACTCTTTCTAAAAAAAAATTAATCTTTGGATAAAACGTCGTTTGAACTAAATAAATCAACAAAAAATCAAAAAAGAACGTATGAATCAGAGATCGAACAATTTCGAAACTCTGCAATCGGACAATGCTTCAACGTTACATAAATAGGGACATATGATTTTTAAAAACGGAAGCCTTTCTAGAAGGAAATTGATCTTTGCAGTAGTTTAAGTTGCAAGGTTTTGAACTAAATAAACCAATAAGTATGTTACGAGATAACGCCGGTAACTTCGACGCGATAGCCAGAGGAAAGGGTTAGGAGGTCCGCGGAATAAGTAGAGACGAACCACAGTTTAATATTAACAATAACAAAGCGTTCATTGAAAGCGAAAGTAATGAAAGTAAAGCTCGGAACGTTAAGCGTGCAAGCAGAGATAGAGCGAAATAGTCGAAACGCGTGCTCTCCCTAGTGCAGTTTCACTGGCGCTGCGCGGCTGTGAAGTCCTGTAAAAAAAGTGTACTCGTGCAGTGGTCCTTTTTATACCGGTCCCCATCTGGCTCGTTGCCGTCCGGTTCGCCAGCCTCCCCATATGACTCGTCGCTGTCCGGCTGATCAACGGCCTCACCGTCCAGCTCGTCGTCGTCAGGTTCAGCGGCTTCCCCATCTGGCTCGTTGCCGTCCGGTTCGCCAACCTCCCCATCCGACTCGTCGCTGTCAGACTGATCGTTGGCCTCCTCGTCTGGCTCGTTGCGCGCCGGCCGGTAAAGTTGAACGACGTCATCGTTTTCTTTGTAACAATCCGGCCAGTGGCCGCTAGAGCACCACTGCTCCTCGGCCAGTTTACCCAACGCGTAGTGGGACGGACTGGAAAAAAAAAAATGAAAAAGATCACTAATAAAAATATATAAAAAAAAAGGAAGTAAATACATTCATTAAAGAGAAAAAAAATTTTTTTAATGATTATTTTTATAGATTATGAAAAAATGTTTAAAAACTTACTGGGCACGGCCAAACCCGACGACTCGCTGGACCTCCAAAAACATTATTAATCCGTACAGACGTCGCTAGTTTTTCTGGATGAACGTACGAAAATATTCGCGACGTTTAAGGGTCACATTCCGTGTGTAAATCGCGTTCAAAACCGTGTCCAATTGCGACGCCGACAAGGCCCAGCGACGTCGAAGATCAGCCTTATAATAAACGAGCTCCCACAACAATTTGCCGAACAGTTCGAAGCTCGTCGTGATATCTGTTAAATACTTCATATTTAACACGCGGCACTAAATTGTCGATGCACGACGACGACGAGGACGACGACGAATTTACGAATCGACGACGACGGACGGCCGATTTTTGTATATTTTTTTTAAGCGTGGCACTCAACTTTTTATGCACGACGACGACGAGGACGACGACGAATTTGCTACTCGACGACGCAATCCACGACGATGAATGACGGTCAATTTATTTTGTTTTTTTCCACGACACTTGATTGTTCACGCACGACGACGACGAATTTTCGAATTCACGACGATGGACGGACGATTTTGGTTTTTCTTTTCTCGCACGGCACTCGATTTTCGTAGTTCGTAAGAAACGACGAGAACGATGACGATGAATGATGAAACGACGACAACGAGGAAGACCGGCAGACGATATTGGTTTTTTTTTCAACGCGTGACTCTAGTTTCGTAGACACTAGCAGACTGTAAACAAACGACAACGGACGGACGACTGACTTGTTTTTTTTTTTTTTTTTTTTTGCGCGCGATACGGGAATTATAAGGAACTCACAATGTAGATAGTTTCCACAACGACGACGACGGACGGATGATTTTTTTTTACACGCGACACTCGACTTTTAGTTTTATACGGTCTACTCTTTCAACTTTCAGTCTTATTAGCCGGCTCAACAGACAGAAACTTCGATTTGAACGTGCCGAGGCGGCGGGACCGGCGCACATCGCACTCACGAAAATCGAGTTGACGCATGCTCCGCCGATATCATACCGATATGATAAATATTTTTTTATGAAAAATGTGAAAAATTACGCCAAATAGTTTATAGAGAATTAAAACAAGGAAAATATTATATGAGCCAAATAAACTTAAAAATAAATAAAAATCTTCGCGAGATCTTAGAACAGAAATAAATACAGGTGCATCAAAAGAAAGGACGAGCAAGGTATTTTATCTAAGTTTGCTTAGCTCATATGATTTTTTTCTTGTTTTGATGATTCAAAAACTGCTTCGCGTCATTTATTACATTTTTTGCAAAAAAATGTTTCTTTATTTTTTATACTTATATAATCAACATTAAATCATTATCAATCCATCATATGATTCGCTAATGTTTTTAAATACGTATGAATTTTTCTATATTTCTAAATTGAAAATCTGAAAAAACGAATACGTATTACGAAAAATGAAAAGATAATTATCATAAAAAAACTATGAATTCGATATCCTCAAGTCTTCTTCGATCGAGAGAGGCGTGGGTGTTGCGAATTTATAAAGAATTTCAAGGACAATTGACCCGGAATTACGGTTAAGGGAAAAAAGTCGGAATCACCAACGAAAGCCAACGCACTGAAACCGGAATGTGACTCGATCGTTCCCAGATATCTTATACAAAGTTCGATAGCCTCAAGCCTTCTTTGATCAACAGAAGCGAGGGCGTTGCGAATTTGTATAGAATTTCTAGAACAGTTGAACCGGAATTGCGGTTAAGACGAGGCGCTCGCACTTACCGGCGAAAGCCAATACACCGGAACCGGAACCCGAGTCAATCATTGTGATGTTTCTTAGTAAAAATTCGATAGCCTGCAGCCTTCTTCGATCGAGAGAAGTGAGGGTGTTTCGAATTTGTGTAGAAAATCAACGACAATAGAACCGGAACTCCGGTTACGGAAAGGACCTCGGAATTGACGACGAAAGCCAATGCACCACAACCGGAATCCAAGTCAATCATTGCGATATTTCTTAGAAAAAAATCGATAGCTCGGAATTTGATACTGCAACACTCCATTGCCAAAACTCTCAATCGACTAATTACTCAAGGCGAAAACGACAATGCCCACGGTTATTCTCTTATCGTGGCAACAAACTTCGAGCAAAGGATGCAAGTGCGTCGCCGTTTCTGGCTCTTTTTACTCCAGCTCGGAATTTGTGTCTCCGACGCTTCCTCCACAAAATCCTCGCTACAACGCGATAAGCTCGCGCGTGACACCGCGTGCAGGTTTAGCTAGCAATGACAAAAGACGACATGTTATCGACACTCAATTGTTTTATTCCCCGTCTTTAATCATGGATCCTTGTCGAGTTCGCATGCATACTGTCCTAGTGCAGATTAATTTTAATTGTATTTCGCGCCTCTTCCTCTAGATCACAAGTGTAGTAACCTCTACTTACCACAGTGTCATCACCAAGTTTCAAAGCTGGGAAATAAAAATTTCCCTAGACCTTGGGTCTACGCGCGCTGGGTACGCGCCGCTATCTTCATTCTTTTGCTTGGTGCAGTGTCGTCACAGGTAAAATTGTAATTAATCATTTTAAAATTCAGTTTATAATTCAGTATGAAGAGGAGGAATGGATATTCATCGTCAGAAGAGGAGGAGGAAAGCAGAAGCCAACGACGAATTCGTCGTTTGGAAAAAAAAATAGAACGAGAGAAGAGAAGGAGTCGTAAGTAGAGGTTTAACCTCACTTTTACCGGCGACCGAGGAAAAGGCTCATGATCGCGTGTCGAACTAATATTAGTTCGAAGTGGCTCTTCGGTTCTTTCGGCTCTTACCGAATTGCACACCTTTGTTTGACAGAGGGTATATGTACGCCAATTATGTCGAGTTTGGGTTTGACCCTCGTGGCTCGTTCATATTCGCCGGATACGAATAAAACATTCGGGTGGCGAATCAAAAAAAATATGAACTCGAGTTTTGATACTCGTACGATTGGGTTTCAGATCAAGTTTCGCCGTATAGATCCTCGCGGAGACGAGCTTCGTCGGATCGTCCGAGGAATCGGTCGCAAGGAAGATCGGCTTCGAGACACTCGACGTCGACGCCGAGACGATATTACGATAGGCATCGTTCGCCAACGCGTTCTCGATCGCGGTATTCGAGGCGTCGTTCACCCACGCGCTCACGTTCAAGATATTCGAGACGTCGTTCGTCGTCTGGGTCTCGATCGAACTACTCGACGCGTCGGTTGCCGAAATCCTCAGCGAGGCGTCGTTCATCGAGTGAATCATCCCAGGGTTCGAGAGAAAATTCGCCGAGACGATCGGTGTCGAGCCAAGAGTCGAGAAATCGCCCGGCAGCTGAAGGGCCGGCTCCCGAAGGGGAGGCCGACGATATCAATCGAGACGTTGCGTTGCCAGTCAACAATGGAAAAGATGCTGCGATCCCCATTGGAGGGAACGGAGAGCAGTGATGCCAGACTCGCGGACGAAAAAGTCCCGCACGCTCTCCGCGCTCCCCCCACCACGCGACGCGGGCTGGCGGCTGGGCGGAGCTACGGGCGCCCGAGCTGCCGAGCTAGTGACGTCACTCACGCGCCGCGCGCCGCGCGCCCGGGCTGCCGAGCTAGGGACGTCACTCATACCACTCGCGCCGCGCCGGTGACGTCACGCGTGACGATTCACTCTGCGAAGAGTTTCTCTGCCGTACTGCGCGCGCGCGTAATTGAATAAAACTTTTGACTTTTTGTACAATTTTATTTCCGGTATTTATGGATTTTAGGCGTTCTAACTTTGATCAAATTGAGGGAAAAACTTTAAAAAAACCCAATACCGAAAAATAAAAGCTTGACGTTTTCGTCCAACATTCCAAATAGCTAATGAAAATTGTATGTGGCTAAAACAAATCATTCGGCTATTTCTTCAAATTTTAGTCACATACAATCGTGCAGCCGTTAGCAAATTAACGCTGCATCACAACTTTTTATTATCTACGTCTCAATAGAATCTTGTACGAATACGTGCATAAAAATTAATTAAAAAGTGAAAAAAAATCGCGATGGAGCATTAATTTCCCAGGTCCTACCACGTGGAGGTCGCTGCAAAAGGACCCGCCCGTGGGGTCGTTACTTTGTCGGTATCGCAAAGCGAATTGTGACAAAGCAAAGACCCCACTCCCTCCCACCAACGATAGTCTCTTATTTCCGGGACGAATTAAGAGCAACAATATGAATAAAATATATGTACAAATAATTTAATAAACTCTAATTAAATGTCTATGATCATCAACAAATGAATAAATAAATTAACAAATCTATGAATAAATAAGTTAGAAAAAAACTATCGCGACCGCGAATCGGCACCGGAAGTTTCGCCTTTTTTTTTAATTGACGCTTTCGATTATTTATACTATTGATTATTTTTCGCGATCACGTGTACCCGATGTATCTGATTATTTATTTACAATTTCTTTTTAATGGCTCCGATTGATTTTAGTTCTTGTTACGAAGCACGCTAATTATGAATCCGATTATTAATTACATTTTTGTCTAAAGCGCTCGATGAATTTATTTATGATTATTTAGCGCGTTGGTTTTATGTACCCGATGTACTTGATTATTTATTTACAATTTTTTTAATGCTTCCGATTAATTTCAGTTTTTGTTATGAAGCACGCTAATTATAAATCCGATTGCGCATTAAATTTTTGTCTAAAGCGCTCGATTAATTTATCTTTGATTATTTAGCGCGGCTATTTTATGTACCCGATGTACCTGAATACTGATTTAATTGACTCGAGGTTAGAGCTTGGATCGTAGTGTGAGACGTGCGCACAACGTAAAGAAACAAGCTTGTTTACTCTACGTTAGACTCTTGTGCCGAATATAAAGTCGCACTATTATGAAGCTCCAAGTGTTGAGCATCTACTTCAAAGCTTCTACAATCTACTCCAGCATTCTGAAAGGCCGATCTTACTAGGCAGATGGCATTGAGGCACTTCTGGCCTATCTTATTTCGCTTTTTCGTTTTTACGTCGGTAACGATGGAGAATATGCGTTCGGCCTCTGCATTCGAGTGGGGAAGCGACAAAACGATATCAACTAATTGCTCTAGAGTAGCAATCATTTTTTCGTCCAAGAAAGTCTGTGCTTGAGAAATTTGTTTCCAAAACGCATCTACGTCGAGAGTAAGGAGATGTCTTTTCTTATCATCGTTAAAAGCTGAGGGCAAAGAGTTCCACTCGAATGCTAATTTTGTGAGGTCGAACTCTTCGAAGCGCGTAGCAATAGCAGACAAATCTCTAATGCTTCCTCTGTTCGCAAGGTCAAGAGCGATATTCGGGTCCAAAAATCGCAAATCGTCAAGAATAGAAGGCTTCAGGGGAAGTCGCTTCTGCATCTCCGTCACAGCCGTAACGTAGAACTGCAAACAAGCTTGTCGTATTGTTTGCACGTCGAACGGAGGAATCGCTTGTAGCAATTGGTCACATTCGGGACCGAGAATAACTTCTTCGAGGGGCACGAAATTACGCGGTTCGGAAGGGTTCAAGGTACCCGAAGCCAGTTCGTTAATTACGTCCGGTTTTAAGAAATTACCGCCGAACTGCGAGATGAGAAGCCTGCTGCTTTCTGCTAGTTTGTGGATGAGCACTTTTCTGGCTTGAAAGAGAGCGTTAAGCGCGTTGAAAAAGTTAAGCGCATACTTGAGAAAAAGCATGTAAGCCTTTGTTGTCTCATTATTCATTTCCGTTACGATCTTTTCCGCCGATTTGAGTTTGTCTTTCTTCGCGGCGTAAGTGAAGTAATTCGTCAAAGCGTCCCAGTTCTCAAGAAGCCTGGTGACGCATTTCTGCATCGACAGCCATCGCGTGTCGGATGGCTTTAAAATCTTTCGCGTCTCTAGATCCAAAAGTTCTTGGAACTCTCGAAGTATCGCACTGCGTTTTGCACTGCCGGAGACGCACGTACCAATGCTTCGAATTATTTCTTCACACGAGCGTGGCAAACAGTGGCAAGCTTTACTCGCGATTAAGGCCGACGAATGGCAAATGCAATTTAGTACGACGAGCCCCGGGGCATCTTTTCTTAAGCGAGTCGTGAACGAATTATGTATCCCCGTCATTACCGATGCGTTGTCGCATGCCAGACCGACAACGTTAGCAATGGGGACCCCTTTCGACTCGAGGCAAGACTTGAACGCGGCATATATTTTTTCAGCTGAACCGTCTCGCGCGTCTAATTCTACTAACTCTAAAAGTTCAGTAACAACCAGCTTGGTTTGAGGCGAAACGAATTGAACGAGCACGCACAGGGTTTTCGTGTCGGTAATGTCAGTGCTCTCGTCGACGAGCACGGAAAACTTTTGGACTTTTAAAATCACTACGATTTTTTCTTGTTCTCTTGCGCCGAGACAGTTCTCGATAATTTTCGAACACTTTGTCCGGCCGAGCGTCACGTCCTGTGCGATCCGAGAGTCCTTGAAAATATCTTTAATCACCGGTATCAAATGCTCGACTGTTTGTATGCCTACATTGTGTTCTGCATAAAAAGCTGAAAGTTTTATCTCGGCGGATTTCACCGCTGCCTTATGGCCCTCGGCGTCGCGGGTGTGCACAGCAGCAGCCTCCTCATCTGCAGTGGCAAGCGCGCGTTTTCGAACGTGTGTCGCGGTCTTGGCGTGTTTTTCTATCTCGCTTTTACCGCACGCGATTTTTTTTTGGCAACAAATGCAAAATGCCTTCGACGGCTCATCTTTTACTGCTTGCAGCCAGCCCGCGAACTCTGGTACTCGAAGCCAAGAATCGGAAAAAAGTTTTTTTCTTACGCGTTTTGCCGGGGGTTCACCGTCGTCGTCTCGAGAGCTCGTCCCTGGAATTGGATTTGTCGGATCCATTATCCCGCCCGATCCAATAAATTATTTCGTACGATATTTAACGATTTTTGTTATACGCGACGCGACTACGATCGAAGCTCGATTCTTAATACATCGCGAATAAACAAATGGCCGACACAGAACGATTCGAACGTAGACCGGCAAACTACAATAATGCGTGGCGACACCCGGCGGGCGACTGCAAGAACTAAGCTACTGACCATGCGCGATTGAACGAACACGCGGACGCGAGAAATCACAAGAGCAAAGTGGTTCAATTCCGGGTGCGTGTGCACTTTTTTTTTTTTTTGTGCAATTTAGAATATTGCACCATAAAACGTTGTTTGTTTTGAACGATAAAATGCTGTTTGTTTTGAACAAAAAAAAAAATCCATCGAGCCATTGAAAAAAATTTTTATTCCCTCAATTTCTTAATCGTGGGCCATACTAAATATATAAAGATGCATTAATTAACATGAGTGATGCTAGCGCAGTGGCAGAGGCAGAGGCTCGTAGTCAAGTGATCGTCAGATCGATCCCAGTTTTTTTTTCGTTTTTTTTTTTTACAGGAAAAAACATTTTTTTTTGTGCCTGAGCGATTAAAACAGTTGAACGAATAATGTTTAATTAATCGTTCAACTGTTTCAATAACTCAGGCACAAAAAAAAAATTTATTCCGCATTTTAATTTCCGTACAAGTTTATCCGATTAATATTTATACTAAGAGTGGCGATAGCTCATCGCCAGAGCGGCAGATTCATGGTCGAAAGAACATTGGTTCGATCCCACAACATTTTTTTTTTTTTTCGAAGCAATTTTTTTTTTAAATAGTGCCCAACGATTGAAAAATGCAACGAACAATGATCGAAAATTTGTTCGTTGCATTTTTCCATCGTTTGGGGTTCAATCAGGGCACGCCAACGTATGCTGTCGCCTTGTGACGTCACGCTAGCGCGAGGCGACGGCGCCGGTCTCATTCCTTGTGACGTCACCCGGGCGCGAGGTGAGCGTGTCTCGACATGTCTCGTGACGTCACTCGGTCGGTAGGCGGGCGCGGGGCGCGGGAGAGACGGGGCGTGGCTTACGCGCGCTCGAGCGAATAGCGCACGGGTAGCTGGCGGGATATTTTTGTCCCGCCAGCGTCGGAGTGGGGGCAAAAAAGTCCCGCATGCGGGAATTCTCCCGCCAGTCTGGCATCACTGACGGAGAGTCCGGCGTTTTAGCCGAAGTTCCGAGTGCGACTCAAAAATCGCAGACTGACGGCGCGGCGACGACGATACCCGATCACGAGATCGAGCTTTTGCCGGATGTTCTAGAAGTTATCGGCGCCCGGCTCGAATCGGACAAAAAATGTTCAGTGGCGGTCCACAAGGACATAGCCGTTCGATGGGCGGAAATGTTAAGAAACGGGCTCCCAGCTGAGGAGATAAAGAAACTTCTAGAGAAGCATCCGCCTCCGGAGAACTGCAGCTTCATTTCAGTACCGAAATTAAACGCAGAGATAATCGCAGCCGTACAAGAGATAGCGGTTAAGCGAGACAAGCGGATCGTCGAGAAACAGGAGCGCATAGCAGCCTGTTTATCAGTCGTAGGAAGAGCTTTTTCGATAGCGCTCAAGATGGAAGGTACGCACCGACTTGAGTCACTCGAAAACTTAAGCGAAGGTGGGAGACTACTCGCTTCTGTTTATCGAGAGGAATCTCTCGCTCGAAAGAGTCTAATCCTGGCAAATCTCAACTCGTCGTTGAAAACAACACTGTCGAACACGAAGGTTGACGAGTGGTTGTTTCGCGCAGATTTGGAAGGGCTTATCAAATCGGCGAAGACTCTCGAGCGAACGTCAAAGGATCTTAAGCCGCCATCGAAACCGTCTCAGCAGAAAAAAAACTGGAAAGGCCCGGCTCGTCAACAGCCGTACAAGAGTCGATCGACGACGTCGGGCGCATATCGGGGACGTTCGTCCTACCTGTCGGATCCGAAGAAACCACCGTATCGGAAGGAGGGTCAGCGCTACAAGAGACGCCGATAGATGCAGCGTTAAACGTGGGTAAACCAGCCGGTAGGCTCCGGTTATTTGATAATGCGTGGTCGCAGGTGACCATGACCCGGTCGTTCGAAAGTGGGTACGGGGATACAAGATCCCTTTCACGTCGTTGCCGCGACAAGTTTATTTTACGGGTAAAACATCGTGGTCTGACCGGGAGAAGTCGTTGATCGAATAGCAAATTCATAAGTTGCTTTCGAAAGGGGCTATCGAGCAATGTTCGTCGGTAAAAGACGAATTTTTATCGAGCATCTTTTTAGTTCCTAAGCCCGATGGAACGTTCAGGTTGATTCTTAATCTCAAAAATCTTAACGAGTATATAGCGACGGAACATTTCAAAGTCGAAGACTGGAAAAGTGCTAAACGTTTAATCGGGCCTCGCGATTTTATGGCCACTCTGGACCTAAAAGATGCATATGATCTCGTGCCGATAGAAAAGAGCGACAGAACATATTTGCGGTTCATGTACGAAGGAATAATGTACGAATTCACGTGTCTTCCGTTTGGCTTGAACGTCGCTCCATATGTTTTTACTAAGATCTTGAAACCGATTGCGGCATATTTAAGGAAACGAGGTTTTCTCTCCGTTGTCTATCTAGACGATTTATTGCTTATCGGGAGATCGCGCGAGGATTGCGCGACAAACGTATACGAAACGCGAACAGTGCTTCAAAAGCTCGGTTTTATCATTAACGAGGAGAAAAGTCGTATGGTTCCCACGCAACGTTGCAAATTTTTAGGCTTCTTCTTTGACTCAACGAGTATGACGATTGAGCTACCAAGAGACAAGGTGCAACGGACGGCGGAGCTTGTAGAAAAATTTAGCAGAATCGACAGTTGTACGATAAGAGAGTTTGCCGCCTTTATCAGCACGCTAGTTTCGCGATGCCCAGCATTAAAGTACGGGATAATTTACATACGCCATTTCGAAAAAGAACGAACCCACGTATTAGAAGCCAATAACGATAACTTTGACGCGACGATGAGTCTTCGGGGAAAATTTAAGGAAGAATTCGCTTGGTGGAAAGCTCATATTCGTTCGGCCAGCGCACCGATAATCGAACCGGCTTCGGCCGATCGAATCATTCGTCGAGTAATTGCAAATTCAAAAATTATTCGTGCCATATTTGCCACTCGGTGGGTCATCTCGCTAACGTGTGTCAAAACAAAAACAAGTCCGAGTCGACTTCGAAGCACGCGGGTGATTCTAATAATAACTCCAAGCGAACAAAAGAGCAAAAGAACAAAGGTGAGCGGCATCACTATGTTGACGAGGAGCGCGAGCTCGAGGAAACGTTCGATAATATTTTCTGTATGATAGAGGAAGCCGAGCGCGATGTAAATATAGAGTCCGAGAAAGTAAACGACGAGCCGATGTCGGTGGTGTTGACGGTACAGGGCGAGGATTCCGAATTTGAAATTGACACGGGATCCCCGATCACGGCTGTGTCGGTGAGGGATTTCAATCGTAGTAGTACATTATCTCAACTGACTATGCTCGCCACTGACCGAAAATTTAAAGCCACGCCGGCCAAGCAATCGTTCCGAAGGGTTTGGTTAAGGTCGATGCTATATATGAGAGGAAAAAAAAAGAACTCGAATTATTCGTGTTGCCGGGTCAGGGTCCACCCATCGTGGGTCGCGTTTGGATCCGCTTGTTGTAAATTTCAGTATTAGAAGTCGGCAGAAACTGCGCCGAGAGTTTGAATTCGATTGCATCGGTAAAATCTAAGGAGTTGTGTCAAAAATTTCCGACGGTTTTTTCGGAAAAACTCGGTTGCTACACGAAAGGAAAATTTACGCTACATTTAGAAGAAAATTTTCAGCCAATTTTTTGTAAGACAAGACCGATTCCCTATGCGTTACGAGAAAAAGTCGAGAAAGAATTGGACAGATTAATTAACGACGGTATCATTGTTCCGGTGGAATCGAGTCCGTGGGCAACACCTATTGTACCGGTGTTGAAAAGTAACGGTCAAATTCGAATCTGCGGCGATTACAAAATAACGGAAAATCCTCATCTTGAGATCGATCGGCATCCGATTTCCCGGGTACAGGATTTACTCGCCACGTTGAACGGTGGCAAAGTATTCTCGAAGCTTGATCTTTCTAACGCATATTTACAAGTCGAGTTAGATGAAAAGTCGCAAGAACTGGTCACAATCACGACGCACAAAGGATTGTTTAAGTATAAGAGATTATGTTTTGGTGTATCTTCAGCTCCGGGTTTGTTTCAGAGGGAAGTCGAAAAAATATTACAAGGAATCGAGGGAGTCGTTAGCTTCTTTGACGACATCCTTGTATCCGGAGCAACAGCGAAGGAACATCACGAGAGACTGCTGAAAGTTTTGGGGCGTTTTCGAGACTGCGGCTTGACGGTTCGAGAGGAAAAGTGCTCGTTTTTCTGCGACAGCGTCTCGTTCTTGGGCTACGTGATTAATGCACAACGTTCGACGATCGCACGCGAAAAAGTACAGGCAATTTTGGACGTACCAGCGCCGCACGACGTTTCGACTCTGAAAGCATTCCTCGGTATGCTCAATTATTATTCTAAATTTATAAAAAACTACGCGACATTAGTTAATCCGTTATACGAGCTACTCAGAGCCGATACGGAGTGGCAGTGGACTCGCGATCGAGAAAATGCGTTCAAAGAAGCTAAAAAGAAACTCGTGTCGCACGACGTTTTGGTTCATTACGATTCGAGTTTACCAATTAAAATAACGTGCGACGCTTCGCCGGTGGGTTTGGGAGCCGCCCTATCCCATATTTTTCCCGACGGCATCGAGAAGCCGATTGCCTTTGCCTCAAAATCATTCACAAAAACGGAAAGGAAATTATTCGCAACTTGATCGCGAGGCACTGGCACTCGTATTCGGAGTAAAGTCTTTTCATCAATATGTATACGGAAGAGACTTTATTCTGGAAACGGATCACAAGCCGTTGATTTATATTTTTGGATCGAAAAAGGGTCTTCCGCAAATGGCGGCGAATCGGGTGCAGCGCTGGGCCGTTTTTTTATTGGGCTATAATTTTGCAATCAAGCACATTCGAGGCATTGACAACGGTCATGCTGACAGTCTCTCGCGCTGTCCTTTGCCGTCTGCTTCCGACAATTTCGACGAAAAATTGTTAAAGGAATATTCTTATCTTAATTTAGTCTTAGAAAACGTATCTGCGATACGTAACGTCGATATTAAATTCGAGTCGTCGCGCGATCCGATAATCAGCAAAGTTATAACTTATCTGACGAGTGGTTTTCCACAGAAAGTAGGGGAGGAAATGGTTCCATTTAAAAATAGAGAGCGCGAACTCACGATCGTCGATGGGACGCTAATGTGGGGTCATAGGGTTGTCGTGCCGAAGTCGCTGCGTCGACAATTAATTGACGAGCTTCACTCGATTCACATGGGCGTAATTCGGATGAAGATGATCGCGCGGTCGTATATTTGGTGGCCGGGTATCGACAGAGAAATTGAGAAAGTCACTAAATCCTGCGAAGAGTGTTTGATGAAAGCGGGCAATCCGCCTAGAGCGAAATTGAATGTGTGGAAGTGGCCGGAAGGTCCGAACGATAGAGTGCACGCTGATTTTTTTGGGTCCAATCGAGGGTAAAATGTATCTTATATTCATCGATGCTTATTCGAAGAGGGCGGACGTTAAAGAAATGTCGAGTATAACGTCGGAACAAACAATCAAAGCGTTTCAGGAGTATTTGAGTACTTGGGGTTTGCCGAGGAAGCTTGTGACGGATAATGGTCCTTCTTTTGTTTCGCAATTGTTTGAAGAATTCCTTGAGCGTAACGGCGTTGAACATATTAAAACAGCGCCGTATCATCCGGCATCGAACGGCGCTGCCGAGAACGCGGTCCGCACTTTCAAAAATAAATTTAAACTTTTGTTGAATTCCGGGCCGTCGAGACATGAAGCTTTGTGTCGTTACTTAATGCTATATCGCGCTACACCGCATTGTACGACGGGGGTTTCCCCGGCCGAATTACAGATTGGTAGAGTTTTACGAACTCGCTTAGATTTTATAAGACCGTCAGTGCTTAAGCACGTTGAAAAAAAACAAGCGGCGCAAAAGCACTTTTTCCGCGGTAGTCGAGTTGTCGAGTTTTCGAACAAAGAATCCGTTATGGCTAAGGACTATAGTAATAATTCTTGGCATAAAGCGGAAATCATCGGGAGAATCGGTCCGATCACTTATCGTGTGCGTACCGATGATAACCGCGTCTGGAAACGCCATGCGGATCAACTAAACAAATGCGATTTCGAGTTGCGTTCTCCGATTGATTCGCAATCTCCAATTAACGGAAACATTATTATAAACGATCTTCCGCCTGTGAATGTCATGAATGATACGGTCGTTCAGACCGATAGAGTGAGTGAGACTGCGATGGACGGTGCTGTCGTCCCTTCTGCGGTAAATTCGACGATTTGTAAATCTCGTAAAAGTTCGGCCAATACTCCCGTTAATCACGATTCTATTTCGCGTCGAAGCGTGGGTGTAGTTTCGAGTAATCAAAACTTGGTAGTTTCGACTCCGGTTGAGTCAGTCCGTCGAAGCTCGCGTAACATTAAGCCTAGGCAAATATTGGATTTGTAATTTTATTGTGCGCTAAAACTGTGAAGGAGTAATGTAATATATGCGTCGCCTCGCGCTACAATTAAGCGCCATCTGTAACATTTGCTTGACTCCGAAAAGCAGAGCCCTCGCTCTCTCTACGCTCAACATCGGACCAGAGCGGACGTATCAAAGAGCCGTTCTGAATAATAAAGTATAAATTATAACTACGAAGTGTATAAGTTATTTACAAAAAGACTGGATGCAACATCTTTCTTTGGATTTTGGTTTCTACAATTTACTTTCTCGAGAGTATTATTGCATATAATTATTGGTATCCGTTTTGGAATTTGGATCGAGTGCGATTGTTTAGTGTGTACAGTGAAGTTTGTTTACATTTTCGCGAGGGACAAGAAGTGACATTAGAATTAGTAGCAAGTGACGATGGCTAGAAGCAAGAGAAATGTGAGAATTGGCAAGAAAAATTCTCAAGGTCGACGTCACAAAAGAGCCAAGGTCTGCTATGCGAACAGACAAGTGGAAACAAAAAAGGTTTTGAGTGCCAGCGCGAAGAAAATTCGAGAGGAAGAGCTACCGTCCGCCGATTTCGAGGGATATAGACTTTTCGATCTTTCTCTTCTATTCAAGAGTCTCGAAGAGTTCGTTTGCTGCACAGCGTGTCACGGGCCCGTCGTTTGCAACGAGATCAATCTTCGAGGACTATGAGGAAAATACGAGATACGATGTGGAAACTGTGCGGAAAAAAAAACTTTCTGCAGTTCTTCAATTGTTGAAGGTGGTCGCGGCTACGAAATAAATCGGCGTAGTGCATTGGCGATGCGCTGTATTGGCCAAGGCCTCGCTGGCCATAGAACTTTTTGCGGGATTATGGACTTGCCGCCGCCAGTACAATTGTCAACATGGAAGAAGATTGGACAGAAGATGCTGGAAGCCACCACCGACGCCGTACAAGAAGATATGAAGAAAGCCGTAGAAGAGGAGGTGAAATTGACGACGAACGACGATGAAGAGCCCGTCGCGAGTACGAGCGCCGATGAACCCGCTGTTAGTGCGACAGCGACACAACCCGATGATCGGTGTATCACAATTCAAGGTGACGCCAGCTGGCAACGTCGAGGTTTCAGTTCTCTCAACGCCGTATTCACCGTAATTGGGACTGAAACTGGAAAAGTGCTGGACCAGGAAGTTCTGTCGCTTTTCTGCCGGCAGTGTCGTCAGTGGGCTGCGGCGAATAAAAATGCAACAGCGGAAGAAAAAGAGAGTGGATAAAAGAACACGAAGACATGTGTACGAAGAACTGTTCTGGATCGTCGGGGTCCATGGAAGTCGCCGGGATCATGAAGATTTTTCATCGATCGGTGGAGAAGTACGCCGTGAAGTACACGAAGTACATCGGCGATGGCGATACGAAGAGCTATTCGAAGGTTGCTAGCTCTATGCCTTATGGCCCAAACATCGAAATAAAGAAGATAGAGTGCACGGGTCACGTCCAGAAACGCTTCGGGAATCGGGCGCGAAAGCTCAAAACTTCTCTCACCGGCAAGAAACTCAGCGACGGAAAGACATTAGGAGGAAAAGGACGGCTGACCAACGGATTGATAGACGAAATGCAATCGTACTACGGGAACGCGATACGCAACAACGCTTCATCAGTCCGGGATATGACGAACGCGATTTGGGCAATCTGGCATCACAAGGCGTCCACAGATGAGAAGCCGCAGCATCATCTTTGTCCACCGGGTGAAAGGTCTTGGTGCCAATATCGGCGAGCGGAGGCGACTGGGACACTAGGGAGTTATCATCATTCGAAGAAGAAAATTCTGACAGCGGCAGTAATGGAAGCCATCAAGCCAATTCTCAAGGATTTGTCGTCACCAGAACTTTTGCAACGTTGCATCGGAGCCAAAACGCAAAACGCGAATGAGTCGTTGCACAGCGTAATCTGGAAGTTCTGCCCGAAAACGGTTTTCACGGGAATCAACACAGTGAAGATTTCGAGCAATCTAGGCACTATACTCTTCAATTCTGGACCCGCGGGCATAATCAAAGTGATGAAGAGTTTCGGAGTTGTCCCAGGGAAGCACGCAGTATCGGCTGCCAAGCAGAAGACCAAGATTCGAGTCGCAGAAGCTGAGAAGAGAGCCGAAGCGAGCACGAAAGATGCGAGGATCAATAGACGACGACAACAACTGCAAGAAGAGGATGACTCCTATTGTCCCGGAGGATTTTGAATGCAGTCTAGTGGTTTGTACATGCGTAAGTGTATATTTCAGTGCTGTGATAATGGTGAAAATTTATATTTCAGTGCAGTGATAGTGTGGTGAAAATGTATATTTCAGTGCAGGGTGTGACGCGGTTTTTTTGAAGCGTCACTAAGGGCACGTTGGAGACAGATCGGAGCGACGTGCTTCGCCATTTCCGGGGTCCCAGGCAATTTGGAGGGCATAATTTAGGCGAGATTTTCTTGTATTAATTCGCAGGTATTCTTTTTATATTTATTTTTGGTGCGTGGTACGAGGGAGCAGAGCCGTGATCACCGAGTTCCCGACGGGAACGAACGTCGATAATTGTGGATCCCGACTGCCCTGGGCGCAGGATCGTAAGTCGCAGCTTGGCAGGACAACAGGGAATCCGGAGCAGTGTCTTGGGCGCAGGAAAGTCAGTCGCAGCTTGACAATTGCCGATGTCCGGTACCAGGATTCGAGGCGCCTCCATCACAAGCTTCGAAGTACAACTACGAGCGAGCGAATTTGAAATCAAAAAGAAGCGCGCGAGACGGCGATCTTCGCTACGATTGTCGTAATAGTTCCTAGTCGCGCTAATAATTCGCGAGGCGCCAGGTGCCGGACACCTCTGTGAATTTGTAAGGGGTGGGGAGCGAGAGAGAAGCCTCGCGCTCGCACTCCGAAATTTTCTCGGGGACTCCTGGAAATTTCGTGGTGCCAAAAGCACGTGTGCTCCGATCTCGCACTAACACCCAGCGTACCGTTCCCGTGGAAGGATTGCTCGAAGGAAGGAAGGAGGAAATCGACGCCTTGTCTTTCGCGGAAAATCGGGAGAGATCACGGTAAGGCTTCTGCCTTTGCTCATCGGCCTCGCGTTTTCTTATTTTAAAGTGAAAGATAATTGTATTGCGAGCAACACGCGGCTCGAGCGTACGCGGGTACCGTCCCCGGGAAAAGTATAGTGCCTCCCGCTCTTTGTCGTGTCGTGTGGATTTGTGTAGTTTGTTCGTGAGTGCGGGAGGACGGCCTTGAAAGTCGGACGGCCTCGCGTAATAAGTTCATTCTTGCTAAAAATTGTGTTCTCTAAATTGCCTGTAACGTCGTAAGATTTTGTAGCGTTCAACTCATCCGGGAGTTCCTTTCATGTACGTGTGGCGAGCGGTTTACGGGTTCACGAGCGTGTCGAATCCTCGTTGGCTTTTTGGCGACAATCGCAGTCGTTATTGTGCGTTGCGAGATTATGAAATAAGTGAGCCTTGTACCCGCCTCGCGCCGTTTGATCACGCGGCTCGAAATTTTGTGTTCCGTTCGATTCGGTACCGTTGTGCGCGAGCTACAGTCTGAGAAAATTTAGTAAGGAAAAGTAACGTAAATTATTTGAGTCGACGAAAAATTACTCTGTGAACAATTTTGTGTTAAATTCAACCCAGTGAACTGAGTAGCTGGGAAGAATTTTAGTAGGGACCCAATTTAAATGTGAACGATTTTCTTGAATTTAAATAAAAGCCAAATTGTGAGTGTACCCGAATTTTATAATTGCCAAGAACACCCGGACCCTCCCCTCTACCTAATACAGCTGCGGCTGGCCGGAGATTAATTACTCGTTCAACTTGCCGGAATATCCAAAAATTCGATTGTGTCGAGCGCGTGGCTCGGCTGGCGCCCATTAAATAAAAATTGCGATCGAGAACGAGTTTTTGTGGCCATTACGGGTACCGGTCTAATTTGTTCGTTTTTGTTGAGTTCGACTTTGGTGTAAATTATTTTGAAATTAATTGTTTATTTGGAGAAGAAAGAATCGCGATAAATTTTGGTCACAAGGGATAGTATGGTGAAAATGTATATTTCAGTGCAGTGATATTGTGGTGAAAATGTATATTCCGGTGCAGTGATAGTGTCGTGAAAATGTATTTTTCAATGTAGTGATAGTGTTGTGATAGTGTTATTCAAGCGCAAGAAGTTCGGTGCAGTTCGAACCTAGTCAGTATTTATATTTATTCAAAGTATGCAATAATACTCCAATTTCCTAACTTTTTTCTTGTAAGTTATTCTATTGTTTTGTTTTCTATTACTTTATATCTGCATCTTTTCTTTCTTTGGTTCTTTTCTTTTTTTCATAGTTATCATTCTCTTCATCAATTCCACCTTCCAATACCTGTTCGGGATTCCTTCCCATTCCCCTCCCGATGGAAGATTGACCCACCACCTTCACGTGGTTTCCATCGAACGGTGTCATCCAACCAATGACAAAATACGTTCTTTTTCATAATACCCGTTTCGATATATTTTACCTCCATTTTATTGATTTTTTTGGGTTGAATGGTATTGGTTTGGTGACATTGACTGAGAGTGGGATATAGTTAATTAGTGATGTCAGTTTGATGATAATTGATTTTAGTATCAAGACTCAAACGCGTTTCATCGATCGATAGATGGTGCACCGTGAAAGAAATCGATAAAAAAAAAAAAAGTCTTCAAAAAAATCGAAATTTTTTTTTTCGAAACTTTATTCTGTTTACAAACTGCTTACCAACTTTCAAGATGCTCCTGTCAAAAATAAAAAAGTTATGATGATTTGAATACGCCAGCGAAATTTTAAATACTGACTCAAAAATCGTTCCTCAGTAAAACGCTCATAACTTTTTCATTTTTGAAAAAAACGACTTGAAAATTGGAAGGTAAGTAGAAAATTGTTTGAGGATTCGAATTTTTTTTTATTTTTAAATCGATTTATTTTTATTTTTAAGTGACTCAGCCCCTTTAATCGATACCGAACCGATTATTTTTTGTCCAAAAATTAATTTAATACATTCGTCCAGCAAGGAACCGCATCCAATGTGGCAGCGCCTTACGCTGGTTGCCGTGAGGTTGTCCGGCAAGCGTATCTCCGGAGAAAAGTTCCGGTGGAATCGTTGGACATCTTAGTCACATCGCTGTCTCGGGCATCGCTTCGCCAATACGACTGCGGGGTAAAAAATAGTGGATTTTTTGCAAAAGCATCGACGTGGATCCATTCGCCGGATCGACGAATGAAGTTTTGGCCTTTCTTACAAAAGAATTCGGAAAAAAGGCCTCGTACAGTTCGCTGAACTATTACCGTTCGGCGATATCGTTGCTTTTAGGGCCCGATCTAGGGACAAATGAGAAAATACAGCGGTTTTTTAGAGGAGTCCCGAGACTGAGGCCAGCAGCGCCCAGATATGAGTCAACTTGGGACCCCAAAATTGTATTAAATTTTTTATCGAAGTGGTATCCAAATGACGAAATTAGTCTCGAACGACTCACGCGAAAGTTGGTTACTTTACTGGCTTTAGTTACGGGGCATCGAATGCAGACGTTGTTTTTAATAGATATTCGGAACATCTCACATGTAAACGACAATTGCGTAGAGATCAAGATCCCCGATAGGATTAAGACTTCGGCGCCGAACAAGACGCAGCCGATATTAAGATTGCCGGTGTTCACGGCGGATAAATCCATTTGTGCGACAACGGCATTATTGTCGTATTTACAAAAAACAAAAGATTTGCGTAGGTCCATCGTTCAGCTCTTTATTTCGTTTAAAAAACCGCATAAAGCGGTATCCTCGCAGACTCTGAGTCGATGGACCAAGTCAGTTATGACGGAAAGCGGTATCGACGTTGATACCTTTACAGCGTACAGTACGCGTCACGCAGCAACGTCCGCAGCAAAACGGAATGGCGTGAATATTGACGTGATAAGGAAGACGGCCGGTTGGTCGAAAGAATCCAAAATCTTCGCCAGGTTCTATGATTGACAAATAGTTGATGAAACCGTTGGGTTCGGAGAAGCCGTCTTGAATAGCTACAGGCAGTAAACTTAAGGGTTTATTATAGTGTTTTGTAAACTATTTTCATATATATAAAAAAGTGTTACGAGAATATTCCGGCCGTAACTTACGTACTTTAAACAACTACACTTGTGATCTAGAGGAAGAGGCGCGAAATACAATGAATGATTAAACGAACTTACCTAAGTGAAGTTCAATAATGATTGTATGAGCGCTTCTTCCGAATAGATCAGTCCCTCCCTCCCATCTATGTCGAGGGAGATACCCGTAATTGAAGTTACGGCAATGCTTTGGAGAATGAAGATAGCGGCGCGTACCCAGCGCGCGTAGACCCAAGGTCTAGAGACCTTTTTATTTCCCAGCTTTGAAACTTGCTAGTGAGCGTTATGGGAGGATTCACCCCGACGAACGGGCACCCTCGCGGCAAAGCTTTCGCCGGTAAGTAATATTCCAGGCGCTGGAAGGCACTGGGCACTAGGTAAGGCGCCGGTGCCGGCGAAAATTCATTGCACCTCTTTTGTAACGTCATTAGCCTCCACGAAGCGATCAGAACCCACGGGATCTTGAAAGCTCCGAGGAGACCGCGGGCCAGGCTTGTAAGTGGCCCTCGGGAACGAGGAATTCGCACAGCTTTCCGAGAGCAACCGATTCAGAATGCACGACGAGATGCAAGGGACGCAGGTAGATCTTAACAATGACATTTCTGATCGTATTTTCTATAACTTCTCGGTCATAAGCCTTTCCTACCGTTTGAAATAAATGTTCAACTTTTCCATACGAGTGCGATGGAACTTTTCCTAATGAGTATGAGTGTACAGCGCCAGCCGAAGGCGAGTGTTGTAATCACATGGGTTGAGAAAAAGTTTCTTGCACGAGTTTCATACAAAATTTTCTCGCACTAGTGCTATAAAAGATGGTTTAACTATTTTTGCTGTTCGTGATTGTTATTTTATGATGTTCGAACTTATTTCGTAGACATGAACCGTAAAACGGTAAGAAAAATTGTACGGAAGGTCAACTTTCCGTACAAAATTTAGCCGCACCAGCAACTTCTTCGGCGGGACCCAGGGTCTCGTCTCGCTTACGCTCTGTGGGCAAGAGCGAAGCTTGAGGAAGACCGCGAATTCTTTCGATTCGTCTGCTTTGGCGACGAGTGCAGCGTCTCAAATAGAGGGTTGACTAGCCGTCAAAATACCCGCTATTGGGCGGCAACCAATCCGGACTAGATAACGGAAGTTCCACTGCAACACCGATGGAAAATTAATATATGGGGCGGCATCGTCGGCGACCGAGTCATCGGGCCATATTTTATTGATGGCAATATGGACAGCGCTAAATATTTAACGCTGTTGGAGGACGATTTAAATAATCTGCTTCGACACAGCCCCGAGATCGTCCGCCAGAGGATGTGGTGGATGCAGGATGGGGCTGGAGCCCTCACGGCGTTGACGGTGCGAGCTGCTCTGAATTGGCGATTCCCAGAGTGCTGGATTGGGCTACACGAGCCGGTCAATTGGCCGCCAAGATCGCCGGATTTGACGCCGCTCGACTTTTTTTTGTGGGGTGCGCTGCACGAAAAAATATTTATCTCTGCCCCAACAACAGAGGAGAACATGCGAGGACGAATCGTCGCAGCGTTTCGGCAGATAAGCGTTCGAAGTCTCCAACAGATGAGCCGATCCAATATGCGACGCCGCATCGATCTATGTATCAAACAGAACGGTGGACACTTCGAACACCTTCTGAAACGTCACCGCCGCATTGGTGGCGAACAAATTTAGAGAAGTCGGTAAAACGCCAGTGTCTATCTTTGAAAAATCTATTCTGGTGAACTCCGTAGAATTTGTCCCAGTACTTGTTAGTTTCCTTGTCGTACTTGTCGATCTGTTCCGCGGGTGCGATTATCGACGAATTTTCCGAAACGAAAACGGAACCGAAGCCAAAACTTGTATTATGTAAGGACCAAATGAACCGCTACCGGGCGCACTTGAAAAACAAAGATCGTATCCGGTACCTCAGCTCGGATTGTTGTCAACTGAAATTGAATAGGTCACAAGGCACTGAATGCACAGGATACCTCTCCCGCTGCCCTGCAGAACTGGCTAATGTAAAGATGCAGTTGCGCCTCGCCAGTTCTCGCTCGTGTAACATTACGCTTAAAGGCATCACATATAAGCTACACCCCAATCAAATCTGCGCGATGTGTAACTGCTTAGACAAAGAAACCGTCGTCCACTTCGTGGCGCGCTGTCCTCTTTACGACATTTTTAGGGAAAAACATTTGAAAAAATGGATAATAGGAGCGACGAAAGAGCAACAAACATTGAATCTCCTCGCGGAAGATGGACTCAGTTCTGATAGAGCTCTATACTCCTACGTCAACTGTCTAAAACTAAGAGCCTCATTCCTAAATAATTAACTCAGTAGTTTGTAAGTAGTGTAGAAACCCCGGCTCTGTGAAACGTGTGCTTTTCCTTTTTTCATGAACACTCGATTTAAGACTTTTGTATTATACTTTAACTATGTATTTTAAAACTGCCAACTCGCATCTCCTTGCGACCAGAATGTATTTTCTTATACGCAATAAAACCATACCATGTAAGGACCAAAGACGAGATATAAAAACTAATATTATTTAATATAATATGATTTAAAATAAAACCGCTTCACCAAAATTTCGTATATTGTTGTTCGCATCATTAAGGTTATGGCCTTAGTACGATTGAGAGCTTGGAAGGAAACAAGCGCTCGAACCGCTCGAGCCGTTCGAGTTTTCAAGCTTTTCGAGAGCTTGTTGCTGCGCTTGAACTTGCTCGAGCTATCGAGACTACGCTTGTACTCGCTCGAGCGTGCTTATGGACATCCCTACTTTCACCGCAGCGATTAAGATTCTGCTGTGCTGTGTCGTCTGCGTATTGGTTGCATCAATTTTGTTTTTATTATCTAGATTGTAATTGTATTTGTCGTGGCAGTAGATATTATGAAGTGTCGGCGATAGAGGCAAGCCTTGCGATACACCTTGCTCCGGCTGAAATCGGTGTAATATTTTGTTATTTACTTTGACATTTAGGCTGCGATTCATAAGCAAGTTTTATATTATTCTGACAAGATACGACGGAGAGCCGAGAGTCCTTAATTTATATACTAGTCCTCTGTGCCACACGCTGTCGAAGGCCTTGTTGATATGAAGGAATAAAGCATCCGAACGTTCGGTGGACAGCTTGGCTGTTTGAAAATTGGCAGTCAATATAGTGAGTTGGTGAATAGTGGATTTTCGGTTGCAAAATCCGAATTGGTATGACAGTATCTTCTCACGCATTGAAGTTTCTATTCTCCCTTTTATTATTTTTTCGTAAATTTTTCCCAGCGTTAACATAGTGATGGGACAATAGTTTTCCGGGAGGCTGTGGTCTCCATTGGGCTATGGAAAAGTGACGATTGTCCTGGTTTTCCATTCATGCGGGAAATAATTTATAGTGATGCAGTAGTTATGAACTTTAATTAGGAACAAATGCATTTTTTTACCAAGCCTTTTGACTATCGACCGCGACGTGATTTTTTAAATCGGCGTCCCAAAAATCAAAGCAACTATTAGTTCCGGAAGGTACCGATTCACAAGCCTCGTTTCATTGCCTCTTTCACTACTCACGGTACAGACAAGCTCAGTGAGATACAGTATTTTTGGTTTTCCGATTTATTTCATTGATTCAGTCTCCTTCAGTTATGCATTTGCTTGACGCTCACGTCGACGTCTCACGCGTAATTTAAATTTCACGGTCACGCGCGCGATTCTCGAGATCGCGAGAATCGTGCGCCACGCATGCGCGAGCCTTGCCGGTCTGGCCATCCGCCGCTAGGTAGCTGCCGCTCGGCGGGCCTCTCTCGCTTACAACACAGCGCAGAGTTATCATTACAGACGCTACCGATCCTGGCAGCACGGTGAACACCGCCCCTTAGGAACGACACTACCGATGCTGGTAGATAAAAACGCTGCCGAGCCTAGTAGTTAAAATTTCCGGTCGCGCCGTAAATTTTGTATGCATAATTCTTTGATTCTTTTCTTAACAAACTATCTTGCAATAAAACGATCCTTGTTAAACTACTCTGTCTTATCATGGCTTTCTGTTTTACCATAGCCTAAGATTCGAATCACCGGAATACCGACGAGACATTCTGTCTCTTTAATCACCGCGCGATTCTTTACAAACCTGGAGCTCTTCGGCCGCGCCGTACGAGCGAAAGGGATCCCTATCAA
The DNA here is from genome assembly GCA_963924025.1 of Ischnus inquisitorius. Classification (NCBI taxonomy): domain Eukaryota; kingdom Metazoa; phylum Arthropoda; class Insecta; order Hymenoptera; family Ichneumonidae; genus Ischnus; species Ischnus inquisitorius. The sequence continues at coordinate 8,803,823 of OZ001249.1, forward strand.
TTGACCCTCGCTTTTATGGGTACTTTCGGTTCGCGTCGGTAACGTAGAGCCGTCTACCAATCTTCGCGAAATCTCTACGATCTGTACCAATCGCCGGTACTAGAGAATAGATCGATCTCTCCTCCAGAGAGATAACTCGCGAAACCGCGGATTTCGAACAGACCGCCTCAGGGTCTCCCGACCAACAAAGACCGCGCAATCTCTGCTAAATCAAATTCGTGAAGTGGCCGCGCCCACTGACTCCGAACTTTCCGTTCGACCGCGCAACGCGACCCTGCCGTTGCGCCCGATTCAAACTCCGCGCGGGAATCTCGATCGTGCGTAGCTCGATAACCCCCGCTGAAATACCGACCGTCGGTAATGATACAATCCGGCCCCTCCGTCGCCCGAGGCCGTCCTTGCCCACGCACAAAGCCGTTGCCCACAAAATCACGTGTTTTCAGGCCCTCCCTTCGAGGAGCCATCGAGAACACCGGGAACATCGGGAACATCGAGAACTTCAACGTTCCTTGTTACCGGCCTCGTCAACGTTGGTACCAATGTGACAAAGTCTGGTGCAAATCCAGCGCTGTAATTTGGTGATCACGTAAAGTGCAATGCGTTGGAGAACAGGTGGAGGTATAGTTCCGTTCCGGGTAAGGATGGAACACCTTGTGCTGTGGTTTTGTAGGTAAGAGAAGAGCCTTGTTTTCATGCATTCCACGAAGAGAAGCGATCGTAACGATTCTCATAGATTACCGCTCATAGTACAATTCAGTTATCGGCTACCGTTGGGATGTCGTGGTGAAATAGTCTGACAGGGATCTATGTAGCTATCGGTCGAGGTTCCCGAAATAATGATAATGACTCGTTACGCGTCTTGTCATAGGCAAATCAGTCTGCCAAAAGCGGCGCTCGAGGTAACTCGGGCTGTCTCTCGTGCTCCCGCTATGGTGGCTTCGGCCTCCCGTCCGACTCTCGCGTGTGTGCCGTGAGTCGCGCTTTGAGTATGTTTCGCTCACGCTGCCGTGTACTCCGGCCTATCGCTCTCACTTCGATTCGTCTGTTACTCTCGCTACCTGTCTCTCTGTGCGTTTATCGTTCGACTCGTGTGCTGTTTGCTGTAGATTTCGTGCAAATTCCAATGCAAATTCTATTCCGTTTTTGTGATCGACATGCATTAGTAATGAAGCTCTCAAGGTTCAGTTATTGTGATCAAGTTCTCGAGGCATCGTAAGATGCAGTTCTCGCACATTTATGGATTAATTTCTGCTGTTTCGGTGAGTTTTGTCGTTTAGATAATTTCCCGAACGCGTATAGGAATTTGTTCTCGTTGCTCACCTCGATCGGTCGCGCGCTTCCTAATGCACTTGTGCGCGATCTCGTGGCTTATTAGGCAAATAAATAATTGTTCTTGGTCATTTATTTTTGGGATTCCGATTTTGGATTTTGTATGCTATTCTACCGGCCTCGGATCACGATCCTTCTACCATAGCCCGCATCCTGAGCAACCGTGTATTTCGGCAACCGTGCTCGCTCGTTAGCGCACTCAGTGGCTATCGTTGTAAGCTTTTGGCTGACGGACCTCGTTACGGGAGTCGACTCGTTTCACCGACTTCTAGTTTACTCCGGTTAGAGAATTTCCGCCAAAACAAAAATTCACCCTGCGGAGGTCGGCTTATTCCACCGATGTCCAGCTTACCCTGAATCGTTAATTCCAGCAATACAAAATCATCTGGCGCCCGCGGGATCATCGCTGCATTCGCAAGAGTGGACGGCCGAAGGTGACGTTAAGTTCCGTTTTAGCGTACAATTCCCGTTCGGTTTGAATTTGCGATTTTGTTTTTTTGTTCCGAGATACAGTTTAGAGTTCCGTGGTTTCGATATAGAAAATAACGTCACGTGACATAGAGACTATGTCATGGCCTGGTGCCGAGTTTTTTTTTCAATTATATCTGTGAGTTCTGTTTCGGTGACTTCTCCCATCTAAGTGAGCGTTTTGACAGCCTCGTAAAAAATGCAACATGCCAAGCGTCGATGTTTCTTTGATTGTCTTCATCGAATTGCGCCTCTTCGGATTTGGCGAACACTTTGTTAAAGTCCGCTGCGAACGCATTCGCTTTAGCACTGTTTTCTTGTATAGTTGTTCCGTTGATTCTGAGATCAGCTGCGCGCGCGGTGGCATCGTAACTTACCAGTCTCTCGATTGTCTGCCAGTATTTTATCCCCTTTTGGTATTGCATTTTCTCACATATTTTCAACCAGTAATCCATTTTGAATTGCCATATCAGAGTTTGTGTCGTTTCTTTGACCGATTCATGGCTGGTTTGAGGTCCGCTCTAGAGTTTTCTCTATACATTTTTCTTTTACATTTGATGAGTCTCACGATGTGAGGCGGAAAATTGTCCGAAAAAAAAAATTTGCGAGTACATTGGTGTATGTGAAATGACCGCCGAAGAAAGTCCGTCTGCACAGTCAGGGATAATGTCTTGATTGAATGTTTTATCTGCGATAAAGTTAAGAAATAATTGTACATCGGCGTTTATTTTTCCGACGATCGCTGAGGCGTAATTTAAACTTAGCTCTGCAGGTTCGGGCGGCAAGGCAGAATGCAGATCTATTGTTACAACTATCGATAGGTGGTCTGAGCCCAAGTCTGGGATTTGTTCGTCTTTTTTCAGGGAGTCGACTGTGTTTCGCGTGTAATTATACTTCGGCCCTCGTTCTCGAAATTACACGTTGTAGTACCACTACTTTCACGCTAGTGTCGCCACACGTTTAGAAATGAATTTTCCGCACGCCGATGTCCTTCCGCGGCATGTATAGTTCATGTTCTTCATAACATTTTTTGTGCTCAGCACGTTACACGTTTAGATTTATAAATCTGTACAATGAAGAAGATTGGAAAGATGGGAAAATCCAAGAAGAGGAGCCGCAGCCCCAAGGAAGAGGAGAGCCTCGAAGCGTTGCTGAAGAAAATGAAAAAGCTACAAAAACGAGCAGAAGCGAAGCTTCAAGCAACGAACGAAAACAGCTAAGACGCGTCGACGGCGGCCATTGTGCCACCGGGAACGCATGAGATTTCAGATTCGGATGTCTCCGAACATAACGAAAGTAAGAATCGAAAATTATCCTTTACAAAATACGATGGCTGGGCTTATGGATATCGTGAGACGAATGCCGTTCATAACCTCAACGACTGGTCGTGGCTTATACACATGATAGGCTCAAAAATCAGTTCTATCCTTTGCAGAGACCCATTCACAGAAAGGGGCAGGCAAAGAAAATATCCCTCCGAAGAAAAATCCAACAGTCCCTGAGAAAGAAGGAACTGAGGTCTGCGAAGCACCCGCAGTCAAATCTCTGAATGACGAAGCCTTCAAAGTTCTTGGCGAAGAACCATCGAAGAATCTTCCGCAGGAGATAGCTCTCCACCCAGATCTTGAGTCAAGGTGGATATTTCTGCTACAATCTGTCCTTACGGAGGAGGCAAAAAAGGACTTGCTTAAAAAATACTCTTGAAAGGGAAATTGCTGCGTCGCTAACGGAGACAATAATTAAGAGAGACAAGCACTTTGGCGAATCTCAAAACCTCATCGGCTCAGCTATGGCAGCCTTAGGCAGCGTCATTTCCAAGATCCTCGAAGACAGCGAGGAGGGTCTGGAACGAGGCGAGATTCTCAAGAAACTGTGGGGTGCAGGTCAGCTATTGGCAGTCGCTCATTACAAGGAATCAATGGCGAGACGAGCATTCATTTCTCCGGGAATGAAAAAAGAAGTAAAAACGCTGCTAGACGAGACCAAGGTGGACTCTCTGCTCTACGGAAAAAAACTCGGCGAAAAAATTAAAGAATCTAGATCCCTGGAGAAAATGGGTAAAGATATAAAACAGCAGCCTGCCGCAGCTCCCACCGGTTCTTTAAACTGGAAGCGCCCGGCGCCGAAGCAAGGAGCGTATCAATCGGGCAACAAACAGAAATATCCACCGAAGTCGAATGACTCGAGGGCGTCCTCGTCGAGCAAGCCATACCAATATCGTCCCAACTCGAGCAGCAGCAGGCACAAGAGGTAAAGTACGTCGCCGGCAGACTGAAGAACTTCATCAAAAACTGGGAATCGATCACACAGGATAAATCTATCTTGAACTGCATAAGGGGACACGAAATACAGTTCAGCGCCGCGGTAGAGCAAACGTTTGCACCAAAGGAACCGCAACGATCGCGAGCCGAGATTCGCGACCTCACAGCAGCTATTAGAGCGTTACAGGAAAAGGGGGCCGTAGAGAAACGCAACCCCTGCGCAAACCAGTTTGTCTCGAGCTATTTTCTCGTGCCAAAGCCCGATGGATCGAATCGCTTTATAATAAACTTGAGCGCGCTTAATGAATTTATAACAACTTCCCAGTTTAAAATGGAAGATATCCGCACGGCGAGAAAGCTAGTCTCGCGCGATATATTCATGGGCACCATAGACTTAAAAGACGCATACTTCTCAGTTCCGGTCCATAACGACAGCCGAAAATATCTTAGATTTTCTTTTCAAGGACAACTGTTCCAGTTTACTTGCCTGCCGTTCGGCCTATCGACCTCTTCGTATATTTTCACGAAAATAATGAAACCGGTAGTAAATCACTTGAGAAGACGAGGCCTAATATCAACGTTATATATTGACGATTTTTTGTGTTTGGGCGATACTTACGACGGGTGCGCACAAAACATAAACTCGACAATTAGACTACTGAAAGAGCTATGATTAACGATAAATTTCGAAAAGAGTAACCTCACACCGACAACGCGATCCAGATATCTCGGCTTCATTATAGATCCGCGGAGACTCCGACTCGAGCTGCCGCCCGATAAGAGGGAAAAACTATCAACACTCGTCAACAACGTATCTCGTAAAAAACGAATCTTGATAAGAGAGTTCGCTGTACTAATCGGAAAATTAGTCTCTATCTGTCGCGCGATACAATGCGGTCAGATGTACTGCAAAAATATAAAGCGCGAGAAATACTACGGGCTCATACTAAGTAACGGAAACTATGATGAATTCATGACGCTTTCGCGCAATCTTTGCGAAGACTTTCTCTGGTGGTCGAAGAGTCTACGCACCTCGTACAACCCGATTCGAAATTTTCACTTCAAGCGAGAAATCTTCTCGGACGCGTCGTTGACTGGATGGGGTGCTTTTTGCGACAACGAAAGTACGCATGGCCATTGCCAAGCACACGAAAAAGAGCTGCACATAAACCACCTCGAATTGTTAGCAGCTACATTAGCATTGAAATGTTTTGCATCCGAACTCTCGCACTGCGAAATTCTAATGCGCATCGACAATACAACGGCAATTGTCTACATTAACAAAATGGGAGGTATACAATATCCTGCGCTCAATAGATTAGCTCGAGACATTTGACAATGGTGCGAGAAAAGGAATATCTGGCTGGTAGCTTTATATATTCCGTCTCGCGAGAACGTCGAAGCTGATAGAGGATCGCGAGTGAAGAATATCGACACGGAATGGGATCTCGCGCCGCATGCGTTCAGAAAAATCAGAGACACCTTTGGAAATCCGGAAATAGATCTACTTGCTTCGAGAATCAATACAAAATGTAAACTATTTTACTCGTGGAACCGGGATCCCGACGCACTCGCAATCGATGCTTTTACAGTGTCTTGGCACTCGCATTATTTTTACGCATTCCCGCCAGTATCAGTAATCCTTAGTGTCCTGAGAAAAATAATACAAGATCGCGCAAATGGAATAATGGTTGTACCAGACTGGCCAACATAGTCGTGGTACCCACTGTTCCTGTCACTGACAGTCTCCGAACCAATTCGCTTTAAACCATCCAGACAACTTTTATTGTCTCCTTGTAGTTCGATACATCACCCACTCGCAGACAGCCTTACACTGATTGCAGCACAGCTTTCAGGGAAGCGTACCGGAGGAAGGACATATCGGAGTCGACTATAAACATCCTCATCGCATCATTGTCGAAGAGCACGTTAAAACAATACAATACCGGACTTAAACAGTGGTGGCAGTTCTGCGACGCCAACGACAGCGATCCGCTCGACCCAGCGGTCGGAAAGATAGCTCAATTTTTCACAGAGAAGTTCGAACAAGGAGCCTCATATGGCAGCCTCAACTCCATACGATCGGCCATCTCATTAATATCGGAAGAAAAAATAGGAGACAACGAAATAATAAAGAGATTGTTCCGAGGCTTATTTAGACTGCGACCGACGACTCCGAAATACGCTACTACCGGGACCGGCGACGACGTGTTGAGAGAGATGGGAAAACTTTTCCCTCTCGAAGGTTTATCTCTGCAACAACTATCGGAAAAAACATTAATGCTTCTAGCCCTCGCGACGGCTCACAGGGCACAAACTTTTTCATTGGTCTACTTGGAAAACATAAGATTGTCTCACATCGGTATTGAAATAAGAATCACAGACTTGATAAAGACGTCAAGACCGGGCTCGGCCGCACTGATCCTCGACTTACCGCATTACGGAGATAAACCAGAGCCCTGTGCTGCAAAAACGGTTTTGCATTACATATCGGTCACAAAGGAGTTGCGGAAGACGGAAAAAATACTATTTATATCATATAGAAAACCCCACGCGGCAATAAGCTCGCAGACGGTCAGCAAGTGGTTAAAAAACACTCTACGGAAATGCAGCGTCGACGAACAATTCACGGGACATAGTACGCGGCATGCACCAACGTTGTCCGCGTTCAAGAGTAACGTCGACATTGACCGGATCAAGAAAGCCGCAGGCTGGTCCAAAAACTCGATGGTAGACCTAATAGACCAATAGACCTATCGAAGACAAGAACTTCGCACTCTCCGTACTAATACCGACTCAGCAAAAATGAAAACAAGTTCCTTTGTTCCAAAGGGAAATTTAATTTTTTACTATATATCAAGAAAGATATCTTTTGTTTGTTTGAAAAGGAAAATATGTTTTGTTTATGTTAATAAAAAACTGCAAGTTTGTTTATAGTTCTTTATCGTTCTCCTAAACGATAATACACTTTAATAAAAAGTTTCAACTTACTCTGAACATCTACAATATGTAATCTCGAGAACGAGGGCCGAAGTATAATTTAAGGATTAAACGAACTTACCAAGTGAAGTTCGATCGTAATTACACTCCCACCCTGATTTACAATTTCCCACCCTATGACTGGAGTTGAACCTTTTTGATTTACTCCCAACATTATGAAGAACATAAACTATACACGCCGCGGAAAGACATCCGCGTGCGAAAAATTCATCTCTGAAAGTGTGGCGACACTAGCGTGCAAGTAGTGGTACTACAACATGTAATCTCTTCGAACGAGGCCCTCGTATAATCGAAATTCACTAGGTAAGTTCGTTTAATCGTTAAATAAATTCTATCCGGCGTCGTGTCAGCGTTGTTTGTCATAAGGAATGTTGGTGGTATACTATACTTCGCAAAGTTGGATCGGTTCACAAAGTCGTCCAGCTGTCGTTTTTTTTTCGCGACGTTCACATTGAAGTTCCCGATGATGAGTGCGAACTTACATCTGCAAGCTTTTATAAATACCGACTTGTATATTGCAGTGTGTGGGTGGACGTAATGAGCAAAATCTGTAATTGATCATTTTGAACCGGCACAGGTATGTGTTCTCTGTGCACAAGTATGTGTATTTCTTAGATTGTTTATCGTTACTGAATTGTGTTTTTTTGGTCTTAGCGCCGGATTTATTTGCAGCATGCTCCCGCCCCTCCTGTTCGAGTTTATTCCGCGAGCGTTTTTTTTAATATGGTGCCAGTCTTGGTCTCTCGTGTACTATTCTCGATGGTTTTGGTCTCAACCAGTCCCACGCAGTTAATATTGTTGTTTTTGATGTAATTGTTAATTAATAATTACCTATTTGCGTAGCTATTTATGTTCGCGTATAATATTTTAGCATGTGCCATCGTGCATAACATAGCTCTTTCCTGTCGTAGTTTCAGTTGGTAATGGGGCCTCGGGGCAGTCGAGGTATATACGTTGTGACGTATTTTTCTTGACTCTAAAAACGCGAACTCAAAAATCAAAATCAAAAGAACTAAACCGAAAAAAACGAAATCTTACCTCAAACCGAATGGGAGCCAAACGCGAAAAACGAAACTTACGTCACCTTCGGCCGTTTCCCTCGCGGGTGCATCGGCGTCCCGGTGGGCACCAGCTAATCTTTTATTTCGCCGGTAATTAGCAAACCGGACCAATCTCGAGGTCGATGGAACCCAACCTCCGCAGGATGGATTTTTGTTTCGCCGGTATCACCAAACCGGACTAAACTGGAGGTCGGTGGAACAACGACCTCAGCAGAGACAAAACAAGGACGAAACACAAAACGAGAACTCAACGATCCGAGAACAAACACCAATGCACGCACGAGAGCGAACGGTTGCGGAAATGCACAGTTGCTCAGGATGCGGGTTTTGGTAGAAGCGTCGCGATCCGAGGTCAATAGAATAGCATGCGAGATCGAAAATCGGAATCTCAAACGTCAAATATCGAGATCTTCCATTTATTTGGCACAGAAGCCACGAGATCGTACAGAAGTGCAGCGGGAAGCGCTCATCCGACCAAACGAGCGAGGCGAGCAGCGAGAATGAATTTCCAAACTCGATCGGGAAATTACTATATTGCAAAACTCACCGAAACAGTAGAAATTAGTCCAATAATTTGCGGGAACTGCATCTTTCGATGCCACGAGAACGTACTCACGAACACTGCACTTCGAGAGCATTCTTCCGAATGCATCTCGATAACAAAATTCGGAAATAATGCGCATCTGAATTATCACGACACTGTAAGACGCAATCTCACGCTGAACGCAAGCGAACGCGAGAGCGACAGGTAGCGCGAAATCCACGAACACGAGCGAGAGCGAAGCATGGAAGTCCGCGGTAACGAGAGTAACCCACGCTACGCGCGTCTCACGACACACACAAGACTCGAGCGCGAGAACAATAAGCTGAAGCCAACGATAGCGGGAGCTGGAGACAGACCCGAGTTACCTCTAGGGCAGCTCTCGGCAGATAAGACGCGTAATGAGTCATTATCACTATTTCGGGAACCTTGACCGATAGCTACTGCCCTCTCAAACTACTTGACTACAGGATCTGAACGGTAACCGATACATGAACTGTACGGTAAGCGTCAATACTTGAGGATCGTTGCGATCGCTACTCTCCGTTCGATGCGTGAAAACAAGGCTCTTCTCTACTCAAAATCCAATTTTTACACGGTACAAGGTGTTTCACCCTTGCCCGGACGAAACTAAAAACTTCCGCCTGTTCTCCACCGCATCGAACCTCACCATAAAACTTCTTGAGAGTGCCGGACTTGCACCGGACTGTTACGTATTCGCAACAAAACCTCGTCGAGACTCTCCACTATTCGGGTATTTCAGTACTTCGAGATTCGCACCACCGAATAGTTTCGAGATCTCGACTAACTGTAACTAAACAAAACGGAACTCAATGTCTGAACTGAATGTGGAAAATAATGAAACTGCATCTAGACGAGCTGAATCGTACCGGAAGTAGCAAGACACAATAAACGAGATCTATAAATCGGTATTATACGATATGTACTGGTTGATTGTGGTTTATGTGACGGTGATCTGAAAAATCACGTCACAACGTATATCCTGTAGCCCGCAAATACCGCGGTAGTGTAGATCTTAAATTCCAATATAAATCATTTCGTTAGTTTTGCTACTAATTCTTCTCTGTTTGCATGTTTTTTCATTTATTAAACTTATTGACGTATGTATTGATGATGTAATCGTCTACCGATATTAACGCATGGATAGCGTTTTTTTTGCGACTGCCTCGTTAAGCTCTGCTTATTTTTCTATTGATTCATTTTACAGGTATATTCGGTATGCCTTTGATTGTTGCGCTCGGCTGAGCGGATATTTTAACGATCAAGTGTGGTGATCAGCCGCTTTACTTGCCGCTTTTTTTAAGTATAGGTGTTTATATTGTCGGATTCTTCGTTCGTTGTGTCTGGGAGATACGCAGACCGTGAGCGGCCTTGTTAATCACGGTTGTATATTACTGTTAAAGTTTGTATTTCTGCTTGTGCTCTGCTGATTGCACCCGCTGTTGGTTTACGGAATAGCGTCGGCCATTTGACGCCATGCCAGTGATGCCAGACTGGCAGGAAAATTCGCACATGTGGAATTTTTTTACCCCTTCTCCGACGCCGGCGGGAGAAAAAAATCCCGCAGACTATCCGCTGTTTATTCATTCTAGTGCGCGTAAGCAACACCCACGTCCCGTCCGCGTGACGTCACAAGACATGTCGTGACACGTTGGCTCACCGTAAATGAATGCAGTAACGAATAAATAAATTGATAAACGAAAAACGAATACATCTAATAATAATAATTCAGTTTGCGCAATAAATAAAATTGATTAAATTGATTAAAGAATCGAAATTAGGGTTTAATTAGTTTAAACAATCGAAATTCATGTTCAGATGGTTAAAACATCGAAATTGACATTTGGTTCCTTTGAAAATAAATAAAGAAATGTTCAATTTGTTTAAAAAATTATAATTTGCGTTTAAATTATTTAAACAATTGAATTCCTGTTTGAATAGTTTTAAAAATAAAAACGGAGGTTAAATTTGTTCAAAAGTAATACAAAATGTTTAAGTTGTGTAGAAAATTGTAATTTGCGTTTTTATTGTTTAAACAATCGAAATTCATGTTTTAATTGTTGAAACATTAAAATTGATTATTAATTCGTTTAATAATAAATAAAAAATGTATAATTTGGTTACAAAATTGGAATTCACGGTTCAATCGTTTGAACAATCAAAATTCCTGTTTGACCAGTTGAAAAAATCAAAATTGTTTCAAAATAATAGGAAATATTCATTTGTTCACAAGAATCGAAATTTGCATTTAAATCGTTTAAACAATCGAAATTCGATTTTAAATTGTCAACAAATCGAAATTGACATTTAATTCGTTTAAACAATCGGAATTTCCGTTTCAATCGTTTAAACAATCAAAACACCCGTTTACCTTGAAGAAAAACAAAAATTGAGGTTAAATTTGTTTAAAAATAAAGTAAAAAAGGTACCCCGTAGCGAAAATACCCACCAATGTAGCCTCCATGTAGCCACCTTGTAGCCACCTGTGTACCATGTACCACCTGCCACGAGATGTGTACCTGCCATTCTGCCACCGCCAACTTTGCGTGTTCCACCGCGTATTCCACCACCGAGTGACGCCTCGTCGACGGTGGGATATTGGTAAATTCCACTATCATTTCACCGCGTTTGCCACCATTATTCAACAGACCCAAAAACGGACCCTAGGTGGGGCACATGGCTAGGCCACCGTGACAACCACTGTGTACCCCACGACCGCCAGTACCTCGGCAATAGTGGCATAAGTCGCTCGGCCGCCGTGGATTCAACCGCCGCCAGTACCTTGCCGATAGTGGCATACGTGGCTATGCCACCGTATACGTGGCTATGCCACCGTATGCCACCGCGTATCACACCGCCGCCAGTACCTTGCCGATAGTGGCATACGTGGCTATGCCACCGTATGCCATCGTGTATCACACCGCCGACAGCACCTCGCCCATAGTGGCATACGTGACTGGGCTAGGCCACCGTAATACGCCACCGCAACCCACCCGCGTAAACGCCACGCCGATGGTGGCTTCCGTGGCTAGGCCACCGTATGCTACCGTGTATCACACCGCCGACAGCACCTCGCTCGCACAGTGACTTAACCAGTCGTAAACGCCACGCCGATGGTGGCATAAGTTGCTATGCCATCGCGTATCATACCGCCGACAGCACCTCGCTCGCACGGTGGCTTAACCACCGTGAATGTCACTGCCCGTGTAAAATATTGTGAGTGTGTGTGTTCGTACAAAGATAATAATAGGTATAATTTTATCGATTTCATGACTCATTCACGCAATGGGCCAACATTGCGAAAAGTATCAAAATCCCAGAATCGATACAATTAGACTTGTTGTTATCTTCGTTTTTTTTTTAATACGAACATTTTGTGTCTTGCATGGTAACTTGTGTAACGATATGTATTGTTGTTTATTGTGATCATACAAAATATGTCTTACTATTACTGATTATTAGTTTTCTATGTAACATTTCATTTTCTCGTAGTTATTTTTTTTATCAATTATATTATTTTGCATTCTTATTACTGTGGAAAATAAATTATATATTTATTATTAATGTCAAGAAAAGTTATTCGCTGTTGGTACTCCGCCGATCGGCGCATTCATGGCTGGACCAGCGTATGTCACCATGAATACCACCGGCCTCGTAGAATACTGTGTGTACGCGCGCATCGTCGTACAAAGATAATGAGTACACTGTAACGATGTAGCATCGTTACAAAGCCCTCGCCGAAATCTCGACTCGAGCCCGCTACTCGCCACGTTAGCTAGGTAGCCTAAGTACAATAGTCCCCGCGAACCTTCCCCCCCCCCGTCACCCCCGCGCGAGCCACAACGTCGAAGACCGAGGATCTACGCGCCTCGCCGGACGACAACGATGGCGAGAGAGCGAGAGAAAGGTAGAAGGAGATGCTCGGGCGACGGCGAGGGGAGACGCTCTCCCTTGCGCCTCGCCACCGCCGAGACACCGTCGCCTCGCTACCAGCCTCTGCCGCCGCCTCCGTCGCCCGCTCTCCTCGCTCACGAATATCGAGCGACGATCCGATAGCCCAGCTGCCGCCCTCTTGCGCAACGACCCGTTGATCGCTCGAGTTATCGACGGACACCGAGTATCGAACTCTCTCGCTCGCCGAGACCCCCCACGGCGCTGCAGGACGAAGAAGAAGGCTGAGAGAGACAGCACGAACGAGAGACAGACAGCTTCGATCGAGACCCCTCCCTGAGTGCACGTGTGCGTGAGACCGAGAGATTAATTACCGAAAATTGTCCGTGGAAAATTGTACGCGAGATCGTGGGTATTAATTCACCGATTGGAGTGCCGTTTTTCAACAGTTTGTGTGTGTTTTCCCTCGACCCCGCCCCCGATTGTCGACGATATTTGCGACCGGAGGTCTCAAGGATTTTTCCGAACGACTACCGCCATTACCTGGTAAGACCATAGGTAAAGTGTGAGCACGTGGTGAGTGGCGCTTAGCCGTTAATTATCCTACGTGAGATTTTCACCCCCCCGAAAGATCCCCGAATAATTCCCCGAAAATTCCCCGTGACATTTAGAGACCCGAAAGAGATTTGCACTGACCAGAGTTAATATTTTAGAGCCGAAATATCGAATATGCAAACCCCCTCCCTGACCCCTCTGTTCTCCCTGAGACTAGTCGACCGCACGTGTAAAGTGTTCGAGAGAATTCCGCGACTCTCGTGGAATTGTTAATCGGTGTTACCCCGAGATTCGGTAACTGGCGCCCAATAATTGAGTTTCGTGTTTGATTAGAGTTTTAGTGTCGAAAACGTGTCTGACGAGTCATCCCTCCCCCGTACGCCACCCCTCCGATAATAGTTGATTATTTTCCCCCGATCTTATTTCTCGCGCCCGTTTCACGGCGAATATCCTGTCGCCTCGTGAAATCGCCGCCATCTTTTTCCATTATTAATTTTTCCCCCGTCTTCCCCCGTTGCCGAGTATTGAGTCCGGATCGTTTTCTCACGGTCACTCAGTTGCGCGGAATCTGTCGCCTCGAGTCCGGATCGCCTTGCGATCACTCGTTCGCGAATTTTGTATAGCTGAGTCCGGATCGCTGTTTCCCCGATCACTCAATTGCGAAGTATTGTGTCTGGTATTTTTAGTCGTGCGATTTCCGTCTCATTATTGTGAGAAAATCGACCGTGTAAATTTCCATCCCTTTTTCTTTTGTTAGCTTCTTCCTTCCCCGCGTCACCGATCAACGAGCGCGTTGATCGACGATTACTATTATTATTTTTATCCCCGCTTATTATTGTTATATTTTTCCCCGCGTCCCTGCGCAGCGAGTGCGTTGGCAGGATAGTTCGTAGTCTTTTGAGTTGTATTCGCTACCGTTGTTTCGGACAACGCGAACCTTTATTCCCAAGTATTATTATTATTTTCTGTTGTATCGAATCATACGATTCATTGAGAATTATAGTTTGTTCCTTTTCCGAATTTATCGTTATTTTTGCCACCCAATTTTCCCGTTGTCCCCGTTGCCCCTTCGACTCGTCCTGACATAGGTGCCCGGGATTTCCATAGCTCGTTGGAAATTGCCCGTCACAACACTTATATCCATTAACTGAGAACAAACAAGCAAAAGAAAAAGAAATTAAATACGAGACTTATATATTACACAATTTATTTTTGTAAAGGCTATAAATACCTCGCGCATATCATCAATGAATTTGTGTGTATATGTGGCTGGTGTGATACGATGGTAAGTTTATCCAAACTATTGATTTGAGTTATTCGTTCGATCCCTCGCAAACGAACCAGTTGTTAACGGTAAAGGAAGAAGCAAACAAAAAGGTGTTAAATATAATAATTATATACAATGCATATGGTTTGTCTCGGCAAATGCGAAAAATTAACTTCGTACCTCGTAATAAATCTTGTAACTCGTATTACCTCGTAAGTATCGTTGAATTAATTTTTGTTGTGTTTTTTTAATCCGTTTCCCAGACATTTGAAATCTTTGATATTACGAGTTGTTTCTTCACCGTTGGATTAAAATCGCTGGTACGATAGTCGCTATTTCGTAGCCAGCAATAAATGCTTTTTCTCCTCTTCTTACGCTTTGAATGTGTTCCATGTCTTTGTAATTTTTTACCGTTTCTAGTTTTTCAATTATGAAGCCACTGACTACGGAATCGTTAGTATCGTGAAACGTTACAATTTGTTTAATCTCCGCGTAACCAACGGTTTCGCAATGTATGCATTTATTGGAGTATCGCGTTCTTTTACTTTTCGCCGATAGCTCGGAGGAGCAATGAATGTTTCCATTCACAAGTGCAGTACGATAAATGGACAGACTTTCCGGCGGCGGATGCACATAGCCGGCAATTGACAAAGTGTCCGCTTCTTCAGTTGTCGGTGGGCGTTGATGCGCTAGCTTTTGGCACTCTAGGACGTTTGGTCTTTCATCGATATCGTCTATTGTTCTTGGCTGGTATTTTCTACTACCGGTGAGAATGTCATTCACCGCTTCTCTTGTACCGTACGGTATGCTGGGTCGCACAATACGTTTTCTATTAATCGCGTTAAAAGATGTCTCGGTGCTATCTGCAAGCATCTCGAATTTGAGCTTGTAACTTTGTCGATGATCTTATTGAACGATTCGTACGGAAAAGCACTGTGCGTCCAAAAAGGACCCCATTCGTTTACTGAGTCCGCCAAATGATTTAAGAGATGAACGTTGATCGTCATATTGTCGTTTTTGAAGATTTCGTTGTACTTTTGAACGTAGGTCATTAGCGATTTCCTCGGTGATTCGAGCTCATCAGTTGAAATTGAATCTTTATTCAGTACGAATGTGGCACGGGACAGTAACGCTAGATGGCCGCTTATTCTCTCGTCAACTAGTCCATTTAAGCAGCGCACGGCGTAAAACTGGATCCAATTTCTCCATTCGGAAGCCTTCCATTGTGCCGAATCTTTGATCGAACGAGGCTTTCGAGATATTACGCTCGGTGGTCGTATTTCCATTAATCGTTTATCGATGGCAGTGAAGTTTTTCGGAGTTCCGACGAAGCAAGACCCAATGATTTTTTTCTTTATTTTGTGTACAAGCAAATCCGTATGAGCTTTTACAACGCCGAGATATACGTTGTGGATGCTGTCGACGGGTAGTCCGGAACCCAAATCGAATTTATCAAGTAGTGCAATTGTCGCGTAGTCTTCGACACCAAAGATCCTGTTTCTTTCTGTCCTATTCTAATTCCTATGCTAATTCCATGTGACGTCGTATACCGGAATCCGCTTTGCGTCGCGATGGTTTCTGTTGATAAGGGTATACCCGTACTACTCCCCTTTGCTCCACTTTCAAGCCATATATTCCGTTTCCTTGCGTAGCAGCGGAGCTCTTGCCCTCGCATCGGCTGTGCAGACAATAATTATAAATTTACTCGATATCGCCTCGTTTTCGTTTCTCGGGTTTTTCCACACCAATCCGTGTCTGTACAACGAATTTAATTCGTCGACTGTTGGCAGAACAAGCGACTGTAGATTTGGATGTTTATTGTCGACATATATTGCGGCGAGTATCATGTATTTTTGTCGTAAAAGCGGCGGCAGCTCGTTAACCATCAACATTATCGACCATGCACTCGCATTTGACGAATTCGACACTTTTACTCCGTCGGTGAAAAGTGAAAGCGAGAAATTGTATTTGTTCTCCAAAAATCCGCCTCGTTCACATAATTTTTGGTACTTTTGGCTATCATAGATGTCTTCCATGTTGTTGCATTTTCGCTTTTTTCGTATGTATCGATACACTAGTATTGATTTTGCTATCATAGGATTCTCCAAAGGTTGTATCAATTGCGATTTTATATTCAATTGAATGAAATACGCTGCATAGTTTCTTTTCTTCCTAGGTCCACATCGTTGACAACGGGAAAGTTGACGTAATTGTCGGACCTGTTCTTACCTGGGTCTGGCATTTTTTGCAATACCAATGACGCGTTGTAGTTGCCTCGTCGTTTCGCGACAATAGTTTCCAGAGACTGTGTTTTGTCGATGGCAATACGCTGTTAACGATCGTTTTTTTTAACGCTTTAAATATGGTTATTATCGCAGTATACATTATTCTCGACCGGATGGCCGCAGCAAGCATTGTCAACAGCACAAAAAAGTTTGTTACTTGGGAGCAGAAATTTATCGTTGCGGATGAATCTCGTATTTTCTTCTTGATTGAAAATGTTTTATTTAAATCGTCGTTGTCCTCATTCTCTTCATCGTTGTCATCGTCGTTGTCATCGTCGTCGTCGTCGTCATCGTCGTCATCGTCGTCATCGTCGTCATCGTGGTCGTCATCGTCGTCAACGTCGTCGTCGTCGTCGACGTCGCCGCCATCATCGACATCGTTTGTACCTTTTTCGATGTTCATGAATGACTTTTCGTCGAGGCTTACTTCACTAGTGCTGTGGCCGCTGTTGTTGCCTTCATAGTTGCTGTTCATAGTTGCTACTTGACGTTTTCAACGTACTGTCGTCTCTGCGATGTTAATTGGTGGCAGTGGGGTTTTTTTCGACACTGATCGTTGTTTCTTCCCGTTGTACGTTTGTCGATATCATCGAATTGCTGTCGTTACGCGAGTATTTTTCGTTAATTTCTAATCTTTTTACCGCTCTTGCTTCCTCGGTATTTTTTGTATCTTCGATAATGTTGGCAGTGCCGTAACCGTTACCAACGATACCATTACTCGTCGTCGCTCCATTGTCGTGTGCCGCTGCGTTCGCGCTCGTTGCGTCGTTCCGTTTCTTTTTTTTTCACGGTCAAACGACGGCTGTAATAATAGGTTACAGGATATTTTATAACGCGCAACTTATTCACAATTCTATTTCATAATGATGTAATAGAATATTACGATGCGAGTGCAAAGAAACTTTTTCTGACGAGTGTGAGTTTGCAGCATGAGCCAAAGGCGAGTGTTGTAATCTCACGTTGAGAAAAAGTTTCTCGCACGAGTTTCGTACAAAATTTTATTGCACGAGTACGTAAAATGCGACTTTGCACGCGCGCAGCAAAGCAAAGCGTGTGTGACGTACGAGGGAGCGGGAAGCCGGCTCTCGGCGTCGCGAGTTAATTTCCGCGTGAAGCGCGGAGTGTTATTTTTTTTTTGTGGGCCGTTTTACCCCGTCCCATACGGGCGCGGTTCTCGAATTACGCTTTATGGGAAGGAGAGTGATCTGTGACGAGTTACTTAGCGTTCTGAATAGTTTTTTATATTTATAGAAATATGAGGAAACAATTATATAAATGATGAGGATACATAAAACAAATCCGAATAGAACGATGGTAGAGGTTTCTTGAAATTAGGAGACGAATAGTTTCAGCTTACCAATGCTAACGTCGGTCACACGCACTCTTCCATACACTAACCCACATTTACTTACTACTGAACAGATTCGGTGGTAGTCCGGTTATATTGGAGTCCCCGGCGGGGGTTTGTAGTCTTAACACTAGTGCTCGAACACGAGCCGTCAAGTTCCCACTAACTGTTTCTACAAGACTTTTTTTAATGTTCGATTTTTACACTTATCTCTAACGCGATACGTTTGACGAACACTATGTAACAACTCGCGACGTACTACGGGCCACTACGGTGTCTATCGTTGGGACAGTAGCTCTCGTTTATCTCGTAGAGAATCATGGAACGGCGTGACAACGTAAAGGGAGTGCTAGTTACCAATCTATCTTTGATCGCTGCTGTACGTAGACTGGCTCTTCTTCGATCTTGCGAGGATCTCCGCAATCCTCGAAAGAGCGAAAGAAAAGACAGTCCCGCAGAATCAGACGGATCAGCAGCGACGCATCGCATTATTCTCCCAGCCGTCTCGCGATCTGGTACTGCCACTCGCTCCGGTTGCATCGGGATAGCCTGTCGTTTTTGGATACGACGAAAGTTTCCAAGAAAAAAACATAATAAGGGATATGAAAAAAATTAGATTGTACTCAATAACCACGAATTTTAAGGGTCATTGTCATGAACTACTTACCGCATCTCCCCATGCCATGGGTAGAAATCCACGCCGAACCTTCGTCGATATTCCGCGTAATGGTGATCCATTTTTACGCCGGTCTCTAAGTTGAAAATAAAGCATACAATAACAATCTTCAATATACAAAATCTCTTCATTGGTACTTACTCTCTTTCTCTTCTCTTGTATTGCGCGAAGTAAACGCTGAGTCGGACGAAGAAAACGAAGAAGGCAAGGTATTTTTTCGTCGTTTCACACGTAAACTAGTGGTATCTAGCGACGAATCGTCGGCTATAAAGAAAGCGAAGATAAAGAAGTGAAAAAAAAATTTTGAAGGTGATTTCGAATATGTTCTTCTGTTAAACAATTATCTGTTGGGTGACCCTCAAAAAAAAGATCTTAAATAAACCATTAATTTGGTTGGAGTAATAACCGCGTTCTATACTACCTCTTTCACCTTGGCTCATTGGAGACTCGTCTTCAGCGCAAGGCTTGCATGAGCTTTTGCTGAGGCGACTATAGCATTAATCGTAGCTCTCTCATTTATCGGCCTCAGTAGCGTATGTCGGCAACAGCGAGTTCCGTAACACTACAAAATCGATTTCGGACAAATGCACCTTCGATTGGATGGTCTTCGGCAGTTTGGCACTGTCGGGATATTGGACACGTCGGCTTTACGACTCATCGGCTAATTAGAATTCGGCATCTCAACTCATTGATCGACCTCAACTTTCGAAATCAACGACCTTTTCGGTCGTTTGACCCGTCGGCTAATCGAATTTTGGCTAGAAGTCCCATTCGGTGCTTCACGACTTCGGCACCGTTAGCACCGTTCGGGATTTTGAGATTCTGCATAGAGGACGGCAAGCCGTTCAGTCGTTGGTACCGTACCCCCACCAACGCTTGGCTCGCTCGGCTGGCGGGACTCATTGCCGAGCCGGTGGAGTGGTGGTAACTCTGTAAGTGCGCGTTTCCTCTCCTACATCCCCATTGGCGCGCCCGTAGCGGGAGGCGCTGTTTATCATTTCGCGATAAACATTTTTTTTTTTTTATCAATTTTCTTTTGTGTGGAAAAAAAAAGGTCGATCCTAGCAGTTCGATCTCTTCTTTGAGTCGTTCTAGCGGATTGCTAGCGAGGCGACCCTCGGGAGTGAACGGAACACCTAGGTATTTCCAGTCGTCCGACCGCCTGAGTGCCGGGATAGAATGGCCAAGGCAATTGAATGTTTCTCTTGCATCTACCACAGTTTTCTTTTCTTTGGGCACAGTTTTTAGAGCGACCGTAAAGCATTTTAGCGCATTCACCCGCAAGCCACAATTCTGCAGATAGGTAGCAGTAATGTCGAGCAGCTGTTGGAGCCCGACAGGAGTAGTCGCGAAAAGCACGAGGTTGTCAGCGTAGCTCCGTGCGTTCGTAACGGTATCGCCTATACTAATTCCATTCTCCTTAGGGAGCAACGAAAAAAGGCGGTCGATGACCATATTGAACAGGACTGGCAAGAGCGGATCCCCTTGCTTAACCCCGCAGTTGGGGCGTATCGCGTGGGAAGTCCAACCGCCACATTGGAGTCTCGTCGAAGACCCCCACGGAGACCTGTGCAACATACTCCATCATTGGTAGAGGGACTCCGGATGACCCGAGTATGTCCAATATGGCTGGGTGCGTCACCGAGTCAAACGTCTTCGCAATATCGAGTGATGCCATAAACAGCGGTTGGTGGTTCTGTCTGGCATACTTCAGGATGAAATTGATCAGGAAGATGTTCTCTCAGCATCCGTCAATTGGTTGAAACGCCTTCTGACGCGGATCAAGCCGAATGTACTTAGACATCCTGTTGGCCAGAACCTTGTGGAAGCATTTCACAATAGCGGAGGAAACCGTAATCGGTCTAAATTCTCCTGGTTCGGTAGCACCGTTCTTTTTGGGTATAAGTGGGGTCTTAGACGCCAGAAGGTATTCCGGAAGCCTACCACAGAGCATAAAGATTTTAAAAATCCGCGTCCAAATACCTGACGGTATACATCTGAATTCCTCAACCGTGAGGGAATCGGGCTCCGGTGCGGTCCCGGGAGGAGGAAGGACGCCCTTCATTTCATCAGTCGTGCCGGGCTCCCATAGCTCCCCGATAACCTCGCGGTTTGTTGCGACGCCAGGTGTAACTGCGCTCCCCAAGGTCATGATTTGTTCCCAGATTCCTTGAACCATGATTCCTTCAGCAGGAGCTGCGTCAGTTCTTTTGTCTCTTAAAATGTCCCTTATGCACGTCGTTCGATTGCGTTTCCACGCCGTCTATACCCTCGCGTATTCCGCTCGCCGAGTTTTCCGCCGCGACTGGTTGGCCCTGATGTTACCGTTTGGAGGTCTGACACTGCGCGCTACGTGCTGTTTCATGAACGTTTCTCGGAGGTATAGGGACATTTCCTCGAAAACTTGTTCGCGGCTCCAGCTGCCCATCGAGTCGACAATAGTGTCGAGACTGTTGGCGTCAAGGCTCTCGCAAACCGGCAGGCCACACAAGTGCTCCAAGACGCGCTCTCTGGCGACCTCGTACGAGGAGCGACCAGTGTGCGCTGTGGAGCTGTGTCGGTCCCGGTCATGGGTCTGAGCCGGCTCGAGGTCGGAAGGGGCATCCTCAGCTTCAGGCAGGCGCATTGACTCGAGAGCCTGCGCCTGCGAGAACCATCGCCTTGTACCCCGCCTTCCTTCTTTGCCTCTTTATAGATTCGAGCGTACGTTACGCCAGAAGCGCTTGATCCATAAACCTGACACCTTGAATTGTTAGTCGGGCTTCCTGCCTCGCGAGCAGAGCGGATTCCTCTTGGGACCATCGCGCTTTTGCATATGTCGTGTTCTGTCTCGCATCGTACCAGTCCTTATGAGTCCTCTGGTAGTGTACTCCGCGCCCTGTTTTGGAAGTGAAGACCCGACCGCAGTCGGGAAATTCACACGCGAAAACTTCCCTTGAGGGACCTTCGGGACCAGGCCTGTGATCGTTTGAAACTGGTGCGGGGTCGCCAGTGGGCGCGCCGCGTTGATGACCACCGAACGTGGGTGCGTCATCTATCCGACGCCTATTTATTCGTCTTGAACCAGTTTTTGTCATCTCCGGGGCTGGTAACCCCTAGAGGCCGAATCGCAGTGGTGGTTCTTGCCCCCCCCCCCCCCCCCCCCCCCCCCCCCCCCCCCTCCGAGGGGAGGTGTGGAGGTACTGGTGGCGGTACCCACTGAGAGGAGACCACTTGCTAACTATGATCCCGGTTACGAGAGTCATAGTTACCGTTAACGTCGTTTGCGAAACTCCTGCGAGTTATTCGACCGCTTTTGACCTCCTAACAGAGAAAGCTAGTAGTAGTGGTAGCAGTCAACTAGTAGTAGTTTTGTGGCATTCAAAACAAAACAAAAAATGGCGTTCAAAACGTAATGGGGGAGCCATGTGCGAATATAAGTCGCAACATTTTTGTATGGCTCCATTTACTTCTATTATTTTATGTAACGATGGAAGATCGCTACAGGCTCCTCTGTCGCCTCGACTCGAGCTCCCCACTCACCACGCATCCATAGGTAGTCGCCGTAGTACACTAGAATCGTCCGCGTCCCCCGCCATGTCCTCCCCATACCCCTCGCACCACGGAGTACACGAGAAGACCCAAGCAGCCGCCGATAGCGAGAGAGCGAGCGAAACGCGTGGGGGAGAGAGAGCGCATCGACGGAGGGGAAAGCCTTCGCTGCCGCCGCCATCTCGCCCAAGTCGCCTCGCCCCGAGCCAAGTCGCATCGCTGCTCACCGCCGTTGCCGTCGAATACATCGAACGACGATTAACGGGACTTATGCCGCCCTCTTGCGCAACACCCGTCGATCGCATGATTTATCGACTCCGCGCTGAGTATCGAACTCTTCCGCTCACCGAGGACCCCCCGCAGCGCTGTCAACGAAGGAGACATCCGGAGAGCACGGAGAAGATTTCCGGCTGTCCAGCTTCGATCGAGATCTCAAACCACGAGCACGTGTGAGAGTTGCGCGAATCAAAGAATTGAAACACGAGTGAGAGAAAAGAATGTTTCGTGAAGCGTGAGTGTGGCAATTGATTGCGCAAGTTAATTGCATTGTTCCCCACGTGTTTTTCCTCCCCGCCCCGTGACGAGAGAAAAGGATTGCGGATCCTTGGAGATAATTGTTCAGGATCGTCCTCGTCATTACGGCGACAGGTAGTGTGCACGTGGTGAGTGGCGATTAGCCGTGAAATTTATTCCGAGAGAGAGTCCTTTTGCCCATCCCCGCGAATATTATCTCGACGAAGGCTCGTATTTTCCGTTATATTGCGAATGTTTTGTTTGTGAATAATTAGCCGGAGTTACTATTTTTTGAGCCAAAAGATCGGACTTCCCCCCCCCCCCCCCCCCCCCCCCCCATATTACCCGCTCCCATGACTAGTCGGCCGCGGTTAAGAATTTTGTTTGGCGAATCGTCCACGCGCCGCGTGGCGAATAATTAACGGTGTTACCCCGTCGAAAGGTACCTGGTGCCTAATCATTATCTCGAGAATTTTCCATTCAGTTCGCTTCGATTTATCTATTTTTTTCTTTTATTATTGCCCGACGAATTCTTTCTCCCCCGTGGCCCTGATTAATTTCTTTTTGCTATCTTCCCTGCCTCACAGAAGCGTACACGGCGATAAACCCCTTCCCCTCGTGTATTGCGACTTTTGTCGAATTAATCTCCCCCGATCCCGCGCCTCCCCTGCCGTCATCGACCCGGCGATTAGTTTAAGGCAATTGTAACCGACGTTGCTTTTGGTAGCCGCTTATTTTCTTTTTCTTCCTTATTGATTATTTCAGCGTTTCTGTTTGAATCTATTTTGCGTTATTTTTTTTATTTTTATTTTGCTTCAATTTGTATTATTTTTAGTTTACTACTATTTTCGTATTATTCTCTTTTGTTTTCGTTTGTATCGCTTTAACGTTTCTATACAAAATTACATTGTTCTTTTTGGAGTTTGACCTTTTTTCATTTATGCTGCTGCCCTTCCCCTCACCCCGCTGACCGTTCTGTCCCGTTACGACCTCCGCATCACAATCAATATTATAAGTAATTTTCATGACTTTTTGTATCTATGAAATTGTTGACAAAAAATATCGGACTTCATAAAAATAAAAAAAATATCTTGATAGTAAATACACGTGTTCTCATGATTTTAGCTCTACTCATAAAACAATGCGCAAGTCAAAGCAAGCAAAAATCATTGTGTGTGTGTGTGAGCACACCCACACACACATCATCTTTGGTATCAATGATCATTGTTTATATAATATATAATACGCTCTATAACCGGGTATCTACCGTACACCCTAAAAACAAAATGATTTGTCTAAGAATATATTCTTAGTCTCAAGAATATATATTCTTGGACCAAGCATTTTGTTTTTAGGGTGTAACATTGATGTATAGTCGGCCTCTTAAAAAGTTGGTGGATTATCTCGCAATATCTCGCGCTTTCGAGATTCGACTATCGAAATGCGAGATTTATATTGTTGTCGGTTTATTCGTGCCGTGATTGGTCGATGATGACGACGAAGAGACGCGCGATGCGCGATCGGTCGTGGGCGCTGTTTCGATCATTTTCCGGCTCCGTCAGTTTGACAGTTGGCGAATTTCGATCCGTTCTCGAGTACGGCGAAAGTCGTGGTTATGGTTTTGCGAACCTTCCGAATTCGGTAAAGTCTCGTTCGTGGCCGCGGTCTCGCGAGTGTTTTCGATACGGCTTCGCGCGCCTCTCAGTCTCCGAAGAAAATTTTAACGTCGACCGGAGTACAGAGTACCCGAAGAAATGTGAGATTCAGAGAATACGGAAGGTGTTCGAAAGATTGATTTTGCTTAATAATTATTTCAAAAAGGTATTAATGAATTGACGAAAACAAATTGTTTAACGAATTATCCAGCAACCTAACTTTTTTTTGTGATGAAAATTATTAGTTAATTTTTTCTTGATACGGATGAATTTTTTCAAAACATTCAGAAATTCGAACTTGGATTCACTCGGAGTTTCGGTTGTAGCGAGCGCTACAGTCCGAGGAAATGTGCAATTGAGAGAAGACTTTCAAGATTTTCCGAAATTCGGAAATTGGACTCGAACTCACTCGAACTTTTCGTAGTCCGAGCGGTATAGTCTGAGGAAATGTGAGATTCAGAGAGAATGCAGAGAGAATTCCGAACGTTTCCCGACGGGATAAAAATCTGAAAAATATCGAACACATGAAAGGGGCTTGAAAGATCAATTTTGCGTGATTTTTTTTTTTTACGTTATCTACAAATTGATGGAAAAGAACTTGTTGAACAAACTACCCGAACACGGAACTTTTTTTTCCGATGAAAATTATTCGTTAATTTTTCTTGATACCTATGAATTATCTCAGAATTTCATCCAGGCTTTGAAATTTCTTCAATATCGCTTTTTTTTTCAAAGTTCGAGCCGTATTTGCGAATCTACTTGATTCCTCATTCAGCAACTTCTTGAGAATAATGAGAAATATGAGAAATACGTATAAAAAATGCGTGGCTTTCCGAACATTTTTCAAACTAACAAAAAATGTTATAAGTTTTGAAAAAATTTAAAAAAAAATCGTACGGATTAAGAAAAATTAAGAAATTGATTTCAGCAGAAAAAGGTTGAGTTGCCGGGTAATTTCTTAAACAATTTTTTTTTTGTTTAATTTGTTGATAACTGTTATGAGTTATTATTACGCAATATCAATCTTCCGAACAGACCCGAGCGCGCGCAAGCGCGCTCGTGCATCAGAGCGCTGGGGCGCGCTCGGGCATCGGAGCGCTGCAGCGCTAACAAACCTCTGTTCACGCGCGTCAGCGCGCGTGATTGTCCCTAGTCGGACTAAAAAGAAGAGCCTGACGCGCTTCCGGCAATCGAAAACTCAGCGTGCACCTGCTGTACCGCGCCCCGCTCTCGGTGAATCCCGAATCACCGAGACTACCGGGAAGCGGCTTACAGTACATACAGACCAGTAAATTACGGTTCCCTTGGTTCAGTTCTTGGTTATGAAATATCCCAAGGATTACGTGAGCCAATTATCGGTAATTTGTTCTGCCCACTCATCCCGCTGACTATTGTGTCCCGAACAAATGTTAATAATCATACGCATTATATGTACAGATGCAATTACTGGCACGCGTTTGCAGACTTACTTCACTTCGGTATTTGCTTCATCTAATTTTCAACACGATTCCTATTTACAGATTTTGAAATCAAGACATACTTCCCACTAACTTATTTTCGAAATATTCTTGGAATGTATGATCGGCATGCTCACAATCGGAAAAGTGACTTGAAATCCTTTCTGAAATCGGTATTTATTTATGTATTCCTCGTTTTTCAGCAAGATTGTAGAAGGAAAACAAATTTAAATAAATGTTTTCAAAATCTTAGCGAGCTATTCATTTGGGGAGGTGAACCTATTTTGGAATCGATGGTTGAACGGTTTTTGAAAGAAGTATACTAATTTTATAATAACTATCTGGATGCTGACGTATAATTTTCGAAATTAATGAAAGTGTATATAGTATATTTAGAATTCCGATCCTGCAATACTGGACCCAGATGCCCTAAATGCAACCGAATGGTTAGCGGTCGTGTATAATGCAGTGAACACCGAGATGGGATTGAAAGCAGCGTGGAATGGTTATCGCCGTGACTTGAAACTCAATAGTGAAAATGATAAAACATTGACTTGCTACAAGAAGTATAATATATTCCCGCCATGGACCGAAGACATGCTGTTCTTTGAGGCCTTTGGTTATGTGAGTTATCATTTTGCGACCCCTACTTCGTATGCCTACGAATCGCGTGCGAGTTTATAACTTTTTTGTAACGCATGCATGGAAAGTGCCATTTTATGTACCGGCCAGCCGTGACATGAAACTTTTGGCACTTTTCGAAAAGGCGCCGTACATTGTGACGGGCTATTTTACCGCTTCGGTCTACGGTCTTCAAGCTCCTCGCCCAAAATATAATGACGCCCCGTTTTTAATTACTTTCCTCACCTTCGCTGCTGGGCGCCAGAGTACCATACCAATCCTGGTACTCGAGGATATCAATTGTCCCTGACTAATCTCTATTCGCAACTTCTGCTTACGGCTAGCGGTTTATGGGAGTGCAGTTCGGGGGAAGAGAAAATCAATAAACAACAAATGCAATGTTTTTATAAAAATAAAAACGAACACTACTTTATTTTCTGGCCAAACAGTTCTTTCGATTACTTTGACTCGCGAGACTCGATGATTAGACGGAGAAAATAACATTTGTGGGGGAAGAAAACTACCGGTTACGAGCGAGAGGCACTCCGAGACACACGTACGATTATTATTACAATGAACCGAAAATGGTGTGCACCGCGTGCACCTACCTTCTCTATCCAATAAATCCGTCACGGGTCGATCGGTGGATCCTGCTGCGAGCTTCTAATAATTCCACGAGGTTTTCTCCACTCGAGTTGACTCGAGTTCACAATTATTCACTACTTTCTTTCTCTACGTTAAATATGATAAATCAGAATCTCTATCGATTATAGATCGCGTCTCTACTATTCTACGCGTCGCACGAGAGTGTCTCTCCTTCGCTTCGCGTTACGCTTGCCGGCTACTTAGGGGAAGGGGGCATCGAGCCCTATCGATAATTTTCGGCGATCCTCGTGGTCGCCTCTCTCCTCCCGCTCCCCTCTAGCGTCTTGGCTCGGCCGTTCTCGCTACTCGTACTCTGCAAAGGAAGAAATTCTCTCGGACAGAAACTATACATGTTAATATTATGCGCAATTCGGGAGCGACTCGGGGTTCGCGCGCCTAGCGTAGACTCTCGTGCGTTTCACGGTGAGCGGGACTGCGAGTGCGGTACAACGCCTCGTCACAACATATACTCTAAGCGTATTTCAAATACTTGAGATACGTACCGTAAATTCGGACATTCATCCGTCTTTTACTTTGTGTTCCGCCCGGCCGTGACATAAATTGGCACCTCATGTGTTTTTTTATTTTTTTCGATACGCTATTTATATTATTCGATATTTATATTATTTCGATACGCTCAATGTTCCCTCGATTCTTCGATAATCCATACATGAAGCGAATGTAAAAAATAATATATATTATTGTGACGAGCGGTAAAATCCGATAGCTTCTCACGATAGGCGCTTTCCAGTAGTTAAAATGATCGCGTCACTTCGGCACTGCTATTGGTTCGTTCCCTCGGATACTATATCGGAGCTATTGGTTCGCTCCGACAGATACTATCACCGATCGAATCTCCCAGGGTGCAAGCTCACCTCCGCAGGATAACCTAACCTATTTTCTCTAGGGAACTCAGTATAATCGGTGTCTGACACCGGGTTATCCTAGCCCCTAGGCTTATTAGAGCAAGAAGAACTAGAGAAGGTACCTTGAGGATCCCGCTCAACCAACTGATGCCAATCAGCGTTTTTCACGCGCTTATATACCCTGATTGGCCCCTCTGATTGGCTGAGAAATGCCATATTGCGGTATTTTTTACTTGAGTCAATCCCTGTTGCTAAAAATATTGATGGCCAATGAGAGCCATTGCGGCATTACCGGCACGCCGTCCCGCGTTGAAATCGGTGAACTCGACGATTTTCCAGGCGCAGGAAAATTCAAATCCGAAGTTTCGAAAATTCAAGCAAATTCGGCAAAAAAATCAATAAATACCGAAAAAAAATGTCAGTGAATGACAAAACGAGGGAATGCGATACATTGAGAGGGAATCGGCCTCGTACTAATCGGCCTCGTACTAAATCTAACTAATAACGTGGAGTGTTCGCTACAATATTCCATAAATTTAATTAGAGAAATCGTTATTTGTATCTGATAACAAGTGCTAATCGACACGAATAAAAAGCACCGTTCACTTATAAATCTCGATCTTCTCCTTTGCGTAAAGCCCGAAGACATCGCTTGTTTGCTGTAACGGAAGTCCAAGGAAACGAGACCTTTGACCAACATTTCGGTAAGTATAATGATACGAAAGACGTTGTGCTCACTTCTCATATTGGTTCTGATTCTGACAATCGAACGAAGACTGCGTCGTCGATAAAGACACCGTTGGGCTACAGATCTATTGTTACGCGTATTACCATCTGA
Organism: Ischnus inquisitorius; assembly: GCA_963924025.1. Lineage (NCBI taxonomy): Eukaryota > Metazoa > Arthropoda > Insecta > Hymenoptera > Ichneumonidae > Ischnus > Ischnus inquisitorius. The sequence continues at coordinate 8,832,652 of OZ001249.1, forward strand.
CGACGTAATACAGCCTTGGAACGGCTTCATCAAAAACTTAACCTGGCAATTCGAAAACCTTAGGTATTTTTATTGTGACGGGTTTCCTTGTGACGTGTATTTTGCACAAGGCCAGAGTTGATAACGAACGCTAGTTGGATTCGAGTCATTTTCTGAATCATATGCGTAACATGAGTATAGTAATAAGTTATACATCAACTGTATTTTATCAATACGTGGAACACAAATATTACTGGAATATACGGTAATTGTTGTTGGACTATATTTTTTCCTGGTGTTGTGAGTAGGTACGCTGTACACCGGAAAGATCCACTTGTGATTACTAATATCGTTAGATTTACTGGAATTAACCAACTTATTACTCAAATATCAAAAATCTTTGGGGTACAGTATAGAATTTTTACTAATTTTTTTTGCGTGTAACTTTATTACTTGAGCATATTATATCAGTATTTCGAACACTCAGTTGAGTGTAATATTCAAGTATTTTCGCGAACTGTCTCTTGGAAATCACGAACTGACAATTGGAAATGGAAAACAACTGACTGTTCGTTTCGCTCATACCATTATGTATGCAGAGCTCCCGCATGGACGGTATAACGGAACATGGGACAAAACGGACCGGCTGGAAATTTATTTTTTGTAATACGTGTAAAGAAATACGACGCCGAGTATACTCGTTCGTCACTATTTCTTTAACCTACGTTCGAATTTAGCCGCCGAGAGGCTGGTAGCGAACGCGAGTGCGCGTCGCGCGATTGCGCAATCGATCACGGTGTCGAGTACGGAGAGGAGGATGGAAAGAGAGAAAACATCCGATACAGACAGGGTCTATCAGCTGTAAATGTCGTTTCCTGATTTTACAGGTAACGCTCCGATATAGTTTATAATAATGTAAAATTATTTAAGATAAGGTAGAATTAACATGTAAAAGAGAAAATAGAAAATGATGTAAAAAAAATGAATAAAATCCTGATTTTACAGGCAACCACATGGCAGCTAAGATAACCTGAAAATTCCTTCCTATAAAGGACATTATATACGTACATAGAATGTCGTATTTTCCATGGCTGTTTTTCGGGCAATGTTTTATAGCAAATCGTCGCGAATGTAAGTCAAGGGCTATAGAAAAATCGAGAGATCAATCGCAACGCTGCTTACGCGAAATTTTCGGAGTAGCAAATCTCCATCGCATTAACACTCTATCGGAATCAGTGATGCTGAAATATTTCCAAGAGCTTGGTCAGAGCTGGCAAGCTTCAACGTTGTGAACTCATCACCCGATGGAAAAAACGACCCTACGTATGCACCGAAACAGCAATATCGGCAAATATAATTTGCTGATAGCGTATCTTGAAGCAAAGATTTCGAAGCAAGGATCGAAGACGTTGTCGTCGCAAAATACCGAGCGTTTTTTAAACGAAGCACCTGATGTTGGATATTCGCATTAACACTCTATCGGAATCAGTGATGCTGAAATATTTCCAAGAGCTTGGTCAGAGCTGGCAAGCTTCAACGTTGTGAGCTCATCACCCGATGGAAAAAACGACCCTACGTATGCACCGAAACAGCAATATCGGCAAATATAATTTGCTGATAGCGTATCTTGAAGCAAAGATTTCGAAGCAAGGATCGAAGACGTTGTCGTCGCAAAATACCGAGCGTTTTTTAAACGAAGCACCTGATGTTGGATATTTAGCAACAAAGCTATGTAACACAATATAAATAAATATATGCAACATATAAAATCAACAAAAATAGCGAAAAGAAAATATCTAGAAAAGTATGTAAAAAAAATATATAGGAAAATATGTATATAAATATTGTAACGACCGAGCGAAATGACAACGCGGTATATTTGGTCTTGGGGCGGATATTATTAGTTATAATGTTATTTAGTTATCTTATTCGCAAATTGTCACGTCCGTTCGCCTTGATAGTCCGACCTAGACGCTCTGTCATGACGATCGATATCCTATCGTTCGTCCGCACGTTCGTCTATTGTCAAACCTCACTAATATTGTGCATCTTAACGAATAGTCAACTGCATATTCGTTACAATATATACAATTGAATTATTAAAATCACATATACTGCAAATGGTGTTGGTTTTTGGAGTATGTGGGGCGTATCGAGCATGCGAACTCGTGAGTATCGTCGTGCGGAACACGACGGAATTGTTCTCGTGAAAATACCCGTCACGAAAAACGGGAAACCTCTCACGATTGAAGGAGATTGATACAACATCTCGAAAAATCTAATCGGCCTGCGACCGCGAGAAGTAGATACGTGCCGCCTTTTTCTTAATTACCAACACGGGAAATGTTTGAAACAGCCGATTGGAAAGAATAAATTCGCTTCGATGCCGAAACAATTCGCAAAGTTAGTTTATTATAATGATTTGATCTTCTCTGATGGAATAATGTTAAATAAGTAAAGAATTATACGAATGTTACTATGATCACAGATATTTGGAGTTGGACGACCCGGACTCGTATACCGGACATTCTTTTCAAAGAACGTTGGCAACCCTTCTTGCGGACTCTGAGGCAAATATAACGATGATCAAAAGGCACATGTTGGCGATCCGATGCAGTAGCCGATGGTTATATCGACGACTCGGTCGGAAACAAGCGGGAATTCGGGAACATGATTACATCGCCGATTAATCTACGATGTCCGAATCCCGACGAAAGCTCGGATCTGTCTGACCACCCAGCGAAGAATCGAAAACTGGACGCGTCGCCATCGAGGATGGAGTGAACAAGGAAATCGCAGAGAGGGTTGCTGAAGAACCCGTACAGAGAAACGAAAAGCGGCCGTCTATCGTTTTCAGCAATTGCACAAATTGCACTATAACGTTTCATTAATTAAGTTGTATTAACCGTTTAATTCGTGTCATTTTCGTTATAATTTATGACAAAAAATATTGTTATGGGAATAAGTGTGCGGCGACGTTTTTTTTTGTGTAAATAATAGTATTTTTAGGCGAACACGCGCTTTAATAAGGCTGCACGGGGAATCCGCACCAGCGTTAGTTAATTGTTTATTTTTGCGTCTATGTTGTAACAGTCATCTTGACGTACGCACCTTTGGCGCATACTTTTCTTTTTCAAAAACTCCAATCTTCTTGCGAACCTGAACCAAAACTATAAATGTAATCACTGTTAAACATGCCTAGGATAAGTACTACCTTTACTCTTCGATCCTCCGACAAGCCACTGTCGGAGAATCGATTCCTCGTTCGCATCGTCCCGTCGTCGACCCCACGCGAGACTTCGAAAAATCCCGGGCATTCACGAGCGATTTCGAAACTTTGCGATCCCACAAGTGGTAACTTACCGACCGTTCGCGAATTACCGATTGTCGGTAATTCGATAGTTCACGAACACGGCGTCCTTCTCGACGCGCCGAGGTACGCCCCCCCCCCCCCCCCCCCCCCCCCCCCCCCCCGGAAGGGCGCCGCTCACGCGTGCGCAGAGCGCCCTGGCCGGGTATAAAAGGCCGGGCCTCGAACCGCAGAGAGTCATTCCCGTGCTGAAGAGTACGCGACGAACTACTCCGGCTGAAGAGCTGCGGGTCTCGATCGGGCTGCAACGCTCCACCCAAAACCAAAAATCCTCGGTTGCCACGCTCGAGCACTAAGAAGCTGCAAAGCCATCATCACTACGACGACGTGACGCTCCCAAAGGGCGGTAACGCCTCGCACCTCTGCATCCTCTTTCTTTCCTTTTTAGTATAATTCCTAGCCGTAAGTAAATTAATCCTCTATGTACTAATTAAGCCTAATACACAGAAACCTATGTTTCTTAAGCCTCGCAAACCCTCTTATTATCGACGGCTTCTCCGCCGTGCGACCGCTCGGAACCCCGACAACCCTGTGGCTATTCGATCCACCCCTCACCTCCATCCGCGCCTCCAACCAAAACCACCCTTACAGGAAGTAGCTCCCGAATTCCGCCATCCCGACAGCTGGAGACTCATCCCCATCGATCTACGCGAAATCATCTTCACTAAAAGAAATCTCGAGCCTCTCTCTCCTCTTCACATCAGCATCCCGACTTCAAATACAGACTCTCATCCTATTTCCCCGGACACAACCCTTCAAACACCCCCACTATCAAACTCACCCCTTCCTCTCATACCGCATCCCTCTCCCGCTATCTCACCCCTTCCGAAAACACCTCCGAAACCTCCAGGCACATCCCGAAGTTCGCTGCAGCCGATCCCTCTCAACTGGTCTCCTCCTGGTAAATCTTCACCGACCAACGACGAAGAATTCGAAGAACTTTTCGCTTCTCTCACAGCAGCCATCGAGGGCCCCGCACGGCCGCCGCCGGAGTACATACCAACTAGAATCGCGACTTGCCCACTAAGGCCGACCACCGGGCAAGGACGAGTCGTCATCAATAGCCCGCCGAAAAAATGCCCTAGGATAGGCTAAAGCACCGGGCAACTCACTAGCCCCCAACGGCCCTTTTCAGAGCCAACAAGGCATCGCAACACTCTTAAATCGCAATAAATCGCCAACCCTTTTGTTTCTCGCAAGCGGCGAAAACAATCTTTTACAGCGATGCCCGGTCTCGGTTACTTCGGGAACTTTAGGGATTCGGGACGAGCGAATAATCGTTAGATGTTGTCTGTTTGGTAAAACGATAGTTCGTTTATTCAAAGACACATAACAATAGCAAAATACAATGCGCAGAATCCTGCTTCATCGACACTTATGTTATTTGATGATTTTTAGTTATGTAATTGTGTGACAAAATACACTCCAGTGATCGGCGAAAGTCAATTATAGTTTATTCGCGATTGATGTCGAATTTCATCGTAACTTGCGCGTCAAATCAAATTTTGGCTCACAGTCTCGATACTTGTGGAAAGAAAAAAAAATAGTCAAATTTACCGACCGAGTGTCGGTAATTCGTTAATTCAAATGATTTTACCAACAATTCATCCGATAGCCTTAATCGTGTTCATCGACATGAATTTAAACGAAACGAAATATAATTTTAGTAAAAATAATTAACTTGATTACTGATTACTTAATTTGAAAATTCGATCTGACTTATTGATCTAATTTATCTGATCTAATTTATATGAAGGTGAATGCCTTAAATATAAAGTTTGAGCCCGTTCACGTTATAAACAATTAAGTTAATTGTTTAAATAATTTTTAACACTATCTTTTCGATTATTAAAATCCTTTTCCCCAATTAACAAAATGACCCGATTTAGAGACATTCCAGCACGCATTGTGGATAGTTATTGTTTAAAAAATGATTGGGTACACTTTTTCCCTATCAATCTAAATTTTTCATAAAACTAAAAAATTGGACTATTTTTGACATGTCTTTGATTGCATAATAAAAATCCATTGTTTAAACAATTTATTCATAAGAAAGCAACTTGTCAATCGAAACTTTTACTCAAATGAACAATTCTGCGCACTTTTGGTTTATCTCTGATCAAGCTTTAAATAGTTATTGTTTAAACAATTTAGATATATAAAAAAATATTGTTGTTATTATTATTATTTTAATTCAATCTGTGCTACTGCTGATATATTTTTAAATCATGCTGCAAATTATAAATCGTGTTGATTTCTTAGATAATCCCAATGTCAGAATTAAGAAAATAATCTTAATACTGCCACAAATGAAACCAATATTATATTCTGCATTCCCGCCTCAGGTAAGTAACAATTCCCAAGGCCATTGGATCGTTTGAAGATCTAAATTTCATCTATATCCCTCGTTAGCACAAGTGTTTAATCTACAAGTATCTACTCTTTCTATCTATTAATTTCCCCTATCTTTTTTTTTTTTTAGGTGCAAGCAAAGTCTTTCAGGATCGTCTTCTCTCCCCTTGGGGAAGAGCACGCGTTTTATTTATTGTAACGGTCTCGCACCGTTACATTTGCGATTAGCGAACATATTCATCCAATTGACATTTCCACAATAAAACAGGATGAAGCACAAAAAAGTCCAAGAGCGAAAATTATAAAGGCAAAGATCAAATCGTTCACAGTCATGATTCTAGGACCCTCATCGATAGGAGTCGGACGTCTCAATATGTCTCTGGTAACACGCATAGGCAATGTGTCTACAATATCGGCTGCCTTCATTGTTAAAAGAACCTTATTAAATTTCTCTTCGAAAGGCCATTGCTGACCAATGTTAAAAGTGTAATAATGTTTAAAGATAGGAGTTTCACGCACGTAAAAATTACGGCTTTTGGCTGTATCCAAGATCTCGTATGCAGGACCCACGCAAGCCCCCAACGGATTATCCTCTAGGATCTCGACGCAGGTTTTCGCATACAACCAAAAGGGCACAAATTTTCCTTGATGTTCCAAATTATTAAATAAGTTACTATAGCCTCCATGGAAGTGAATCGTGTAGTTACCATCGATAAGCTCTTTGATAGTCTGTGGGTGTTCAACAGGTATGTTTTTTGTCAGTAAAGACGCTAGGTTCCCCGCAAAAATGCCATGCATTGTTATCATAAACAAGTATATACTAGCTCGATAAAGTCTCAATGCGGTGTTTTCAGGTAAATTGTGAAAACCGGTATTGCAGATGATACGAAAAACGTTCAAGGATGCCGAAAGCAAAGCCTGATGAGCGAAAAATTTGAAGACAATCAGTGTAAGAAGTAAAACAGGAAAAACCCCGATTTGCGTATAAATGTCGATGACACTGAGTATTTTTCTCAATTGCGACTTATAACCACGGAAGTGGGTCACCATCAACAAGTCCACTTGCATACACGGGTAACTCTTGTAATAGAAAATGTCAAAGTTCGCAAAGTTGTATTGTCTATTCGACATTTTGTCCCAATCCTGGGGTGTTGTTGGTAAAATGGTTTTCAATGTTCCGTGTAGTTGGTGAGCCCGCGATATTCTTAAATTCTTTATCCAACATCAACGTTCGCTGGTGTGAGCCAGACCCGGGTTTGCCGCTGGTCCGGACGGCGAGCTCATCTATGTACAGTATATCACTGCCTCCCAGATCTTTTAATTTGTCAAAATCAAGATTTTTGCACACTCCGTTCCGGTCATATTTCCGCTCGAAAAACGATGATCTCACATATTTTTCAGACTTGTCAGGATACTCCATCAATTGCCACGGAGCTGGTGCTTTATCCGTGTATGGATTATAGCCGTATATCATCCTTCCTTTTGTTCCGTGTAAGCACAAAATATTCGTGTTCAATATTCCGTAGTCCGAAGCAGTGTGAAACATTTCGCCGGCCCGGTTATGGTTACATCCATACTCCGCCGTGGGCGACCAATCGACTATGAGGAATGAAGCTCTTATATTGGACCATCGAGCATAACAGCTGATTCCTTTAAAAATATGGGCTATCTTTTGTAAATCGGTGGTTATGATTACGAAGAGATTAAGTTTTCGCTGATAGAGCCGTTCGGTCAATTCAAAGCACTGGGTACTGTTCATCAACAATATGGGAATGAACTTCCGAGACCAAAGTGTCTCGAGGAAAGTCTCAGGTATAGTTCCAGAGAGACCTATCTCCAATTTTTCAGTGGCATAGCATGAAGCTAAGATGTTGACCTGGAACGCATTAAAACATTTCATTAGTTAGCATGATCTCGAAACTGATCTGGCACAATATGTTTACAATTTTTCAAAGTTACATCAATGGTCAGTTACAAAACGAAAAGTTCATATTATTTTTCTATTCGTCAATTTTATATATAGACATTCTTGAACAAAATTTTTGTTTTTACGGGTTATTTTTACAAATACAGTGTTATATATATGTATGCGATTTGATAATCGAGAATCCAGAATCGAGAATCGATAGATCGCAAGAACGGTCGAAGCGCCACGCTCGCCGTAGTCGACGAACACAGAGAAAAAAGATGGCGATGAAGCCGCACGCGAGAACACGTTCGCTGTTCTTTACGACAATCAACGCATTTTTATTAAACGCAGTGTTACTAATTCTATCCATCCACAAAAAGAACATTGGAGCCTAACAAAGTAGAGGAATTCACGAAGCTGAGAAAACGTATTAAGTGTTAAAAATCAGTGTGAAAAACCGCGCGACCGGCATAACAAAGTGTCCACGGACATAGAACAATAACAAGCGATCAGGACAAAGTGTTTCGATAAATCGAGGTGGATTGACACCGCAAAGTTTCTAGAACAATTATTCCGTGAGAAATACGTCATTAGCGTAAGGTGAGAAGAAAGCGGAGCTCTCTCGTACGCTACATAGTGGGGCGTCTATTTCTTACTCGCAAAAGATCGGAAGACGTGGGTCTCTAACAAACGAGATACGGGGCATTGGAAGGCGCAGGGCGTCTCTTTCTATCTCATGACCGAGGATTCGTGCGCTCGAAGCCCGCGTCTCGGGAAGACGCAGGGCGGGCGTCTCTCGCTATCTCACGACCGCGGTGGTGGCGATGGGACGTCGTCTCGACGACTCGCCCCCTCGCCCGATCTCATCCACGTAAGGGCTTTGCAGGTGGACGGAATAAATATAAATATACTCGTGCACCGGAGTAAGGAGAAATTCGAGAATCTATTTATTTCATCGCCGCACACACCACTCACTGCCATTCGGCGTACATATATCGGGTCGACTTAATGGAAATTTCGCAGGGCTTACGCCCAGCGATCTCACCCGCACTCGCTCTAGCGCCCGCTTTTCTTTCCCGCTCTCTCATTCTCGTCCCGTTGTATACGACTCATTCACGTGCTCCTTAACGTTCCCGCCTCGTCAGCGACCGTTGACGCTCTCTCGAAAAATCGTTTATCTCGATTTTCGCAATCTATCCCTACGTTTCGATCATAGTTTGCCCACGTCACGCTGCTGTCTCCCTCTCTCTCTCTACGGCTCTCTCTATTTATTAGAAGAGATCCAGTGGCTAGAACTTCGGCTAGGCTGGCATCTTCTGCTCAGTATCATATACCGCTTCACCGTACGGCGGCTCTCCGAAACTCTTTCCACCTTTCGGCCGTATATTTTTGGCACTCGCTTCCGTGCTCAGTAACGTCTGAGGGAACACTCGCGTCCTTCAAACGAAGCCTATTTTCTTACCTTTTCTCGCTCGAACAGGCGAGTGCGCAGTTACTACGCTAAGTTATGACTAGCTACGTCCAAGTTTAAGTTTATGTTTAAGTTTCTAGAGTTTAAGTTTTTGATTATTCTGTTAAATCCTTATTGAGTTTTTGAAATTTTTATGCTATGTTATTTGTCGATTCTTTATGTATTCTTAGGTTAAGTTGATATTTCGATTGGCATTGTAATTTGCCACATAGTAGTCTACTAGGGCATTAATAAACATCTATCTATCTATCTATCTCTGAGCCACTCGCCCACGACAGCAGTTCTGTCGCTAACACTCGGCTGTCCCAGGGTAGCTCGTCCTCGAGCATCGAGTCTAGCGCGTAGTCTCGCAGATATCTTGGTAATTTGCGCTCGCGCTTTGGACGATTTTTAGGTTTCGTAGGCGCAGTCGTATAGGGCTGCACATTTTCGATTTAAATTTCTTTGTCTTGTGGGGGGGGGGTCGTTCTCATCGTTTCGGAGCACGTCCCCCGCGTTCTCGTTCGGTAGGCTTTCCTCAGCAGGCTGTTCGTCGCTCAGGTTGGCGTTCGTGCTCCCTTTTTCGTCGTCTTCGCTTTCGCTGTTTCCGCTCTCGTTATCCGGAACTTCGCCCTCGGCAGGAATCCAAAGTTTGTCTTGGCTCGCATGCGCAGTCGCGGCGTACCGTCTCGTTTCTTGTCCGCTGAGTGAAGGTCAGCGATCCCGTAGGGATCGCCTCGCACGACCTTGGACACGACTAGACTGTGTGTGTCGGTACCGTTTTCATACACACGATATCTCCAAGTTCGTATTTCATTTCGCGTCGTCCTCGATCATATCGTTCCTTGCTGCGTTGCTGCACCCGTGCTATATTCGCACGCACAGTTCCTTCGGTAAACGGTAATCGTTTTCGCTTTCGAGATCGAACGTAAAACACGTGCCTCCGTTGGAGATTATTCTGCGAGGAACCCCGAAGTCCAGAACGAAGTCATTAAGTACGCGCACTACTGGGCGTACCGTAGTAATGAAAGCACACAGCTTTCATTACTACGTATTTCGTTAGATTATCTATAATCGCGAGGATGTATTTGTTTTTTCGCGTACTTGTTACGAACAGTCCCTCGTGATCAATATTTATGGTATCGAATGGTTTTTTCCCCGGTAGAATGGGATGTAGAAGTCCGGCTTGTCGGCTGGTGAACGTTTTTGTTAGCACGGATTGTCCAACGTTTGATCCGTCCCCATGTGATTTTGCGAGTCATGAAATCTTACTGTCAGGCATTGTCGCATCGCTCGAGGTATTACAAATAACAGGATCCCGGTCTCGCGTTTGTATAGCAATCCGTTTATTAAATCGTACTCGCTTACTTCCGCTTTTTCGTGTGCGTTACGCTCGCGCACCGGTTTTCACAAAATTTCGCACGTTCTGTTCAAGATTTCGTCCGTACTTTGATACATTCGTACTTAAGGTCGACACTCATAATTGTGTAGACCGCGTCGGCGATCTCGCTCAGCTCGGTAACGTCATTCGGCGCGACAACAAGCGCGCGACTCAAAGCGTCTACGTGACTCATTTTTTCGCCCGGGCGATGTTCGATATCAAAGTTAAGCTCGCCTAGCAGAGCGTACCAACGTACTATCTGCGGATTCTTCGTTTTATTCGCGCACAGGTATACTAGGGCTTGACAATCAGTCACAATCTTAAACTCGATGTTAATTAGAAGAGTCCGCAAACTCGTCACGGCCCAAACGATCGCCCATAACTCGAGTTTCGACGAGTGAAAATTTCGCTCGGGTACATTCGTTCGACGGCTTATCGCGAACATTAGCCGTAGCCGATCGGAGTCGTCCGCCTGCATTAACATTGTCACGAGGCCGCTTGCGCTTGCGTCCGTGTGTAACTCGGTACTGTGTTTCGGGCTATACATTTGTAAAACTGGACTTGTACCAAGAGTCCCTTTTAAATCGAGAAAAGCTCGCTCTTCCTTATCGGTTCACTCAAATTTTCGATTTTTTTTCAGCGAGTTACTCAAAACTTCTGCGCGCTCGACAAAACGTGATACAAATCTACGGAAGAATCCAGTAAACCCGAGAAATCAGCGTACTTCGTGCGCATCTTTCGGTCGCGGAAACCCTATGATTTCTTGTAGCTTATCCGAGCTCGGCTCGATCCCATTCTTCGAGATTGTGTACCCAAGATAGCCAAGATTCTTTCCATCAAAAAGTTACATTTCGTTAGTTTTCGAGTTAAACCTGCACGCCGCAGTGCTTCCAATGTTTTAATGAGTCGCGCGCGGCGGTCGGACCAAGTCTTTCCCGGGATAAGTACATCGTCCAAATAAAACATAAATATCGCGCAAGTGGCCCAGGACTCTTTGCATTCATTTTAAGAAATAGAACGGGGGGTTCATGACCCCAAAAGACATGCGCGTGAATTCGCCGGTATCGTCAGGCGTAATAAACGCAGTTTTCGCGCGCGCGACTTGCGTAAGCAGTACTTGCACATACCCGCGAAGCAAATTCAAGGTAATGAATAATCGCGCGTCGCCGATCTGCGCGATGTGGTCATCAATGTCCGGTAATGGGAAATGCATTGGCTCGATTTGCTGATTCAAACGCCGAAAATCAACTACCAGCAGCGACGCTCCGTTTTTATTACTCACAAGCAACACGGGGCTTGCGTAGGGAGAATTTGTTTCCGTCACAATTTCCTCCCGCTTCCATTCGTCGACAATTTTTTAAATCTTTTCGCGTTCGAAATTACTTGCCTTATACACGGAGAGAAGAGTATAGAAACAGCTACGAGAAAATTAGGGCATGACTGCTATAAACGTGGTGAAGCGGGGACACATGAGCCTTATAGTTCTAGTTAATACAAAGAAATCAGAGATCGCCATAGTATATGGCAATCGTTGAATATTCATCTTCCACAATTGCATACCTCATTCCGTAACCGTATGGTAATAATTCTTTTCCAAATTTTACTATTAGCTATAATAATAAAAGTAATTCTCTTTTAGAACAGCAAATCATAGCATTTATCAGTACCCCATTACAATACGCCATTGAAATCAATCACATATGGATTCGATTTGTTTACCATAAAATATTTTGAATCGCTATTTCTGCTTATTATTGTAGATATATATTTATTGTACCCCGAGTACGCCGATTGTTGTCGCAAGATGCATTGCGCAACAACCGAGGTATGCGAGCAGCGGGCGAGCCGAGCGCGAACACAATTACCGAAATCGAGCGCGTCGCGGGCGATTGGGCAATCGACGCATCGAGCGATTCCCGATCGCGGATAAGTAGAGCAGCGCGGAGCCTCCATATTCCGTGGACGTACGGAATCTGGAGCGACGGAAAATAAACAGTAAATAATGAAAAGCGAAGTTTTATGAAATAATATTTTGTCTAATAAATAATGCTGATGCTCTCGCTCGATATATAATGACACGCGAGCGAGCAATTGACAGTCTGGTTTGACTCGAGAAACTGTGCCTCTGGTCCCAGGGATTCGGTATAGGAATCCAAAAGGTAACATAGAGTGTTCCGGGCAAGGGAACGTATTAGGTGGCACTGGCGGGTGAGGGTCGGACCTGGATCCCGAGTGCGGAATGAAGTGTTAAAGTTGATTTGTGAAGTAACTTTGTAAAGTTGTGTGGAAAAGAGGCAAATTGTAAAGTGAAATTGTTTATTACTCTGTTTTCTACTTCGTCAATAAATCGTTATTGCGCCTACGAGTTGTAGTCCTCACTGGGGTTCCAACCCCTTACTGGTAACATCCCAAAATCTTTAGAGATAATATCTCACCCACCGAGCACGGACTGATCACCCGGGCTCCGGCGGTACAACATCTTGAAGTAAAACGTAGTGCATCTGTTCTCAGTGAACTCTAAAAATAAACATTTATTCGCTTCCCGTCAATACAGTTTGAGCAGATCGGGGCCATAGAAAAGTAGGAAAGTAGTGAACCGAGCAATTACCAAAAATCATTAGGCGTTAACCCCTTTAGTGGTCGCATTGTTGTCCAGCATGACAACCTAATATAACATCGTGCATCTGCCTTATAAGCTAATTCAGGTATGATATCGCTTTCGCGAAGAGTCGAGCTCATTAGCCATCTAGCGGTAGGGTTTTTGGTTATTGTAGCATCCTATTATTGCAGTAACAGTGGCGATTCCTATACTACATAGGATACATTGTCTGAGTCCCATCCATCTATTTGACTCTCTTATATCCGCACGACTTATTGGTATATCAATAATAGCACATACCATACCGCGTAAGAAAAACTGGCAGAGTCGCATATGTGTGACATACTTTCCAATATCGGCATCACTTACTGATAACCTAATACCGATAGTTCCAAATATATTATTTACGATGGTAAAAATATAAGTTTGTTTATTTAATTACGTAGAGTTATTAAATACAATCGTGGTATCTCCCTTGTTTATTGACGCTTATCTTAATTAACGAGTTTTGATTTATCTGAAAATGCGCCGAAACACACCCGAGTTATCGGCGAACAATTATCAGTAATATGAATCTTATCTTTAGCGCGGATGACGCTGAGAAAATGTAAAAGAATTCCGTCTTGATCGACGCCAGAAAAGAAAGTTCTCTATTTTACCGACCTCGTGTCGGTAACATCGAAATTGAGAAAGGACAAAATTGTAGTGAACTCGCTGTCACTTCCTCGTAGCAATCTTGCAACCAAATTTCTGTCCCTTTGACAACTCGTTCGATTAATTATGGAGAAATCCTTATCCCCAAAATTAATAAGTTAAATGAATTTACATTTAGACCTCGATTCCTATGAGGTAGCTAATGTGCGTGGAGCATCTGCCATGTAAGAGATTCACGCAGAGGAGGATCGGGGTAAGGGCACGAATATCACGCCCAAACCGCTACCCCTTACGTTACGCTCCTGTCAGGGCCCTCTGACGTAAGGCTCGGTATCCACCAGGAAAGAGTCCGACAATGGGGCCACGATCGGACCTCCCAGGCTTCAAGCTAACCTTACGCGGGTTAATCTGACCTATCGTCTCTAAAGAACTAGGATCATCGGTGTCCTGACACCGGGTTCTCCTAGCCTAAAGGATTAAGCTGGTTTGAACAAGTTGAACTGAGTAGGTACCTTCAGGAGCCCGCTCAGCCGACTGATACTCCTCGCTGGTTTGCACGCGCTTATATACCCGGGAGTTTACGCGGATTGGCTGATGCCTTCAGCCAATCGGTGAACACAGAAAATATTGTTGTCGAATCACGGCCGAGAGATGCTGGTGGCCAATGCGCGCCGTTCCCGCGCGATCGGAGCGGCCTCTTTTTCGGGCGCTTCGCACGCGGGAGAGTTCGAATGCTCAAGCGTCCGAGTATCACGGCATCCGACGCCTTTGGGTGGGAGCCGCCTCGGTTACCGTCTCAACGCCCCTCCAGATCCAGAACGACATCTCTGATATTGGTTTGGATCTTCGTCTGGTTCGGATCCGTTGACCTGCAAATACTTATGGACTAGGATGAAATGATATGATAACGATGAACGCGGGGTATAAACTTTATTTTGGATGACAGCTATATATTGCGTCCTTTGCCTTACGCCACTCCACGCCCGGTTTTTTGAAAATCTCGATCTTTACAATTTTTGGGAGTTGTCGGGAGGGGACTGCTGGAGTACTTGTGGGCTTACAACAACTTTCTGTCCACATCTCCTCGACGATTTCCTCCAGCAGTTCCGCCTCCTCGACCTCCTTTTTCTCTTCTGGGAGGGGAGACAGAGGCCTTGGAGGAGTCAGTTCCCTGATGATGTCACCGATCTCTCTTTGGTCCTCTGTCTCCTCGAATTCCCGGGCCTTCCTCCAGCACCACTGCTGTAGTTTTTCCTCCGCTCTCATTATTTCTTCCATTTCCCTATCCTTCTTCATGTTCCTTATCCGTATCCTGCTCCTGATTGCCCATTCCCTGTACCGTTCTCTGTTTCGCTTCTTCTGTACTTCTAATTTTTCCGCCGCTCTTCTCTCTTCATCCCATTTAGTTTTTTCCTCCTCGGTCGCTTCCTTAGTTTGTGTTTGTTTTTCTTTTTTTTTATTTACAGCCTGTATCCCTCTTCCCTTCTTCACTTCTCCCTTCTCCGCCCCCTTCCACGGGCCCGCGACTACAATTCGGTCGCTAAGGGGTGCCGGGAAGTACTCCCACACTCCGGGAGAAGGAGTTCCTCCGGAGAAGTGGGAGACCCCGACCCCTCTTAACGTCTGCGTAGCTCTTTCAACCTTTGCCATTGCTGCGAACAAACTCAGACAAAAGCAAAGAAAAAAAAAGAGACAAAACATTTGAATTAGTCGTTGTTCCTTTTGATCTTGTAATTTTGAAAAATTGCCTACTGTTGGTATCTCTTCAGATTTGAAGCATGATACATCCCCCTTTCTAAATTGTTTACTTGATTGTCCAAGATGTAGGTTGATTCAGCAATCTTCTTTTTGATGCGATATGGACCCTCGTAAATTGAAAAGAATTTAGCTATTCGTTTGTTTGTGGGATCACTTACGTTACAGGCTTTTGCAAGAACCTGTTCCCCTATATCAAATTCAATCAATTTATGTTCGTTATCAAATCTTATGGCACGCTGCCTCCCCTTCCTTCGAATACGCTTTTTCGCCAGAAGTAGTTTTTGTGCCAAAGGCTCTGCTCCCCCGTTCTCGCTTTGAATCCATTCCCTCCAGATTCGTTGTGGCTTTTGGTTGAGTTGTAGCTCGATAGGTGTAAATTCAGTAGTCTCATGGTGAGTCTCGTTCATACAGTCCTCTATGGCAGCAACCCATTTCAGCCAACTCGAGTGTGTTTCTTTGTCTGACAATAAAGTTCGGAAAAATCGCCCTAATTCTCTATTTACTCTCTCTACTATGTTACCTTGTGGGTGTCGAATCGACGAAAACACCGGTTGAATACCTTCGCTAGCTAGTTTGTCCAACCATTTTCTTGAGGTAAATTGTGTTCCGTGATCGAACTGCAATTTCCTCGGCTTTCCATAGTTCGGAATGTAATGGTTGAACATGCGGTCAATGGTCGCCGGGGCAGTTGCCGCTTTCAAAGGGTAAAGCTTAACAAATTTGCTAAAAGCATCGGTCGTAACTAAAATGTACTTCATCCCGGATTGGGCGGACGGCAGTGGTCCATAATAGTCAATGGAAACGAGGTCCCCCGGTCCTTCGGGAACGATATTTTGTTGGGCCGCATACGAGTGCTGGTTTGGCACTTTATTTCGTTGACAGGAATCACACTTGGCCAAGATTTGCCGGGTGCGTCGCTGCATATGCGGATGCGTAAAATCCTCGTTGACTAATTTCCAAACCTTCTTTGATCCGATGTGCCCGTACATCTCATGTATCTCGATAGTTAGTTGTTCGAATAACGCGGTAGGCAGAACGATTTTTTGTCTTTTATTTGTTAGGACGTCGTGTTCGAGATGATATTTCGAATCAACGTTATCTAGCGCGTGCTTTTCGCGGAGTGCATTTAACGTTTCGTCATTTTTTTGTTCCTCCGCTATGTTCCGAATTCGATCTTCGATTTCCCTCGATGGTCGTTGCATTAGCAACGTGTTGATGATGATTTCTCTTCCGCTGTGTTTCTTAATATCTTTTCCCGATTCGTTCATTCTACTTAGTACGTCGGCTACCACGTTTCTAACCCCTGGGCAATGTTCAAATTCGATGTTATAATCTTGGATCGCGAGTATCCATCGCGTCAGTCGATCATCCAAAAGTTTACTGTTTTTCAGGAAAATAATCGCCTTATGGTCGGTTATTGCTCGTATCCGAGCACCCATTAAGTAGGTCCTGAATTTCTTTAATGCCCATACTATCGCCAAAAGTTGTTTTTCTGTCGTCGTATACGTTAATTCTGGCCCTTTGAGAGTTCTGCTAGCGAAAACGACAACTCCTAGATTCCCATTTTTATCTTTCTGCCCCAATGTAGCCCCGAGAGCATAATCGCTTGCATCTGTCTGCAGGATGTACTCCTTGGACGGGTCCGGATGCCTTAACAAAACGTTGCTAATAAATAAGTTTTTTATCCGATGGAAGGCTTGTTCCTCCTCTTCCTTCCATCGCCATTTGACTCCCTTTCTTAATAAATCCAGTAGCGTTACCGACTCGTGTGCGTGTCTATTCGTGAATTTCGTATAATAGTTAACAAGCCCCAAAAATGCTCGAAGTTGCTTTATATTCTTCGGCGCCGGAAATTCTTGAATTGCACGGATTTTTTCTGTTTGTGGCTTTATTCCTGTCGTAGTTAAAACGTGACCTAAGAAATCTACCTCCTTCCTGAAGAACTTTGCCTTTTTTAATTTGAGAGTCATCCCGTGCTTCTCGAGTCGTTCAAATAATTCGCTCAAATGTTGCATGTGTTCGTCGAATGACCCTGAAATACACAGCAAGTCATCTACAAAATTAATCACATTTTCCCCGAGGTTAGCTAAAACAATGTCGAGAGCTCTCAATAAACTGGCTGTGCTCGTTTTCAGTCCAAACGGTGTTACTTTAAATTCGTAAATTTTTCCCCGGTGTCTAAACGCAGTATACTTATACGAATCCGGATGTAGCGGGATTTGCCAGAAACTACTGGTCAAGTCCAGACTACTCATAACTTGAACCGAGTGGCATCGTTGAAATATTTCTTCGATGTGCGGAGTACATTCGTGGTCGTTTACTAGCTGTTGGTTTAATTTTCGCGCGTCTAAACACAATCGAACAGTTCCGTCTTTCTTTGCTACAACAGTCATCGGATTTATCCATGGGCTTGTTGATCTCTGAATAATCTCGTATTTCAATAATTTCTCGATTTCTGCATCTACTCTTTCTAAGTATTTGAATGGGATCTCGTACGCGTATCCCGTGAGAGGTTTATCGCTGGTAACCTGTAACTCGTGTTCGTAGACACTTATTTTTCCCGGAGCATTTCGAAATACTCGACGGTACTTCCATAAAATGTCTGCGAGTTGGTCCTTTTGTTCCGGTGTAAGTTCGGTAGCTTCTTCGATTTTCTCCTTGATTTCTTCCTTCGTTATTCCATCCTCCTCTTCTTTCTCTAAGCTTGATATCTCCATCGGAATTTTATCGGAATTTACTTCTTCTAGGGTTTGTTTCGGGATTGGACCGCGCGGCATATCGCTCATGGGCTTCTCCTCTGTGGTTTGTTTCACGGACGTCTCGGGTTGATAAGTCGTTGCCTTTCCTGGTCCAACAGACTTGATCAATGCGACCTCAGATCGTCCACCACTTCGGATTTCAATTGTACCCTTATCGAGATCGATTACACTTTTCATTGCAGTCAAACAATCCACCCCCAGAATACTGTCCCTAATAAGCCCCGGGATAATCAAATACTTAATTTGTATGGACAACGCTCCAATTTTTGTCGTTGCCATTAATTGTTTCTTAACCCTTGTGGGTTTCCCTCGAAGTGCTCCTCTTACGCTAACTCCTGTGACCGGTAGAGTTGGACAACACTTAAGTGTGTCCAGGTTCCGCTGAAAAAACTCCTCCGAAATCGCCGTTATTTTGCTTCCGAGATCTGTTAACGCCGTCGTTCTGATCCCTTCTATTTCGGTGTCAATCTCCGGACATTCCGTGAGTTGTACCTCTTCCCCGTTAATTTCTTCGCCCAATACATACTCCCGAATGTCTGTGAAAATTGTATTTATTGCTTTTATTTTCCCGAATTTCTTCTTTCTTCTTCTCTGGTTTCTCGTTGTATCCGATTTTCCGTCTTGATTGGACGAGGATACAACGGTATTTAGTTTTCCGGTTTAGACGTGGAAGGTGCCGGTTCCTCTGATTTTTCTACCTGAATCGTCTGCACCGGATGATTTTTGTTCGGTGTCGAACGATTTTCTTGCTGCGGTTGCTGCTTCGATTGCCCGGATTGATTTCCCGGCTTGTTCGCTTGTTGCGTTGTGTTTGTGTTAAAGGGCTTTTTTGAATTATTATTATTATTGTTTCCCGTTGATGCACCTCTCGGAGCGCTCGATCGTCGGGAGTTCACTGGTCCAGCTTGATCAAACTTCTCGAGGAGAAGGATTAGCTTTTCCAGTGATTCAATTCCCCTAGCTATTATAGTAGCTCGAATCTCCTCCGAGAAATGCCTTGACAGCGCGTGGATTATTTCTTTGTCAGCCGGAGTCGGACTTAGATCTCTGGCTGTGCAGAAGATCCTTGTCGCATACTCAGCTCGCGTATCCTGCGTGTCTTGGCTGAAGAATCCGAATTCGAGAATTTTTCTGACCTTGAATTGGATTTCCTCGCTCCAATATCTTGCTCGGAAACGTTGTTCTAATTCGTCGATGTCGTTGATCCCTTCCTCGACGAGCATCCACCAGTCTTTTGCCGCTTTTTCAAAACATTGCGCCATCAAGTACTGGAATTCAGCGTGTGTGGGCCTCGTTGCTTCGCAGTATTGCCTCAATTCCTTTATAAATTTCATCGGTCTCAAACGACCCGATCCGTCGAATTTTGGCGGGAACAAACGAATTTTATTTACTCGCGGTGGCTCGCTTGGTCCGTCAATTGTCGCGTCGGTTCTTGATTCATTTTGTTGAATCGTCTCCTGTTGTTGTGTTGTTCCCGGGAAACGTGTGCTGTCCATAATTGCCTCTGGACGTTCGTCAATCCTCTTGATCTTTTCCTCAATCTCGGATAAATGCAATCTTTGTTGGGCCATCGTAACCTCGGAAGCGGCCATTCTCGAGGCTAATTCATATGCTCGAAGCTGAGCATCTTTATTCGCCTTTTTTATTGACTCTGATAAATTATAATTCTCCGCGACTATTTCCGTCTGGAGCATCGTGAAGTGATCCTTGTATTTAGCGTCTATCCTTTGAATTTCGGTATGCAGTTGTTGCGACATCTCTCGCTTGGCTTGTTCGAAATTCTGCCTCAACTCTGTTCTGAGATCTCCGAATCTCGTGTTCATTGAATCAAGCCTGCTATTCATATAGTTCAGTGCCTTCATCACGTCACTGAGCGTCGTTGATTCCCTAACAATTCTTGGTTTCGCCGATATCTCTTTTGGCCTTGCGCCTTTGTTTTTGTCCGGTCTCATCGGGCCGAAGTTCCCGTGTTGCGGGTCGAAGAATTGTTGTAAGGCGGGAAACGGAATGGTCGAAGTTAAATCCAGGTCGGGCGGCAGCGATGACGATGCGTCCCCAAGCCCCGAATCGGCGAGCTGTGCCGGATTTTCGCTCCTGGCTTCGTCCTGCCCCTCCGCTTCCTTCGGTATCTCTCGGATGTCCGTGTCTGGAGCGCTCTCTTGATTCGTTGCCGTCGTCTCCTTTTTCTTCGGATTATCCGCCATTTTAATGATCTCTTTACGCGACGCGATCTTTATTTATTATTATTATCGGATTGCCTCGCGATCTATGTCTGTATCACGTTTTTACGATTGAAATGTTTTTCGCGGGTTTTACCAAATTGACCCCTTCGCTCGCCCCACGTTGGGCGCCAGTTGTAACGGTCACCTCTTTCGCCGTAGCGTCAATTCGGCTACTTCGGGAACGTTGAAGGTTCGGGGCGAGCGAATAATCGTTAGACGTGGTCAATTTGGTAAAAATATAAGTTTGTTTATTTAATTACGTAGAGTTATTAAATACAATCGTGGTATCTCCCTTGTTTATTGACGCTTATCTTAATTAACGAGTTTTGATTTATCTGAAAATGCGCCGAAACACACCCGAGTTATCGGCGAACAATTATCAGTAATATGAATCTTATCTTTAGCGCGGATGACGCTGAGAAAATGTAAAAGAATTCCGTCTTGATCGACGCCAGAAAAGAAAGTTCTCTATTTTACCGACCTCGTGTCGGTAACATCGAAATTGAGAAAGGACAAAATTGTAGTGAACTCGCTGTCACTTCCTCGTAGCAATCTTGCAACCAAATTTCTGTCCCTTTGACAACTCGTTCGATTAATTATGGAGAAATCCTTATCCCCAAAATTAATAAGTTAAATGAATTTACATTTAGACCTCGATTCCTATGAGGTAGCTAATGTGCGTGGAGCATCTGCCATGTAAGAGATTCACGCAGAGGAGGATCGGGGTAAGGGCACGAATATCACGCCCAAACCGCTACCCCTTACGTTACGCTCCTGTCAGGGCCCTCTGACGTAAGGCTCGGTATCCACCAGGAAAGAGTCCGACAATGGGGCCACGATCGGACCTCCCAGGCTTCAAGCTAACCTTACGCGGGTTAATCTGACCTATCGTCTCTAAAGAACTAGGATCATCGGTGTCCTGACACCGGGTTCTCCTAGCCTAAAGGATTAAGCTGGTTTGAACAAGTTGAACTGAGTAGGTACCTTCAGGAGCCCGCTCAGCCGACTGATACTCCTCGCTGGTTTGCACGCGCTTATATACCCGGGAGTTTACGCGGATTGGCTGATGCCTTCAGCCAATCGGTGAACACAGAAAATATTGTTGTCGAATCACGGCCGAGAGATGCTGGTGGCCAATGCGCGCCGTTCCCGCGCGATCGGAGCGGCCTCTTTTTCGGGCGCTTCGCACGCGGGAGAGTTCGAATGCTCAAGCGTCCGAGTATCACGGCATCCGACGCCTTTGGGTGGGAGCCGCCTCGGTTACCGTCTCAATATATAAATAGATTTCACCGCTGTCGCCGCCGCCACCGCCGTGTACAGGAATCCAGGGACTTAGAATATTTGTCTCGTTCCCGATAATTCCTGTAATTCCCGGAAATTACCCAGAATTCCTGGAAATGTCCAAGAATTCCCGGAAATTACCCACAATTCCCGGACAGGTAAGGCGAAGGGGGAGGGGTCATCCCATAGCAACGTTTGCCATAGCAACGGTTGCCATAGCAACGGTTGCCATAGCAACGGTTGCCATAGCAACGGTTGCCATATATAAGAATCGAGGGACTTGGAATATTTTCGCCTGCTCCCCCTCGCCCCCCAGAATCAGCAGGGCGTATGCCCTCAGACAAAAAATTTATTTTCGGCCACGATTCCCGTAAAGACTTGGAACATTTTCGGCGGGGTTAGGGCCTCCCCCCAAGCAAGGCAAGCAGAAACTTTCTCATTTCTTAATTTTTGTACACGGCAGCGGTGGTCAGATATCTATATCACATAGAGAGATCTTTCAGTCGATTTTAACCCATGGCCGCGGTCGCGCGTAGCGCGCGAGCCCGCAGGTTCGCTAGTAATTATATAAAAAAATTATTATATGGTCATTTTTAATTAGGAGTGTTATTAAGAGGAAGCATAAGAGTTTAATTAAGAGGATCACAAATATTCTGATTTTACGGAATTTGGACAAATTTTTACTATTTGAATTTTCACGCGCAGTAACCGATGAACTTGTATAAGTGTGCGCGGTGCTGCCGTACCCATAGCTTGGAGTTCTGTGTGGTATAGTAATTGTTAGTGTATACGCCGTGCCAATTTGCACGAGTATAGCAGTAACTCGTAAGAGCGTGCGCGTTGTTGCTATACTCACCGCACGAAGTGCTGTGTAGTATAGTAATCTTTAGTATATATGTCAGGCCCGTTCGTACGGATATGAGACAGGTCACCACGCGTATACGCCGAATGATTATTTGCGTTGTGCCGGCAAGTCGGCTTATTTTCATTTCCGCCGTGTCTCTCAAAGCAGTGTTTGTCATAAAAGTGCAGCAGTGTTTGTGTTTGTATTCGATCTAATTACGAGCCGGGCCGATTGCGGGCCGCGCTTCGCTCGGGCAGCAACATCACACGCGTCGCAAACGCCAACTTTCGGCCCTTGTTGCACAATGTACTATTTAAGGCATATTTAACGGAATATGCGGGTATTGTAAAATGTCGATATTATCTTACTGTCGGTTCGTAAAATGTCTACCGGACAAATTCGGTTATTCTACTTGGCTGAAAAACTCTCGTTTTTAGTGTTACGTCCGAGTAACATGAAATTGTTGCCCTATTTTTGACCTTAGCAAAGGCTAATTAGTCTGGGAAACGGGCTAACGGAGTTTGATTGATTTGAAAATAAAAGAGGAAATTTTGTTTTACAATTAATTGTTAGATTATTTATTTAATAATTTGTCTTTACATTGAGAGAGTCTCTTCCCGTAAATGTTTCGTCGAGGATCGTTTTCAGGGATCCTCGATGGGTGCAAGAATTTAATCACAAAATCTATTTTATTAAGTTTATATTTTATCTCTTCGGATTTGTGACCGAAGAGCGCTTTAATGAATTCCTCAGTGCAATAGCCGTGTTGATGGTTCCTTGAGTAACCGCTTTATTCAGCGGTTATTTTCCGAAGGTGATTCTTGCGGCCACCCGATTTACGTTTTCCAACTAAAATAAAAGTTACTTTAGATATTTGATTGAAAAATGAATTTAACTGTTCAGACTGCGCGAACCCCAAGGTTGAGAGGAATAGAAGTTCGCGGTGGTCCGCGCAACAACTATGTTTTTAAGGAGGATAAGAGTTCGCGGTGGTCCGCGCAACTCTTGAGTTTGAAGGGAAAGAATATCCGGTGAGTTCGCGGTGGTCCGCGCAACTCAATGGATTTGTTGAAGGATGTGAGTTCGCGGTGGGCCGCGCAACTCACTAAGTTTGAGAGGATTTGTTGAAGAGTTCACAGTGGTCCGCGCAACTCCTGATTTCGAAGAATATGATGGAGAGCTCGCGGTGGTCCGCGCAGCTCAGAAAGAATTCGAAGTTTTCGTTGAACTTACTTTTACTTGAATTTTGACGAAGATTTCTGGAGAGCTGTACAAATCTTAGCTCGGACCAGAGAGGTTGAAGATTTTACAAGAAGTGTCTTTTTAGGTGAAAAATTGCGTCTTATATACTAATGCGTACACTATCTTTATCTAAACATAGGGGTTGGAGAGGGCAAATTCCTTGTAGCCTATTGGCCCTGAATTTCCCGTCTTCCACTTCCTAGTTTTCCTGAAGGATGGGGGAAAATCGCTCTTATCTATTACGCATACAAGGGCCCAAGCATCCCCCTTCCCTTAGCTACTACCCAAGGCTCATGCGTGGGCCTTGGGTGCATGCCTGGAGGGTTGCTTGTCCGCAGGCGCTGTGTGGCGGCGTTACGGGGATGTAACATTAGGCACTCGCTATAAGGAATAGGCAAAGAGTGCCTATTGCAATGACCTTCGAGGCCCGTTTTCAGAGCTTTCGATGAGGTTACTCCGCAGAGCCTGCTCCAATTTTTTTTATTTTTTAAGATTAACTTTAATGTACTTCTGACATGATGCGTAGTCAGTTTCAAGTGACTGCGATGACTAGAAATACTTTCTTTAGCTGGTGGTGCAGTAGAAATAGGTTTTTCATTAAAAAAATGTTCTCGGACGTCCGTATCATACTGTAACTTTGGATCCTGCGAACCAATTTTGCTCATAAAGATGACAAAGGCAGGATTGTTTCATCACATTATTACAAGTATGCACATCACTTTTGAAACCAATCTGAGACATTGAAATATTTTTTCAAATAAATTATTGCTCAAAATTTGAATTTTTCCTCCATCGACTGTCCGTACGGTGCTGTAATTATGAATTCTACGAACCAATTTTTTCCTCCTTCGCAGCATCATTTTGTTTGTTAAAAAACACTATGCCTAGCAAATTTCAAGGCATTTGAACATCTCTAACAATTTTTTGTTAAAAAATGTTTACATTATAACAGTGGTTAATTTCAGGTTATGTCAGAGTCTTCGCAGTCGAAATTTAAAAGAATTTCAAAAAAATGTTTTTCATATTTGGGAGGCTTCCAAAAAGCTACAAATAATTATTTTAGCAATGTAGTACGTTCTCTTTAAGACAGGACAAGAACCGAGACAATATCATGTTTCGTTCTCGAGATAGGATTTTTCATAAACAACGATAAATATCGACAAAATTTCAATGAAAATCGGGGGAAAAAATGCAATTTGTCGAATTTCTCGGCTCTAATAATTCGTTTATGTACGGAGACGATGACGAACTGATTCCATGTATTATTAAGAAAGAAAAAAATCGCATAAAACTTAAGAAAATATTTTTTTCATTATAACCACTGTCGGAGTCTTTGCAGTCGAAATTTTTAAGAATTTTAACAAATTTTTAAAAATATCTGGGAGGCTTCCAAAAAGCTGCAAAGTTTTATTTGAGTAATGTAGTACTTCCTCTTTAATACAAGACAAGAACCAAGGCGATACCATGTTTCGATCTCGAGATAGGAATTTTTCTAAACAACGATAAATATCGACAAAATTTCAATTTCAAGTCCAGAATATTCATTGCGCGGATTGGCCGGCTGCGAAGAGCCAATCACTGGACAAACCGCGTAAAGCCCGAGGGAAGAGATTCTTTCGTTCATTACGCTGCATGATTCGTTTGAAATTCGTTTCCGTATCGCATTGAGTAATTCGTTCGGCGATATCTTTTATTTAAATTATTTCTCGAAAAAGTTTTCGTAACTTTTTTTTTCATTCAACCTCAAACTTCATCGCACATGCTTCTGTTTTTTGTTACATCTGCTCCTTTATAGGCATTGAGAATAAAACAAAGAAGAATCATCAAATGTCCAAACTGTCCCCGAGTATCCAACTATCCGTATTCGTATATCTCGTGGGCACGGCGGAATAGTCGCTGGATGGGGGGGGGGGGGGGGGGGATAGTTTCCTGCGAAAATTCGTCTTACACCATTTATTCAGATTAAAGTCAACTAAAATAGCTCAGTTGGTAAAAATTCGTTTTTTGGTTAGAATTCCTGATAAATCATTTAAAATCACTCAAATTTACACAAACGCCATGAGATCAATACATTTTCCTTTACTAAGCTGCTTTATAGTAAAATTGATGTCATTCGTTCAATTATTCTAGAATGGGCAATTACCGACACTCGGTCGGTAATTTCGGTCAATTTTGCGGTACGAAAGTGGCTCTTTGCGTACCAGCATCAGTCAGTTTGCAAAGTCAGTTTGCGCATGCACGTTACGTTACTTTTTTACCTGAGAGTAAAAAAGTCCACTTTTTTGCACGTCGGCCATAACCTCACTTGTCATGGTCGTCCCGCAAACATTGCCCCTCAAAGCACTTTTATTCCTGCACTCATTACAAAAAGTATAGTGTGCTACATGAGCCAATTGGCGATCGCGACTCGTGTGATTGCGGCTCTTGCTTCGCTCGGGCAGCAAACATCAGACGCGTCGCAAACGCCAATTTTCGGCCCTTAGTGCACAATGTATTATATAACTACTGTCGAAGACTTCGCAGTCGAAATTTTCAAGAATTTCAACATTTTTTTTTTATACTTGGGAGCCATCCAAAAAGTTACACATTTTCATTTGAGTAATGTAAAAATCCAACGGAGCCCGAAGCGCGACCTGCGTATAAATCTAACGGAGCGCGCAGCGCGACGTGTACACCTGTGAGTGCCTTATCAAATGTCCCGAAGGGACATTTTTGGGGGGTTTGGGGGGCGGAGCCCACCAACAAGTCGCCGGTCGGTACAACGTTCACAGTTTTTTTTTTAAGAATTTTCAATAAAACCAATCAAAACATACCAATGTCGTGTATTTATATTGAATATATTTCCCATATGTTTAACTCAGAAACGAATGAGAACGGATAACAATTCGTTAGTAACGTATCATCGCTTTCGCGTTTGTCACTTATGTTTTTTCGCGACCACTACGGATCGAAAGTTAGCTCCGATATCTTTGTTAGCGCGAGAGTGAATCGTAGGCTATACTCCGATCGTCACGATCAGCTGATCGGTAACTTCCAACGATTACTACGTGATTTGAGGGACCATTTCATGGCTTATATTCGGGTACCGCACTCTACAGAATTATATTTTTTGTCTTTTCTACGATGTATTCTTCGAGGCATTGCCCTTTCTATTTTCTTTTAGTCCCTCTCTGCATCACGAATATCGATTTGTTCAGTGCTCCAAGGATTCCCCATAGGGCAATAGCATCGACCTCCGAGGACAGGAGTACATCGCCCGTCTTGAAGAATACGAGGATAATAGAGCACAGTACTTATTGCGAGTATTAGCATGAGAGCAAGAACTCGAAAGATCATAAGTACGAGTACAAGAGCAAGCATGAGAGCGATTGAGAGAGCTATTAAGTTACTCCCGAGAATTTTAAACAGTACGTTGTAGAATCGTTTTCTTTTTCACTGATAATCGAAAACGTGGGGGATATTGAATTTTTTAAGCCAGGCCGAACACTAATTTATGTTTAGGTGCTGCGAGATAACTACGATGTCATCGGTAACGCTATCCGCTATAATAAATATTCGATACGTACAACTACTCCCACGGAATCACTCGCGACGCGCTTCAGAAATCGGAAACATTGATCGACAAACAACAAAGAATGTCGGAACGTGCGACACGGTTTGACGGTTTATCTCGCGCAACTCAATATCGCTGGGCAAAAAAAGCAAAAATAAACGCAGAAGAAAATAATTTTTCGAGTGATAACGTATTATCGAGCTCGGATGAATCCGACGTATCGGACGAATCGGAACTTATTAAAGACGATGATAACGTATTTCATGATGCTGAGGATTCAGACGTGTCGGATGTACGGGCTGAGGATTCGGATGTGTCAGAAATGCGGGCTGTAGTACCTGCTCCGTGTACCAAGACGACAGTGGTTGCCGACGACGATG
The DNA here is from genome assembly GCA_963924025.1 of Ischnus inquisitorius. NCBI lineage: Eukaryota > Metazoa > Arthropoda > Insecta > Hymenoptera > Ichneumonidae > Ischnus > Ischnus inquisitorius. Next base: position 8,860,385 of record OZ001249.1, read on the forward strand.
TGTTTTACGATTGTTCGGATAGTAGTATTACCACTGTGGAAGAAGAATTATCACTGTGTTCGCTGCATGGTCCATTCCCGAATGATGATTTGTCCTCGAGTTACAGTGGTGAAAGTTGTACCGAGACATCTTCTAATACGAGTGATGGAGAAGAGAGCGATGCTTGTAGCTTGTCCATCGAAGATGAAGGGAGTGCTTTAATTTACGATGGTGCTCAAATAACGATAGACGAAAGTGTCACCGCGATTTTAGCTCATCAGTTACGCTTCAAACAATCCGGTGCTTGTTTATCGAGCATGTTAGATCTCATAGAAATGCATTGCAAAAAAGAGAACGGTCTCGTAAATACCCTGTATAAATTGTAAAAATATTTTGCAATTGATGAGACACCCGTTGAGCGTCATTTTTTTTGCTCGTCGTGCCCATCGTCACTCCCGACGCACGATTCTGAATGTCCCAAATGCGGTGAAAATAGCGAGGGCACTAGTTATCTTTTGGAGCTGGATCTTATTGCACAACTGCAAAAATTATTAGCCCAACCTGACTTCTACGAAAGTCTACGCCATCCTGCAACGTGCGTAAAAAAATGTAAAGATAATTATGAAGACATTTATGACGGAAAAATTTACGAAGGCTTCAGTGAGAAAACTTTGCTTTTGGTGATACATAGATAACTTTTACGTGGAATTCCGATGGTTATCCAGTATTATTGTTATGTAAGTATTCTATGTGGCCGATATACCTCAAGATCAATGAATTGCCCTTCTCAACTCGAGTGAAACACGAAAATCTTTTGCTAGTAGGTTTATGGTTCGGGAACAGTAAGCCGAACGTACATCTATAATTAGAAAAATGTCTTTCAAAAAGCATTGATAAACTTAAAGAAGGTGTTCAATTATATGTTCCGAAAAAAATCAACCGTGTTACGATAAAAGGCGCAATCTTATGTGGCTCTGACGATCTTCCCGCTGAATCACATTTTTTTAATACAACACACTTCAATGGAGAATTCGGGTGTCCTCATTGTTTACAGAAGGGAAAATCAATAGGAACAGCTCGCGTGTATCCATTTCAACGGCCCGCTAAATTAAGGACAACCGCGGACACGATAAGACACGGTATCAAAGCTCACCAAAATAAGCTAGCGGGTAAACAAAAGTGGTCTGTTTTTGGGGTGAAGGGTGTCACGATACTGTCGACACTCGTCTATAAATTTATCGAAAGTACCACCGCCGATGTAATGCATCTTGCATATTTAGGAGTCACGAAGAAGCTCTTGAATTTGTGGTTTCAAACGAAATATCACGATCAGTTTTTCTCGCTATCCCGTTATGCACATTTCGTTGACGAACGAATTCTAGCTGTTTGCCCGCCATCTTTTGTGTGTCGACTACCGCGCAAAATAACGGAGGCTGCTTACTGGAAAGCGTCAGAATTGAAAATGTGGTTACTTTATTATTCTCTTTCAATATTAAACGATGTAATGGAATATGAATATTTCGAACATCATAAATTGCTCGTTCTCGGAATATACTTACTCAACCAAGAGAGTATTTCTCTTCAAGCACTACAAATTGCACATAGTGCACTTAAGCGATACGTCGAAGAGTTTCAAAGTCTATACGGAGTACGACACATGTCTATTAACGTCCACCTTCTGTTGCATTTACCGCAAGTAGTGAAGAACTTGGGACCTCCGTGGGCCACATCGTGCTTCCTCTTTGAAAATGCGAATGGGTTACTGAAAGAATTTGTACACGGTACGAGATATGCGGAGCTCCAAGTTTGTTCAACATTATCTCTATTTCTTGGATTCAAAAATTTAAAGAATCGCGTTTTGGTACCCGGAACACTGGCACGTTCTTTCTGCGATAAACTCGAAAAAAAAAAGCAAATTTCGCCGAAAAACATTACATATCACACGAGGAGTATGTATAAGTAGTTATAAAAATGTATAATTGGAAAAATGCATGCTGTACCTGACGGTTTAAATGAATTATCCGGCGCGCACGGAAATGAGGGAAGAATGTACATAAATTTTATCAACTTTTGAAAAACGGTCGAATCTATTCTGGCGCAGAACGTGCGGTAAACTTCAAGACAAGTTCATCTTGTGTGTCTTATCAATGTAATGAGAATGATGATAAGATAGGCATGATCCAATATTTCTTGAGGGTCGCTCAATGCGAATGTAACAATTTATGTGATAAATGTCACTTGGATTGTAAAGTTTATGCTGTTATGTTTTAATGCGAGACATCTAACGTTTTTTCGTCGGAAGACTATGCTATCGAATTCATCTACAAGTGTAAACCGTTGAATCAAGAAAACGCCATAGCAGTAGATGTGAGTCATTTGCAAAAAATATTGTATCAAATTTTAGAAGAATAATAAGTGGCAAGATTTTAAACAAAAAAATATATACAGAATTCTTTTTTTAATTGTAATATTGCGAACAAATAATCGACGTCACAGTGAAGGTGTGGAAAAAGCGCGGAGTAACAAGAATCATCTATTCCATGCGGCACTCATGTATCGTTCATGAATTATTATAATCATTATAATTTATGCGGGATATATTCTCATTTCATACATAAGTGACTCATAATATTTGACACATGTTTTAAATATGTCTCAAGAATCAAATATTTTTTACTCGGGAGAGTTAATAGCGGAATATGCCCCCGTAGAAGACTGTGACATCGAGAATATAGATCCTGAAACGTCGAGTCTTGTACAGAAAGTATCATCGGACCCATCGCAATACGAAGGGCAAGAAAATATAGTGCACAAAAAAGCCAGTCACGTTCAAGCAATTTCGTGGTGTAAAAAATTACTTGAGTACGCAGAAATCTACAAAGACACGACGCCGTTGCGAATAAAGTGTTTGCAGGGTATTCTTCAAATGGCAGAAATACGTCATTGTAACGAAACGTACAAAAATTGTAAATGCTACAATTTTTTTAACGAATTTTAGTGAAAAACAGCTGTGACTGATTACGTTACGTACGATAAATATTTATCTTTTCAACTTAACTGCTTTTGTTACAAATGATTTTTATGTTTTCTTATTTAAATCATATAATTCAATATATTTAATTTGCTTTAATGTACGTTCATTTACTTCGATAAAAGATTCAATAACTTTTGAATGTTCAATTCTTTTCCATAAACGAATATCATTCTTTACAAAAATCGTCTCATCCTATGTTGCCGGCAGCAAGTGCATGTTCGTGTATATAGTCACGAGCTACGCTCACCGGTGAGTGGGGACAAGCTTCGAACGCCATTGGCGCAAGCTTGACTCTCGCGTGTTGGCCAACTCTTGATCGTTGGCCGGGCTCGCCGGTCCCAAGTCGGCCAACGAGTAAGAGTGTACTGTAAAAAGAGGTAACATCGTGTTTGTCGAAATTAAATATTCGAAAATTAAAATAATACTATTCCTCGAGTGCACGAACTGTCACTGAATTTGCGCAAACGCTGAGACATAGGCCTTACACAGGGGGACAGATAGCCCGTTATCGCGAAGGACGTACGAATAGCCGCACAAAAGGGAGACGGCGATTATTCGCCATCGCGTGTTGAAGGCGAAACATCGATCTCGGGAGAGAGCACGGGGGGGGGGGGGGGGGGGGGGGGGGGATAACACGGCTACCGGGTAGCCAGGAAGAGAGGGCACCATTCAGGTCGCGAGCGCGAAGATAACTGATTTCACAATTTCTGGCCCTTATCAGCTGGACTCATCACTGTATTCTTACGCCTTAATCGACCAATCCTAGAATCGTACATTGATAACCGTTGTAGGGTGGGATAGTCGCCCTCTCGATCGCTGCACACATGGTAGCTATCGTGGGGTAGGGGGGGGGGGGGGGGGGGGGGTAGTCTCTGGGTATAGAGGGGGACTTAGACGAATTCGCTGACCGAAATTCGAATATTCGATAGCTTTATATTATTCTATATCAAAATATCTAATATTAATTTGGCAATTCACGCCAACGGGTTCGATCGTTACCCGCTGGTCATGACCTTCCATCCGCAACCGTCACTAAACTATAACCGAGTCGTCAATTGAACCGTAATTAGACCTAATTAAACCTAAATAATTCTATACCCAATGTGGAGCACCGGACTCGCGCCGAACTACTTATCCTCTCCACACGAATTGCCTTGAGAACGGGACGTTGGTACATAGCGGGAGGCAAGTACAGTCTGCCACTATCCTCGTTATGACCGACGTTCTATCCACGAATAACCCATTAGTTTCGAAACAAGATAACAATTCCTACGAAATCCATAACCGAAATATTACCCTAATTGTCCTTATACGTAAAGATAGCTTGTGACGCTACTTCCAAAATTCACGTCACACCTCAAACCACGAAAACCTTCATACTACCGACGGCTTCTCCGCCGTGTGACCTCCCGGAATCCCGATCAACCCGTGGCTATCCGAACAACTCCTCATCTCGATCCACGTGTTCAACAAAAGAAACCCATCCAAGAAAGACCTCCCCGAAATCACTTTCACCAGGAAACCTCGCCAGCCTCTTCCTCCCTTGGACATTTACATTCCTACCTACATGTACTACAGGCTCCAACCCTATTAGTAGGTACAGTACCTATACGGATTTTTTCAAAATGGCGGCGGTTGGTGGTGGGAGGCTGTGTAGTGTCTACGGTACGTGTGTGTGTTACCCCCACCACTTCGGGTTGGCGTAGGGGGCCCGGGCCGCTGGCTGTGGCTAGGGTGGTCAGGGAGCGATGTTGCTCCGGCAGCTGCCGAGTCCCAACCACCCGCCCTTACTCGATCATTTGGGTACCTTGACCAAACGTGGTATGGTGGGGGCGTGAGGGTCGAGTGGGGGTGGTGCGAGGATGATCGCGTGGGAGGTAGCTAGGGTGGGGATGGGTTAGAGTGAGATGCTGCGTTGACGACGGGGATGCAAACGCGTGGGTGTGGGTGTGTATGCGCCTGGTGCGCCAAGGTCCCATAGTGGAGGTTTCGCGTACTATGCCGAGTCAACGCTGGGCCGAAGGTCTATGGTGGGGAGCCGTGAGCGTGAACCGAAGGCCAGCGTTATAATCGACGCCTATGTGCCACAGGTTCAAGCCTTGCTCTGGGCATTTAAAAAAAAAATGTCTCTCTCTCATAGACGAAGGGGGTGTGATAGGTAAGTAAAAAAAAATGTTTATGACGTATATTTATTTATTTATTTATAACGCATGAGTACATTTGTTAATTTTCTTATAAAACTTATAAATTTACCAGCGAACAGCATCGCTGAATGCGATTCTTAGCGTAAATGTCACCGCCTGTTAACAAACTCTCAGAGCGTTTGTCGCTAGTTTTTGTACGACATCGCAGTTTTTTCATTAAACGTTTGTAAAAATTAGCGGCGATGCGATCGTTTCGTTTAAGGTCGGAGGTGAATAGACTGGTTAATTGTAAAATAGATCCGCCACGAGACATATGATAAAGGAACATAATACAAAACTGGCCACACACATTTGAAGAGAAGCTTTGAATTTGCCGGGTGCTCCAGCGGTGGACGGTACAGTTTCTCCGCAAGAGGCGGATATGACTTGGTACAAGCGGTGCCATGCCATAACTATCGAAATACGATCCGGGTCCCTCGGCATCGATGTAAATTGCGACCCAGTGGGTCCCAGGTTGTGTGTGGTCATCGGTGTTAACAACAAGGGCCGTCGGTCTCGTCAATAAAGTCGGTATCTGATCTGCTGCGCGACCGCTCCTGGACACCGCTGAGTGTAAACCCTCCAAGGCTTGGCCAATCTGGATCGTATTCATCACCCGATACGCTTGGCGAATAACAACTCCGCGCTTTTATTTTGTTGTTGAAGTCACGTCTCGACGGATCCACTCCTTCAGCTTTGGAACGTTGTTTAATGCGCAGGATAGCTCTGGTCTTCTCAAGAGACCGTGATGTATACAGACTTCATCAGGGCACGGTAGATCACGGAATGACGGACAATCGCTATCCTCAAGGTTTTTAATCTGACGAGCCGTGATGTTCTGCAGGTATTTCGCTTTCTCACGACTCCGCGTATAGATATTACCGGCGCTCCTGGTAATCTGTCGGAGATTCGCGTGCAACGTTCCGAGTGGCAAATCGCCCTCGAACCATTCCAGACCGTGATGATGACAAGTAGCCCAATTATTCTTTACCCTCACTTGTTTTAGAAGATCCGTAAAGACATGGGTTGGAGAGGTTATCCAATGTCCAACGAACGTTTTATCGAGTGTAAGCACGGCTACCTGCTTGGCAATGAAATGGTCTTCCTTATCATAGAACCCCTGAATATCGACGACGTAGTCCATTTTACTCCGGCTTGTTTCTCGGTCGGACGTGAATAGAAACAGTTCTAAACTCTTCAAGAACTCCAAGTATACTACAGATCGACTGTCGTAGGGCCCTGAAAATAACGGCTACCCGTAGTGGCGGGGGTGGCGTCTACCCCCACTCTTAATTTAAACTATTCCAAAAAATCAAGCCTATTGCCAATCATTCCCACTACTTTTTTACCCCCTCTTTTTTTTACCACCTTTATATAAAACTCGGAGACAGTGCAGCTGTGGCAGACTTTTCACGTGATTCAGCTACGAATATGGAAAATTCTTCCAAGTCTAAAGAGAGTGGCACGGGGCAAACCAAGATTCGGGGATGGCCGTCCAGTAAAGACCTTAAGAAGCGGGGGCGCAACATTTTAGTCTGGCTGGAAAATCGAAAACGCCAGCCGAAACCGAGTGTGAAAATATGGCATATACGGTCACGGCAGTTTAGAGCGCGTGAGAAGCGAAGGCAGCGGCGTTCAGGAGTAGGTACCGATTACATGTAGTGAACAACGTCTGTAATTTTAATCTGCATCTTTACATATGTATCACTATTTACTGCAGAACGGGTGCGATGCGAAGACAGCGATATTACAGAATCGGTGCGATTGTGAGACCGTACGTAACGCAAGACATAATGAACGATGCACGAAGATGGTGACGGAGCCCGAGGAGGATAAGCGGGCGGAGAGCAATGTAGAAGAGAATAATAATGTTGAAGATGATGATGAAATAATGGAGCTGACGAACGCTTTCGGCCGGCTGGCTTTTGAATAAAGAAACATAAACTATAATCTTGGAGTTCTGTTTTTTATTTATTATAAAAATCTTTTTTCTTATAGCTATGATTACATGGTAGATTATTCAAAAACTAGTCCTCATACGCGCACACTCTTAGCCCGAAAAGTCTACGACTACTTGCCGAGACGAGTCAATCTCTATATCATTATCAAACTCCGAATATACTATGCAATTTATGACGCTAGGTAAGACATCCCCAAATCGTACCTCGATACGCACACTACCATGACGCACAAGATTCCAGTGGCCAGATCCACCAGTGGACATATCAGGCGTCAGGTCGAAGCAGTACAAACAATTACCATTAGAATAAGCCACTTGCGATATACCGCAGTTATCATCATCCCAAAGTATCCCTGTTCCGGAAAGTAGGGTATGATAGGCATGCGTTTCAAGCCCCTGATTGTAATCAGGCTGCAATGGTTTGCTGGGAATTTGAACGCCATCCACATACAGTGAGAGGAAATTTACTTGATAGTGATGAAAATTGAATGGGTTCAATGCTTTATCACCATTGAACGCTCTGTTTGCGACAAACCCAATTACCATTCGCTTTCGAATTTGACCGAGTATAACATTATCGAGTGTCTCGCCATGAACACCAGCGTGGATGGTAAAGGGGTTTACTTCCACGCGCGTAAAAGGGTATTTAGCAGTTCCTTTACTTAAGGCTTTAGCATGAGCAACTAAAATACTGGGGCTAATCCTGACACGGCGGACAATGAGGCTAGCATCCATAATATGCAGTTTATAATTTTTCCCTGATGAGTCCATAAGACAAAAAGAATCTCTCGAACGCATAAGCCGAATACGTAGTTCAACACCGTTGAGTAAAAACTTCTCCTGGTTGAAAATATCGGAGTGTAGATATTCGAAAAGATCCACAGCTTTACCGTTCGACATGAGCGCTTGACGAGCCGCGAGGCCCTTGTTCTTCTGCACGACTGCTGCGTTAGTGGCTGGACGTTCGGTCGAAAGGGGTTGAGAGTCAAACTCTGATGATGTATCATCTATCCACATACTGGAACTTAGCTGGTGTGCCTTTGTTGACGCCTTGTAGTTTAGCAGTGTTTCAATGTATGCTCGGTACGCGTAAACATTATTCGCTGGCGATACAAGTTTCTGATTGAATGACACGTCTACTTGGTTAAACAATGAATGTAGCAGGTTGTTTACAGGCGCTACCTTATCGTGTTCGCTGAGTATGTCACTCCCATTTTCTAGCTTAACTCGTATGCTAAGCATAGTATGAGCCAAGTCAATGTACTCATCGCCATGGCCGGGTATAACAAATTCAATAGGAGCGTCGTCCGTTAGCGATGAAACAGGCTTGTAATGTATTCCCTGGGAGGATTTTATACTTGTTTGAATTGGTGGAAGAGTGAATAGGTCCAACTCAGATTTTAAGCACTCGCAGGAGTGAGGGTGTAGGAAAGACATTTTTCAATGCTTACAATAATTATCCAAATATATCAGCGACTGTTCTTTTTCTTTTATGTTTAACAATTTTTTTCGGCTTTTTAGATTTTCCGGTTTTTTTCTACCACACTGCTTAGCTGCCGAGGTTTTTTTCTTCGGTTTCTTCGATACTTTTTTCTTCGGACGACTCTTTCGGGTATATTTCACAGCAGCGTGGACCGGGACGCCGATGTGGGAACTCGGCTGGCCAAACATCGACTGATACCGCTGACCACTGTTGTGTACTTTATAACCCGACCCGTTCATGAGGTTCTCAAACGTTTCATTGGCCTTTCGCTTCAAATTTCTTCCGCTCTCCGCCAGCCGTGTTTTAAATGCTTCTTTGAACGGCGTGTTATACGCAACATCACCTAATATATTCAAGCCTGTGTGTAGCGCTTCTTTACCAACAGCGCGGGCTCCGCGAGTTAGCAAGGGCAGAGCTCGTCGAAATAAACCACTCAGGAAACTTCCTAGCCCATGGCCTCGTTGATAGGGAGCACCCATAAGGACTCGGTCCATTCCTCCTCCAGCCTGAGATTCGTGATGATCAAGCCTGAGATTGTACTGATGTATGTCCATGAGCGCTCCAGGTGCAAAGCCTAAAGCTTTGCAGAGTTTAGGGTCTAAATATAGCACATGAGGTAATTTATACTCCTCTGTAATGCAACTGTCGGGTATTCGGATTATACGCACCAATCCTCCAATATTCTCATCGTACTCAATCCGAATATGATTTTTAAACACCTCCGTATTGTTAATAGTCTCGACTAGGGCTTTGACGGATGCGTAGACTCCTGAAGGGATTTCGACCAGATGAGGGTTTTGGGTCGTAACGTTTACTTGTTTGTATTCACGGTCAAGGGTAGCCTGCCTAATCAGTCGTTTGTAGTTTTTATGATTTTTAAATACTTCCGTATTGCTAATAGTGTCGACTAGGGCTTTGACGGATGCGTAGACTCCTGAGGGGCTTTCGACCGGACGAGACTTTTGTGTCGTAACGTTTACTTGGTTGTTTTCACGGTCAATGGTAGCCTGCTTAATCAGTCGTTTGTTGTTTTTATCAGGAGTGCCAGTTGCCGGTGATGATTCGAGCTTACGTTTCAATGTAGGCTGAGTTACCTCGTGAGTACTATATGCTATAATTGGAGTAGCCAGGCGATGCTGATCGACCGGCGGAACTATATGAAAAAAAGTGCGTGGAAATTGAATTTCCGTCAGAGCCACGACCCATTCTCCAGACATTTTCAGTGGACTTGGTAACTGCGTGGTAAACCGCGCTACTGTATTCTCGGGATAGTACTTCATGCTACTATTACTCGGCAGGACGAGATAAGATTGTTCTTTCATTTTTTATTTACTATATTCACCGCAGAAATCCAAGAATTGAATTTTTCGGGATACCCTCGCCAGCTAACAAAGTGTTTTTTATTACGGCCTTTGCCTTCAGTTTTTAGAATTTTATTAATTACAAATTCTTCTTCGTCGGTCTCTTTGTTGACAATGCTCAACTCCTCCTCGTAGAAAAATCCATCAATTTCTTCGCCTCCGAGGTCAATTACTTCATAAATTGGCGGTTGCTTATTTGTGTGAACCTTGTGAATCTTGAATATTTCTTCTGTCCAGCGGGACTCGTATCCTTTCTCGAACACAGCTTTCGCTTTACTGACACGTACAAGCTCTCCGACCTTGTATTTAGCTCCTTTGTGATACGGTTTATAACGATTTTTGTTGTTTGCATGCGCCATTGAAGCGTTGTATCGAGTCACGGCGGCGGGAGGCATCTCAATTGTCGAATGTTTTGTGTTATTGTATGCCTGCACTATAGCTTGTAATCCACCGATATAGCGACGCGTATTTTTGCGTGTAAAATATCGCCACATTCGTTCCTTCAGTGTTCTGTTAAATCGTTCGACGTTGGCTGCTTTAATATCAGGGTTTCGGGCAACGCGGGAGCGTATTCCTCGAGTCTTCAGAAATTGTTGCAGAATACTACCGACGAATTCTTTGTCTCGATCGGTCTGTAGCCATACAGGTATTCGCCCGTCACTCCTAGTCAGTATTCGTTTAAACCCCGCAGTAGTTTCGGCGCAAGTTTTATCACGCAGCGCTTCAACCCACACGTATTTGCTAAGAACGTCGATCACCACCAAAAGATAAACGGAGCCATCGTTATCATCCTTGAGAGCTCGTAAATCGACGAGATCGGCCTCCTACACATCATCATCAATATTATTCACCGTGTAGTGCCTCCTAGGGAATCTTCGTCGTATTGGCTTGTGCAGTGTGTAAGCGTCCTGAGCCCTCAGCCAATTAATAGCATCGGTTCGGGAGATTTTTTCTTTATCAGCTTCGCGAAGTAAGTTCGGTGCACCTGCATATCCAGCGGGATGTGACGGTTGATAACAAAAAATTTCCAGTCCGGCCATTAAAGCTTCAATTTTTTCCACGAGCTATTTAATGTCGTACTAGTAGGCGTTCGCCGACGCCTGCCGCTATCACTGCCAGCGGAAGAATTCACGCTAGCGTCAGGCGTATGAGGAGTATTTGACGATATTGTTGCGTCGAGGCCACTTAGGTTAGAGTTTATAGCAGAGTCCAATAAAAGATTTTCATAGAGTAGATTTGGATTACCGATAATTTCACGGGGAATGCCCATCTGTCGGAATTCAGCGCCAAACTGGTCGCGACCTGTAGTGCACACCGTTTTTCTTACGCGCATCGCCTCATTCGCGAGATCTGTTATGTTGGAACCTTTTATCGGCTCATGGTTGATTGAAATCACGCCCGCCTCGTCCCATGTTAACGTGTGGCCAGCGCTGTCGTGAAGATGTTTCAACAACTCCGCCGCCTGCTTTTTATATGTTTTCGGTACGGTTGCTAAAATGCTCTCATCGCTAACTCCAGCTACTATTTTTTCCCGATCATTTCCCGTTGCTTGCATGGACCCGTCGCCTATTGGGTCGGAAAGTTTTTCGGGACCCCAGGATTTGCTACAATTTTGGGACTGCGTTTCGCATCAGCAAAAAATTGATAACGTTGTAGCACTTGTTGATAGAGCTTCCATGTTTCACGCTGATTCGAAGGTGTTACCGAGCGAAGTATATTGTCCATTTCGGCATCGAGTCTGATGAGTGTGTTACCGGGCGTTTGGACGGTTCTAGCCTGCTCGAGTGATTCGAGTGCCACATCGTGTCAGTTACGTGCGAAAACGTTTGACAGCACCGTGCCTAGGATAGGCAGTAGAAGAGGTAATAGGAAACCGCTCCCTTTTTGTACAATCACGCGCTTCTTAGCTTTCCAGCTACCTGCTTTATTCACAAGTCGCCTTAAATTTTTTTATGCTTAGCTAGACGTAGTCGTTCACATTTTTTAAGGGAACTGTACCATTCAAAGTATTCAAGACACATTCGCAGATAGATCTGACGCCGTTTTTATCTATCGGGCGTAAGAGCAAGGTGCGTTGCTGTTTATCCAGATGACAGAGGGCATTCAGTAGAATCACGTTTTTTTTTCCCGATAGAAGATACAGCCGTTGTTGATGGAGCCATAGCCAAGAACCGAATGGTGATTATGTAGTCTGTGGCGTTGATTTATACTTTGACTAGCGAGCGCCACTATCTCGCTTTGGTACATAAACGAAATTATGAGCGTCATCCGGGAATATACATGTACGAAACCGGCAATTGTCAGGAGTCGACTGTTTAAGGTCGAGAAGTAGTTACCCGTGTGGTCTCGCTGTTGCATCATGATAGGACTCTTGTAAAAATTTCACATCTTCCAGATATATCTGACGAGCCAGATGTGCGATCTGAGCGCGATCGCGCGGATTTTTGAAAGCGACAATATAATTTGTATTCAGCGAGATATAACGCCGGCCGCGGCCTTGGTGGAAGATATTTTGGGTAATAAAAATCACACTTATATTTTTATAGTAACTCCCCTTTGTAAATAAATCTACAATCTCGCAGTTTGAAGATTCGCGCATTAAATCGTCAATTATTAGAAGTTTTGGACGGTGGTCACCAGCAATGTCCGAGTTTTGGGGCAAACCCTCCAAAAATGCAATCTCCTTGCCATAATCATTATAGCCGTCTTGCCACTCTGAATAATAGTATAGTATTCGAGCAAACTTAACATCGGCCATGCAAGAAATATGCTTCAGAATTTTTTTTACAAAGACGGTTTTCCCGCAGCCTGCCGGACCGGCTATAAACGAAGTCCATGGATGTTTCCAGCGCGGATCCATAGTGGCTAGTGAGAGGATGACCGGAATACACGGATATTAAATACTCTGATTCAAAAATGTTCTATCTTGGTTTTTATTTTTTTAAATTATTTTATTACTTGAGAAAATTATTTTTATATTACATATGACAAAATATAACTTCGGTTCTTATCACGACAAAATATCGACATACCCGCCGACTTCTAAACTTATGTATAATATTTCTGCAGCCCCCTCGCTAAACAGCTGTGAAAGAGATGATTCTGAAACATGAGCAGAAGGCAAAATAAATGTTTATTTTTATCGAATACGTTTTCTTTAGAGTAGGGTGTCTCCCCGCCGCCGCCGCGTACGCCGTTACTTGGCTCATGCACCGCGAAAGTACATACGAAGTAAGCTAATAGCGTATGTAGTCCGGGTCTTACACTGTGAATTAGCTAATATTCAGTGTAATCGAGTGAGCTCATCATCGCGTTTATGCATGCAGCAGAGTTGAGCTTATTGAGATGCATGCTAGGTAGGTAAGTAAAGTAACAATGTTTACAGACAAATTTCTTATTATTATTAAATCGGGTATACATTAACTATTATATATTGTAACGACCGAGCGAAATAACAACGCGATATATTTGGTTGTGGGGCGGATATTATTAGTTATAATGTTCTTTAGTTATCTTATTCACGATCTGTCACGTGTGTTCTCTTTGATAGTCCGATCCAGACTCTCTGTCATGACGATCGATATCCTATCGATCGTCCGTACGTTCGTCTATTGTCGATCCTCACTAATATCGTGTGTCTCAACGAATAGTCAACTGCATATTCGTTACACTACTCCCCTCCTTTTGAGTTGCCGCCCCGGCAACTCCTAGTCCACCCTAAGATGTGCCACGGTCCATCATTCTAAAATCCGTCTAATATTGATTAACCTACACTGTTCCGATATTCATCCAAGTCCACAAGGAAAACCATGGCAGAAAACCTTGGGAAGAACAGTGTTCACAAATCTACATAATCTCATTTTGTCCTAAACTCTTTTTCTGTCAAGTCCGAGCTAAATAATTCCATTTTGTCCTATACCGGTCTTGTCTATTTCAGCTCGAATTATGTCTTAAGTACTTCATGTACTACATAATTAATTCTATTTCTTTTTATTTGATCTTCGTTAATTTCTGGATTCGGAAGGATTCCAGCAGGAAGGTTTTCCATCATCTCACAGGATCTTGACAATAGATCTGCGATACACAAATTAATCGCGCAGAATTCTGCAAATACTAGTTACATCTTTCACAATTCAATGATTATTCTCTCTCTCCCTTTTTCCCAATTCTCATGTCGACATTTTTTCGACCTCAAATGAATCAATTCATCCAATTGATTCCACAATGATACGACTTCATACACGTAGATCTGGAAAGATTTTTCTACACAAAATTATCGGTCACTGTTCGAAACCTCTCATTGGCCAACAGTACCCCGATCTGTAACTCTGTCACTCAGGCCCAGCAGTTACCACATAAACAGAATTCTCCGGAAACCCTCCAGGACGCTTTTTACCTCAATCCAAAAAGTCGTCCAAGGCTCCAGCCAAGCAATTCTCTATACTTTCCAGGTCTCTAACAACACTAATATTCACATAGAAATATTTCTATTCTAACCGAACAACGACTTGACTTTCGATCATCTTGACCGACAACACGAGAGAGAAGAATCACTAATTTTCAAATATGTTTTTACAAATATCTCAATAAAAATAGTACGTATTTTTTTTATTTGCCTGTGTAGTCCTTCGTAGCTCAATCCGACCGTTCTTCTATCCATCCCGACTAACTTCTTTTATCGTCAATACAGAGCATCATCGAGATCTCAATTTTCGTATGCATTTCTTCCTTTATCTTTTTTTTTTGGAAGCCATCGAGACTTCAATTTTCATTTCGATCCGTCCCCATGCGAGAATCATCGAGATTCTCAATTTTGATTTCGTTTCTTCGTTTTGTGAGAGCCATCGAGGTTCTCAATTTTGTTTTCGTCTTTTTATAAAGTGAGGGCCATCGAGGTCCTCAATTGTATTAAATAATCCTGTGTCGTTTCACTTTCACTCGCGAATAACCGAATAAAAAAAATTATTTTCCTTCGTGGATTGCAACGACGAATCCCACTTCTGACACCAATGTAACGACCGAGCGAAATAACAACGCGATATATTTGGTTGTGGGGCGGATATTATTAGTTATAATGTACTTTAGTTATCTTATTCACGATCTGTCACGTGTGTTCTCTTTGATAGTCCGATCCAGACTCTCTGTCATGACGATCGATATCCTATCGATCGTCCGTACGTTCGTCTATTGTCAATCCTCACTAATATCGTGTGTCTCAACGAATAGTCAACTGCATATTCGTTACAATATATACATGCTATTTTCGGGATGGTCACGTTGTTCTCTGGAACTCGTACCACATATACCCGGCGTCTAAAATTAAAAGGTATTTTTAACCAAATTTACAGGGTGTACAGAATATACCAAATTTACGACTACTGCTACTGCTACTACTACTACTAGTGTTACTTATTCTATGTACCCGTACGGTAACGAATCGTAGTCACCCCATCGTCGCCTTTTGACGAAGACGGGCTTGCACGTTTTCTTTTCGGGCCTCGTGATAACCTGACGATAAGCGTCTCGTCTTATGGAGTTAAAATTTACGGTTATACTTGTACCAGGTTCGCGAATAAGTCTGCAGATAGGTTCAAAGTTGATCTTCTGTCCATTTTTATAATTTAGACCAATGCCTTTAACTTTGCATGAAGCTATTTCTCTACCATCGGGGGTTTGAACCATATATCCGTAAAATTTAGGCCCCCCTGAGATGAAGCGCTTAATAAAACTACCACTACCATAGTCGCATAGTTCATCGGTCATGTCGCCGAGGAGATTTTCAAGTGGAGGCTTATACGTGTTATCATCTACGCCGCTATCAATATATATACACGAATCGGTATCGTCGTAGAGGACACGTTTGTCAAGCTGCTCGAGGTACGAGTACAGCTTCAAGCGAGCCTGAGCCGTTGTGTACGCTGCGATCACAACGTTCACGTGAGGGTTTATTTCGGAGCTTTCACCAGTTTTCTGCCAGGAAACGTACATTATATCGTCATTGACCGTTATAATATTGTTAACCTCGCAGCTCTGGTCTCACAAGAGCTCCAGAAGCCTTTGCGTCGCGACTACCTCGAGATGTCTTTCCCCACACGCGTTGGCCTAGCCCAACACGAGCGATGGGCCCATCCGGTTATACGTAATAACAAACGAACAGCGGAAGCGGAAAGGCAGCGAGGTAGGCCCGGGCGGGTAAGCGATCTATGGAGCGACGACGAAGACGCGCGTCTCCAGGATCTAAGCCGAGAACTGGCCCGAGAGAGGCACATAAATAAAGCCTTAGAGCCTCATTTCCCGGGTAAAACTGCTAAACAAATATCAGATAGAAGAAGGCTGCTCGGTTTGACCGGTGCCCAGCAAGAGCCCGAAGAGGCCGAAGAGGAAAGAGAAGAAGCCCCTGACGAGAGGGCCGCGCAAAGACAAGATGAAGGTATAGAAGAAAACGAAGAGGAAGTTTTTGAGAACGCCGAAGACGAGGCGGTAGTCCCAGAAGAAGAAGGCGAGGAAAACGCAGGCCAAGACGAATATCTGGAGGCTGAAAACGCTGGCGAGGCACTAGAACTCGGCAACAACGAAAATGAGAGGATACAAGAAATAACCGAACAGGTTCCACCGGACGATGAGCGACGTTGGAGGGAACATATGAAAGCACAAGTCGAGAGCCTATCGGTAGAACCGGGTCAAGGGATGAAGGAGGCGGAAGAAACGCTGACCAGAATCTGGGAGGAACACCAAGAATCCGGCGAAGAACTCGGTAGAGCGGTAGACACGTTCATCGCGAGCACGCTCATCCCGACGCTAATAGCGGGAAACGAGGATGACGATAGTGAGGAAGCTGAACCTCGAAGGTCGAACCGTGAACACGGGAGAAGGCCGAATCACTACCAGCGAAAAAGAGTTGGGTATGCGAGATGCCAGGAGCTGTTCAACAATTGCCCAAAGCGACTGGCGGATGCTGCAGTAAGTGGGAAACTCGACTTTATGGATTTCCACCAAGACACCGTAAAGGCACAAGACGTAGAGAATTTGTACACGCAGCTATGGGGCTCGCGGCCTCAGGTCACGCACAGATGCCAGCAGAATGCCCAACTCTCACCGACGGTATTTACACCGATAACAGCAGAGGATGTAGAGAAGCGCATCACTAAAATTGCTTCGAACTCGGCAGCAGGGCCCGACCGAATTAAAAAGGCGAATCTCCGAAAAGGAGGAATAGCTACACTGCTAGCGAAACTCTTCAATATTCTAGTAATAGCACAGCATTATCCCGAACCATGGAAGGCGAATCGCACAACTCTCATACCCAAATCGGGTAAAGATGGGAGGGTCGTGAAAAACTGGCGCCTGATAACGATCGGCTCCATGTTGGGACGAATCTTCTCTGCAGTAGTAGACAAGAAAATACGAAGCTTCACGACACAAGACGCACGACAAAAAGGCTTTACAGCAGACGATGGCTGTAAGCAAAACACAATGCTACTCAGGGAAGCAGTGAAAATAATGAAAGAAGAGGACGGCGGAATTGCAACCATCGTGGACATTTCGAAAGCCTTTGACACGGTTCCCCACGAGATGATCGGGGGAGGTCTTAGGAGAAAAGCGGTGCCCCAGCACATTGTAGGCTTAATCGAAAAAATGTACACGGGATGCAAGACGGAGATAAAAACAGAAGAAAGGCCAGTGAGCATCGAACTAAAGAGAGATGTGAAGCAAGGGGATCCGCTGTCGCCCCTGCTCTTCAACCTCGCCGTCAGTCTTTGGCAGGTTTTCTCGTTGTCCGAATTTACCCCAAAATGAATTTAAGCAAAGTTTTGCAACCGACCGTAACCCCGGATTTTTTTTTATTCGCTTACGATCCAGGTGCACACCCTCGGCGTCGAGAAAACTCGCAACGTACGCTTCTTTGCTCTCGTCCGTTGTACATTCGTTTGGTCAGCCGCTAGCTTCCAGTTTTATCTTGAGCCATAAATTGATATAGCCTTCAAAGAGCCCTGACGTTTGGCTAGTTTTGTCGTACTGCTCGACTGGGTCATGCCGGATCTCTTGTACGTTGAGGATCTTGTAGCCTTTCTCGATCGCTTTTTGGAGCTCGCACGATACCCTGGTGCGCTGGAATGTTCTATTATCCTCGCTATCGTGGGTGCAAGGCCCTTGACACATCTCCTCGCAGCATGTTCGACATAATGCGGACATTAATCGATTGTACATACGAACGGCGAGTACCGGATGATAGAGATCACGAGGTGGTAACATTGTGCATCGCACGAGGCCCTCCACTCTACTCAGATCGTTTTCAGCACCGATTATCTGATGCACAGAGTCGGCCGTATATACCGTAGGATGGCCAACAGGGTAGCGACCGTACTTGCAGAGGTACGGATATAGAGAACAAACATCGACGTATTGAATTTTCTCATGGCCTGTGGTCTCGCAATAGCTTCGCGTATTTCCCGTACGTCCCCCAAAAAACGTGTCGCGCGAATTAAGAGGCTAATCTACAAGAATTGGATGTCCGTTTACCGTGTCCTTAATAAGAGGATTTTCCCTTTTCAGTCGCGCGTACTCACACTCCCAGATCTCATGAAGGGTATATCCTAATGATTTTATACGGGTTGATGTGTTCAACGTGCGGATAAGACGATCGTTTATCGTGCTACCGTAAAACTCTTCCTCGCGCTTACGCGGGTCGGTATAACATTTGTCACAACCGTGGGAAAAACATCCATGAAATTGTAACACGTGCTGCACACCGTCGTCCGTGCGTATGTAACCATCAACACGCGTACCGTCAACTACCTTGTACTCGCGACCCCTCCCCGCATGGTCGATTTGCTTACCCCAAGTGTGTTCACACCATAGGAACCACTCGATTGCTATTTCCGACTATCTATCACCCCGACGATACCCATTTCGAGGCAAAACGGAAATTTTGTCTTCCTTCAAAAACTTTCGTCGAAAAACCTTGTTGCATGCGGAGGCTATGGTCACTGCTTCGGTAAACGGACATACCTCACCGCAATCTACAAAGATTTGACGAAACGCGGTGCATGCTTTCCGAAGAATCGTCACATCCGTTTTGCAGTATGCGATGATCTCTTTTTGAAAATCGAACTCGTATTCTTCGCGACGCATTTTCTCGTACCACTGCAGAAATTCTTTGCGATCCGACACCAACATAGTATCGGGAGTGTAGTCTGCGAGAGGCGGTAAAGGATCCTTGTAATGCTCGTTTTCCACTCTATTGAAGAGATGCGGAAACAGACCTTTGAAAACACCTTCTCCTAAGCCAAAGGATTTTGGAAGTTTACTGAGAGGCATATGAAAATAATTTAAACTATCAATGAATCTAACCCCTTTAAGCCGCATCTCCATAATACTTGTACCGTTCGTAATTAATCGCGGTGTCTCGTGTTTTTCCTCGACAATGTACTTTAAAATGAATTGGGCGTCGAAACCCTTTGCGTTATGGGCTATGCAGGTAACAGCATCGACATCTGACCTGTCCATTAGCACGTACGCTACGAATCTCGCGAGAGCATTTTCTTTGAATATTTTTTCACCGTGGGGGCCGCACAGATTACACTCCCAAGCGTCATCAGTTATGTCTATGCACTGTGTGCAGCGCTGCTCGCTTACACACAGATTTACGTCGTGACAATAGACGTTGTTTACCCCCGCGATCTCACGTTCCTGCCTCGTCTCGAAATCGTAAAAAATAAACAACGTAGTCCGTTCCGGCACCTTTGGTATTCGCAGCGCGGGCATAAAGCATTGATTTTCGGGCCTAGTCACGTTGCATGTTTTACAAAAAAAGTGCCCACACTCATGGCTTCTCCGATCCTTTTTGTAGATCGGCCTCAAACACGTTCTACATGTTTGTAGCATATCACACAAGCGAGATCGTGTACCATGCGAGCCCACTTCTTTGTGGTGTCGTAGACACTCCTCACCCCGAAAGAAACGCCAACAGTCGTTGCAACGAATTTTTTGGGCATCAGAGTCGCACGGTGGACTAATCTTGCAGCATGGGCACTTGTGACTGCAACGATGCGCTACAACGCTACTGTACCCTAGCCCGCAGGGTGTGCAGAAAAACGATCCGCCGGCTGCTTGCGCAAGATTCAAAATTAAACCGTAATGCGCTCCGTCGAGCAAAAGATAGATTTTATGCAAAACTTTTGGGTGATAGCTTAACACCGTGTTGGTACCGTTAAAGACGGCTGGCTCACTACTACCGAGAGTCTCGCGTTCAAACATAATTAACGCGATCCCTTCTCGGGCAAGCAGTCGCTGGAACGCCTGAAGCTCCGGTATACCACAACCAGTTTCCGGCACCTCTACAGCCGCATCTCGACATAAATCTTTTGCTAGGCTTTCCTGCAGCGCCGACCTACCTCTATGGACATTGTCCCACAATTTCTGTAGGTCACCGTCGCGTACCGCGCCGAGTTTTGCGTAAACGTCACCCACTACGATTGCTCGCGGTAGGCAGAGTTTATCCCTATTTTTGAACTCGATGACCGATTTTTTCGCCCAAAACGCGGCTCCACTCAAATTTTTTTTCGCCCGGCCCAGTCCTACAGGCATTGCAACTATATTTGACTCGATTGTAAACGAATCGTCGATGCAAAACCCTGATGCACTCTGCGAGACACTACTGATCACGCCAAATAAGTGTTCAAAATTAAAATCGGCGACCGGCCTATAAGAGTTTCCGGCTGGACCCCCTGTGAACGCGTTTGACCGAAATTGCACCCCCACCATGTCCGTCGGCTCGCAGCCACTCACAATGAGTGCATGTAACTCGCGCATCGCGTCCTCTAACCATTCTACAAGGTTCACCGTCGCTGGTGGCTCGCGAATTCTTACGGTTAATACTACACCGTTTGTTTTAAATTTATTAAAATACCGACTAGTCTCGACGCGGTGGATGATTTTTGACTCACCCTGGGGCATATTGTCGTCATAGAGTTCCGGGTAAATTCCCGGAGGAAACACCTCATGGAGGTGCTCCAGGTCCGCGGCACGATCTCCGGGCTGCGACGCTATCGAGGGCACGAGGCTGCTCGATGAATGTCCGCGGGTGTCTTCAGCGCCGTCTTCTTTTTCTCCAGCGCTGCCAAACATATCCCCTTCTGATGAGAGCGTTCGACTTTGCGTCGAAGTCTCGTCGATGGTCTCGTTGGTCTCGTCGAGTATATCGCCGAATCTCCCAGCACCATACTGGGTGGAGGTGGCTAGCGGGGTTGTAGGCTCCTCAAACGACCCTTCGAGCGTAGGGGCCTCGATGACGGAGTCAGAGGCTGACTTCCCGGGCGCCTCCTCCTCAGTCCCTGCTCACGGGCCCACTCGCGGATCCACGCTGTGGAGTTATTCCCACTCGCCCCCGCCTCATCGTCCTTCTCTTTCTCCTGGTCCGTCTCCGCGACCAGACACATTGATACTGAAACAGAAAAATTACTAGAATTCAATAGGTTTTATCATTTTTATATAATTTATTTATTTTTTCATTGCTTTACCTTCGTCGGCCCAGTTAACGCTCTGGGTTTCTAACACCGCGTGCGCATCAAGATGCCTTTGAACGGCGAGCTTCGTGGCTGTATTCTTACGGTTAATACGGCTGTATTCGCCTCCGTGTTGCTCTCATCGACTAGGGTCATTAAAACTGTGGACAATACATAATATTAAAATTAATATATATAAATAATTACATCGAGAAGCATCACGATATATGTTGTACTTCCTACCTTCGTTATCCCAATCGACCACCGCAGCTTCGGCCAGGGCCCGGGCGTCCTCCAGCTGCTGATCAGCCTGTTTCTGGACTGTAAAAGACACCGTTAATAAAATAAAAAATTGATAACATTTTTGAAATGTTATAATTAAATTTTACACTTACCAAGCTCTGCAAGTTCCGAGGCTAAAGCAATTGCCTCGCTTGACGTCGCATACGGGGAATTCTTCACCCGCACCCACGCCGTCTGTAGCGTCGCACAGCACCCGGCGAATTTTCCCGCACTGGCGAGACGTAGGATCTTACGAACCGTTAAATGGTTCATAAGAGCTCTGAGCCGCCTGCCGAGTGCTGCACCACGAAATCCTCGCATTTCGCGATCACCAGATTTTTCCAACAGAAACTTCACAACTTCTGTTGGGTCGGTGGACAGGCACCACCTCACTGATCACAGCACGTACAACACGGCCCGTCATTTTCACGGGGAGAAACACGGTGTATCAAAAACAGGAACCCTTCGAAACGTTACGCTCAGTGACCTAGACGTAACAGTGGAGTTTTTCGTGAAAAACGCTCGTCTTATAGATGTACCCTTCTACCTCCACCTCCAGCCACAGACGCCATTCTCTTAATCGGGAAACTCTCCGAGAGCTATTTGCTGTTAAGACTTGCACTTCCGATAAATTTTACTGCTTCTTAGTATCAGCGCGAAAAGTCCTACCGACCTGCGAGATTTTCCGGTGGCTTAGTTCCGATAATATCGTTTGCTACCTCATTAGCACCGTACTCAGGTTTGAGGGGCTACTTTGACAGTGACAAGTGCTCAGCGCTCGCGACGACATTCCATCGGCGGGGGCGGTCAGTCGGTCGTAAAGTGGCCCGCCGCCGCTTCCTGCTATCACTGACATGCATCTCGAGAAACTTTTACGACTTTTTTTTTGTGCAACTGTGCGGGGTAAACGGTATCAGAGGTCGACGGGGCTGCTATTATGAAAAAATTTCAGTAAGTGCAGTCACGAGCCATTATGAAAAATTTCGATAAGTGCCGTCACGAGCCTCGTCTACCGCGGCGTATACGCATCTTCCGCCCCCCTCCGAGATATCTTTACAACTTGCGCATACCCCAGTGAGATAAACAGCTTCCTGTGCGAACTCAGAGTCCTGCGGGCGTAATATTTTTGAAAACTCGAGCGTAAGAGGCCGGTAATGCGAAAGCCTAATAGGGAGAAAATTCCCTGTTGCATTATTTTTAGAACGAACGAAGAAAACCCTGCATATGGTGCATCATCCTACGGGCAACGAATAAAAATAACACTCTACGAGGATTCTCGTAACACTTTGACAAATTCTTTTGTTACGAGCCCCATATACTTTTCTACAGACGCCAGGGCGGCGCCAGGGTGCTTTTCTACAGCCCCCCACTATCCTTCCTCCTCCAAAATTACACCTTCTTCATATCAACGATACTCGCCGACTTGGCTCATTACGGCTCTGAAGCTCAGAGAGTGAAGTCGATCTCCCTTGAATATACTTCAAATTACAAAACAATGGACAGGTTTGACTCTGTTATAAATAACCAGCGCGTACCAAAACGTCCTCGTATAGACGAAGAAACCTCTTCCGCGACTGTTAATACGTCGCGACCTCTGAGCAGAGCCATGCTATCACCCACGACATACGACTTGAACGCTTCGTGCAGCAAGCTGGCTACAATCGGTATTGAGCTAATAAACAACGAAGATTTTGCAGTGGCTGTAAAGTTCTCCAGCCGTAATTCCGGTACAATCTCTATCAGTATTGCCGAGTGGCGGGACTTATCCAGCCAGATGAATGCAATTACATACTGGTTCGACGATGAGCAGGGGGTAGACACGGAACACGGCTCCACGCACATACAGACAACGGGCCGCCTATCTGTGCGTCTCACAACGGCTTACCATGAGAAGGCTATTACCCTGAATCTCAAAGACGGCAGTGAACCAGTGAAAAAAGTTGCAAGAAAACTGTTCCCGCCTGAAATCATCAAGCAGCGGAAAACATTTGAAGGTGTAAAGATGCTGAGGCCCTGCATTAACCACCGAATCCTGCTGCTTTCGGATGAACTACAGCTTGTACGCGAAGTTAGCGATGCACTGATCGTAAAAATCTATACGCAGCTTAGACAGAAGTTCCCTACTACAGCGAGTGGCCACCAATATGGACTTTATGAAAAACAAGTCTTAGCCATAGGGCTGGACACTATTCAAACTGTATACGGTGCAGTGGATAGAAAACGCTATTTAATTGCCGCTGAGTTACTATGTCTTCACCATGAATATATTTTTCGTAAAGTGACGAATCGCGTAGAAGAAGAAGAATCGATAGCAATAGAGCCACAGCACTAGCCTTAGAAAAACTACAATTGTAAAACAAGATTCGATAACTATATATCTATATATGTACACCATTGGTTCAAGAATATTAAAATAAAAAAGGATTAAGACAATTTTTCTCTATCACTTACCTTCCACCCGAACTAGTCTCGCTTATTTTCGAAGTTTCGGACAGAATAATACAAATTAAAATTTTTTTAAAATTAAAAAATTTTAAAATGCTAGATGAGGGTTTTGAACCATACTCCCCCTTGGGGAAAGACAGCGCTTCATGCCGTCGCCTTAACCGCAAGGCCAATCTGGCATATGCATTTTCTTGTGCGTCATAATTCTGGTATTCGGGAAAAAAAAAAAATGTCCAAAGCGAGGCTTGAACCTGCGACACACAGGCGTCGATGATAACGCTGGCCTTGGGTTCACGCTCACGGCTCCCCACCATAGACCTTCGGCCCAGCGTTGACTCGGCATAGTACGCGAAACCTCCACTATGGGACCTTGGCGCACCAGGCGCATACACACCTACACCCACGCGTTTGCATCCCCGTCGTCAACGCAGCATCTCATTCTAACCCATCCCCACCCTAGCTGCCTCCCACGCGATCATCCTCGCACCATCCTCACTCGGTCCTCACGCCCCCACGAGTGACGCGCGAGTTTCGTGGCGTACGCGCATCGTCCATTTCAGGTGCATCTTGTTCCCAGCATAAGTAGACTGCCAAAGTACCATTTTCGAAATCAATTATCTTCATCAAAATACCATCAATTCTATTGGTCTAGGAGCGTTTCGTATTCAGCTTTTGATTGTCTTCACAAACATCCACTCAAAATATATTTTTATAAAAAAATCGAAAAAAACTTATTTCCTTCTTAAAAAGTATGCGTCTTGCGACGAAACCGTTTGCGCCACCGAAGAGGGCATGAAAAATCGTTCGAGATCCACTTCTCACCCGACACAAAATCACTTCGGAAATACGCTTAAAAACAGGTGCCCATCTTATAACTGTCACCCTGTATACTATAATTTATTCAAATCCTACACATTTTCACACGTGATTACACAAAAGCAAACAAAATAAAACTTCTCGAGGGAACTTGAAATGTTGAACGTACTTTCTTGTAAACAGCTGAGTAGGCTATGGTAAAAAAATAGACGTAGAGGGATCGACATGCAAACGTAATTGACAGTGTTTTGCATTACCACATTTTTTTATCTTTTGCAATTTGGAAATTTATTGAAATTGGACATAGCTAGTTTTTGTATACGACATTTCTCGATTATAGTGTACGTAAAAATGTAAAATCTTACCGCCGCTTCGATAACGGCTCCGGTGGATTCGTCCAGTTTGGGAATCCGTATGTTATACAAGGCAGAACTTCCCGCCGATATAAATATGATAAACACAATCGCACTCTTATTCAACATCGTGGTGCTTGTATTATAAGAACACGACGATATGGCACCGCGATGCAATGGACACGGTAGTCGAAGACCAAATATTTGCGCTAAGCTTGGATGCGCCCGTATTATATGTATTTTGCTTATGGGGACACAGCAAAGTATTTACGACCAAAGTAAACACGCATAGAATATTGTACCTACGATTTTATAGGGTACAAATATAATTTCACATGCAATTCACGATCGCATGCGATGGTTGCGATGTCGCGTAGAATCGTTGGAAAAACAACGGCGCGTGTTAAAATACGTGTCAGCTTTTTTAACGATAAAAAACGTAAACATAAAACGTCGCTGTCGTTCGGTCGATATTTCAACGAACTGTCACTAAAGTTTGTTAAATTATTTATTGTGTCGGAACAACGAAATGACTTGGGCATACAAAAATTGGTCATTTTTCTTTAGTAGCGTCATTACAGTTGCATACATTAAATTTCCTTCTAGAATTCGATAGAATCATCTGCGTTAACGATTTGTGGAGAATTATTCTTTTTTTTTTTTCAATTGAAAAGAAGATCTTTGTTTATTATTTTTTGTGATTCATTGTTATGAATATTTAACGGCTATGCGCCACTCATCACGTGCTGACACTTTTACCTATGGTCTTGCTGGGTAATGGCGGTAGTGATTCGCGGAAAAATTCCTGATATCTTCTATTACGAATATCGTCGATAATCTGGGGCGGGGTCGAGGGAAAACACACTCGAACTGTTGCAAAACGGCACGACCATCGGTGAATTAACACCCGCGATATCTCGTACAATTTTCCACGGACAAGTTTCGGTAATTCACGCTCGATCTCACGCACACGTGCACTCCGGGAGGGATCTCGATCAAAGCTGCCTGTCTTTTCGTTCGTGCTGTCTCTCTCGGTCTTCTTCTCCGTCAAGTAGCGTCGTGGGGGTCTCGGCGGACGAGAGAGTTCGATACTCAGCGTCAGTCGATCACTCGAACGATTGACGGGTCGTTGCGCAAAAGGGCGGTAGCTGGGCTGTTAGATCGTCGCTCAATATTCCCGAGCATCTCCCTCTACTGTCTCTCTCGCCCTCTCGCCTTCGTTGTCGTCTGGCGGGGCGTGGGTCTTCCTTCTTCGACGTTGTGGTGCGGGGGGGGGGGGGGGGGGGGGGGGGGGGGGGGTCGCGGAAACTATACTACTCTTAAGTCTACCTATCTAACGTGGCGAGTAGCGGGCTCAAGTCGAGATTTGCGAGGGCTCTGTAGTGTAATAAAGTATTATTTTTCTTTTAGTATTGCAATTTCACAAAATCGATGGAACTGGAGATCATATATTTTTTTTTACATATCAAACAATTTTGCTCGATCGCGGCGCACGCATCGATCTCATTCTTCATTTATATTTATATTTTCACACACATATTCCTCGTATCTCAATACAAATCACACATATAATTCGCGAGACAATATACATAGACATAGGCATACACCGAGGCGTTCGGCCCGATTAAACGACGAGACCGAACTTAATTTTTTGGCGGCCGTTGAATCCCACTCGTATGGAAGAGGGTGGCTCGCCCCTGCGCCTATCACGTCCGCGGGTTCGCCGCGCACTCGACGCCGTGTTTCATGACACGTCTTGTGCTTGCCTCGATGCGAAATCGAGGAAGATAAATAATTTTATTAGGATCTTTCTTAAAGAGTCTTAAAGAGTCTGTCTTAAAGAGTTAGAACTCCAACACCAAGAATAAGGTTGTTCAATTACAAAGTTTATTAGATCATTCGTTACAGACGAGTTTTACAAGATGAGTCTACGCTGTCCCTTCAGAAGACAACCTCTCAGTTCAAGCGATGGAATTAGACTGACTAATGTTCGATTCGCAGTTGGGGGCCGTGAATCGAAATATTCGCATTTTCGCAATCGCGGAAAAGCCCAGCGATAGCCTCTTGCTGCGCTCGCAGTTGCGTATGCGTTCGCACTTTTCGTTGCTACGTGCATCGAAGTGCGAGTTCATTCGCCTTTGCTTCGTTTGCAAATTCTTGCGAGTTCGCTGCTCGCTTCTTATCGCTCGAATTCTGAATATGCCCTTTTCGCGGTATAACACACGGAACACCGCGATAATACGCGGTGGATAAAGCAGATTCTATATAACTGGACAAATAACGTCGGCGCGAATGAACGAGCCGTTAAACACTTCCTTCCCCACGAATAAATTAATAGTAATATAGATGTAAATAAATATTGTAGTTGTTTAAGAATGCTCATACAATCACTTTTAAACTGTAACTCGGCTTCTCGCTCTTCGCTTTGGGTACAATAAAACAATCTCGAAACTTCCTTACTTACTCTTGAATCTTGAAGAGCATTCACAACATGCCAAGCTCTCAGGAAAAAGGAAATAGTATCGAACACGGCTGGCAAGCCACATGTATCTTCTTTGTTCTTAAATTCCAATAGAGAAAGCTTGGTCACTTTTAAATATCTTTTGTAACGGAGCGTGACTTTACTTCGAGTTCTCGGATTCTAGCAATAAAAACCGAAGGAAACTAATCTCAAGTATCGGTTGCCCTCAAGTATCCCTGCCAGCAGCGAGTGGGACCGACGAGCTCATATTACGCTTGCCAGACGCCAGCCCTACAATATCCGAAAAACCTAGTACACAAAAGAAGGTCCTCGCGTGGGGCCCAAAAACAGAGTGGGGAGGCTTGTTTGCGACTTTGAAGCCTCCCTCGAAAAACTAGAAGGGCAGTCTTAGAAAAATGACAATTGAGTACGGCCGCAAATTATACGAGTGTCTTACACGTCTCTCGTCTTGTTAAATATAAGACTTAGAATATCTTCTATCACCGTATCGTATCATTGTACCACTAATATTGTGTTTCGCCGTACATTACATCGTGTTTCAATATCAATATATATGTTGTGACGAGGCACTGCGAGCCTCGCAGCCACGTGCTAGCGCGTTAGCTACAGTTAGGGATCGCTGCTCGAGCCAAAGGTCGATGCGAGATATATATAAGGCCGAGTAACTGCCGTGCGCGAGAATTATATTATTCCAGAGAATATTCGGCAACCCCGCGGCAAAGGGAGATGGCGACAGCGTGAAGTAGAAGCGACGAGATGGATCGACGGCGTCGTCCGTCGATAGTTCGCGACGATCCTTCCCCCACTCCTGCTTGGCGCGCGTGGACAGGAGCCGAGCGACGCCGGTTACCGCTAAGACGAGAGAGATCGCTTTGGGCTATCGAACGAGAGAGAGCTCGAAGATTAGCCGTAGTCTTAGCGAGACGATAGATAAGAGTAGAATAGTCTGAAGCTCAGCGTTGAGCATATTTCGAATCAATTAGAAGGTATCGAATAGTTGAGTCCTGCGTTTTGTCGAGTCGGCGCTTAGGTCGTCGGGAGGATTACCGGCGTGAGAAGCACGAGGCTATCGAGACGAAAGATTCCGCTGAGCGAACGGGTTGAAGCCGATCGAGGAAATCCGAGGGAGTTCGGAGATTGAGTTCACGCATCGACGTCGACGATAGGTAAATTGTACAGGTAGAAGCACGCTGTGCTATTCTCTCCTTTGGCTTATAACGCTGAGCGTATCTCGCCGCGTGGTAAAATTTTCTCGTGCAGAGTTCCTCGGCCGTGCCGGCTTCCCCGGTGTACACAGCTATTTCTCTCTTTATCGTTAGGATTATTCGCGCGTAGAGTTTAAGAGGCGATGTTGTTCCGCGCTTGAAATCCGCGTAATTAGTCCGTGATTAATTATTATTGCATTTATTGTTTAATTTCTTCGGTCAATTATTGTTATTATTGTTGTTCCGCAAATTCATCTACTTTGAGTAAAATATATTCTTTTGCTATTTTTGGTTATTTGAAAGATTTGCGGTGGTTTATTTCTGTAATTACGCTCGCCCGAACTGCACCCTGAATTTTGGTGAAATTATTAAGGACAAGGTAAGGAAACATCAAACCTTGGTAGTGAGGTACGAATACACTACCTGGCGCCTAACGAGCATCGAAGAGGATTCCCTTTCGCGGAGGCGAAAGGACTAACAGTAACACAAGGGCTTCATTATTTGTTGTACGATTGCGCGATTCCGGGCCGAGCTTCCGACGGCTCGGAGTGGCCCGTCACAATATATATATATTGTAACGTTTCGAGATTTCAATAAAGGGATTTATTAAAATCTCGAACTCAGGATTTTTTAGATCCTCTTTTTTCTTGCGGAAAGAATAGAGTTCGTACTCTGGACTGGCTAGATATTGTGAGGAAGGAATTCGATCCTCTAATTTCTTCCGCACTTGCAATTCGGAGACCAAAGATCAACCCGACGATCAAGGAGGAGTACTCTCATCCGATCTAGGAATAGGGAGAAGCTTAGACGAGACATGACACAGTTTAACGTTTAGTAAGCTGGGTGAGCTTACGAGTCACGAGTGTATTTTGAGCTATCGTACAATCGTGGAGAACCAAACCATAAATATGACGAACAAAACGTAAGCCTGGGCTATGCTTGGAGAAAATGTGTGACTGCGAGTCGAGTGACCGCGAGTCACACTTCAAAAGATCAGAGATCGACGCATGAGAGCGAGATACTCGTGACAGATTGATTGTGTGTGTTTTTGGATATTGGAAGGGGGGACCAGATCGATGGGAAGGTGGAAACTAATAGTCACTCCGGCGCGCTTTCGCTCACGCGAAATCGCCGACGTTTGGCCATCTAGCGGCCAAACGGGAGGAACTACCAGGGGGTAGGGTCGTCCCGTTACAATATAATTCCATGACTCGTGTATTAAATCATTTGACGAAACATTCAAAATAAATCCTTCCCGGCACTTCAGGAGCGAATTTCAATTCGCCGCGGCAACAACCAATCACATCCAGCAGCAGTAGCTCATAGAGAGCCAATCAACGTTACTCTACAAAAGTCACGGCATTAGGCCGTAACACACCGAGATATCGCGCGACAGTTTTCTTCTCTCTTGGGGAATCCTTCGCTCCGCCTCGAGCGAGATGTGACGAATTCTTTACCGCTGAATTAACCCAACCACCCTGTTGAGACGATGTGATATCGTGAATATTCGGTTTTTTGGCGAAGGCTCGGCCCCGACCGACCGCGGCTGTTTCGCTCGTGGTCGTGCATTCATTTCATGACGTGATTACCCTTATTGATGCGCGTAGCTCGCGTGTACATTTTATTCGTCGCACAAACAAAATACTAAAACATCCCGACAAAGTCGGTGGATAACGTGGATGATAACTTTTCGGAGAGTCTTGAATGAGACGTGTCGAGGTACGCGACAGTTTTTTTGCGCGTGTACTCGCGTATGCGATCGTCGGACGACTGGGGAGAATAAAGTGATCCCTTCCGTGACGTCACGCGCGCACAGCGTGGCGTTGTCGCGCGGGCGAGCCCCGGCGACGAACCATCGATACGCAATCGATATCTTTTGTGGTTTCGAGGTGCGAGGGCAGCACGGGGCCCTACAGTAGCGATGCTACATCGTCACAATATTAACAATACAGGATGGTTCCGACCGGCACTAAAGTATTATAAAGATGATTTAAGGGGGTTCAGTCACCTAAAAAATGAAAAACAATTTTTTTTTGTATCTATACGTGAAAATGAAAAGTGAGTTTCACACTCAAAAAGTACAGGGTGTATAAAAATGATGTGTCGCCACTAGGCGCATCCCATTCTCCAGCTCATGTTCGGCGAAGATCAATTAAAATATGGACCCGCAAAATTGACCTTGACCCTGAAATTCAAGGTCAAATTTTTTTATTGGCTTAAAAAATTCGTCTCAAAAAAAGGAACAAAAGTCGCAAGGGAACCATGGGTTGGAGATGCGTCCTTACACCTCAAAAGGCAACGTCAAGTCAAAAAAATATCAAAATAGTGCAAATTATCTCGATTTTAGCGATAGTTGTTGTCATCTCGATTCCTGGGGCACATCGGGCGTGTGTGAGGGTGCACAAGTTGTATAAACATATTAATTGTCGGAAGACATCAGCGAAGTCCACGAAATCAGCGAAGTCAAAGTCTCGAGCCATCGTTATCGAAGTCTTTGTCGTCGCAGTCTCCGCAATTTTTGTCATAGTCGAAGTCTTTGTCGTCGCATTCTTGGGCATCTTTATAGGAGTCGAAGTCTTTGTCGCCGCAGTCTTGATCATCTTTGCGGTTGTCGAAGTTTTTGTCGTCGAAGTCTCGAGGTACGCTATTATTGTCGAAGTCTTCGCCGTCGCAGGCTTGGTCATCTCTATCGTTGGCGAAAACTTTGTAGTCGCAGTCTCGGTAATCGTTGTCATAGTCGAAGTCCTTGTCGTCCTATTCTCGGTCATCTTTATAGAAGTAGAAGTCTTTGCCATCGCAGTCTCGATCATTTCTATAGTTATCGAAGTCTTTGTCGTCACCGTCATAGTAACATGGATCGTGGACGGCGACCACATCGTGGTCGGGGGCGAGATGGACGAGACCAACGTCTTATGTTGCGTGCTATTGATCAAGCTTTCGGAAACTTTGGCAGAGCTCGCGAAATTTATCGTCAGATGCTCCTTGATCGGACAAACGGTCGTCCTTTGAGGCCTGGAGCAATTCCAGATCGGCGTGAGTTCCAACGACTCGAGGAGCGCTTCAACGATCAGATGAGGTTTGAGGTGCAAAACGCTGGATATCGAAGAGCCGGTCGTCCTCGGGTCCATTGGCGCATCGAAGAGCGTGTCATTGCTCTTGCACGAGCTTATCCCGTCATGGGCTTACGCCGAATAGTCGCTCGCGTTGGCATAGCACACATGACGGTGCGTCGCATAATTCGCGCTGAAGGTCTACGACCGTACCGCGTCCAATATGTTCAGGCACTGCAACCTGGAGATCGCCGTGCTCGTCGTAATTTCTGCCGTTGGATGCTACGGAAACCGGAGAGAGATCCCAATTTTCTTGGACGCATTCTATTTACCGATGAGGCAAACTTCTCCAGCACGGGAATCGTGAATCGACAGGATTTACGCATCTGGGCTGAGAAGAATCCTCGTGCGATAATGGAACGAGTTAATCAGGGACGTTTTGCCGTGAACGTTTGGGCGGGTATCGTTGGGAACAACCTCGTAGGTCCAGTCTACCTCCCACTGAGATTACGCAGCCAAAATTATTTGCCATTTCTGCAGCGCGATTTAATGCCACGACTGAGGGAGGTGATTCCGCGACATGCACGCAATCGCATCTTTTTCGTGCACGATGGAGCACCACCTCATTTCGGTCTTCAAGTCCTCGCATTTCTGAACGAAGTGTTCGGATCACGTTGGATCGGTCGTAGGCCTGCTCCACATCTGTGGCCACCACGTTCTCCAGACCTAAATCCCTTGGATTTTTTTTTCTGGGGAGCACTAAAGGCTATTGTTTACAGAGAAGGACGAGCGATCAGGACGCCGGTAGATCTCAGACGCCGAATCGATGATGGAGTTGCAAGGCTGATGCGAAATCGAGAAGTCCTCGCCAGAATTTCGACCAACTTAGAGGCAAGGTTGCGGACGTGTTTGCGTAATGGTGGTCGGCATGTAGAAGCTGGGGAACAAGCCCGAATGTTGCGTGCAACTGGCCATGACGGATCAATTCTTTGGGTCCCTTGCCGCCGTCGCCGTCCACGACCGAATCAAAATTGAGGAGCGGGCTACTAAACAAACAAAACGGCCCTGTTCAGGGTCAAGGGATACCAGGCAGACAAACTCCACGTGGTGTATCTCGGGTAACGCTAAAGGCCGTTGATTATGTAACAAAGCAAATTCGAACAAGCATTTTACGCGAACTCGAATCAAGGTTCCGCTCACCGCTTGCAATTAATATTGTAACGAAATACAATTAATTAGAACCGATCCATGGCTCCACTCACCACGGAGCCCAGTAAATTCGACACGCGACAGATTTCCTCGCCCCGCCCTCCCACGTATACCTCTTTCGCGATCGCTCGGCAACGCTCACGACGACCCAACGAGAGCAGCAGCGACAACGAACGAGACGAGAGAGAGACAGGGAAACGGGACGGGAGATGTTCAAAGAAAACTTAAAAGAATACTTAAAGGGCCGGCGTCAGGAAAAACTCTTCGGGGTTGCTTAGTGGATACCTTAAAGAGTATCTCTGAATTATTTCATGATTTTATTGTAATGCTACCGATTGCTCCACGAGAGCAAACTCTTTCGATATGTTCGCCTTTTAATAAGTACGTAACGGGTCAATAAAAAGAAAAACTCTTCGCTAATGGTCGATACTCATCCATGGGAGTATGTATGATTTTTTCCAGATTTTTATTGCAGCGCTACCGGTGTTTATATGCGTATGGGGTATTTGTAATATCGTGCCGGGCGGGCGGCAGTCGGCGCGTACGCTAGCCGCTAGCTCGGCCGCCAGCTTCAGCCTCATGCACCTGCGATAAAAAAAAATACATCATTCTATCACGCGCACAACACATTTCTTTAACCGTGCGAGGTTTATTCAATAAATTTTCTCGAAAAAACGGAAATACATAACCTTATAACTATTTACTGAGTATTTCGTTCACTCAGTTGAGTGAAATATTCGGGGATATTCACGAACTGTCACTTAGAATTCACGAAATGACATTTGGAAATCGAAAACAACTGATCGTTGGTTTCCGCGTATCCTATTGCGCATCCAGGGCTCATGCATGGACGCACGGACGCAACTCACTGACAAAACGGGACATCGGACAAACGGGACATACTGAAAATTTTATTTTTATCGTGAAAGTGAGGAATTTTTGGTGTAATATCCCCATATCTCTGTATGGCGTGCACCGATCAGCTTGATTTTGGGCTCATTTTAAAGCTTATGTTGGATTTAAATGGTAGAACTATCTGTAAAATTTCGTTCCGATGTCGCGTTTTCGAGAAAAAAAATTGTCAAAGTTTAGGGAGGCACGATATTGGCGTATAAGGACACGGTAGCGCTCGACGCGCGCGGTTCACCGCGCGGACTTTTTACTTTTTAAACTACTTGGCGTCGAGACGCTACCGTGTCTCTTGATACTTGACGTCAATATGTTTCGTTCGCTTGTGAAACTCCGGGTTGCGAACGAGACGTATTGCACTCTGATTATCTACATACAGTTTCATCGGCTTCTCACGCTTCTGACCTACTCCGTTCAGCAGTTTGCGAAGCCAGATAGCCTCTTTTGCTGCCGCTGCCGCAACTGTATACTCTGATTCGGTCGTGCTCATAGGCACGACTTTTTGCCGCTGCGACGACCACGGAACAATTCCATCCGCGATGCAAAACGCGTATCCCGTGGTCGACCGAAATTAAATTCATTAAAGAGAAAAAAAAATATTTAAATAATTATTTTTATAGATTATGAAAAAATGTTTAAAAACTCACTGGGCACTGCCAAACCCGACGACTCGCTGGACCCCAAAAACGCTATTAATCCGTATAAACATCGCCAGTTTTTCTGGATGAACGTACGGAAATATTCGCGACGTTTGGGGATCACATTCCGTGTGTAAATCGCGTTCAAAACCGTGTCCAATAGCGACGCTGACAAGGCCCGGCGACGTCGATACCCTCGCCGCAAAGCTTTCGCCGGTAAGTAATATGAAAAACTACTTTTTTTTACCAAAAAAAGTAAAAAAACGTACGCCAAGTACATAAATGTTACAGAAATATTCAAATCTAGAAAACTTCATTTAAAAAAAAATCCAAAATAAAGGTAAATCACACGAGCCAAGTTCCAACAAATACTTTTTAATATCCAAGTTCAATGATAATGATTAAAAAATTGTATGATAACTGAAAAATAAAATTAAAAAAATACTTGGCACGTCCTTTCTTTTATACATGAAGTGTTTCATTTGTATTCGAGGAACGTGCCAAGTATTTTGTTAATTTTATTTTTCAGTTATCATACAATTTTTTAATCATTATCATTGACATTGGATATTCAAAAGTATTTGTTGAAACTTGGCTCGTGTGATTTACCTTTATTTTGGATTTTTTTTAAAATGAAGTTTTCTAGATCTGAATATTTCTGTAACATTTATGTACTTGGCGTACGTTTTTTTACTTTTTTTGGTAAAAAAAAGTAGTTTTTCACTGATTTTACTCATTTTTGAAAACCAGCTCGAAAACTAAAATTGGGATTGGCGGAAAGGGTCTATTGCTTCTTACTTTGACTCTCACAGCGAGACAACGAGACCGTCCGTTCCAACAATTCTCTCAACGAGAGAATTCTGCCACTCGTTACTTCAATATCTTCGACCAGAAGAAAAAAAAATCCTTAATCTTTTCTTCAATGCTCTTCAAAGAAGCACAGAAAAAATGAAAAATTTTCTTATCCGGAGAAGTAAAGCGAAAAATGGTAAAATCCTTCCGCTGCGAGAACCAAAGGAAGCGCTGGCGGAGTTGACTTATCATGAAAGTCAATGAAAGAGTTCTGTGTAATTTCTCTGTCAAGATAACCAAAGACAGAGTTATAAAAATTATTAGTCAAAGCGATGACATATTTTCTTAATACTATAACAGACCTGCCGAGGAATCTTGATTTCTACGCTATCAGCGTAGAAATGTCTGACAGCGCTTCAAGAACACAACCACACCGATCTTCGACAAAAAGATACTCTTGATCTCGAAAACAGTGAAAAAAAAAAACGAAACTGAAAAAAAATGTTGTCTTGTGTTACGTCTCAGAGGTTTACCGGCGAACGCATCGACTTGGACAATAGTCTCAGCGGTCACGCGCGCTCTCGACTTGACGACGTAATAAAGGAAATATTAAAATTTCGGGTTCGTCTCTCGAATAAGATCAAAAGATCCCGTTTTCGAGTTTAATAAATCGCGTTTATTCGTTGAACGTAGATAACGAATATTACAAATAAATCGCGATAGTTCGTGCGTGTGTGTGTGTGTGTTAATAAGTAAGAGACTCTAATTTACAATTCTAATTAAATATATCTTAATCGCGGAGGAAAGTACCCGCTCTAAAGTTGAGTCCGACCGATTAATTCAAGATTCAAAGTAAGACTGACGATCGAGTGATCGAAACTGGCCGTCGCGAGGCGGCCGAAATTGCTGATACAGCGCGGCACGCGCTGTTGCTAAGCCGGAGGTAAACTCACAATGCTGATTAGGCTGTTAGGCGAAAGAGTGAGAGTTCCGATAGAGATAGAAAGAAATTATTCCGTTCTACGTAAAGTCGCGAGCGGATATGGATTTGCGAAATCTGATATTCGGCATCCGGTCGAACGAGTCGGGCTCTTTCCTTTGCGTGAGAATATTTTTATAGCTTCCAATAAATCGTGATAAATCAAGTTCAGGAAAGTGTATAGATTAAGGGACAGGACGTAACACCTCCCCGCCTAAAAGATAGTCGATGCAACCCAATGCTTCGGCTATGATGAAGGCAATACAGCGTAGTATGTCCTGACGTGTTCGTGTCTTATTACGAGTAGTGTATAGTGTACTTAAAATTAGCCCCTTAAAAGTGTGCTGGAGAGTAACTCCTTCAAATACGTCCTTAGATAATGCTCATTTTGGGGTGGCTCGAGTAGTTCGTGGGTTTGGGCTTTTCTGTCATCTGTTGATCTGTTGCGTCGAGGTTCTTTCCCTGGTTTCTTGCTGTTCGATTATCCTGATCGGTTTTGACTATTGCTGGTCGAGGATTCCTTGGCGGTGTGAAGATAATGGTGATTATGATCGTGATGAATGTTGAGGCCATGTGATCGTTGACGCAATCGCTTCTTGCGTATGGCTTCGAGTCTGCTACTATCGAAAGTTGACTATAGTAGGGAATTAACCAAAAATTGAATTTGAAAATTTGGAGATATATATATATGTATATGATTTTTCTCTTTGTTTTTTTTTTTTTGTATTTTCCGTTTCTCTGCAAAGTTCAAGAGAAACGAAGGGAATTACGTATAAAAATTTGACTCGATGGTTTGTTTGGATTTGTGTATGTAAGTTATAGTTTACCTGATGTCCGGAGAGGTATTCCTCCCTTTTTTTTTTTTGAAAAATACTCGTTGAGCTGACGAGTTTGTTTATACTTATTATTGTGATTTAATGCATGTCGGCGTTGAACCGGCACGGGTACTGCAGCCGCATCTGTTGTGCAATTTGAGCCGGAGATAGCGGCTGGCGAAGGACGCGCGCCGTGCTATATGTGTTATCGCTCAGCGGCTGACCGATAGCGCGTTGTGTCCTTCTCGCTGGCGTCTCGCAGGTGGTCGCGATGTAGGGCGAGGTCAAAGGGAGCGGTGGAGGCTCTTGTAGTTCGACGATCTCTATTTCTGGTCGGCTGAGGTCTCTCAAATTTCGCCTGGGGTTTCGAGTGCGTTTGTTGCATTTGCACCATCCGCTCGACATTGCAAGGCTGATCTTTGAAAACAGAGAAAACTTCCAGGCTATTCCCAGAAGTATGATTAGTGACCCTAGCCCGATACCGGAGTATCCCGCGACTGTTTCGAGTCGGTGCATTCTTTTATTCACTCGTCTGTGTCTGATCAGTTCGTTAGCGCGTTTTATCACTGCTTGAAATTCGACACTTCCATCCGTAAGATCGGAATCATGATTTTTATCAGAGTCAATGGGGGTTGGAGGGTTGGAATCAGATAATAGTTCGGAAAGTTCAGTCGGATCGTTTGGGTTGAGTGTGTTAGAATCTAGCGACTTGGCGTACAGCGCGGAGATGTTCAGAGTCGTTCTCGGCGAGAATTCTGTGATAGCGAAACTCGAGATGGTGTCGGATGCCGTGATTACTGCGAAATTCGTTCTCGCTTCGCAACGGGGTTTTAAACTCAATATACCGGTCCCATTAATGGTTATTGACTTCGGGACGTGGTTTTCGCATTTTATATGGATTGTTTCTGTACTTGGGCACGAGAAAATCCATTGATTCGTCGTGTGAATTCTCGACCAGTGTGTGCGGGTGCTCATTTTGACGCGGATGTCGCACGATGCGAGGTCCGCGAATCGCGGTTCGGTGATTAATTTCACTTCGCAATCACTGTGAGAGTCCACCCGATATTGTACGTGATTATTTCTGCAAATATACCGATCGCCCGAATTTTTACATTCCTCGAGATCGTCGTGTTCGAGGCGGAAGTATGAATCGAGGTTGTCCGAAATGGCAGAATATGTCGATCGTGGCTTTATGTATGCAAAACTGGCCCCTTTTGTGTTCGAATATTGGTGCGCCGGCAGCGGAATGTTTTTGTAAAGCGTAAAAAATTTTAATTCCAGTAGGGGTACCGAGATTATGTGTATGAGATTTCCGTTTGAATGATAGATCGTGAGATCCGATAGTTTTATTAATTCCGCGGAATATTTTGGTTCCAACGGTACCGGGAATTCCGAATTTGGTCGAGCTCGTTGGATCGCTTTTGCACCCTGAATGATTTGGTGCGGTGGAAGGAGCCGGGGGTGCAATTGTCCTTGTTTCGCGAACAAGATTGCGTCCGTGAGTATCGTGGTGTCTAATTCGCATTCTGTGACACTGTGCTCGAGAGCGGCGGCGGCATCGTTCAATTTTTCGTTATATTGTATCCCTTGTACCGAGTTCGCGACGATGCTTATCGCGTGTGTCAAGTTGCCTATGCGACCCGAGAGCTGTAGTGCTGTAGCCGTTGTGCGGCGTCTTTCTTCTTCGAACTGTGATTTAATTATATGTGTTTGGTTCGCGAGCAATTCGATGACAGACCGAGTGTCATTCTCCAGTGCTTCGATCCGTTCGTCGTAAAATTTAGCATCTTCTGCGTCGAGTGTACCAAAAAGTGCGCGGCTGATCGTTCCGATGAATCCCAGCGGAGCTCGTTTTTTCCTCTCCGAATTTTCTTGCGGATAATCTTGTGTTAATCCCTCGATTTCTAATTGATCTCTGCTCATCGCTCTAAGTGTTTCTCCTATTCCTTCGAGTTGTTCGTTTACTGAACAGGAATATTCTAAACGGCGACATTCGCGCGAAAGATTAACCCAATCCACGGTGTGGTGCGCGACTCGTCGTAGAACTTTTGTCAAGTCGACGTGTGTAACGAGATTCCAAGACGTTTGGTACGTTCTCAAGGTTCCCCACTGATCCGAATATATTCCGGGGTTGCCTGCTACGGGTGTTATCGCGTATTGTCCATCTTCTACACCAAACCTGCAACGAGCGAATATGGTGTGAGAACGAGCGTTGGTGTTTCCGGTCAGTGTGAGTATCTCATGTGTATTAGCTAATCTTCTTTCGTGACGGTTTGCATGATTGTGAGTTTTTGTTGACGTTGCTTTTTCAGATTTACTGGCCGCGGCTTCGCAGCATTCGAGATTGATGCTGTTCTTCATTCTCCATCTACCTGTCGTGAGCGACGCATCGTTTTGAACCTTTAAAAAAAAACTCAACAAAAAATTTCAACAATGGGTCGGCGTTCCGTCAATTTGTCTCCGGAGAAACGGGCTGCGATGTCTCGGCGTGTGCTGGCATACGCGATTTTCCGAGTGAGTTTCCACTTGTTTATTTATTTATTTATCTATCCATTTGTTCGTCTATTTGTTCTTTTATTTCTTTATTTATTTACTCGTATTTGTTTGTTTATTTACTTGTTTGTTTGTTTATTTATTTATTTGTTTGTTTATTTACAGCAATGGTGTTTCGAGAGAGAGGCTCCCGCTCGAATCGCGCTGCGAGCCGCCCGTGCCGAGGCACGTTGGTTGATCGAGGCGACCGATGTGTGGCTTGACGACGACTTGGGGGTGCGCCGCTTGTTCGACCAGGCGCTCCTCGTCGCTATAGATGGGGTGTTAATCCACGGGCACCCTCTCGGATCCGGTCGTTGGCTCCCGGGGGGGTCATTCGTGCGAATGGCCGGCGAGTCGTCGGACGAGGACGACGAATATGGTTTTAATTAATGCGGGTTTTTTGTTTTACCTGAAGGAAGATTTTTCTTTGTATTTTTTTTTCGAGTTGCTCCGATATTTTTATATCGGAGTAAAATAAAAAAACTCTAACATAAAATTGTTTAACTCTTTTCCCTAATTCCTCATTATTTTTTTCCTTCTTTTTTGAATGCGACCGCATTTGATTCATTCCGCGCGTTGTCGCTTATCTCGCGAGGGGTCATATCGCGTGAGTGGGTCTCTCCCCTCCCCCGCCGCAACACCGTTGCGGTGTAAATGCGACCCGCTCGAGCGAATTCAGGAGGAATAAAGCAGAGAGAGAGAGAGAGCGAAAGGTATTTTTCGCAAAGAAAAAACCAAGGGAAAAAAAGAAAAATTTCGGGGAAAACGGAGAAAAGAAGGAGACGAAACAAAAGGAAAAAAAAAATTCAATTTCCATTCTGCGTCTCGTTTTGTTGTCTCCTTTTGTTTCATTGTTCCAAAAAAAAAAATTTTAATTTTCGTTCTGCATCTCGATTCGTTGTCTCCTCTTGTTTCGTTTTGTTTTGTTTTGTTTTTTTTTTGTTGAGGAGAGAAACTTAGCTTAATTTTTTTCATTATTTCGCTCATACGCTTCGCGGTGGTACTTCGCGAGGCGAGCAAAGTGCTGACGCAGCTCGAGATAAGGGGCTGTGTCCTTGCGAAGGCTCTCGCGTGCAGGCTGATGTATTAGTCAGTGTGTTTACTACGTGCCCCCCGTGGTCGGCCATCGTTGAAGTTGTGGTCGGCCATTATTAGTTCGAACGCCTTATCGCGTGGAGGAGAGTTACAGCGTGGCGCGCGACAGAGCGCGCCTATACGTTGCAAGGCCTGAGGTTGCATGGATGCTGAGAGAGAGAGATGTATGAATGAGAGTGATTTAATTGTTTTCTTCCTTCGTCTCTACGCGTGGTGCAGCAGAGCTTCACGCGCTGAGGAATGTGCTGACGCCGCACTTCGACGGTGCCCTGCTGGCTACCGTCCTAGCTATAATGTATGCTGCTGGACTGTAGTTTTGCCTTCTCGTTGTAGCACCTACGCTCGGCGAGGCTTATCTTTTGCTAGAGTGCGACATAGGTATGTTTGACGGAGAGCGCACTATGTGTCATGCGGCTTGCCATGACGAGGTCGTTCGTTAACACGGCCGTAGCATAGTACTCGCTCAGCTGTTGTTTTGAGCTGAGTTCATTGCTGCCTCCCCTGTTATCGCTACGATACAGATGCTCGCATGAACATCTACCCTTCAGCACCTTTCTATTATTGTTCATTGTTTTTCTTTTGATGTTGTTATTGTTATTTATCTTTGTTAGCGTATGCGTGTATACATATACGTCTCTATGTGTATATATATATATATAAAATATTTTTTTTATATATTTGTATTTATATTTGTATATATATATATATATTTATATATGTATGTGTAGGGTACAGTTTGAGGACACAAAATATATGTAATATACATTCATTGAAATGGATGCTAGGGTCTATTATTGACCATATAAAATTATTTGTTGCGAATTATTCAGGTTTGTGCTCATTATATTTCATAATTTCTACGGATTGACTGTTACGGGGACCATTTATATACCGACGTGTATCGGGACAT
Source organism: Ischnus inquisitorius (assembly GCA_963924025.1). Classification (NCBI taxonomy): domain Eukaryota; kingdom Metazoa; phylum Arthropoda; class Insecta; order Hymenoptera; family Ichneumonidae; genus Ischnus; species Ischnus inquisitorius. The sequence goes on from OZ001249.1 coordinate 8,902,404, forward strand.
TTCTGAATATATTAAACGACTGATATGGGGACACGTATATATATGTATATATATAATATCAGAGAAGATGTCCTCAAAACAGACAATACACAGGAACAGTCGAAGATCCTCAAAAAAGACACTACACTGGTATATGTGACTCCATATTAGATATCTTGTGAGAATCTAGAAGCATCATCGTAGTATTCATTTCATACACACAAAAAGCACCGATTCCGATTTTTCAATGGAAGTTTCTGTTGACTACCTAATATCGTTCCCGATAAATGCAATATATAAATTATGCATAATGTTTTGCCCAATTAAAAAATGCACCGACATTTTTTTTTTCCAATTTCACATAATTCGAACGGTAATAGAATTCGAAATACTATTGCAATATTTATTGGCGGCGTACTCTTTCGAGCAGGACTCGGACTCTCCTTTCTTATGTTTAACGCTTTTTGAATTTGAAATACGCGCCTTTCGTATTGCGATCTCATTTCCGCAAGGGGAACCGGAATTCATGCCCGGTTTGTATACTTTCTCGTAGATTGCTAGTTGACCAGGCATAGGCAAAGCAGGCACAGGCATTCACGGTTGTATCGAAATATTACGAGCGACTCTTTCTGGTAACCTTCAGTACGACGAATGACACTGGGGCATCCCCGACTTGCGCCCCGTGCGGTCAAAAAATGTTCATTCTCGTCTTATTCACCGACAATGTGTTTCTAATCTGCGAACCGAGTGATATAAGTGCATTCACGACGAAATGTCCAGCTGTTAAATACACGGATGGAAGAAAATATACAGCACGTATAATAGCTCTGCACGGTAAGTAAAATTTAATAACCTTGAGGAAACGGTATGGCGCATGCTTTAGAGCGTCACGTTTACAAAGAAACAAATAAAACATAATAACCTCGAACACGAGAAATGTATGATATCGTTTGAGGACATATTCATATATTAATATGTCCTCAAAACAGCCTTTATAATTACGAATATGTCCCCAAAACATACAACACATGAGGAAGTCATCTTAATATATTAATGTCCTCAAAACAGCCTTTATAATGATTAATATGTCCCCAAAACATACCATACATGAGAAAGTCTGTTTTGAGGACATTAATATATTAATATGTCCTCAAAACAGCCTTTATAATGATTAATATGTCCCCAAAACATACCATACATGAGAAAGTCTGTTTTGAGGACATATTAATCATTATAAAGGCTGTTTTGAGGACATTAATATATTAAGATGACTTTCTCATGTGTGGTATGTTTTGGGGACATATTCGTCATTATAAAGGCTGTTTTGAGGACATATTAATCATTATAAAGGCTGTTTTAAGGACATATTAATATATGAATATGTCAGGTATAGGAATATTATCGTTGCAAGTGTAGAAAATTCGCACTTAAATTGACGTTCATGTTAGCTTACCTCCAATCTATAGAATTTAGATTAACGAAAATATAATTTGCAAATCTGAATATATTCTCTAGTGGCCCGTATATTTAGCTGTTTGCAAAGAGTACCATATCTTTGCGTATCGTATTGTTTGAGGACGTATTCATATATACAAAGGCTTTTTCGAAGGCATTTGGCTCTATTGGGGACACATATGATATACGTGAACGTATACATATATATACGTCCTCAAAGGAACCAGAAGTCTTCAAAATGAACTTTATATAGATGAAACTGTCCTCAAAGAGTACACTACGCAATATTTTTACGTATGGTATTCTTCGGGGACTAGTATCATGAACATGACTTGAGTTTCTGTTCCGCAATTTTTAGAGGATCGCGAAGTATTGCAGCAAATTCAAAAGAGTTTCGAAGAAGAGTCAGACTTCGGCTTTTTCAACAATATTCGACTCACGGAGGAGAATCTATCATATGGAGAGATACTCAAAAAACATAAAAATTGTCAAGGTAATTTTGAATATTTAAAAAATATCTTACGCTCACAGTGGAGCGTGGATAACTTTTTACGTTTTAGAAATAATTGTTGAGTTTTCGATATACAATTAATATATAATAATTGCGATATATAATTAATTGCGAAAAATACGTGTATGCAGATGGCGGTAAATTATATCTGGACTCAACGATATTCCCTCCACGAAGCACGAATCTTGAGGACTGCGCACTTCAATTGCAAAATGAACGAGAAACGAAGAAATTTTTCAGTTAGACACATTCTTTTTTTCGGAGCCGATTTATTCCCTCAACGTATCATTTATGACGATCTTTTCCTTTCAGAATGCCAGAGTCGGTTCATTCACAGTGAAATTTCGAGAGCACAGTATCGTGACTCTGGTGAGGAGAATCGAAGCGAACGCACTACGAGTCCGATTCTCGCGGATAAGGTATCGATAACGCACGATTTCAAGGAAATGTTTCCTGAAAATGGACACGCGGAACGGGTCCAAGAAACACGCGAGACAAAAAATTCGGCGTATCGAGCCTCCGAGAAAATAATGAACGATGAGAAGAGTTCCATTGAACGCACCTCCGAAAAGATTAGGCCCGAAGGTGACTCCGACGATAAAATTCTCGTGGAGGAGAATACGATGCGTCGTACGTCCGAAAATTCTACGTTTAAGGAAAATAGTTCAATCTCGGCACCCAAGGTTCTCGATGATGAGAAGACCGTGAACATCAACCCCGATCTCGACGAACATGGCTCAAAGAGTCAGCTTCCCGACGAAGCAAACGCGAATCAGCGAGTCCATGGGCATTCGGTTTCCGACGAGGAAAATTTTACAAAATTGCTCGAAATCGCGACTAACAATAAAAGCACCTCGAAAAAGACTACGACCGACGGAGACACCGAAGATAAACAAAAAGTCACAGAGGAACCGTCAACCGAACGCGTATCGATCCGAGTCGATCCGAGTCGATCCGAGAAAGTTCGATCTCTCGTGGAGGAGAATACGATGAATCGTGCATCCGAAAATCGCGACATTAACGAGAATACTTCGATCTCGGCAGCCAAGATTTTCGAAGAAATGAAGACGATACAAACGATTGCAAGAGTCAGCTTCCCGACGAAGCGAACATGAATTCCGATAACCTACTCGGATCGCGAATCGCGAAGTCGCGAAATCGCGAAAAAGATGTAAACACCTCCGAACAGACTACGGCTGATGACGACTCCGAGGATACAAAAATACTCACCGTGCCAAAATCGACCAAACTCGTATCCAAAATTCGATCTCTCGTGGAGGAGAATACGATGAATCGTACATTCGAGAATCGCATAATCAACGAGAATAGTTCGATCTCGACAGTCAAGATTTTCGACGAAATGAAGACGGTAGAACGTGATTCCAAGAATGAGGTTCGTGACGAAGCGAACACGAACTCCGAAAAATTACTCGAAAACGCGAACAACAATGAAAACACCTCCGAGAAGATTTCGCCCGCCGACGACTCCGAGGATAAAAAAATACTCACCGAGAAAAAATCGGCCGAACCTGTAAACAAAGTTCGAGTTCTCGTTAAAAAAAATACGATAAGTAGAGCGTCCGAGAAATGCGTAATTAACGAAAATAGTTCGATTTCCGCAGCCGACATTTTCGACGAAAAGCAGATTACGGAACACGATTCCAGGAGTCAGATTCCCGACGAATCCACTACAAATCAGCGAGTCCATGCGTGTCAGGCTCCCGACGAGGGAGAATCCAGAAACTTACTCGAAATCGCGAATAATAATATAAATATTGACACGATTGTGGACCAAACAAAAAAAACCATGAAAAATCTCAACGAGAAAAATCGATCGCTTGACAATTGGAGTTTCGACGAAAACTGCAACCCAGTCACGAATAACTTGAATAATATCAAGTCCGTGGCCGTGACTATCGATGCCAATAGGGTTGTTGACCGATCGGGAGAGAAGTTAAAAAAAAAAAACGTTGGGGCTGTACATGATGTGGCTCTTGATAAGTCGATCGACAAGTCAGACAACGAACTCGGAATGGGAGAAGATATAATTTTCTGTAACGAAAGTGATTTGTTGGAGAATATCGCTGAAAATGTCGTTATTCACGAACCGAACGCCACCTATACTTTGGATTTGATGGATTTAGGTATATACCAAAATAAATCCATAGGATTTAATTGATCTTTGAAAATTGGAACGTAATCTTTATTCATTAATTCCAGACTTGTCATCTGATCATATCGTCAACGATGTTATGCTGTGTGAAGATATGCTGCTCCGCTCTCGTGACGAGTTCGGCAACAACAACTCTCTGCTACCAGATAGTTCGTCTTTGTCACGTCCTATTGGAAACTCTACGGCTTTGGACATGTCTGAACCTAGTACTAGTTTTGGAGGTGCTGGTACCGACGAAGGTGAATGCTTTTCTTTTTCGTAAAGTTTTTCTCATCTAATGCGAATCACAATTTTCATCTGCTCTTATTATACAATAGAAAATAATATACCAATACGTATTAACGCAGATTCGGAGAGTCATGATGACTCGAGTAGCGACGATTTTGTTCCATCTGCGGCGGAATCGGCAGATACAGACGACAGCATCACGGGAGACGAAGTACCGGAAACATCGATTAGCGATAACAAGAAACAGGAAAAAAAAAATTCATCGTTAAATATAACTTTGGGAGCTAACAAATCCGGTACGTCAGCACCAGACGATGCTGATTTGCTAATAACAACTTCGGAATCTGGATCACACACAAAGAAACATTTTTGTTTCTATTGCCAGAAATTTCAGTCCAAACTCGCCCGCCATCTAGAGCTCGTTCATAAGGACGAAGAGGACGTTAAAAAGTTCTCCACGTTACCGCCAAAAAATTCGGAGCGCATGCAAATTATTGCTGCAATCAGAAAAAACGGAAATCACTTATATAATACCGATCGGAGGTTTAACAAGGGCCAGCTGCTCGTAGTTAGACGACCGCAAAAACGGATGAAAAAAACTGCCGTGGACTTTGTGGCATGCGGGGTTTGCAAAGGCCAATATGCAAGATCAGTCATACGCCATCACTTCGCAAAATGTGCGAAAAGAGGCGGCAAAAAAGAAAGACTTGTCATCGTAAAGGGGCGAAAAATTTCTGCAAGAGTTCACGAGAAAGCAAATAAGTTGGTCAGAAGACATATAATGCCATATCTACGAGAAGACGCCGTCGTTCGTGGAATTCGTTACGATAAATTGGTAATTCTATTTGCAAATAAGCAGTGCGAGAAGTACGGCTTACATCAGCACCATTATCAGATGGTCCGAGCGCGTATACGCTTACTCGGTCGTTTTCTGATGGCCATAAAACAACGAAACAATGCGATAAAGGAATTTTCGGATGTTTTTAAACCGCGAAACTACGACGATTCCATCGAAGCTATAAAAACAGTCGCAGGGTTTGACGAGGGTACGCGTACTTTCGAGCATCCGGCTGTGGGGTCGAATCTCGGGACGCTGCTGAAAGCTGTCGGCGAAATATTACGTTCGGAATATATCAAGGAAGAAATGGCCGAAGATCAAAAGCGCGTCGAAGACTTTCTGAAATTGCAGAGCGAAAACTTCGGTACCAGCGTAAACAGAGCCGTAATGGAAACGCAATCGCAAAACAATAGACGCAAAAAGGTGGTACTTCCGAGTCAAGCAGATATTACGAAGCTGCACACTTTCCTGACATCGGAGCGCGAGGTGTATTTCAATCGATTGAAAAGGGAATTTTCCGAAAACTCGTGGCGAAAACTTGCGGAAGTCCTCGTTATCTCTTTACAGCTCTTCAATCGTCGTCGCCCTGGAGAAATGGAACGCGTATATTTGGAAGATTTTAATTCTCATCAAGGCATCGATGCGGTAACGGATAAAGATACGTTCAACACTCTGTCGAAACAAGGGCAAGCACTGGCTAAGAAATACGTTCGTTTTATGGCACGAGGCAAACGCGGCAGAGGAGTCCCGGTTTTGGTTCCCGCGAATCTTTTGGAACCGCTTAATCTCATTATTAAGTATCGCGGTCAAGCTGGAGTACGAAAAGAAAACGAGTATCTGTTTGGAGTACCGTCCAAAGACGGAGATCGGCAGAAGTGGATTGGCGCATGCAATTTGATGAGACAGTTTTCCCAGAAGTGCGGGGCTGATTTGCCGGAAACACTTCGAGGTACACAGCTACGAAAACATGTCGCAACGAAATGTATATCGCTTAACTTGGACGAAAATCAAGTATCGGACTTGGCGAATTTTATGGGTCACGCCGATAAAATTCACAAAGAGATTTATCGCCAACCCGTCATAGAAAAGGATATAATTACGATCTCTCAGCTACTTGAAAGAGCCCGAGGTACTCAGGATGAGGACGACGAAGACAGCGATGAATCGACCGTCGAATCAGAAAATTCATTTTCCGGTGAAACTCAAGGCAAGTTGATTTTGAAAAAAAAAAAAAAAAACAACATCATTCAACAAATTAGTAACGATGATCAATTTATTATTATTTCAGATACGTCGAATCTCGGTGACTACTCCGGAAAGAGTAGGAGCACTTCGTACTCGAGTACAAGCCGCGGAGCCGCTTCTTCTAGTCGAGCAAAAACGATCCACCGTCGATGGACAGAGCAAGAACGCACCACGGTTCTCGGAGCTTTCGAGAAAACAATGAGAAACGGAAAAATGCCGACTGGCGACGAAATGCAAAAGTTAATTGATGCAAACGATTGCCTCAAAGGCCGTGAAGTTGCACAGTTGCGAACGTGGCTGCATACGCAAAAAAAAAAACGATAGCTTCCGGTTGTCGAAAACGCTGGCTATGAATCTCAATAAGCAATTATTAAATCGTTTCGAATTGAGATTTCGACGGTAACAAAACAACGAGTTTTGTCTTTTTTTTTACATCTTTTTTTCTGCAAAGTTTCAGGAGTACATTCAGTTTTTTTTTTCTATGCAAAGATGCAAGAATGTACATCGAGTTTCTTTTCTTTAATTTTTTTGTTTTTTTTTTCATGCCAAGTGCAAGAATCGACGTTTATTTTTCGCTTTATTCATCTGGGCAAGTAAAAAGTTTACTTGTAACTGTTTTTTTATTTTCTTGCTATTATTTATAAAGAATTTATAAAGACTGAGAGACGGCAAACGCACGAATGGCAAATCGGCGTTATGACTACAACGTACTATGTTTACGAGATTTTATTTATGTTTTTTTTTCTTGACAAACAAGAAAGCATTTGATATTAGATAAGATGATATTGCATTTGATATTCGCATATAAGTTCGAAAGACTGAAGAACTCAGTATTAACGATGATCATAATTCTAAAAAAACATTGTTAAGTTGGAAAGAAGAATAAAATAATTCCATTTATAACTGGCGTTAATTATGTAATTCTGTCTTTTTTCGTTTTTTAGTCAACATCCAGAAAAATTTTAGACTGTCCTCAAATTATACCAATCATATACTTGTTACTTTCAGGACTGGTCTTGAATAAGACAAAATATATATTTGTTACTTCGAGGACTGTCCTTATAGGAAAACCGTGAAAAGTATGTCCCGGAATCATACACACCGCTGGTGGTGGCTTCTTTGGGGACTGTCCTCAAAGTATACATTACGTATATAAAATTGTGAGGACAGTCCTCAAAACAGCCGGATGTCCCCGAAAAAGTCAATGCAATGATGAAAGTGTCCTTAAACTGTACTTTACGCGTATATATATTTGTATATATATATATATATTTTTTTTTTTTTTTTTATTCGTAGTATTTTTTGACCTTGTCGGCGTGAACGAGATATCTCTTCTCTCGTCGCTCGTTTCCTTCGCGAAGTAATAGCAGCTCGATGTTATTGTTCGGCAATATTTCCGAGATTCGGTATGGGCCGATGTATTCTACATCGAATTTTCCCGTCTTCACCGGTTTTTCGAGCCACACGTAATCACCCTTTTCGTGCGTATGTTTCCTTACTCTTCGATCGTAATACTTTTTTGATCGCTCTTTTGCTTTTATTAAATTCGCACGAGCCGTTTCTCTGTCTAGTCTCATCTTTGAGATTAGATCGGCGAGATATTCGTCGAGGTTTCGATCGTTTGGTAGTCCCCTCGGTTCGTAATCGAATTGCGATGGAATTCTCGCTGTCCTTCCGAACACTAGCTCGAACGGGGTGTATTTTGTGCCTTCGTGAGTACTCACGTTGTACGCGAACATTGCTGAGGGGACCCAATAATCCCAATCGCCGCGATCACTGATGTGTTGTTTGAGATGTTCGGTCAGCACGTGGTGACTTCGCTCGAGTGAACCGTTGGACTGTGGGTGATACGCAGTTGTCGTGTAATGTTTTATTTTGAATATCTTCGTGAATTCCTCGAAGATTTCGCTCACGAAATTTGTTCCTCTGTCGGAGATGATGATTTTAGGTGCTCCGAAAATACAGATGTATTTCATCGCGAGGGCTGTTGCAACATCTTTCGCGGTTGTGTTGCTCATAGGTATCGCCACCGAATATTTTGTTAAATTGTCCTGGATGGTTAATATGTTCTTGTGGCCCGATGCGGTGATCGGCAAAGGCCCGTAAATATCGATCGATATTTTTTCGAAGGCATCCGTCGGTGTGTCGGTAATGACCATGGGTTCGCGGTGTTTTACGCGTACTAGTTTGCGTTGTTGGCAGTTCCGACAGCGTCTGACGAAGTTCTCAACGTCTTTTTTCATTGATTTCCAATAGTATCGTTGCGTGATTAACTGCCAAGTTTTAGTCATTCCTTTGTGGCCTCCGATAGTTGAACTATGATGCTCGTCTATTACCTCCTTTCTATCCTCCGCGTCGGGTACGATTATATATTTATTACAGATGAAGATCTGCATCTCGGTACCGCGAAAGATCGTGTTAAATTGTTCTACGAGCCATCTGCGTTCTGTGTTATCGAAAGATCCGTTATCGAGAGAGATACGAAGGATCTTGACATCGTGACGTCGCATCAGCTCTCTCAGTGTTTCCAGGCACGGGATTATAACGTCGGGGTCGAGAGGCCTGGAGAAAGTAGTACCGTACTCGAGGCCGAAAGAAAATAAATTTCCCTTTTTTCGCATAATTACTTCTCCTGGTGCTACTGGGTCGTCGATTATTTCTTCCCAGTTTAATAGTTGTTTCTCGATGAGCACCCTGGTGGCCTGCGACACTATTTGTTTGTCTGCGGATGCCCAATATGCAATGCATCCCTTCTCTTCAGCAACGTGCTGGTTCACAATTTTCACCGGATTTTCTTCTGGATTTTCTTCGTTTTTCGGGTCCTCGGGTGGTGGATTTTGCCTGTCTCCCGATGTGGAAGTACTCGGAAGTTGAATGTCGATCATCGTCAAATTTTCGTCGATTTCCGTGTCTATTTGCGAGTCGAACGTTTCCTCTTCGTCCGAGGGTTCGTACAACGAGCCTGCCGGACCAGTTACTCGTCGTTCCTCCTCCCCAGTCGTTTGCAAGCAGCTGTTTGTTTCTTGTGCAAACGATGGAGTATCTTGTTCATTCGATAATTCAGTATTTTCTGAATCAGAATCGTCAGAGTCGCTTATCAGCTCTTGCTCGCTCGACGACGGTGATCGTGAGTACCATTCGGTTCCCTCACTGTCCCACCAAAGATCGGAGTTTTCTTTTCGCTTTTTCTGGGGTTCGGATGCTCGAACTTCGTCTTGCGAGTCTGATGATTCGTAATTTCTTTTACGATTTTTCCCTGCGGGATTTTCGTTGTCGTATCTCGTCGGAAGTTCATCGGGCGGGGTCATTCGTGATTTTTTTCTTCGCGGTGGTTCTTCATCGTCTTCGTCGTCGGCGTGCGTTCGTTTCCTCGCACACAATGGGCGAACGATGGCCGAACGTACCGGTGGTTCGTCGACCGGGTTTCGTGACAAAGCATCGGCGTTTGTGTTGACCCTCCCCGGTTTGTGCTTTATTTCGTAATCGCATCCGTCAAGAATTTCGGCCCATCGGCGAAGCTGCGAGCTCGGATCGCTGAGTTTCTTGATCCAGGTGAGTGGTTTATTATCTGTCACGAGCGTGAATTTTCTTCCGTATATGTACGATCGGAATTGTTCCAACGCGTAGATAATTGCGAGCATTTCTTTCTTCGTTGCATCGTATCGAGTTTGCGTTTCGGACAGCGTTTTCGATAAATAGGCTATCGGGAGATCCTTGCCTACTTCGCCTTGGCTAAGAACAGCACCAAGTGCGTAATCTGACGCGTCGGTGGTGACGATGAACGGTTTTGTGTAGTCCGGATATTGTAGTATAGGCTCTTCGCATAATTTATCGCGTAATTCCTCGAAAGCCTTTTGTTGCTCGTCTTTCCATTCGAAAGGCACGCTTTTCTTGAGCAGAATCGTCAAAGGTTTCGCGATGAGCGCGAAGTTTTCGATAAATCGTCGATAATATCCGACGAGTCCCAAAAATTGCTTGATATTTCTTACATTTTTCGGTATCGGAAATTCTTTTACGGCTCTGAGTTTCTGAGGGTTTGGCCTCACGCCTTCGCGTCCGATGATGTGACCGAGGTACACGACTTCTGGGCGAAGAAACTCGCATTTGTCGGGCTGCAATGACAGCCTCGCTTTTGTTAGCCGTTTTGCCAATCTTTTGAATTTTTTTCGATGTTCTTCCAACGAATTTGCATAAATAACGATGTCGTCGAGATAAACGAACATCTCGTTACCCTGCAGACCGGATAGTACTTGGTCCATGAGTCGCTGGAAGGTAGCCGGAGCATTTTTCAGGCCAAATGGCATTCGAGTAAACTCGAAGTGGCCATGAGGTGTGGAAAATGCTGTTTTTTGTTGGTCCGACGGATCCATTGGGATTTGGTGGAATCCTGAGGCAAGGTCGAAGACCGAAAAATATCGTGCATTGGCCCAAGTCGCCAATATCGTGCCCAGTTGGTCTAGGATATCTGTTATGTTCGGTAGCGGATACGCGTCCTTGACCGTTTTCTCGTTTAATTTCCGAAAATCCACTACTAATCTCCAGCGTTTTTTCCCTTTGGAATCCGCTTTTTTCGGTACAATCCAGATCGGTGAGTTGAACGGTGATGTTGAAGGCTGAATGATATCTTTTTTCAGCATATCGTTCACCTGAGAGTTTATCTCTTCCTTCATGTTTTGTGGAAATCGATACTGTTTTGTATTGATTGGTAGTTCATCGGTCGTATAGATCTGATGTTTAACTACATTCGTTTTCCCAAGGTCTTCGTCGAGTAAATGAAAAATTCCCGAATTTTCTTTTATAAGCGCGGACACGTGTTCGCGTTCTTCTCGTGTGAGGTGGTCTAAGCGTAACAATGGGAGTAGTTTTTCTGTTCTTTCCTCCGGGTTTGCTTCGACTCGGGCTATCCGTGCTTTTTCGTGAGCCGTTGACTCGTCTGTTTCGGCTTCGACGTATTCTTCGAACGGTATTAGTTCTACTTCCGGCACGATGAGCCCTATTTCCTCGTCTGTGGAATTTATTGCGAATGAATACGCGAACCCGCCGCGGTTTTTAACTATTGCGTTTCCGCAGAAAATTCCTTTTCCGAATTTAATTTTTCTTGTATAACCTTCTTTCAGATCGTTTGTGATTCTGATTTTCATCAGTTTTTGTGTTCTCGCGGGGAGGATGATTACTTCTGTTTCGACGAATGGGATTATCTGGTACGGTTTCGGGATGTATATTCCGCCCTCGTTATAATTTATACTGGCTTTGTGTTTTCTGAAGAAATCACGGCCAATAATTCCGTCTTCGGCTATCCTGAAGTCGTTCGCGACGACCTGGAATTCGCCTACTAGGTTGTTTACGCACAGCTCAATTGAGCCTAACGAGCGGGTCGTACCCTCCGTTACCCCGTTTATCTCGTATTTTAATTTACGATTAAATTTGATGCCGGGTAGGAGAAATCGTCGTTTTATGACAGAAATGTCTGATCCGTTGTCCACGTAGAACGTTCCTTCGCCTCCCCTCAAGCTTACGCATCCGAGTCGGACGACGCTATCTGGTCTGTGCGACAACTCCGATAGATTAGCCTGACGGATTTCTGCTCTTTCGGCGCTTGTTCGTTGTCGCTCGGCGTCGCGCTTCGTCGAGCCCCCTTGGAGTTTAAATTCTCCGAGCTTGATTTTTGGCTCGCGCACGAAGAGTCTGACGTGCGGCCACGATTGTTTGAGCTATCTCTGCTCCTTTTTGACGATCGTGAGTCGCGTGAGCTTCTGCTGTCTCGAGAGGCACTGCGAGCTTTGTTTTTATGTTTGTTTGATTTCTTTGACTTCGAATTGTCCTCGGAATCGCTCGAGTCCGAGGAAGAAAAGCGAAGTTTCTTTTCTGTTTTCTTGTTTTTCGAGTCCGAGTGTTTTTTTGACTTGTCGCGTCCGTTTTCGCGACGCGAGCGATGTTTGTCTTTTGATTTTGACTCGTTTTTATTTTCGCGAGAGTCGGAACGTCGGTCGCGAGAATTCGATCGTTGTCTATCGTGAGATCGATTTCGTTCTCCAGACTGTTTTTTGTAGTAATTTTCTCGCGAGTAATCGCGAGATCGATTTTTCTTTCGATCTTCTGAGTCGCTACTCGACTGGCGACTTCTTCAGCTTGAATCGCGACTGTGTCTTCGCGGGCGCGTTTCATCTTTATCCCCCTTACCCCTACGTTCGAGCTCTTCGTAATAGCGACGATTTTGGAGTCTCCAACAATTCTCTATTGTGTGAGTGTCGCCTTGGCAATACGTGCAGAACAATGTAATTTCTTTTGAGTCTGCGTAATGTACTTCTACCTGAGAGCGAGAACGCGATCGAGAGTGCGAACGGGAGTTCGAGCGAGGGTGCGAACGGTTATCTTCGCGAGTTCCTCTCGAATTCGACCCTTCCCTTTCACGGCTTCGACTGGGGCGAGACGTTGTCTTAACGTTCGCTCGGTATTCGCGTCCGTCTACAATCGCTTTTTCTTCGATTATTTTATTTTTCTTTGCGTTTTGAAGATCGTACTTAGCCCGGTTTTCTCGGACTTTTTCGCGATCTTCGTGGATTTCTTGTGCCTCTTGGGCGTAGGATATCGCTTGTTCGATCGACTTAGGGTCTCGCATCAGAACTGCGTCGCTTATGCATTCGTGCAACCCTTTTACGAATCTACTTATGGCGTTTCTTGTGTGCCCTGCTTGTAGTGATTTGATCACGTCGTTTGATCGATCGGGACCCTGAGCGGCGCAGCGATGCAGCCGCTCGGTGATCCGTTTAACGCGGGCAGCGTAATCGTTCAATGGTTCATTTGTTCCTTGTGCAATATTAGCTAATTCCACCTGGAGCGAGAGTTCGTCTTTTTTATACGAATAAAGATTTTCTAGATCGTCGAGGATCTCTTGTACCGAATTATAGACTGTTCTCTTCGGGTGAGTTTGACGACGAGCGTCGCCCCTTAATTTGTTGAATAACAAATAACGGAACTTGACGAAATCCCCGACATCCAGCGTGGACATAGCGTATTGCACGTCGGATATAAATTCTTCGATCGGTATATTTGTTCCGTCGAAGCTTGGTATCGGATAGAGTGCTTTCATGAGCCAATCGTTATCAGAACGCACGTTCATTCGGCGGAAATTCGAGACCATCTCGAGATCGCCTAGAGGCGGTGGAGCGGGGCGGTTAGGGAGGTTTTCCTCCTTGAACGTTTGGTCCATACCGGCCGCTCCGAAGCCTTCGTTTTGTTGAAAGCGCGTGTTTTGTTGCGAAAATTGACGCGGATCTTGTTGTATAACTGGATGCGAAAATTGACGCGAATCTTGCTGTATAACTGGATGCGAAAATTGGCGCGAATCTTGTTGCATAACCGGATGCGTATTTAAGTTAGGCGGCCATTGAACGTCGAGATTTTGCAGCAGTTGGTTCGCTTGGTGGTAATTGTCGAACGCTTGTTGAGCTAAATGTATCGATCGATTTTCGTTTAAAGCGTCTACCGAGAACGCTCTCTGATTCAATCTGTCGCTGTTTGGATTCACGTGTAAGCGTGCATGAGGATTTAAAAGGCCTACGTTGCGGTTAGGGTGCCCCGGATCCGATCTATTTGGCGAGACATTGTCGAGAAATACTTCGGGAGTGTCCGGGCGTCGTGCCATTGTTCTCCCTTTTTTTTTCTTCCCCCCTTTTAGCCACTCGGAAAACGTGGTAGAACTCGAGGATTATAGCTTTTACGTGATTATATAAAAAAAAACCAAATTTTACGACGGAAAACTAAACGAAGGTTTCGATAAATCGAAAAGTCGATCGTTAGTTAACTATAAAAGAATTTAGAAACGAAACATTCGAGCTCGAGTGATCACGAGGTCGAATTCTGATTTTCTCGAAATTTGTTTAATTTATAAGTGTTAAAATTGGAAAATTCGTGGGGTGAACCACGTATGGCAGGACCGAAACGATCGACGGACTTCAGGGAATTCAGAGCTTGGAGGAATGCGGGATAATTCGCTGTTCGAATCCTGAAATATTCGGAAAATTCGAAAGTCGCAAAAATCCGAAAATCGAAAAATAATTCGAAAATCGCAAAAAGATTCGAAAATCAAAAAAATAATCTGAAAAATCGAAAATCAAAAATAATTCGAAAAATCGAAAAAGATTCGAAAATCGAAAAATAATTCAAAAAATCGAAAAGGATTCGAAAATCGAAAAATAATTCGAAAAATCGAAAAAGATTCGAAAATCGAAAAATAATTCGAAAAATCGAAAAAGATCCGAAAATCGAAAAATAATTCGAAAAATCGAAAAAGATCCGAAAATCGAAAAAATTCGAAAATCGAAAAATAATTCGAAAATCGAAAAATAATTCGAAAATCGAAAAATAATTCGAAAATCGAAAAATAATTCGAAAATCGAAAAATAATTCGAAAATCGAAAAATAATTCGAAAATCGGAAAATAATCAGAAAATCGAAAGAGGTTTCAAAAATCGGAAAAATAAAAAAAAATCAAAATTTCAAAATTCCGAATGCAAAAATCAAAAATCCAAAACTCAAAATTCGAAATTCGAAATCCAAAATTCAAAATTCAAGGGATCCGGGAAAACTGTATTCCGTAAATTCAAAAATCTTGTATCTTAGACAAAATGTAAATGTTAATCAAAATCCAGAAGTTAAATGTCATAGGGACCGAAGAACTAAATGTTCGAAAAATTCGAAACTTCAGAAATTTAAATTTAAAAAGGGTTTAGACGTTCAACAATCCAATGATTCAGAGATTTGCTAATTGCAGAAAATCGCAATGTCGGAAGTCTAAACACTCAAAAATTAGAGAATTGAAAAATTCGATAATTTTGGAAAATTAGGTATTGAAATTGAAATATCCGAAAAATTCAAAGATTGGAAGGTTCGGTAATTTAGGGAAACAAATTCGGCGAATTGAACTGTTCAGAGATTCGCGAATCGAATAACTCGATAGTTTCGGAAAATTAAATTCCGAAAATTCGAATGTTCGAACAATTCGAGACCTGAAAAATTCGATGGTTTCGAATCGTAAAATGAGTGACAATTCAAGTGTTCGAACGATTCAAAATTGACCGAGTTCGAATGGTGATTAAACTGAACGTTGAAATTTCGAATGCGCGACACTGCTCGAATGCTGCTGTTCGACACTCGAGGAATTTACTCGGCAATCTCGGGAAATTCGATAACTTTTAAATGCCGAAATTCAGAAGATCCAAATGTGGCGGATTTTCCCACGAATTTCGGCAACGAAAGAATAGCACTGGAGTGCAACAATCGTTACTTTGTTTTTTTTTTTTTTTTTTTTTTGAACGCCGAAATTCAGAAGATCCGAATACCGGGGATTTTCCCACGAATTTCGGCGGCGGAAAAACGTGTCGCGAGTTTTCGAGTGCCGAAATTCAGAAAATCCGAATATTGGGGTTTTTTCCGCGAATTTCGGCAGCGAAAAATGTCGCTCGAGTTCTTCGAATGCTGAAATTCAGAAAATCTGAACGTTGGGGATTTTCTCGCGAATTTCAGCAGCGAAAAATATTGCTTGAGTTCTTCGAGTGCCGAAATTCGGAAAATCTGAACGTCGGGGATTTTCCCGCGAATTTCGGCAGCGAAAAAAAAAACAACACTGAATATTTTTCAAAACGCCGAAATTCAGAGAATCCAAACGCTGGGGATGCTCCCGCGAATTTCGGCAAAAAAATGGAAAATGTCACTTGTAATTTTCTCTCTCTTTGTTTCGAATGCCGAGATTCAGAAAATCCGGTTACTGTGGATCTTCCCACGAATTTCGGCAACGCAGAGACGATATTTTCACAATAAATTTTACGTGGTTATTCGGTTGACGAGATGTTTCGTCAAACGATTGGTAACCGTATTCAAGGAAATTGTAAGTGGATGGTACTTACGCGAAAATCGGCAACAGCAGCAGAATGATCGGACTCGACATCAGCATCTTGGTCGATATCTCTTTGTCCGCTTATCGACTCGGTATTGGCACCGCTTCCTTCTGCCTTTGCGTGGGTATCGATTAATCAGCTTCAATTTCCTTTCAATGTCCTCACAGTTTGTTTTCCTCGATCTTCGATCAAGGTTGCAGTTTCTGTTCCGTGTTGAGGTTGATGCAACTTACACGTCACTCACTCAGTCACTCACTTTCACACGCGAGCACTCGGAACTCGAGAGAAGAATCCCACTTCTGACACCAAATTTTTCTCTGTTACGTCTCAGAGGTTTACCGGCGAACGCATCGACTTGGACAATAGTCTCAGCGGTCACGCGCGCTCTCGACTTGACGACGTAATAAAGGAAATATTAAAATTTCGGGTTCGTCTCTCGAATAAGATCAAAAGATCCCGTTTTCGAGTTTAATAAATCGCGTTTATTCGTTGAACGTAAATAACGAATATTACAAATAAATCGCGATAGTTCGTGCGTGTGTGTGTGTGTGTTAATAAGTAAGAGACTCTAATTTACAATTCTAATTAAATATATCTTAATCGCGGAGGAAAGTACCCGCTCTAAAGTTGAGTCCGACCGATTAATTCAAGATTCAAAGTAAGACTGACGATCGAGTGATCGAAACTGGCCGTCGCGAGGCGGCCGAAATTGCTGATACAGCGCGGCACGCGCTGTTGCTAAGCCGGAGGTAAATCCAGCATGAGGGAAACTCACAATGCTGATTAGGCTGTTAGGCGAAAGAGCGAGAGTTCCGATAGAGATAGAAAGAAATTATTCCGTTCTACGTAAAGTCGCGAGCGGATATGGATTTGCGAAATCTGATATTCGGCATCCGGTCGAACGAGTCGGGCTCTTTCCTTTGCGTGAGAATATTTTTATAGCTTCCAATAAATCGTAATAAATCAAGTTCAGGAAAGTGTATAGATTAAGGGACAGGACGTAACATCTTGATTTTGTAAATCTTGATTCATAACATTTTTCTTGATTTTAGTTTTTATTGTAAGGTTATACATTTGCCGGCAACCACGAATCACTTAAAAAATTGAATTGAGACGAACGTGGCGAGACGAGACGAGACGAGAGAACACTGTTTTGAAATCACTTTCAAACATTCACCACTTTTTAATTTATTCATTTATTTATTTAATCCCGGGCCCTTGCTTTGGTTACGTCGCCCGGTGTCAACAGCCGACGGGCCGGCACGGCCGACGGGCCGAGCGAGCACCGAACACGCACGACGCGCCACGATTTCACAATCTTCCGCGATGCCCGATGCTCCGCGATGCCCGACCCGATGTAGATGAGAAATAGACGGGCGTATCTGATACTATTCAACCCGTAAAATGGTGTGCGATACCACCGTTCTGCTTCTCATCTACACATGTAGATGGGAAGCAGAAGGGCGTATATCCATGGCCGTAACCCGTTAAATGATAGGAGAGGATGCCCATCTGTTTCTCATCTACACATTTTTTTCTTTCAAGTATCGCTGATCGGATATCTTTTGGGTCACGGCATCGATATCTCAGCAACGGCTGCACCGATTCAATCGCACCTAGGCGCATTCGAAAGCTGATGGCCAAATTATATGATGAAAGACTTGCCAAAAATTTGATTCGAAGTTAATCTTCCGAGAATTATCGAGCGAAAGTTTTACTTCCGGCATATTCGCGTATACTAAGAAGCGGCAGCGCCTCGGCCAGCCTCGTACGAAAAAAAAAAAAAATGTTATGTACTTGGCGTCGAGACGCTACCGCGTCTCTTGATTCCAGTATCTGTGAGGCGCTGGTGCCGGCGAAAATTCATTGCACCTCTTTTGTAACGTCATTAGCGTCCACGAAGCGATCAGAACTCACGGGATCTTGAAAGGTCCGAGGAGACCGCGGGCCAGACCTGTAAGTGGCCTTCGGGAACGAGAAATTCTCGAAGCTTTCCGCGAGCAACCGATTCAGAGTGTACGACGATATGCAAGGGACGCAGGTACCTCGTAACAATGACATTTCTGATCGTATTTTCTATAACTTCTCGGTCATCAGCCTTTCGTACCGTTTGAAATAAATGTTTAACTTTACCATACGAGTGCGATGGAACTTTTTCTAATGAGTATGAGTGTGCAGCACCAGCCGATGGCGAGTGTTGTAATCGCACGGGTTGAGAAAAAGTTTCTCGCACGAGTTTCATACAAAATTTTCTCGCACTAGTGCTATTAAAGATGTTTTAATTGTTATTGCTGTTCGTGATAGTTATTTTATTATGTTCGAACTTATTTCGTGACATGAATCGTAAAACGGTAAGAAAAATTGTACGGAAGGTCAACTTTCCGTACAAAATTCAGCCACACCAGCAACTCCTTCGGCGGGACCCAGGGTCTCGTCTCGCGTACGCTCTGTGGGCAAGAGCGAAGCTTGAGGAGGACCGCGAATTCTTTCGATTCATTTGCTTTGGCGACGAGTGCAGCGTCTCAAATAGAGGGTTGACTAACCGTCAAAATACCCGCTATTGGGCGGCAACCAATCCGGACTGGATAACGGAAGTTCCACTGCAACACCGATGGAAAATTGATATATAGGGCGGCATCGCCGGCAACCGAGTCATCGGGCCATATTTTATTGATGGCAATATGGACAGCGCTAAATATTTAACGCTGTTGGCGGAAGATTTAGATAATCTGCTTCGACACGTTCCCGAGATCGTCCGCCAGAGGATGTGGTGGATGCAGGATGGGGCTGGCGCCCACACGGAGTTGACGGTGCGAGCTGCTCTGAATCGGTGATTCCCAGAGTGCTGGCTTGGGCCAGCACGGGCCGGTCAATTGGCCGCCAAGATCGCCGGATTTGACGCCGCTCGACTTTTTCTTGTGAGGTGCGCTGCAAGATAAAATATTTATCTCTGCCCTAACAACAGAGGAGAACATGCGAGGACGAATCGTCGCAGCGTTTCGGGCGATAAGCGTTCGAAGTCTCCAACAGATGAGACGATCCAATATGCGACGCCGCATCGATCGATGTATCGAATAGAACGGTGGACAGTTCATACACCTTCTCAAACGTCACCGCCTTTTCACCGCTGTGAAGAACATAAAAAAATGGAAAAATTTTCTCGTCCTGAGAATTGAAGCTAAAACTGGTAGGATTCTTCCGTTACGAGAGCCGAAGGAAGCGCCGGCGGAGTTGACTTATCATGAAAGTCAATGAAAGAGCCTGCGTAATTCCTGCGTCAAGATAACCGAAGAAAGGGCTCTACGATTTTTTTGAAAAAGCGATAAAAACTTTTCGTAATGCTACAACAAACCTGCAGAGGAATTTCGATTTCTACGCTATCAGCGTAGAAACGTCTTGCAGCGCTTCAAGCACACAATCACACCGATCTTCGACAAGAAGATTCTCTTGATCTTGAGAACAGTGGAAAAAACAACAAAACTGAAAAAAGTTATTTTTCTTGATTTTTTCATTTTGATTCATAACATTTTCCTCCACTTTGGTTTTGTTTGCAAGGTTATTTCATGTGCCGGCAATGACGTATAACGTAAAAAAACAATGGCTAAAAAATGCTTTTCCACTTTTTTTTAATTTCACATTCATTAGCAATTACAACAATCGTTTCACATTCATTAGCAATTACAACCGCGAAAACGTTTCAATCGAACGAGAGTTATAACTAACTCGATAGATCGCGATCGAGCAGACGACGGTACACGGGTGAGTCGCTCGGAGATACTTCACGTGTGCGTCGGCCAATCGCGGTTATAATTTCATTTGTGTGTGTGAGCGCCTAATGTTACCCTCGTGCGAACAATTCACAGTGGTAATAAGGAGCCACTTCACAGAGGTCACAAGAGACAAATTCACGGTGGTAACAGGTCACGGGTAACAGTTGACTGAACGAAAAAATCTGGAAAAACGATAAGCTCATATCATGATATCTCGACATCAGCTAAACGGATTTAATCGCGACTAGGCGCGTTTGAAAGCTGATGTCGAATATATATTACAAAATTTTGTCAGAAATTAGATCTGACTTGTAGGTTTGGAAGAACGAACGATTTTAATTCAAAATCGGGTCCCTCTTCCGGCATTTTGGCGTAGGCTTACACGGGACCATCTCGTCGACTCATAAGAAATTTTTTTTTTGTACCTGCCGTCGAGACGCCACCGCGTCTGTTCATATTCTACTACTAAAATGAAGAAAAAAAAAACTGTTGATCTTTGCAATGGTGCTCGATCCACGGTTCAAGGACAAGTTAATCGTGAGTAAGGAGGACAAGCACGAAGTGTCAAAGCGGTTGATATGAAAAGCTAAGTTAGGAACCAGAAATCAAGTCAAAACTGGTTGTAGTTGGGACGAAGATGCTCAAAGTCGCCGTACAAACTCGGCAGGTGAGTTTGTTTTATTCCAATGAATACTAGTTGCAGTCATGGGGATCTTCGAATAAACTGCTGATATTTCTTTTAGGTGAGCCCAAGTCAAAGCTGCAGAAGCTTTTCGACGAGGCTTTTGGATCCGAGGCCGAGGAAAGTAACATTGAGAGTGAACTATCAATGTACTTACACGAAAAAGTAGTACCACGAAACACCGATGTACTGGATTGGTGGTCACAAAATTGTTCCCGCTTTCCACTGTTAGCTGATATGGCCAAGCAATATTTAAATATTCCTGCGTCTCAAACGTCTAGTGAACGACTCTTTTCTATCGCTGGAAATATTGTCACCCCGAATCGAGCCCAGTTATTATCGGATCCCGTAGAGCAGCTGGCCTTTCTTCACGAAAATTACGAATAATTAGTTCGATGCGTCGAGTTCGGGCCGTAGTTACGCTACCAATATCGAGTTATTTGTTTGTTCATTTTTTTAGTCTACGAGGCTATTAGAAACTTTATCGAGTTCGATGCATAGTTACGCTGGGAATATTGAGCTATTTATTTGTTTTTTTTTGCATTCGCGAGATTTAGAAAGTCTATCGATGTTGAGTAATTAACAAATAAATATCGGGTTATTTATTTCTCTATTTTTTGTTTGTTTTTTATTTAAGTCTGGGAGACTATAAGAAAAGTCTGCGAAATATTTTGAGCGGGCGATCCGATATTTTGTCGGGGGATAATAAGTGTAAGGCGTAAACGTGTAAAGACCGGCTTAGCAAATACAATTTATTGATATGTGATGTACACTACCACGAATGTGATAAAACGCTCAGCCTTCTCTATGAATGATATATAGAATTACATTGAATCGAGCCGTGTATGCTTGTATTATGTAAGAACCAAAGACGAGATATAAAAACTAATATTATTTAATATAAAATTATTTAAAATAAAACCGATTCACCAAAGTTTCTTATATTGTTGTTCGCATCATTACGGTTATGGCCTTAATACGATTGAGAGCTTGGAAGGGAACAAGCGCTCGAACTGCTCGATCCGTTCGAGCGATTGAACGGAACAAGCGCTCGAACCGCTCGAGCCGTTCGAGTTTTCAAGCTTTTCGAGCGCTTGTTGCTGCGCTTGAACTTGCTCGAACTATTGAGACTACGCTTGTACTCGCTCGAGCGTGCTTATGCACATCCCTAATTTACTGAATACGCGAGATCTGGGCGAGTGACTACGGTAAGGAACATCAGTGACCTGACTGCCGCGCGGTACGGCACGCTTCGTTTTTCGCTCTCGTCGCTTACCGGACATAATACCGCGTGAGGATCCGCCGGCACGGAAACCCCTTTTGCTTTGCTCATCCCGAATCGTTCGATCACTTTTCGCGCGTACGCGGATTGATGTACAAATATCGATTTGTTTTCGCGATCCCGACATTTTTGCATACCGACGAACGAACTGCAATCTCCCGTTGTTATATCGAACGCTTCGCGTAGAGCACTTATCACACCGTCTATTTCTAATGATCTTGACGCGACGATCCCGTCATCGACGAACAGAGCGAGGTAAACCTCGTTCTCGTTGTAGACGCCGAAGAACACGCACTTGTCTGTGTCCGTCTCCTTGAGATTGAAACGTCGTGGAAATCGACGAACTTCTTGATCCAGCAACGTGGTGCTTGCTTGAGCCCATAGAGCGATTTCCGTAGCAAGCACACCACGTCACCTCGACGCTTCGCTTCCTCGTCGTCGTGAAGACCCACTGGAACCTCCATCCGAATTACCTCGCCCAGCACGCCGTGAAGGAACGCAGTTCGTACGTCGAACTGCACAGTCTCGAGATCCAGCTGCGTGATAACGGCCACGAGCACCCGAAGCGAGTCGTATCTTACTACCGGAGAAAACGTCTCTGAGTAGTCGATACCCTCTCGCTGCATGAATCCTCTGCGCACAATCGTGCCTTGAAACGTACCACGTTTCCATCCGCGTCGTCTAGGACCTTGAACACCCATTTCGAGTCTATCGTTTTCGCTCCGGGTGTTCTCGGGACGATTTCCCACGTACCGTTTTTCTTGAGAGACCCGAGTTCCTCGATGTCCTCGATGGCTTCCGCCCACTCGGCAGCCTCCGGACTCGACATAGCTTCCTCGAACGTCGTTGGAATTTCGTGTTCAGCCAAACACAGCGCGTATCTTGCCGGCCTCTGCAGCATTGCTCGATTTCGGAGCGTTCTCGGCGTAGCTCCCGCCTGCTGCTGACCCAGCTCGTTGTCGTCGTTGACCGCGATGACGCCCTCTGCTGCCGCGTTCCCTGCAGCCTCGTTCCCGTCGTCTGCGTCGTCTGCAGCGGCCTCGATCTCGCCCGCGCTGTCGTCTTCGCCGTCGCTCTCGTCCGTCAACGGAAAAACAGACTCAGCGTCCGTCTTAAGGGACACTTGGCTTGTGCTTCGCTCGTTGAAGACTACGTTCCTAAAAACGTACACCTTTCGAGCTACGGGATCGTTCAACCTGCAATTTGCTGATTGACTCTCGTATCCGATCAAGACAGCTTTTTTAGCTAGAGCGTCGAGCTTCCTTGTTCCTTGCTTCGGCGCGTA
This sequence comes from Ischnus inquisitorius, assembly GCA_963924025.1. Classification (NCBI taxonomy): domain Eukaryota; kingdom Metazoa; phylum Arthropoda; class Insecta; order Hymenoptera; family Ichneumonidae; genus Ischnus; species Ischnus inquisitorius. Next base: position 8,925,748 of record OZ001249.1, read on the forward strand.
CATGTAAGCGTCCGACCCGAATATGCGCATGTGTTTGAGATCTGGCTTCTTCCCGGTCCACTGCTCGTACGGCGTGCGTCGTTCCTTGCCTCTCGACTGTCCGGTCCGGTTGAAAACGTACACCGCCGTTGCCGTCGCTTCCGCCCACAGGAAATTTGTTAATTTCTTGGCTTGCAGCATCGTTCGAGCTGCTTCGACAATCGTGCGATTGTCCCTTTCTGATTTGCCGTTCTGCTCCGGCGTGTACGGTGCTGTCGTCTCGAACGTGATCCCACGTTTCACCATGTACTCTCGCATGTTCGTGTTGTCGAACTCCTTTCCATTATCGGAGCGAAACGTCTTCATGGTCCTTCCGAACTTGTTGTTCAGTAGTCGCTCGAACTCTACATACCGATCGTACACGTCAGATTTGTGACGAATGAAATAAACAAAACTGAATCCAGTGGCATCGTCCTTGAATAGAACGTAGTAGCGAGCTCCGCTGAGAGATTCGGTCGGCAACGGTCCACACACGTCGCTGTGTATGAACTCTCCTGGCTCGCTCGACGTTGTTTTCTTCTCCTTCCGAAAAGGTAGTTTGTGGAGTTTCCCAAGCTGACACGCATCGCAGAAGAAGTCCTTGACGTTCTTCACGCTGACTATGTCGACCAAGCCCCGACGTACCAAATCGACAAGCGCTCGATTATGTATGTGACCGAGTCTCTCGTGCCAGATTTTCAGATCCGTCGTTGACACGTTCACTTCGCGTTTTTCCTTTGGTCTCCGGAAGAACATTCGAAACAGACCATTTGTTTGTTTCATTCCCGTCGCTTCGACCGCACCGTTTCGAGACACATCGACCTGTTTGCCCTCGAATCTCACGCGAAACCCTTTGTCCATGCAGACACCGACTGAGAACAAGTTCCGTTTTACGCGGGGAACAGGCAGAACGTTTTCGATAACGCCGCTCTCCCATTTGCCGTTCGCGTGCTTTTCGATTCGGACATCACCGACGCCCACTACTTTGCACTCGTTGTCATCGCCGAGCACGACAGTCGCTCCCTTTACCGGCCGTAGGTTTTCTACCCAGTCTCGTCGCGACGTCATATGTTCCGATGCCCCGCTGTCGGTAATCCAGACGTCTGCATCATCGGCATCTCTCTGCTCGCGAATCAGCTCGCTCGACGGCACCTGTCGATTCGAGCTATTCCTTGACGCTTTGTTTTTGTTTTTACTCGACTCGACCACGAACGCGCACCCAACGTCTGTGCTTCCTTTGCCTCTTTTGTTATTTTTCCCCGTCGACTTCCTCGGCTATTCACATTTTTTCGCGTAGTGGTTCGGGATAGCGCATCCGGGACGTGGTGTAAGGCACCTTTTCGGTGAATGATCGTAAGATCGTATTCTAGAAGCTCGAGGGCCCAGCGCGCAAGTCTCCCCGTGGGGTTTCTCAGATTGTGCAGCCAGCATAAGCTGCTGTGGTCTGTAATTACGGTGAAGGAGTACCCCTCCCGATAGCAGCGAAATTTTCGAATTGCCCAGATAACGGCGAGACATTCTTGTTCGGTAACCGTGTATTTCTTTTCTGGGTCGGTTAAAGCGCGGCTGGCATAGGCAATGACTCGCTCGTGACCCTCAATTTTCTGTGTTAATACGGCCCCAAGCCCTACGCTACTTGCGTCCGTCTGTAAGGTAAAAGGTAACTCAAAATTCGGTCGGGTGAGGGTAGGTGCCGATGTAAGTGCGTCCCGGATAAGGTTGAACGCTTTGCCCTGCTCCTCATCCCATTGCCACGCTTGGGTTTTCTTAGTCAATCTAGTCAACGGTTCAGCGATGGCTGCAAAGTCGGGGATGAACCGGCGGTACCACGATGCCATACCGAGGAATCGTCGCAACTGTTTAAGATTCCTTGGTACCGGGTATTCTACGACGGGCGCGATCTTGTCTGGGTCCACCAATAGTCTCTTTTGATTCACTACGAACCCTAGGTTGCGTACTTCGGATCGGCAGAATTCGCACTTATCCGGATTTATGGTTAAGCCAGCATAACGGATGTTTTGTAATACTCGACGCAACCAATGAATATGTTCGTCGAACATTCAAATGACGACGATAATGTCGTCCAGGTAAACGAACGCGTGGGGATACATTTCAGTACCTACTAGACGGTCGAGCAATCGTTGGAAGGTAGCAGGGGCATCGGTTAATCCGTAGGGCATGCGTAGAAAATGGAACAACCCGCCACCGGGCATGACAAATGCGGTAATCTCCCGCGACTCCGGAGTCAACGGAATTTGAAAGTATGCCCGACTGAGGTCGAGGATAGTGATGTAGCAAGCCTGCCTGAGTTCGTCTAGTATACCCGTCAGGTTTGGGATTGGGTACGCGTCCTTCTTGGTATCGGCGTTCACCTTACGGAAGTCTATGCAGAATCGGTATTTTCCCCCGGGTTTCTTAACCATTACAACGGGACTGCCCCAGTTACTCTGAGAGGGTTGCACAATCTCATCTCGCAGCATCGTATCTACCTCCTTCCACATAATATCCCTGATTATGGGCGTGACCGGGTAGGGTTTTTGGCGAATCGGTTCGTTGGTACCTACGTCGATGTGATGAGCGGTAAGCGTTGTTAACCCGGGTTTATCGGTAGCAGGGGGAATCTCGGTAACAATTAGCTCTGTTAGTCGTTTAGCGTCAGCGGGGGTCAGCTCGTGTAACCGCAGCAGATAATCATACGTAAATTAGACCGCATCGGTATAAAGTGGAATCGAGTCTCTGGGTCATCCTGGTAGAACCAGGTCTCCCCGAAGAAATCAACTACCATTCTGCTCTTAAGAAATCTATTCCGAGGATAAAGTCCTCCGATAGTCGCGGCATTAGACAAGCGGTAACTTCGGTATCGCGACCATTTAACGTAGCTACGAACGTCGACGCGTGATCGACTACATCCACCTGTCCTGCGGCAAGGATCACTCTACTTGGCGGCACCATCTTGGGGGGAATGCCTACTTTAGAGAACAGTTTAAGGCCAGCTACCCCTGCGAAGGTGCGTGGAGCGCCTGAATCAATGAGGGCTCGTATGGAGTGCCCCTGGATTTCGATGTCCACGTGGAAAGACAATGTTTCTGAATCTGGGCTGGCAGAATTTAAGGTTCCCTCTTCTAATGACAAGTCAGATAACATGATATTCTCTGCCAAGCTAACAACTGTCGAGAGCCACTCCCTGGGTCACTTTGGGGTCTTCCGTCTGCTCCGGTTGGGGCGGTCGGGGTGGAGGTGCGTGTACCGGATTTATGCCCCTCCCGCTTCGTTTCCCGAATTACAGAATGGGCAGTTTCGTGTCGTGACTCCCGAGTAAGAACAGCGATGACAAAATAACCGTCGGGGTTCGGTGCAATCCCTATGACGGTGCCCAGGTTTCTGACAGTTATAGCAGAGGTTACCCACGCGTTTCGGTGGGTGTGAAGTACCGATCGAAATGTTCTAAGGTCTTCCCAAGTCCTTGGTTTCCCCCACGGGCATTCGGGGAGGCCTTGGGTGATCTCCGGGGTTTGCAACCAGCGGAGTTAGCGTGGCTTGCTAGGCGAGGGGGCTAGCGGGGTTTCCGGTGGACGTAACGCGAGTCGGGGTTGGCTTAAACCCTGGTTTCCCGCGGTTTCGGTGAAGGTCCCGGGCGGCGTCGAGATATTCGTCGGCAGCCGGGTCTTCTAACACTTTCGCATCACCCTCCTCCGGCGGATACTCCTAAGCGGCCTGGGTTTTGAAGAAAGGTCGCCTATTAGGTCGGAAGGAGGTCGTGGACCCACGGTAGGCTAAGCTTGGGCACAGGGAATGCTCTGGTTTTGGCGGTGGTCGACGCGTACTAGCACTTTCTAGTATCTTTTCATGTCGAAGGGCCGTGGACTCTAATTGGTCCATCGTCGTATCATTAGATATCAGGATAACAACGCGGAAGTCCGGCAACAAGTTGCGATGAGTGTAGCGCACCTGTTCTCGATCGCTCCAACGCGGTAAGGTACGTGAAAATAATCCCCTCATGCAGGCAATAAAGTCTCCCACCTTTTCCCCTTCCGCTTGAGTGCGATCTGTTATTTCCTCCCGCAAGGCGATCTGATAATCGGGATCGCCGTAGTAATGCCGAAATGCACTTTTCGCGGTCTCCTAGCTATCGAACTCCTGTGTATGACCCCGATACCAGATTAACGCGGCACCACGTAAAAAGAAAGGGATGGCTCTTAACAATTTGCGATCTCTTATCGGTAGAAAAGCGCGACCTTCGTCAATTCGCATGAGAAAATCCTCCACGTCTTCTCCTCGTTTCCCCGAAAATGACAGATCCCATCGCTTCATCGTGTGTAATCACGTGACGGCAGATAACGGTCGACCCGCGTTTTGATCGGCATCTTCGCCCGATAATTGGAAATCATCCTAATGAGGCACGATTCGTGTACGCGAGTCCCTGCGTTGGTCGTTTCCCGGGGCGTTACGTGTCAGCGGAGGTCGCAGGTATGTCGGGGTCGGTGGGGGGTAACCCGGACTCAGCGGGGCACTGGACTCGGGTATCGCCCATCTGGCTACGACCGTTCCGCAGCGAAATGTAACTGGAAGCGTTTGAATACGCGTCGTCGTCGCAATCCTCAGTAGCCATTCGACCACTGACTGCCCCTAATTCCTCGTTACCGGTCGGCGAGGCTTCAGTGATCATAACCCCGGGGTTGGCTGTTTTAGGGCGCCGCGTGGTCGGCCGCCTTTTTGTTGCGGGATTTTCGGGACCCTCAACCCGGTCTGTTTGTGTCCCTTGATTTACGCGAGGCAAGAGTGGCCTTGGGAGTGAGTACGATGGAGTGCGAGGATCCAGGTTCTCGGAATCAGGGTTCGTCGTATCCCCCTCTAGCCGTTCTTTCGGTATTGCCCCGGTACCATTAAGATCCGACTTCTTCATCCAGCTTTCGCTTACTTAACACGCCGGGGTATAACAGGGATTCACACGGCTGATTAGGCGTGAGGTGGTTTCGTTGATGGGGTTGCAGTAGGTAACAAATAATCCCTTCGGTCCAACCGCTCAACAGGTAACGTTAATAGGGAAATCTACTCGAATAGAAATTGCAGTGGACAGTCCAGGTACTTACCGATGTTCGATGTGACTAGGGGCCGAGATAGTAAGCGTCGCATAATATAGTGGCACTCGCGAGACGGGGAAAGGCACAAGATAACGAAAGGGAAAGAAAGAGAAAAAGGAAAGAAAAAAAAATTGTGTAATAGATATCAGAGGGGAATGAATATTAAATAGTACATTTTTAAAAGATAGCACAAAGAGAAGAAAGGTAACAAGAATAATGAGGTAGCACAGAACTAATAAATAGATATCAATCGTAGCAATTCGATCTCTGAGAGCGCGTACGGTAGTGTGATTAATCACTCGGACGATTGGAATGTTAATGATCGATGAACCCGCCGAATATCGGTAGCGTGACCCACCGGTAGGGGTGGTAATTCTGGGTAACGTTGGTTGTCGATTTCTTCGAATTCTCTCCCCGATCGACGCTTCTCGCGGCCAAGGATCGGGCAAGACAAAAGGTTCTTCGATAAGGGAGAGGGGTACGTGCGTCATCCAGGAACTACCGCACTTTTTTATTCCCCGAATCCGCAGCCATTTTGGTGTTGTGATGGCCGAGGACAATAGGTCCAAGATCGCGTGGATTCTCCGAAAGCGCGAGCGAGCACTGCTGAGGGCGAATTCCGGGTAAAAGTTGGCTTTGTTTGTTGAGAGTTATTTGTTTGTGTTTCAATTCTATAAAGTCTATTCGATTCAGATTTAATCCGCTCCGGAGGGGCGTAATTAGTTTGCTCGAGCGCGCCTTCCTGCGCGACTCTATCTTTGAGTAAATCCGCGCGGGAGTCTATGTCGGGTACTTTGCGCGTAACGGTTTCGCCAAGGGCGAACGGTCCACGCTATATCGCGCGACGCGGCGCTCTCGCGACGAGACCCGGTGCTGATATTTTCATTTTTCACGTTGTGCGCAAGGAGAAACTCAGATCTATTAGCATTAATTTGGAGGATTGTATTATTGTTGGAAATTTGTGATTGGCATTTCTTTTCTTATACCACTTGTTGATTGTTTCGTTATTTGCGAGATTGGTCGCCTCACGGAAAGCAGAGAATTGTACCGGCGAGACGCGTCGCCAGATTGTATCGTGTGCTTCCGTAATTGTGTGAAAGCGACGAGCGCGAGACACGCACGAGAAAAATTGTTAACACGAAATTTGTGATTCATTCAAAGAGAACGCGCGGTTTGTCGCTTCTCGGCCCGCGCGCGCGTCTTGGACGTCGAATTAGTTTTTTTTGGTAAATAAGTATCTGATTGATCTGTTCCCCATATCTTTCCGCACCTGGCTACTCCCATCGCGAAACAACCCCTCCCACTCTACCAGATCGCAGGGCTGACGCTGGCAGAGCTCTCGCGCGAGTGCGCGTTTCCGCGACAAATAAATTTGACACGAGGTAATTAGTCCTCGTGTCTGGCGCCCAATATCGGGGAACGACATTCGCGCTTTTGTGATCGTTTGCGCGATCTTGGGAAAATAGGTCACACCGTATATTATGATGTCCTCGAGATAGACAAAACGGGCATTCGCAATTAGTCCACGCAGTGCGTTATTCAGCATTCGTCGAAAAGTTGGCGGCGCATTCTTTAGCCCGAAAGGCACCCTGTTGTAGTGATAATGTCCGGAGGGTGTTAAAGATGATGTCTTATGTTTATCCCGTTCGTCCACAGGTTTCTGGTGACAGCCGGTAGCCAGGTCGAACGCGGAGAAATACTTTGCTCTTCCTAGCCGATCTAGAATCTCGTCAAAGCACGGCAGAGGGTACGCATCATGGGAAGTTTTTTCGTTGAGTTTTCGAAAATCTATGACTTATAACGGTCACCTTTTTCACCGAAGCCAGTTCTCGGTTACTTCGGGAATGTTAGGGATTCGGGGCGAGCGAATAATCGTTAGATGTTGTCAATTTGGTAAAACAATAATTCGTTTATTAGATATCACATGAAAAGTTCAAAATACAATATGCAGAATCCTTCGTTATCGACGCTTATGTTCTTGGATGATCTCGAGTTATCGGCAAAAGACAATTATAATATTCGCAATTAATAATTAGTCATCGCGGAACTCGAATTTTACCATAACTGAATCGTCAAGTCAAATTATAATTCATACTCTCGATCCTCGGGAAAAGAAACGGAAATTGACGAATTTACCGACCGAGTGCCGGTAATTCGTGAGAATGATTCTATATTAAATTACCGACGGAGCTATGCTTCTCGGCATGAGTTTCTACGACGCTTGTTGTCGGTTTAAATTATTATGATTTCTCTCGCGAATTCGCAAGATCCAAAAATGTTTTAGGTTAGGTCCCGATTACTTAGTCTGCTCCTCAATTATACTGTACGACTATGGTGTCAGTCGTATCTGCCGTGCAGAAGTTTCACGCAGAGGAGGATCGGGGAAAGAGCACGAATATCACGCTCAATCCGCTACCCCTTACGTTACACTCCTAACAGGGCCCTCTACGAAAGGCTCGGTATCCACCTGGAGAGAATTCGACAATGGGGCCACGATCGAATCTCCCAGGCTTCAAGCTTACCTCCGCGGGATAACCTAACCTAACGTCTCTGAAGAACTAGGATAATCGGTGTCTGACACCGAGTTGCTCGCTCTTTTATACTCGCCTGGCCGGTGGCTTGAGACCAATCGCGATCGAAGGGATAATCGATGGCCAATCCAAAAATTGGAGTCCTCGTGGCCAACCGGCGTCGTTCCCGCGCGACCGCGCCGCCACGTCACGTCGACTCCGTGAGCGCGGCAAAATTTAAATCGTATGTGAGCGGGAGCTGGGTGAGCTCCCGTCTCAGACTATTCGCAATTTCTTCTTTCCAGATGCGTCCGATTTCTTCGGTACAACCCACAGAGGTGAGTTGTACGGTGAGTCATTTGGTTCAATTAGTTGTTTATCCAGCATGTCTGTTACTTGGCGATCTATTTCTTCCTTGTGTGCTGGAGGTTAGCTGTACTATTTAACGTTTATAGGCATGTTGTCGCTTATAGTAATGCGGTACTTGACCGCCTGGGTACCTGGCAAGGGATCGCCTGGTAAGGCGAATACGTCGGCTTACGAGGACACAATGTCCCATACCTGCTCCGCTATTTCCGGAGGCACGTGCTCGAGTCGCACTTTCTCTTTTAGTTCGCGGATGCGTTCCGCAGAATTCTCCTCCTTAACGGGGTAAATCACTGCTACGTCCGCCGTTGCGTCTTGGCGCACCTCCGACGGTAAAGGGATAGGTTCTTCCAGAGAAATCCCCCGCAGCAAATCTAACGTAATTTTCATAGGCTCTTCTGAGTCATTTACGACCGGCACAGGCGTTTCGTAGTCTTTGGCATTGTAAGCGCAGGGCACATCGAATGGTGGATTATCTTCTGTTATCACGGCTGTCCCATTTGCGATATTCGTCCGAGTTGTGATCCAGTAAATTGATCTAGCTGGTACCGTTATGGTGGCTGGTTCCAAGTCTAATCGTTTACCATCTAGTTCCAGGACGTTGTCTTTTCCGATAGCTATGTACGTTTGATATTTCTCCATCAATAGGATGCCAATCAGTTCGTCATCTTCGAGAGGGGAATCGTCCGGGATGACATGAAGAATGTGCTTCTGCCCTTCATATTCTTGTTGAGTAACAAATAATGATTTATGTTTGTAATTGCCCATATAAAATTCCGTGTTGACTTTTTTGTCTATGAGCGATGTACCTCGTAGCTTTCCTCTCTTAATTAGAATAATTGCTGATCCTGTATCTAATAGAAATCGTCCTGATCCTCGAAGGTCTCGCATTGGTAATTTCACGACTCGCTTTGTGGATCCAATGAAATTAACTCGAGGGATGGATCCTGTTCTTCCATTTAATTAGACTCAACTGGCTGGTGGTTGACTCGTGGAGGAGGTCGTAGTGGGAACCGTCGCTCAGATAAACCCGATGACTTTTGCGGGTTGCGCTGTCCGTACTGCGTCCGCTCTCCTTTGTACGTCGAAAATCTTCTTTAGCCATACATCCTCGGTGTGGCCCGTCCTACGACAGTGTTGCAAACTACCTGCGTCCGTTGACTTGATGTCAGCGCCGCATGGGGTTTGGTAGATGAGTGCGACGGTCTATTGTGCGTGCCGGGGTTACGATTGTTCAGATTGGAGTTTCGGGTCATCATTTCCCGCGTACAATCGTATGCCTCTGCAGCTTGCGCGCTGGCGATGGCTGCACGAATATTGTATGGTCTTTGCGTACTTCCGTCGATATGTCCTTGCGGAGGCCCAACAAATATTGCTCAAGGCCCTGTTCGCGTTCACACTCGATGATGAATCGCCTATTTGTTTGATTTTGCACTTCGAGAAATCGGTTCGTGAATTTAGAGACGGCTTCGTTCTTTCCTTGAAACATTCGCGCGCGTTTGTCTCACCACACGCCGACGGGTTGCAGGTTACCAAAAAGTAAACGGAGTCTCTCGTATAGTTCATCGTACGTGTCTATTTCGTACTCCTGAATTTTGCGCGCCACGCCACCTACGATTCTTTTGGCGACCATGAGCCTTCTTAAATGGTCCGGTCGCTCCACTTGTGATCTTACGTCCTCGATCGAGGCGATAAATGCTTCTACCCCGATACACTTCCCGACAAATTCTTTTATTAATCCTATCGCTTCTTTGGGCGATAGAGCTTCAAATGACTCTTCTGATACCACACTCGCGGCTGATGATCGTTGGAGACTTTCTTAAACGTTCTCTCCTTGTCCATTTTTTCGGTCGAATACCATGCTCATGGCGTTTTTTAGCGTTCGTTAACATTTGACATCGACATTTCGTTTGTGGTCTCGGAGTCATTTTCTGAATCGGTCGCGATAATTGAAGCTTCGCGGTATTGAATAAGAGGATTGTTCCTCACCGATTCTTTTCGTGAATTCAGTGTCGAGTTTTTCGCCTTCTGCAGATTCTTGGTGTCGTCGATCAGTCTTATGCTCCCAGCAACGTTAAGTTGGCTACCCCACACTTAGCACCAATTGTGGTGTCGCGAAGGAATTTATTTATTCTTTTACGGGTTGAAGTAGCTAACTGTTCCACAGAACGCGGTTGTAGGATGGGTAAGACTCGGTTAACACGTAATCGAACTGCTTAAGACGTTTATTGTAAAGTATAAAACTGACAGCGTAACAGTTGTCGCGCCAAGTTTCGGTGACTTACTGACTGACTAGCCTAGTTGAAGGGTGGTTCTTATACGGATAGAGTGTGAGAAAACGATACTCGGTGGGGATGGAATTCGGAAGTCGGGAAATGTTGGAAAAGCCAGGTGTCGTGGATTCTAGGAACGGCAGATGTGGGCGAGAAAAGAGTCTGGCGTGATGGACTATAGCTCGCGTAACTTATTAGAGATATGGAGGTTTCGGGGTTTTCTTAAGAAGGACAGGATGCGCTACCTATCGTGAAAAGGGCAGCTGGTGCAGTAAGTCAGGTGAACGGTCAGAGGCGAGAATAAAGGATATGTAGGCAGTAGTGGGTGAGCTCGGCGTTACATTACTTATACTTATACATTCTTGCTCACACGCTTTTTTCCTCATACATTCTCTGCACCTGTCACCCTCCTTTCATTCCGGAAACGGAAGTCCGCTTTTTCAAGTATCTAATCAATATATTCCTAGTTGAACATGCTTCTCCGATATAAAACCCAGATGCCTATGATTGCTAATATTGAACAAATACTGACTGGATTTCTCCATACTGTTTATATTACTGATTTTTTTTCTGCTGTAGCCTGACCCGATTTACGGTCAAAATGTATTGAACATGTATTTGATGTATAAAAAGGGCGTAAGGCCGTAAATATTATAAATCAATACATAGTTAACGCATTCTCATTTACCTATGCTTTCATAAAAAACATTTTTTTACTTTCACCGACTATAATGTTGTAGCTAAAATAAATATAATTATAGACGTGGAATTCGAAATGGTAATATGAATAGTTCATGCAACAAGAATATTACACTCTCCTTGTGTACGTTGAACTCGTATTCTACAGAGATCGATAACCTTGATCCGCGAGTGGGAGTTAGAATGTATTTATTTGCATCAGTTTCCCACCTATTACAAAATTGCTATCTTAGTAGCTCAATATAATTATCTACATAACAGTTACGAGAGATTAAACCATGTACTATAGTGAACCCCCTTAGATCTTTGGTTTTTTTCCCCTTGTCTCTTGTTATTTTACTTTATATTTTCCCTCTATTACTCTGGAAGGGCAAATGCGCGATCTTTACAGCATGCAAATACATAACAAATCAAATTCTTAATATCGTCATTATCATACGACTTGATGAACGTTTATACAGAGTTAACTTCTTAATTTCTTCATACTTCGTATTACATGGCGATAAAAGCGCATTAACGGCATCTACTCGAAATCGTTCTTTCATCATAATTTCTAATAAGTGTCGACATATTCATTATTTTAAGTTCCATATTGACTAACTCTCGCTCTAATTGCAATTCCGCGAGCTTCGACTTAGGACACGAGAACCAATTATATTTTGCGATAAAATCTTTCGACGATTCAAGCGCGATCAGACAGTCTAAACTGATGCGTGGAAAGTGATGTTTAGTGATGGGCGATGTTCACTCGATGTTTCGATAATCGATGTTTTTCTGCTCTGAATTGATTATTTTCATTCGATGTTTTCATACATCGATGCATCGAGCCCGAATCGATTTATGTGGAAAATAATCGATGTTTCTGAACCTACCCTTACCTTTATGACGCACGCGCTATAGCCTCCAAGGTCCAAAAAAAATACTCCGAATTCCGAATTCAAGCCGGTTGGCTGTTGATGCCAGTTGCCGGTTCGAGTAGTCGCGAAAGGCGGAATGTTGATTGTTTTTATGTAAAAAACCGCATAGGGTGTTCGTGACCTTTGTGTCGTGTAGTAGGTACACAATGAGTACTGCGTAGTTAACTGTCGGCCGGTGCGATTTGCTAATGCGAGAGTAAAATTGCACCATTACTATTCCATTGCTTGAAACAAATGTATAAATCATGGATAATCTATCGGCACTAACAAAAGTGTGGCTTCAGTGTCCGTACAAGATTTTTTTCCGCATAAATAACCAGGAATCCATCGCAATAAGAAATTTGGACTTGGGCGATTTTCTCCCGTTACAACGTGAGTACACATATAAAACTTCTCTGATCATTTAGGTGATTATGCAAATAGTAGTACGCAATATTACATTTATGAGTAATTGGGTGTTCTCTTTCAGATGACGATGACCATGCCGTCACATATATTCGCAATCTGATTGCGTCCGGTGCGATAGTGAACTTGGACGATAATATTAACGAAATTTCGCGTTCTTTGGACAATTCACACTTGTATGCTATATGTGTTAATATATGTTGAATATCTGAAAACTGTGGCTCTTTTACAATAATATAATGTGTGTTGATGATTGTGTATACTTTCAGTGTTCGTCTCGACATCTCATCGCTTCAAAACGACGTGGATGAGTCAGTAGCCGAGGGGATGGTACTTCTGGAGGCCGTAGAAGCTCTACCGGAAGCTGAAGTGGGCAATGGCATATATATTTTATTTATTTAGATAATATAAATTATAAGATACGAATTACAAGTTAAATTTCTTCTTACATTATATTGAATACATACATTTACGTAGATACTGATAATCGTCAAGTTCCCAACATACATCTAGTCTCGGAGTGCGAGTCAGTGCAGCACGCACCACAAACTACTGATGTAGTTTGTCATTCGTCTACAATAATCAACACGCCTCCGCAAGAGTCGAGAAGCTCGAGAGAATTTTTGCAGAATAACAGACAGTTGCAAGTAAAATCAAAAAAAGGTGAATTTTATTATATATATTTTTCTAAATATGAACACATTCTGATATATTTTGCAAAATATATATATGTTTATATATATAAATAATTATTAATAATGATAACAATAATTTATTTTTTATATATACATATTTTAAGAAATTTGCGTGCATATTTTTCCCAACGGTGGTCAAGGCTAGAATTCCAGTCGCGATCCCAGTCTCGCGGCCTACAACATCTACGTCTGCCGGGCCCTCAGCGTCGGTTTCAGAATCGCAACTGTCTTCGTCTCTCGTGACCGTAGCTTCGACGTCTAAAGCACCGATCAATGTTGATGAACACCCGGAAGCCGACACACATCCGGAAGCCAACACACGTCCGTGCGTATCCTTAAAATTTTGTACAAAGTTGATTCACATTGTTACGTCTCAGAGTCGTATTGGCGAACGCGTCGACTTGGACGATAGTCTCAGCGGTCACGCGCGCTCTCGACTTGACGACGTAATAAAGGAAATATAAAAATTTCGGGTTCGTCTCTCAAATAAGATCAAAAGATCCCGTTTTCGAGTTTAATAAATCGCGTTTATTCGTTGAACGTAAATAACGAATATTACAAATAAATCGCGATAGTTCGTGCGTGTGTGTGTGTGTGTTAATAAGTAAGAGACTCTAAATTATAATTCTAATTAAATATATCTTAATCGCGGAGGAAAGTACCCGCTCTAAAGTTGAGTCCGACCGATTAATTCAAGATTCAAAGTAAGACTGACGATCGAGTGATCGAAACTGGCCGTCGCGAGGCGGCCGAAATTGCTGATACAGCGCGGCACGCGCTGTTGCTAAGACGGAGGTGAATCCAGCATGAGGGTAACTCAAAATGCTGATTAGGCTGTGAGACAGAAAAGTTAGAGTTCCGAGAGAGATAAAAGAAATTATTCCGTTCCGAGTAAAGTCGCGAGCGGATATGGATTTGCGAAATATGATATTCGACATCCGGTCGAACGAGTCGGGCTCTTTCCTTTGCGTGAGAATATTTTTATAGATTCCAATAAATCGTAATAAATGAAATTCAGGAAAGTGTATAGATTAAGGGGCAGGACGTAACACCTCCCCGCCTAAAAGATAGTCGATGCAACCCATTGCTTCGGCTATGATGAAGGCAATACAGCGTAGTATGTCCTGACTTGTTCGTGTCTTATTTCGAGTAGTGTATAGTGTACTCAAAATTAGCCCGTTAAAAGTGTGCTGGAGAATAACTCCTTCAAATACGACCTTAGATATGCTCATTTGGGGTGGCTCGAATAGTTCGTGGGTTTGGAGTTTTCTATCTGTTGATCTGTTGCGTCGAGTTTCTTTCCCTGGTTTCTTGCTGTTCGATTATCCTGATCGGTTTTGACTATTGCTGGTCGAGGATTCCTTGGCGGTGTGAAGATAATGGTGGTTATGATCGTGGTGAATGTTGAGGCCATGTGATCGTTGACGCAATCGCTTCTTGCGTATGGCTTCGAGTCTGCAACTATCGAAAGTTGACCATAGTAGGAAATATAATTAAACAAAAATTAAATTTAGAAATTGGTAATTTCAAAGAAAAGGGTTCAAAATTTCAAAAAAAATTAAAGAAAAAGAGAATAATTGAAAATAGTAATGATTTATTTCGATTATACTTTACCTTGTGTTCCGGAGAAAACGGGTTGTTAGGAGGTTTTTACCTATTTGGGATAGTATAGTCCTGCACTTTGAACCTTACGGTATATTGACGTTTAATAGTTTGATGCGCAGCTTCCCTTAGAGATTTTGCTGAAACTGATCTTATTTTTGATTAGAGACCAGCTGGTCTTGCGACCAGCAAGATTTAGAGTTTATCTATAATCGATAAACTCACTGTAATTTAAGTATTTTATTGTTTTATGCGTAAAATCATGATGTGTTCTATTTGGCAATTTGAAAATATTTTTCCGTCTAGTAGCGAAGTAGTAGACGAATGTGTAGGAATTGAATGGGGTATGAGGTTGAAGTCTGTACTGAGTGATCAGAAAGGCGTTATCCGTTTGCTTGGTTTTGGGTCAACATTTTTTTTTTTTTTTTTTTTTTTTTTTACCAGAATTTAACTGAACTGAATTTGTTCGTGAACCAATGCGTTTGGAGCCGGTAACGAGAGCCAGTAACCCTCCCCCCTTTCTTTTGGGCGCTTAACACGTGTAAGGGCTCAAAGAAAAAGGTTGATTAATCTCGTTAACCGTCGAATTCAGATAGTAGGTTACACATGCTTATATTTTTTTTTTTTTTTTTGGGTGCTCTGAGTTAGAATACTTTCCAGGAGCGGTTCATCGCTTTTTTGCGTTGTATCGTAAATCGCGGATAACTTTATTTAATGGTAAATGTTGGATAGTCATTCGAGCGAGCATGGGAAGGTATCGGTGGATCGACTAATTTTATGGAGTTGTAGGTGCGCATTCGGAGATTCTGTGTTCAAAGATCGCTATGGCATTGCTCGATATTTATTGTGTTAGTATTAATTTTTCGATCTTACGTTTGAGATAGAGAGAGAGAGAGAGAGAGAGAAACAAAAGTTATTGAAAAAGAATACCTATTCTGCGTTCACTCTATCCTATTCCTTTACGGATTACGTTTGCTCGCGGTATACAATACGATTTTACTGGTCCGATTGCTGAGAGTTTTTTCGGTTCGGCATAGGATGGTTTGTGCCAACACGTGGCTAGCCACGGTGGGTGCTTGCACATCGATACGATAGATCTTCGATCGATTGCCTCCCCGGTTATTGAATAGGGGATGACGTGCGCGTCCGAAATACCAATTGTTCGTTCGTAAGTCATCGCTCGCTTTCTTCCTATGGATGACGAATCGGATTTATCGTTGATTGCGTCTCCCGGTAGTGCGATAGGAAGCAGATTCAAACATTTTGCATTGTCGTGTTTGAAGACTGTAGACTGGGAAAAATCAGCTTGTAGTAGGATCTGATGAGCGTCGGAATCGAGTGACGCGGCTTCCCTGTCTTGAATTCTGTGTATCGCCGATGCGTCTGTTTTTAATCGTATAGGACGCTTGAGATGGTCAATCGTATCCGTGAAGAAGTGTTGACAGTACGAATTGTTTTTTTCGATTAACTCGTTCCTACTGTTGTTAGCAGCGATAGATATTTTGTCTATCGCCTCCCCAGTTGTTGCATAGGGGGCCAAGTACACTTTCGTGAGATCGATTCCAGCACCGACTTTTGAAGCGCAGCTTTTGAATGTCTTTTTAACGAAGAATCGGTGAATGTTGTGTTGGTTTTCCCGAGAATTGTTGCAAACGTTGGTCGCAGCTATGGAATCGCTGATTCGTTCATGGCTCTGATTAACGTTTGGATCAGATGGCGATGCTTCGTGGTTGTGAGCTTCGTGTGTCAATGACACACACGATTTTACTCGGAAAGGCCGTTTGCAATAATCAGCTGTGTCGGAGTGCGATCGTTGACGCCAAGAATTTTCGATGTCCAAATCTTTATCGATTATTGTGTCGTCGTTAAGCAGCGAATTGGTTGACGATGTCGGCTGAGGTGGTGGTTCCCCAACGTCGTCTAGCATTGACTTATCTAATTCTTTGCTGACGATTTGCTCAGATGATGCTGATGCCGATCCTTCTTTGGGAGTAATCGATTTTGCAATTGCCTCCCCGGTTAAGGGACGTGATTGTTTTGTTTGAACATCCTTTGACGATGTATTCGACTGCGGTTGTCTCGAGGCTTCTTCCATATACGGAGGTAAATAGACCGAAACATCGTTCGATAATTTCTTCGGCTGAGGAATTACGACGAGTTTGTCTCGTATTGGTAGTGGCACAGCTACAGGCGGAGCTCGCTGTTTCGTTTTCTCGGCAAATTTCAGCGAAGTGCAGTCCAGCTCGTACGATGGTAGAGCAGGTGTTTCCGCGTGTAATTTTTTTTTAGCCGGTTCATCGAGATTATAATTGTTCTCGTACGAACGTCGGCGTTTCTGCCGTAGGTGCAACATATTCTTGTTGTCGTTGTTGATAGATTCGGATGCCAAATTTTCGGATAATGATACAGCAATCCTGGATTTAGCGACTTCGAGTATTCGGTATGTATACGAAGCGTCGATTTCTTTTGAGAGCGGTGGACGACGAGGAATTGTTTTGGGTAAGCTTTGAGTCGGTTCTACGAATGGTAGATGTTTCTCCTCGTATGGATTGCTCCTACTCGTCCTCTCTTCGTCCCACCGTGATTCTGTGGATGTGTTGCTCACAGAGGACTCATCGTGCCGATTTGAGATTTTATGTATCGGTAGCCCGGTTAGAAACTCCAGCGGAATTAGTTCGACAGACGGTACTTCTATTTCGACGGATTCTTTTGTGGTGTTAATAATATAGACGTATGCAATTCCATTTCGATTTTCGACAACAGCGTCTCCGTAATGCACGCCCTTTGTGATTGTCTTTAATGGGACGTAGCCCGCGGGAATCTCGTTAAGAACGCGAATACACATGGGTTTCCGGGTGTTGGCCGGCACCGTAACGATTTCAAGATGATTAAGAGGATAGGTTTCGCCGTACATGGCTATCCAACTTTCAAGGTATCGGGTTCCTACGAGGCCATCTTCCTGAATTGGAAAATTATCAATTACAACGTGGAAAGTTGCGTAAATTCCGTTGACGGACATCGCGACTGCTCCTAGAGAATACTCGCAGCCAGATGCGCCAGTATCGATCTTGCAAATTATATTGCGATTGATGTGTAAATTCGGCGGCACGTAGCTCTGTTTAATGATGTTAATTTCCGTAGAATAATTTATGGCGTACAGCGTTATGAATTTACGAATTTCGGAATTACTCAAGTCTATGAAACTTTGCAGCCAGGGAAGACTACTGCTGATTCTGATACTAGCATGGGTAATTTCGGTTTCATTGAAAGAAGCGCTTTTTGGAACTGACTCAACGTCGCGCTGTCGTGCTGAGTCTCGTGATAGTTTAAATACTCGTAGTGACTACAGTCTGAATTGGAATCAAATTCGTCGTGACGCGCTTGAGATACGTTTTCGTGGCGCGTACGATGATTTGACGATGAAATCGAATAGTTTCTACACTCAGGCTCGTCGCGCGAGTGGTATCGGTGTCTGTGTTTGCGTTCGTCTTTTTCGTGCCAGTACAGTCTCTCCAGGTCATCAAGAACTTCTTGTACGGAGGTATATATCTGATGATTCGGGTGGATTTGATCGTGTGCGTCGCCCGTCAGTTTGTCAAACAAGAAGTAGCGAAATTTCACGAAATCGCTAACGTCCAAAGTGGACATAGCGTACTGTACGTCGGATATGAATTCTTCGATCGGTAGATTTTTTCCGTCGAAGCAAGGGATCGACGAAAGCACTGTCGTTAGCCAATCGTTATTGTGGCGTATATTCATTCGATGGAAGTTCGAAACCATCTCGAGATCGCTCTGAGGCGGTGGAGCGAGGCCGTGAGGGAAATTTATTCTCGGGCTTTGTTGATCGAAATCGCCCGCTCCAAAACTTCCGTTGAAGTGCATCTGCGCGTTTTGTGACGAACTATGGTGGGTATTGTCATTGTGTTTATTCCAACAGTCATGATCTCGTCTGTTTGATTTTGACGTTCGATTATGGTAGTAGTCTGTTTGATCCGACATGTTTGAGGTTTAATATTGGTCTAGTACGTCTAGACGAATAAAACACTCATTTCGGATTTGGAAATAAAGAACGATTTTAAACAAATCATGGATTAGCATTGAAATCGAGAAATTGGTGGGGATGAACCACGTATGGCAACGACCGAAACGATCGACGGATTTCCGGGAATTCAGAGCTTGGGGAAATGCGGGGTAATTCACTGTTCGAATTTTGAAATATTCGGAAAATTCGAAAATCGCAAAATAACTCGAAAAATCGCAAAAATCTGAAAATCGAAAAATAACTCGAAAAATCGAAAAAGATTCGAAAATCGAAAAAGATTCGAAAATCGAAAAAGATTCGAAAATCGAAAAAGATTCGAAAATCGAAAAAGATTCGAAAATCGAAAAAAAGTTCAAAAATCGAAAAGGATTCGAAAATCGCAAAATAATTCGAAAAATCGAAAAGGATTCGAAAATCGAAAAATAATTCGAAAAATCGAAAAAGATTCGAAAATCGAAAAATAATTCAAAAAATCGAAAAGGATTCGAAAATCGAAAAATAATTCAAAAAATCGAAAAGGATTCGAAAATCGAAAAATAATTCGAAAAATCGAAAAAGATCCGAAAATCGAAAAAATTCGAAAATCGAAAAATAATTCGAAAATCGAAAAATAATTCGAAAATCGAAAAATAATTCGAAAATCGAAAAATAATTCGAAAATCGAAAAATAATTCGAAAATCGAAAAATAATTCGAAAATCGGAAAATAATCAGAAAATCGAAAGAGGTTTCAAAAATCGGAAAAATAAAAAAAAAAATTAAAATTTCAAAATTCCGAATGCAAAAATCAAAAATCCAAAACTCAAAATTCGAAATCCAAAATTCAAAATTCAAGGGATCCGGGAAAACTGTATTCCGTAAATTCAAAAATCTTGTATCTTAGACAAAATGTAAATGTTAATCAAAATCCAGAAGTTAAATGTCATAGGGACCGAAGAACTAAATGTTCGAAAAATTCGAAAATTGAAAACTTCAACAATTTCGGAAAATTAAATAATGATAGTTCAAATGCCCGAAAGACTCAGAAATTACAAAATTCGATAGTTCTGGAAAATTGAATCCTGAATTCAAATACTCGACAAATTCGAAACTCGAAAAATTCGACAATTTCGGAAAGTTGAATATTGAAAATTCCAATGTTCGAAAGATTTGAAAAATTCGAAACTGCAGAAATTCAAATTTAAAAGAATTTAAACGTTCAAACAATCCGAAGATTCGAAGATTTAATAATTGCAGAAAATCGCAATGTCGGAAGTTTAAACGCTCAAAATTTAGAGAATTGAAAAATTCGATAATTTTGGAAAATTAGGTATTGAAATTGAAATATCCGAAAATTCAAAAATTGGAAAGTTCGGTAATATGGGAAACAAATTCGGCGAATTGAACTGTTCAGAGATTCGCGAATCGAATAACTCGATAGTTTCGGAAAATTACACTCCGGAAATTCGAATGTTCGAACAATTCGAAACCTGAAAAATTCGACGGTTTCGAAGTGACAATAACGATAATTCCAGTGTTTGACCGATTCAAAATTTACCGAGTTCGAATGGTGATTAAACTGACCGTTGAAATTTCGAATGCGCGACACTGCTCGAATGCTGCTGTTCGCCACTCGAGGGATTTACTCGGCAATCTTCGGGAAATTCGATAACTTGAGTGCAACAATCGTTACTTTGTCTCACTTTTTTTTGAACGCCGAAATTCAGAAGATCCGAACGTTGGGGATTTTCCCGCGAATTTCGGCAGCGAAAAATATCGCTCGAGTCTTTCGAATGCTGAAATTCAGAAAATCTGAACGTCGGGGATTTTCCCGCGAATTTCAGCAGCGAAAAATATTGTTCGAGTTTTTCGAGTGCTGAAATTCAGAAAATCCGAACGTTGGGGATTTTCCCGCGAATTTCAGCAGCGAAAAATATAATTTGGATTTTTTCGGAAGCCGAAATTCAGAAAATCCGAATGCTGGGGATTTTCCCACGAATTTCGGCGGTGAAGAATGTAATTTGGATTTTTCGGATGCCGAAATTCAGAAAATCCGAATGTTGGGGATTTTCCCACGAATTTCGGCGGTGAAAAATATAATTTGGATTTTTCGGATGCCGAAATTCAGAAAATCCGAATGTTGGGGATTTTCCCACGAATTTCGGCGGTGAAAAATATAATTTGGATTTTTCGGATGCCGAAATTCAGAAAATCTGAATGTTGGGGATTTTCCCACGAATTTCGGCAGCGGAAAATTCGCTTGAGTTTTTCAGATGCAGAAATTCAGAAAATCCGAATGTTGGGGATTTTCCCACGAATTTCGGCAGCGGAAAAACAGCACTGAAAAATTTTCAAACGCCGAAATTCAGAAAATTCGAACACTGGGGATTCTCCCACGAATTTCGGCAAATGGGAAAATTTCACTCGAAATTCTTTCTTTTATATGCCGAAATTCAGAAAATCCGGATACTGTGGATCTTCCCACGAATTTCGGCAACGTAGAAAACGATATTTATACAATAAATTTTCCGAAGATATTCGGTTGACGAGATGTTTCGTCGAACGATTGATAATCGTAGTTAAAGTAAATGGATGGTACTTACGCGAAAATCGGCAGGAGCAGCAGAATGATCGGACTAGACATCAGCATCTTTGTCGATATCCCTTTTGTCCGTTTATCGGTTCGATATAGGCACCGCTTCCTTCTGCCTTTCCGTGGGTATCGATTGGTTGTCTTCGATTTCCTTTCAATGTCCTCACAGTTTGTTTTCCTCGATCTTCGATCAAGGTTGCAGTTTCTGTTCCGTGTTGAGGTTGATGCAACTTACACGTCACTCACTCAGTCACTCACTTTCACACGCGAGCACTCGGAACTCGAGAGAAGAATCCCACTTCTGACACCAAATTTTTCTCTGTTACGTCTCAGAGTCGTATTGGCGAACGCGTCGACTTGGACGATAGTCTCAGCGGTCACGCGCGCTCTCGACTTGACGACGTAATAAAGGAAATATAAAAATTTCGGGTTCGTCTCTCAAATAAGATCAAAAGATCCCGTTTTCGAGTTTAATAAATCGCGTTTATTCGTTGAACGTAAATAACGAATATTACAAATAAATCGCGATAGTTCGTACGTGTGTGTGTGTGTGTGTTAATAAGTAAGAGACTCTAAATTATAATTCTAATTAAATATATCTTAATCGCGGAGGAAAGTACCCGCTCTAAAGTTGAGTCCGACCGATTAATTCAAGATTCAAAGTAAGACTGACGATCGAGTGATCGAAACTGGCCATCGCGAGGCGGCCGAAATTGCTGATACAGCGCGGCACGCGCTGTTGCTAAGACGGAGGTGAATCCAGCATGAGGGTAACTCAAAATGCTGATTAGGCTGTGAGACAGAAAAGTTAGAGTTCCGAGAGAGATAAAAGAAATTATTCCGTTCCGAGTAAAGTCGCGAGCGGATATGGATTTGCGAAATATGATATTCGACATCCGGTCGAACGAGTCGGGCTCTTTCCTTTGCGTGAGAATATTTTTATAGATTCCAATAAATCGTAATAAATGAAATTCAGGAAAGTGTATAGATTAAGGGGCAGGACGTAACACACATCAATAATCATTTTTTATTTCATCTTACAGAGACCACACCTTCGAACACTGCCGGTCGAAGCTCAAAAGTCAGGTGTGGGAAAGTTTCGTGAAAGTGGATTCTACCAATGCAAGATGTAAGATATGTGCGAAAGTTCTTAAACACTTAAACAAGCGTAAAAGCAGCTCAGATAGCGACGGAATCCGAAACAAGAGACGCAGAGACGAAAACGAAGATGATCCGACTCCAGTAGTTATGGAAAATAACGAGAAGAGCAAAAACCAAAAAATCGACACAGCTTTTCAGCGGATGCATTCGTTCACAGGTAATCTTTTGTGTTCCGTATATTTTTTTATAAATTATTTTATAATTCCGTATATTGTTTTTTTTACATTTTAACTGATCCAATATTTTATATTTTTGTTGACAGCTGGAGGCAGTTCTGCCGAGAAAATCACGAACATGGTGTTATCCATGCTCGTTAGAGACTGCTGCCCGCTCAGTCATGTCGAAGACGAAGGATTTGTCGCTTTAATGAAGACTATTTGTCCCTTGTACAAAGTACCGTCGCGACGTACCATCACACGGCTGCTCGAAGACAAGTACAGCCTTTTTCAAGAGCGCTTCAAACGTGAGATCAATACGAGTAGTTCTCTCACTCTGACTAACGATATTTGGTCGGATAATACGAATCGTGGGTACTTGGGGGTAACGGTTCACTATCTTTCGGGTACAGATATGAATAACGGGTGCTTAGGACTGTTTCCTCTAGACGAAAGTCATACAGCGGAGTATATCTCTGAAAAACTGAACGAAGCGATACAGTTGTTCGACATTAACGTCAATAAAATAACGGCAATCGTTACCGACAGTGGCGCGAATATAAAAAAAGCCGTGGTCGATCGTTTTGGTATATCGAAACACATTCCGTGTTTCGCACACGTTTAATCGCATATTGTACCCGACTCGATCAGAGTTACGCCCGGGATCGAACAAACAATTGCAAAAGTGAAACAGATTGTTACTTTTGCAAAGCGCAGCGTCGTTGCATCGGACGAACTGCGCCGATTACAAATACGAGACGGAAAGACCGAAGCAACGATATTGAAATTCAAACAGGACGTGCCTACAAGATGGAATTCGACCCTTGCAATGATAACGCGATTCCTTGCACTTCACGAATACGTGTATCCGGTTACGATGAAGTGCTCTGCATCTGTCACTCTTCCGACGCGAGAAGAGCTCGATCCGTTACGCGATTTAGTGTCCCTATTGAAGCCCATAGAAAACGTCATTACCGAGGTGAGCGGGGATTCATACGTGACATCGAGTCTAGTGATCCCTTTAATCCGCTGCATGATGGTCACTATTAGCCAACGAAAACCGTCCACTCGAACGGGCATACTTTTGCAAACAAAGCTCCTAGAGCAATCAGCGCGACGATTTAAAGACTACGAGGCTTCGGAAACACTGGCTATAGCTGCGATTCTCGATCCGCGTTTTAAAAAGATCCATTTCGAAAAACCGATTTTCTGCGCAGCAGCCGTCGCCAAGATAGACGCGATGATAAAATCTCGTTCAAACGAAACTCGCATCGAAACAGTGTAAAACGCCGAGAATAATCCGCAGATTGCGAACAATAACAGCGTTTGGCAAGTTCACGATGAGCTAATCGCTGCAAACAATCAAATGCCGCAATCGGATCGCAACGAAATCGATTCTGAACTGAAACAATATTTGAGCCAACCCGTCGTCTCGCGTTCGAAAAACCCTCTCAAATACTCGGAAGAACTAAAAACAGCTTATCCAAAATTGTATCCGATTGCTTCGAAATATTTGAGCGTCGTTGCAACGTCCGTTCCATCTGAAAGATTGTTTTCTAAAACTGGAGCTATCAAAAGTGACCGACGTAATCGACTCACGGGGAAAAAATTGAAGGAGTTAGTTTTCTTAAACTCTCTGAACAAAAAGTACTGGGATATCCTGTAAATCGCATTTGTTGTCAGCGACGAAGATACATCTCTTTTATAATACGTGTTATTTTGTTGTAGAAAAAACGTTATGTGTGTTTTCTTTCATTCTTTGAGTTTATTTAATTATTTTATTTCTGCCAGTATGTTTGCTACTAAACGGCACGTGTCGTATGTATTGAATACATAATATAATATAAATACACTTTACCCATTTTCTTACCAGCTGTATGAGTTTGCTTCTTTACTGTAACATTGGCTGCTGTGTATCAAAATGTACATTCTATAACAACGCTGCTTGCTTATGTGGAACAAGGTTAATTTTACCAATCCCCAATCTTTAAATTTACATCGGTATGCGAAGTTAAATATTTTTAACTCTGTTTTTTTTTTTAGATATAACCTTGGATACGCAACGTTGGAACTACAAAATTCAACAATCCCGGAGTTGACATCTATGCGGAGATTAAAAAATATTAAAATTCCCACCTAAATGAATTCAAGATAAAAATAATTCTTCAAATAATTTTTTGCCAAAGAATCGACTTAATTCCTGACATGAAATGTAATTTAATTAAAATTTTTGTAACAGATACGTAAAAATTGATAATTCATTATGAGCAGGTTTGAATTAAATCGCGCGCCATTTTTCATCTACCGATTCATCGATGTAACATCGATGTTTTAAAAAAAGAATCGATTCTGAAACATCGATTTATTTTTTAATCGATTATTTTGTATCGATGCTTTTTACAAACATCGCCCATCACTAGTGATGTTGCCGCATTTCGAGCACGCCCACCAGATAGTACAGAGCTCCCTTCATTACTGCCAGCTCCATCGGCGAGATTCGTGTTCCAAAGCGGGTCATGTATCTCGGCGTGCAAAACGGTACCCTCAATAGTATTAAAAAAAATCTTTGTTGTACCTTCTTCAACTGGTCCATAAAAATTAGTGCTGACATCCCCGAGTCTAATAACACAGTTGTCTGTACAACGGGTTTAAAGAGTTTGAGTCGCACTTACCAGTTCCTCATTCTTGTCAATATCATTGGAGCCTAAATAGTACCTAACGCCACTTTGCCTTTTAAGGAGGTTGAATCACCTAAAATTAAAAAAAAACGATAAAAAAAAAAAATTCTGAATACTACATACTGTATACTGAGTACATGCTGTATAGTACCTACACATCAAATTTCAGACCCAAATTCCAAAAATTACCAGAGTAAGAAGCATTTTAGGAAGGTACCAAAGAATTATAGTGTATTACTGCAAAATTATATTTTTTCGACGTTATAAAAATCTGAAAAAAATCATGGATATTGAAGGTACTGAAAAGATTTATTTTGCACAGTAATAATGCCAAAATGTTATTAGCAAATTGATGAAAAAAGAAATAGTTCAACAAATTTTCTGGCAAAACAATTTTTTTTTTAAATGAGTCGTTTATTTTTCTGAATACGTATGAATTTTTTCCGATTTTTCAGTTCACTTTGAATTTTATGATTTTCTACCCTGTTACCATATTAAAAAAATCAGACAATAAAAAAATTTGAAAAAAATCCATATCCATTCAGAAAAATTAACGAATCATTCTACTTAAAAACTCAAAGTTGAATTCCTAGGAAATTTGTTGTGTTTTACAAAATTGCGTTTGGTCGGTAGAGATTTACCGACCCTGCGGTCGTTACTTTCAATCGATGCGAGTTAGATTACCGCGCTTCGTCACGTCTACGGTACACCGGCGTACTACGGCAACCATGATTTTTTTCACTCTAAGTGTCAAACGCGTAAAAAACCGGCATTCAGAAAATTCGGAAAGGCAAAGAGAAAATAAAATTGGTGCAGTGACAGTGAGGAAAAGTGTGAAAAGTGAATACTCGAACCAGTAACACCTCATTGTGAAATGTCATTGACGGGACAGTATTTTTCTTGAGATCGTCATTACTTTTTTATGCGAGAGCCATTTTTTGAATGATTGATTTCTTTGGACTAGTGATATAAATTGAAAAAAAAAAACAACATTTAACTTGAATTTTTTTCCGGGAATGAAAATAAAAAGTTTGTTTTTTTTGCAAGAAATTCTTTTTTCTTTTTCTGTCACCCAAGTCGATTATCTTTACTGATCTTTGAATTTCATTTCCTGACAAGTATATTTGTTGTAGAAAGAAAGTCGCTTAAACGAGAAGTGAACGAGTGTTCCATGATCGAGATGCGATGTTCGTTTGTTCAAGAACATCGTCGCTTAGATATTCTTCAATCTGTTATTCTGTCGGATTATTTTCGTGAAATAAAGATCAATTCTCTATACGTATTCGATATTCTGGAAATATATTATTTACTCCGTATGGACTGCGTCAACAATATTTTTCTTCGTTTCTTCGTTTCTTTCTTTCGTTTTTGACGGCTCATTTTCTTCATAACAGACTATGTTATGGGACGAGTGCGGGAATTTTTTATGCGAAGACAAATAGATTTATAGCGCACCATTGTATACCTGGTAACAAGACAAAAAGTGGAAAAAGTGAATTTATTGTCACATTTTTTGCGCCAGCTCTGGCGGAGATGCTTAAAAAAAATCCCCGCACTCGTCCCACAATAAACTGTCTAACGAACCAAATGAGACTTGATAAGCGAAGATTCATTAATTCATTTGGTCCGAAACCTGCGACAAGTGAAAAAAGTTTGAGGGTGTCTCTTTCAGAGAAAATGCAGTCTGGAGCTCCACAAAAATGCATGGATTGAGACTAACACATTTACTGCATTTACTGCGCGTTTGCGCGGCAAACAGTTAGAGGTCGATTCGACCTACCCTAATGCGCTGGCTCTCGAGAAAGAGATTGACGACGTTACAATCGAAAGACACGCGTCTCGTGGTCGCAAAATAAGATACTTGGTCACCATATAAAATAGAAGGAGTCACAAAAAAAAGTAAAATAATAATAAGTCATGGATTAAAATAAATTACAATAAAAGTTAAAAATGAATAACGGAAAGTAATCAGAATTATTCAACAGGAATTATTAGAATAAAGAGATGCGTATGGTAACGATAATAAAAAGAAAAGATGGCGGATAAAATTATAACGGTTCTCGGGAGCGGTGAAAGTTTGCGTTTTTCCCCGAAATTATTAAACTAACTAAAACTAAAGACTCTCGCGCGTCCGGTAATTTGATAAAATTCGCAATAATATAATAAGCTATGTGAATCCCTGTCGGCAACTCGGCAAAATTCTCAATAAATAAAAGATAATAAAATGACTTTAACACCGGCGATAGCTTTTCTTTTCGCAAAATTCGACAGAACATTAATTGCCATGCACGATAACTTACCGCCCGGCAATATCGCTCGGGATCTTTTTGGCTAAACTAAGATGGTTACGGAACTTGAAACAGAAGCCTGTCCGGAAACGAACAACGGCCTTACCGGGTAATTTTTGCAGTAATCGCAGCCTCTCGGGAAATTCCTCGTCGAGTCTTCGAGACCGCGGGTAGATAGGCGTCGGTTCTCCTGGGCAGCACGGTCGGCAACGGTAGCAACGACTTCCTTCTTCAGTGGCTAACATTAGGCCCCCTAGCCAAATTTTGAAGCGCTCCGGTAACGCCTCGCGCGCAAATTCAATTAACGGTAGCACGCGTTATCGATTACATTCGCCATGATCATTGACAGATGATCCATGGCGAGAGCGGTAGATGCTAGAGTCCAGATAAGACTGAGAATTTGTTCTTCACCGGAGAACGATGTCGTGAAGACGCAGTGCTTCTCCGGAAGACGAGGCTTTTGAATTAAAGCAAGTGGTGAGGCTTCGAGTCGATCAGCCGTCCGTTATCGCGGGAACGATACTCGAGTAACGGACAGTTTACTCGACGCTCCTAGTTGAACGATGCTGTACAGCTCTCGGACGAGAGCTGGAGTGTCGACGATCGTTGGTCGTTGCCTTTGCAGCGCGCGGTAGGTTCCCATCGCGCTCTCCGTCACTGCTGCGTAGCTGTAGCGCTGGCTAGGCTATCTCTCGCTGCTCGGTGACTACCAATGCTGCCAGCGAGAGCGTGGACTCGCTGCTGCCCTTGCCAATGTCGAGAGCCGTGGTGACGCTCTCGTTCCGTCGGTAGCAAAGATTTCGGCGTTGACGAGGCTCGCTGAAACGCAATAAGACTCTCGCTCGTTCGCCGGAAAGGGAAATAATCAAAATAATTGAAATAAAATTCGAAAGGCTATCTATCGCCCCATTGAATTGCCGAAAGAGGAGGTACCGAGAGCCAGAATGTTTACCGTTCTACCGTGGCGTCTCTTACGCCCTTCTAATTCTATGGGCTTCGTGACGGGAACGAAAAATCCACGTCACAAAGTATAAGCCGTAATATTATATTAAGCACCGCATCACGGTTTACAATGCCGGATTCCGTACACGGTATTACGATAGAATTTTACTGGCGAGTAATTATACCGTGATTCTTAACACGGTGTGAAAACCGTATACGGTGTGGTGAGTAATTAATTATACCGTGATTCCGAATACGGTGCGAAAACCGTGCACCGTGTGGTCCCAATAGACACTTTCTAAAAAAAAAAAGATGACATTTTCTTTTGTCCGTATTCAAACCAGCCCGCCGTAGAGTAGCAGCGGCGAGGCGCGTGCGTACTGGGCAACGGCTGCTGTGAAATTTTCGGCGGTTTTCAAAGTTTGACAGAGAGATTGAAATGGAAAACGAAATAACTGCAGTTTCCTTCTATTCGAGGTGAATTATATTGAAAAATTCAAGGAAGAAAGTGACATATTTTTATCAAAATTCAAAAGATCCTGCCACAGAGTAGCACGAGTCGAGGCACGCGCGTACTAGCGACGTCTGCTATGAAATTTTCGTTGGCTTCCAAAGTTTAACCGCTAGTTTAAAATGGAAAACAAATATATCGTCGCGATTCTTTTCAATTTCCATTTTAGCCAATTGCAACTATTTTGGAATACATTTTGACAGACCAAAAACAAGAAATAGTAGTTTCCTACGATAAAAGAGAACTTTTTATTTCAATTTCAAATGTTCTCGCCACTGCGTGTACCTGCGCCACGAATTGTGCGCACTGGATGACGTCTGCTACGAAATTGTCGTCGGCTTTCAAAGTTTGACAGATAGTGTTCAGGCTTCCGTATAAGTCTGCGCAACGTCGAGCTCTTTCGTGAAGAAGTAACGGCCACCGTAGTCAAGCTCGTAGCTCGAGATCCGCCCCTCTCGATCTATCATTACATCAATTATGAATGTAAAGGCCAGTGCTGTTCCGGCTTCTGTCTGCGAGAGTCGGTTCGCTGTTTCTTCAAAATGAACTTTCCATAGCCGTTAAATCTTACAACTTGCGAATCACATTTTTTTCACCTACTTATTACTACTACGCCGCTTTGAGAGCTCCGAACGTTCCTCTGAGCGAACGAACAAAAAAAACGCGCTCAATTTGTTGAAAATTACGAAAGATTTTCTCGCGAGCTAACAGATACTAATAAATGAAAAACGATATGTACATTCGTGATGGTTTCCAACAATATTTGGCGAATTACAATTATTTTGAGTTTTAGATCATTTTTCAGTGCGAGTTCATAGCCAAGGTTTTCTGCGGACATGCGAAATTCAAATTTTTTTCACGATTGTGCAGCATTTTTTGTCAAATATGATAAGTGATTTATAGTGATAAATGTATGATTTTTTAAATAAAAAAAGCCCCGGAGTGTCCGAAAATTTGCGACATTTCGTCTTTGATTTTTCACAATTGAAGTTTATTGTTCGACGGAAAGAAAATGCGTTTTCCGAAAAATAAAAATAATATAACCTGCAAATAAAATTGCTAATCAAATATATAAAAAAAAATATTTTAAAAAGTCAGATCGTCCTGAAATTTGTTGTGCGCAGTCTTATGCACAATAAAGCATAGCTGTCAAGGAGAAAAAATTTCGTTCGCACAGTTCATTTTTAAGCACTGTACAAACATTCAGCCTAAAAAAAAATATTTTTATCATGAAAAAATCTCCAGAAAAAATTGTTTGAGATGTCTGAATGCCTTCAAATTTTGTGTACACACTGATTCTAACTCAATAAAACAATTTTCCCAAGGAGAAAAAAATTTGGTTCGTAGAATTTGTTTTTGGCGCGCGATACGGACATTTGTCATCATTTTTTAACAATAACATTATAGAAAAATCAGTTGAAAGTCTCCCAATGATTTAAAAATGTACGTGCATATTCAAAACAATGTGATAAAAGATCCATGAAAAACTGCCCTGATTGGTTCACAGGGTCCAAAGTTACAGTACCGTACGAACGGCTGAGACAAAAAATTTAGTGAAGAAGCAGTTTTAATGTCTTCGGAGGCTAAATAAAAATATTTGGGGCTACCGTTGCTATTCAAAACGGACTGCGCATAATGTTGGAGGTCCACCGAAAGGAACGCTGAAAGAATTTTATTTTCAGTTTCATTTGGTGCGTAGCGTCCCCATTGAAAGTCCTGAAAGTGGCCTCGAAGACGACTTTAATAGGCACTTCTTGCCTATTTCCAATAGTGAGTGTTGAGGAGTAGTGAATTGAGGAAAGAAACATGGAAAAGGGAAAACAAAAGTGATAAAAAATGAACGCTGCGCGTTAAGAAGGTAATGATTTACCGACCGTCTGATCGTTTCTTTCATCCTCACTTTCTTCGCAATGATTTTGATGCCATTGTGCGGAACGCTGTAGCCTCTCTCGACCAATAGATTGAAGTCCACGGGGGTTATGACCTTCATCGCCGTCGCTCTCGTCTCATCTGATGTTATGTATCGCCCTTATGCCTCGATCGATGGCTCGATAATGAACGCTACCACGTTTTCTTCGACGATGATTTCCGGTGCCCCTGGCACTCGGACCCGGCCCCCTTTGCGCCTGACCTCTTACCACTTATCAGTGATACTAGCGTGCGACTGGCGCTCATCAGTCAGAGCTCTCGATTGCAATGCTTCGTTGACCGCTGTCTTCACTCCTTGGTTTACTACTTGCTTTAACACTGACGTTTTTTTTGCTGCCTTGTCTGGATCGCCTGTGAGACTGCCGTCATGACTCCTGTGTCGACTGCTTGCTGGATCGTTGCTACTTGATTGTCTTGCCTTTTAGCAATAACCCCTTCTATCGCCGTTTTGGTATTTTCGCTCTCCAGCCTCATCGCTCGACAGACTTCTTGGACTAACTCTCTGTTCCTTCGGCTTTCCTCCCTTTCGCGCTCATCCATCACTATCTTAACTGCGTCATTGATATGATCAGCTACACTTCTGTCAAGGTCGGTATATCCTTATCGATATATTGATTCTCGCCATTACCACGCTACAATGATCCACCGGCGTGCTGTCAAAAACGGTAGCTTTCACGTGGCATACGGTGAAGGCTGTCAGAAAGCCGGCGATAAACATTACGCGATCGTTGTTCTGTGTATCCAATACGATTCTTGTGAGCCAGCGGAATTATAAATATATTTTTCCGTGATCCAGTCAAGAAGAGTTTTAGTATTAAAATTGACGAGAATTGTCGCAAATCATCGTGCGATACAACATAACCTTTTTTTATATCATCATTCAGTGCAAGGTTTTTTCCAAAAATTTTAAATCCAAAACTCAATTACATACATTGTCGGTATCAAGAGACGCGGTAAGTGTCTCGACGCAAAGCACTTAAAGTCAAGTATTTTTTTAATTACATTTTTCAATCATACGTTTTTTTCAACAATTAACATTGCACATTTATAAATATTTATAGAACTTGGCTATTTTTTTTAAATATTCTGCTTTTAAGGGAATTCGTTTGGAATAATCTATTGATGTGTCACTTTGTAGTTGTCGTACAGTTTTTACTTTTATGAAAAAAAGTTTTTCTTTTATATTATTAAATTAAGTTATTATTCATGTTATTATAATAAATTCAGTTTCGTGCAATACATCGAAGATGTATCTCGGCGCGCGCTTCGCACGCTTGGATTTATAACCCGTTTCTCCACGGATTTCAACGGACCGGAAACATACAGAACACTTTACATGGCGCTGGTCAGACCGATACTTCAATACGCTTCGGAAGTATGGAACCCAGGGTTCGCCGTGCACTCATTAAAGCTCGAGAGAGTCCAACATAGATTCCTGCAGCTTGCAGCTTTAAAATAGGGAAGCCTATGCCCCAGGAGTATCATGATTACTTGGAAATAGTACTAGCGTTAGAGACGCCTAGCCTCGAGACGCCGAGACAACGGAATGACTTGATACTGCTATACAAATTGTGGACGAGGCTCATGGACAGCAGAGATCTGGCGCAGCGAATACACCCTCTGACCCCGCTGGACAGGAGACTTCGGAGGGTAGCCACGTTCCGAGTCCCGCTCTAGTTAAACGATCGAATTTTCCACTCAAGATCAAACGTGCCGTAGCCGCGCATAAGTATCGTCTCGTTGTGAGAATCGGACCGAAGTGATTTCCGGGTTTTGACGCGGGCCTTTTATACCCGAGCGCATGACGCTAATATTACGTCGGATGACGCAATTTGCTCGCCGCGATTTTCTGTCCCGTGCTATCAAAGGGCGTTCTGACACGGCTGATGCAAGTCGTTCGTCACAGTGACGCGAGAGCCACGGAAAAATTACTCAATCGAGCGTTCATGTCGATCCATGGAACGGTCGATAACCTTACGTACTAACCTATGGTAAATACTAGTACTCTGATTTTACCATATGTCGCTTTTCTTTCGTTCTTTATTACGGCGAGATTCTACCCGTCTCAACATAGAACATCGAATGGGACGAATAACTTGGGAGCTGAGCTAAATTTCAACGAATCAATCGGCGCTTTCAAGAGTACCGTCAGTGCACTGATCCTACGGTACTGCTAACTCAGTGCCCTAAAGCGAAATAGCAACATATTATTACTGATACGAGAAGAGAGCATTGTCCTAATCCTCATGTGATGTTCCCCATGTGATATTAGTATACTGTAAATACGGAAGTTACAAGACTATTTAAAGTTTATACGATTACAATAAATTTCATTCTCTGTTAATGTACTCAAGTACCATTATATATTTTTGTAAAAGGGTTTTCCCGTCAAAAAAATAAACAAAAATTTTGAATACTCATGACTTTTTTTTTTTCATTGAAAATATTATAGTATACTATGCCATAAGTGCGTAAAATGCGATTTTACGCACGAGTGCTAATCGATCGCTACGAGTGCGAAAATTGTAAGCACGTGTCACATACGATATTTTTTGACGTAGTACTCGTAAAATTCGGACCGTAAAAAAACTACTGTCAATACGTGGGCGTAGTCGGGCGGACGGAGCGAGTCCAGGGCCGCAGGCCCTGGTGGGGGTGCAGGCGGCGAAGCCCCCCCATCCCCTCCCCATTAAATAGATACTTTTATAAGTAGAAAAGAATAAATATTCGAAGCATTAACAATAAATACAATTTTACAAAATTCTACAAAACAAAATACAAAAGTAACTTCACGGACACGAGCCAGAATGTGAGCGACGACGGTATAAAAAAAACAACACGAGGCATCGAGCAACGATCCCGAGAGTGTGTAGATTACTGTACGCCACAATTATTAACGTTAACAGTGACAGATTTTTCTCCGTCGTTTTCACCGACTTTCTTTCGTTTGCTTGGAGTTGCGTCGTCATTTTTTTCTTGATTGCTGGAATCATCGATCGCACTCGTAATTTGATTACAAATTTTGCGCTTATTCTGAAGTGAATTCTCGATGTACCCTTCTGCCACATTCGACGATTTCCACCCTCCATGAATCTTTAATGTCGTCATGCTAGCACCTGCATTTGCAAGAAATGTGGCAGAAGTTCTGCGGAAACTGTGACCCGTATAATTTTCCGCATCAGGCAACTCGCATACCAGCAGTATACCAATTTTGTCAATCCCCATTACTGCATTAATCATTTTCCTGTTCCGAAAGCATAGGAAAAATTTGTATGACGATACATTCGATCGCCTCGCATTTATATATTCGTCAATCAAATCACAATATTTCCCCTCGACTACAAACATCCGCGGAGTACATAAACAGACTCTTCTTTCCTTATATCGTCTATCGTCATGTTGTACAGCTCTTCCCTGCCACAAGCGCCCGCGACGCCAAGAATCAAAGCAACCTAATGTACACAGAGAAACGACGACCATTCGTTATTAACCATGAGGAAATTGATATTATTATTAACGTTGAGTTACAAAAATTTCTAATATTGACCTTGGTAGATAAATGCCGGATGTTTGAAGCGGTCTCGATGAACTTGTTTACATCTTCCGGTCACAACGTTTTCGATTTTTCGGCTGTATAGCCACTGTGTTTTCGTTTCAAATTATTGCGCAATTTATCGTAACAGCCGATGTCAATGTTTTACTCCAACTTCAACATTGTTTTTATCATCGAGAACTTTGGCACAACGTTGCTGAACTCAAAGTGGAAGAGAGATGATAGAAATATGCTAGAAGAACTTTTTCATCGCAGGATTTTGTTTTTTTCAATTCTTGCCACTCAACAAATTCACTATAAACTTTTTCGTATATCGCTTTAGATTTTTCTGGAAGCGTGCTTTTCGTTGCTTCTTCCGCGGCCTTTAAAATATCGTCAGGAATGTATTCATCGTCTGTTACTATGTCCCCCATTTTACTTCAACGATATTCACTACAACAACACTTGTTTACTCTACGATTCGTACGGCCGTCCTGAGTATAAATCGAAATTTAAATCGCGGTCGAAAATCGTGTATCAGGCCAATCGAATAGTGCCCTCTAACGACATGTTATAGAGTTCACTACACATTTATGCAATAAAAATGTATCATCGGAAGGTCATGGAACATATTTCCCCATCAAATACGACGATTTTTAATTTTCTTTATTTTACGCATACTGTGCGTTCAAACTCATTTTACACACCGAAAACAGTGCCTAAGATCGATTTTTACGCATACTACGTCGAATTAAAAAAAAAAAATTCTACAGTAATTTTGTATCAAAAATGAAGAAAAACGAACGAGATCACTATCTTGGTGCGTGCGACAAGTTTCGCGCGTAGAGTCTCGCGGAGAAAGAGACGATCCTACGCGCGAGCAAGCGATGCCTCAACTGTCTCGCGGCTGTGCCAAACATGCAACGCGAAGCTCCTGTATGAAGCGCACTCGAGTGCTACCGTCGAGGGGGCGTCAGGAGGCGCTCCGCCCCAGCCATCATTGACGGGATGCTCGAACAGTTCTGAGCACTCGGTGCTTCTCGGCGTCATCGTCGACGCGCGTTCTACTCGCCACCGCCATGGTCACCGCGTTCACGGCGTGCGGTGAGTCGGTACTCGCATGTGTGTGAAGTTGGCATATCAAAAGTCAGCATATCAAAAATAAAGTGGAGTTCCCTTCGCATGCAACCGAGTTCTATAGTTCTAGACAGTTTTTAACAATAGTTCTCCCAATTTGACCCCTT
The DNA here is from genome assembly GCA_963924025.1 of Ischnus inquisitorius. Taxonomy (NCBI): domain Eukaryota; kingdom Metazoa; phylum Arthropoda; class Insecta; order Hymenoptera; family Ichneumonidae; genus Ischnus; species Ischnus inquisitorius. The sequence goes on from OZ001249.1 coordinate 8,961,367, forward strand.
AAACCGGGTATAGCCATATGATATGCTAACTTCCTGTAGCATATCATTTTCACAAAAAACTGTAATCTTACAGATTTTAACGAGCCCGATAGTTCTGTACATAGCACAATAATAGTTCTACCCTTAAACATTAAAAGAAATATTTAATTATATCAAACGGACATGTATCAGCACCTCGCTACAACGATCCAATACCGTCCGAGGGTTTTCTTAATAAATCCAGTAGGTGAGAGGTCTAGCAGATATTCGAGTTCTACTACTCAATGTGAAAAACATATAAAAAATGATTCCGTGCAAATCAAATATACAATTGGGATATGCTGGCTCGAAGAGGCGAGTTCTCGCCTTACTCGCGATTCTTAACGATAGTTCTAGCCTTCATCGATAATCTTGAACAGAGTTCTAGCCGCTGAGAGTAGCAAACATTTAAAAAAAAATATTTCGGAGCATACCAAACATACAATTGTGATATGCTGGCTCGGAGAGGCGAGTTCTCGCTATACTCATGATTCTGAATGATAGTTCTATTCTTTATCGATAATCTTGAACAAAGTTCTAGCCGCTGAGACTCGCGAAATTAAAAAAAAATATTTTCGAGCATATCGAGCATGGAACTGTGATATGCTGGCTCGCAGACGCGTGTTCTTGCCTTACTCGCGATTCTAAACGATAGTTCTAGCCTTTATCGATAATTTTAAACAGAGTTCTAGCCGCTGAGACTCGCGAAATTAGAAAAAAAAATATTTCGGAGCATACCAAACATACAATTGTGATATGCTGGCTCGCAAAGGCGAGTTCTCGCCTTACTTTCGATTCTAAATGATAGTTCTAGACTTTATCGATGATCTTGAACAGAGTTCTAGCCGCTGAGACTCGTGAAATTTTTTGAAAAAATATTTTCGAGCACATCAAGCGTGCGATTGTGATGTGCTGGCTCGGAGAGGCGAGTTCTCGCCATACTCGTGATTCTAAATGATAGTTCTAACGTTCATCGATAATCTTGAACAGAGTTCTAGCCGCTGAGAGTCGCGAACATTAAAAAAAAATATTTCGGAGCATACCAAACATACAATTGTGATATGCTGGCTCGAAAAAGCGAGTTCTCGCCTTACTTGTGATTGTTAATGATAGTTCTAGCCTTCATCGATAATCTTGAACAGAGTTCTAGCCGCTGAGAGTCGGGAACATTTTAAAAAAAATATTGCCAAGCATACCAAACATACAATTGTGATATGCTGGCGCGCAGACGCGAGTTCTCGCCTTACTTGTGACTCTAAATGATAGTTCTAACCTTCATCGATAATCTTGAACAGAGTTCTAGCCGCTTAGAGTTGCGAACATTAAAAAAAAAATATTTCGGAGCATACCAAACATACAATTGTGATATGCTGGCTCGAAAAGGCGAGTTCTCGCCGTACTTGTTATTCCAAATGATAGTTCTAGCCTTCATCGATAATCTTTAACAGAGTTCTAGTCGTTGAGACTCGTGAAATAGAAAAAAAAAATATTTTCGAGCATATCAAGCGGGCGATTGTGATATGCTGGCTCGCAGACGCGAGTTCTCGCCTTACTTGTGATTCTAAATGATAGTTCTAACCTTCATCGATAATCTTGAACAGAGTTCTAGCCGCTGAGAGCCGCGAATATTTTTAAAAAAATATTACGGAGCATACCAAACATACAATTGTGATATGCTGGCTCGGAGAGGCGAGTTCTCGTCATACTCGCGATTCTAAACGATAGTTCTAGCTATCGTCGACAATTTTGAACAGAGTTCTAGCCGCTGAGAGTCGCGAACATAACAAAAAAATATTTCGGAGCATACCAAACATACAATTGTGATATGCTGGCTCGGAGAGGCGAGTTCTCGCCATACTCGCGATTCTAAACGATAGTTCTAGCTATCGTCGATAATTTTGAACAGAGTTCTAGCCGCTGAGACTCGCGAAATTGAGAAATAAAAATATTTCGGAGCATACCAAACATACAATTGTGATATGCTGGCTCGAAAAGGCGAGTTCTCGCCTTACTTGTGATTCTCAATGATAATTCTAGCCTTCATCGATAATCTTGAACCGAGTTCTAGCTGCTGAGCCTCGCGAATTTTTTATTTATTTATATTTTCGAGCATATCAAGCATGCGATTGTGATATGCTGGCTTGCAGACGCCAGTTCTCGTCTTACTCGCGATTCTAAACTATAGTTCCAGTCTTTATCGACAATCTTGAACAGAGTTCTAGCCGTTGAGACTCGCGAATTTTTTTAAAAATATTTTCGAGCATATCAAGCATGCGATTGTGATATACTGGCTCGCAGACGCCAGTTCTCGGCTTACTCGCGATTCTAAACGATAGTTCTATCCTTTATCGATAATTTTGAGCAGAGTTCTTGCCGCGGAGAGTCGCGAACATTTTTGAAAAAATAATTCAGAGCATATCAAATATACAATTGTGATATGCTGGCTCGCAGACACCAGTTCTCGTCTTACTCGCGATTCTAAACGATAGTTCTATCCTTTATCAAGAATCTTGAACAGAGTTCTAGCCGCTGAGAGTCGCGAACATTTTTTTTTAAAATACTTTCTAGCATATCAAGCATCCGATTGTGATATGCTGGCTCGCAGACGCCAGTTCTCGTCTTACTCGCCATTCTAAACGATAGTTCCAGTCTTTATCGATAATCTTGAACAGAGTTCTAGCCGCTGAGACTCGCGAATTTTTTTTTTATATTTTCGAGCATATCAAGCATGCGATTGTGATACGCTGGCTCGCAGACGTCTGTTCTCGTCTTACTCGCGATTCTAAACGATAGTTCTATCCTTTATCGATAATTTTGAGCAGAGTTCTAGCCGCTGAGAATCGCGAAATAAGTTATACCCTTGAACAACAAAAAATTGTATATGATGCCAGCAGAGAAAGTGCGTTTTTCCAAAGAATGTGAAACTTGATGCCCGAGCGAAGGTAGCGCGGAAGCTCACAGGAGGTGACAATGCACTTCTTCCTGAGTGGCATACGCTATTTCTTTCCTCACTATGTTAAATTTACCATATTTTGATGCCTACAACGGCCCACCGACTTGTCAGTACTTTTTCTCCTGCTCAACTACTTTTACTTTCGCTGGTCAAGGATCAATAACTTTCCACCCACGTGCCAGGCATCAAATATGGTCATTTTAGCGTAATCTGAAAAAAAGGCACCAAATATGGTCATTTTAGCGTAGTCTGAAAAAAAAATCATTTCGATAAAAACGTCGGTGCAAACGTAATCTGCACATTGCCATCCCATAGTTTACGTTGCTTTACAACACTTTGATGAAAAACCTATATCTATCCATGGATCTATCTTATCTATGTACTCTCAATCTTGGCATTACCCGGAGCCAACGACGTGGACGTGTTGAGATCTGGCTCCTTTTTTTTGTTTATTTTTTTGTTGTTTTTTATTTTTTTATTTTTTTTTGTTTTTTGATTTTTATTTATTTTTTTGGATTTTGATTTTTATATTTTTTTTTCGGATTTTGATTTTTATATTTTTTTTTGTGTTTTTTGTATATATATGTTTTTTTATGAGTATTTGTTAAAAATTTGGTATTCTCTGTTACATTTTTTTTTTTCATTAATATACCAAGCATTTCGTTTTTTTTCGTTCCACCTTATCTTCAACATTCACGCCAATCCGTAAAAGTTTAATTGCTATTGCTACAGACCGCATACATGATGAGGTGAGGAACGATTTTTGTTTTCGGGTTCACTGTTTCAGTGCTCTGTTGTAAGTCGTCGTACTTATACCAGTACACGCCGACCAACGTATACGCAATGTAGTGGTGTTGCGATTCGCGAAAATCAACGACGCCCACTAACACATACTCGGTTTTGCCAGTCGTTATTACTTTTTGTATCGAATCTAACGTGTGTTCGATCATCTTATTCCTTTCGGAGTAATGTTTGTCGCTTAAGATGCATGTGTCGATGAGTAGATTGCGTCCGTAATCTGTATCTCATTCGACGCGCCTTTTACATGTGCGACAAGATCGCGCTACTTGCATAGCGTCGTCGATTGCGTCTTTCATTCGATGTAATCCTTCGCATAGAAGCATGTCGACATTAACGTTCAACATCGGATTCGATCGACGAGTGGTCGCTCCACATGAGCACGAAATTTTCAACGAGTAGCTCGGTTCCTCGTTGAAAAGATACTCGGCTAGTAGACCGACGTTGCACTCGGCATTCAATCGCTGTATGTTTCTCGTGTACGATACTACGTTGAACATTGGTATCCGCATTAGGATCCTTGATCGATCTTGATACTGTTTTTTTGTTATTTTCTTGGCATCGAGCACATCGCGACACAGATGCATAAACGAAGACGCGGATGCAACCATTTGGTCACGGTAAGTCCTATTCGTCGAAAGCCCGCTTACTGTTATTTGAAACAGTGAATCGAAAGCACACGTAAGTGTGACGTTAACGTTTTTACCGTTTATCTGAACCGGCGGCATGTGCAATCCATTCCTCAGCACGGGCATGCGTCCGGTAGTTGCGTGTTTCACGTAATCCCATTCCGGGACGTCATCCAAATACGACGGTTTGCGTCGTTTTGATTTCGGCGGTTCATTGTCCTTGTCTGCTCTGTTTTTACAATGACCCCCCCACTCTTCTTGAACGACCCATTCGTTATCGGCTTTAATATTATCGTCCTTATTCGGCGTTCGCATTGCGTGAAGGCTCGTGATTTTCGGAGATTCGCTATGATTCGTCATCGGGACCTTTGGAGATATTTCGACTGTCTCCATCGTGATATTCGGAGTTCGTACCATATCGCTGTTGTCAATGGAGAACGTTTCATCTCTGACCGTTACCACCGAATTATCGTACAGGGTCTTTTCTGCCACACTTCGAGTCGATTGCGCACTTTCGGTTTCGATCACGGATTTTGGAGCAGGTACTGCAATTTCCTCACGCTCCAAGACAACCTCCGAATTGCGATCGACTTTATTGGGAGTGCTGCACAAGTTTTGATCCGTAATTACAAACGACGTATCCGACTTGAAGGTACTTTCTTCGGCCGTACTTTGAGCGTCATGGCGACGCTCGCATGTCTCCGGCAGTACCGCCGATTCTTCGCCCATTGCATCCGATTCGTTGGACAGCGCCGTTATTTTATTGTCGATATGCTGTAGACTTCCGATCCTCTTCCGAAAATGGGTCGCATGATGCCAGTCCATAATGCAACATACGGAAGCAGTTGCTTTGAAAGTCGTGAAGCGAAGATCGGATTGTAGTACGCGTTTATTATGTTACCTTTGGATGCTAAATTGGCATTAACTTTCGCTTCCTCATGAACATTCGCGGCCCACTCTTTCCAACTGGAAGTGCCGAGCTCGATTTCATCAGGACTGGCACCCGCAGTCAACTCCGCCAGTATTTCTTCGCGAGTTAAGTCACGGTCGATGTCTTCTCCGATTTTTTTAGATCTGAACGCTTTCGGATCATTGGGATTTTCACCCTCGCCTTCGTCCTCGCATTCGATTCCGACCTTTTTTACCGCCTCTCCTGTATGAGTATCATCGACTTCGTTACTATCATACTCGCTCTCGTCGTCGCTCGTTTCTTCGCCGGTTTGTTTGCGGTCGCTATCGCTATTACGGTACAGCTCTTTCAACGATACACCTTGTATTTTATCATTTATAAAACGCAGCTGTTCGTCCGATGGCAGACTCTGTTCCGTCGATCCGATGTATCGACTGAGGGACACGGTTAGAACGCACTCGATAAAATGTCTCAAATCGTCTATGTTTGAGATGAGATACGCTTTCGCAACGCATCGTTTATAGAAGCGTCCGACCATACCTTTCCCTTTCAAGCACTTCCAACGTGAGACCATCGCTATTAGATGACTGACATCCAATCGTATGTAGGTCGATGGCAAACAGTCGGACTTTTCCGTAACGGTATCGTAGCATTTTTGCTAATAGTCTTGAAAACTCGAACACTTACCGAATATTTCGGCTACAGCTATGAGGAGTGCCCATCCAAAGTCTGTTACCACGATTGGTGGAATCGGAGCGTTTGCGGCGAGAATAAGACGCAAAAAATGAGCGATACTAAGCGCACGGTGGTCTGCCGATAACATTTGGAACACCGGCAAACTGCCTTCGTCAGTTGCAAGTACGCACTGATATAAAAATGTATGTGGCTCGCTTCGCTTAGTCCGTTTGACGATGCCGCCCGTTGCATCAATCGCAAAAACGGCATTTGCGTTTCCGCGGCTGCGGGCTACGTAGATTTGCAACTGCTCTGGGAGCCAGTAGATGCAATTAAATTTTAGCAAAGCTACTGAGTGAATGGACCCCGCATACTGCCCGTGCTTCGACTTGTCCACTAAATTTAATACGGGAGTTGCAAAGTTCAAACCCCGTTTAGTCATCAACTGAACGTGGGAATTTTTTTCAAACCTGATACAGGAAAGCTTTTGAATAACGTGAGCAAAAAAATATATTTGGGCATGATTTTTTCCTCACCAACAAGTAAACAATAGCTTAAGAAAGATCCACTTTGCATTGTATTACAAATTTCCATGTTCAGGCCATAACGCAGTGGCTAGCGAAGAAAATGAGTGTCGACAAGCAAAAGTTCATGCGCACTCCTTCGGTCGAAGAGCTGCGACGAGTGAAAAAGTTGGGCTGCGTCTCTCATCGACAAGACATACTACATGACTCTGAAAAAATTCAGAATGGTACTTGAATATACATATTTCGTGCTGATATCGTGGATGTTTCATTATAGTTATATATTCTGAAAAAAAAGTTCATTTTTCAAATTTTTAGGTGACTCAGGCCACTTAATTCGTATTATCGAGTCATTCTAATTATTCATCTTGACATTATGATATTATGTTAATAAATGAATTTGTATTTCGCCTCGCGAGAAAAAAAGGAAAAAACAAGATGAGCGTATAGCTCCTTCATTTCTATTAATTATTTTGATTCAGTTGACATTATTGTCGATTGCAAGCTAACGTGTCATCGCGTATTCGCGACTTTTTAAGTAACACTCGATTGAATCGCCGAAGGTTGAGGCTCACTGGATTACGATGCGATGGAAGTCGAGGGCAGTTGACCGCGTGGGCAGTAGGCCATTCGACGAGGTTTGTATTATACGAGGGAAGTTGCCCACTACGGCAGTCGAACGCGAGGGCAGTCGACCGCCCGGGCAGTTGCCCATTCGACGAGGTTTTAATAATACGAGGGAAGTTGCCCACTAGGGCAGTTGAACGCGAGGGAAGATTAACGCGCGGGCAGTCGCCCGTTCATCCAAGCAAGTCCAACACGAGGGAAGTTGCCCACGAGGGAAGATACCCTCGAGGGCAGTCGACCGCGCGGGAAGCTGAACAGGATTATATTTAAATTCTCATTGAGGGCAGTTAACCGCGCGGGCAGTAGCCCGCTCAAAAATTTTTATCCGTCGCGAGGGAACTTTCCTGTGTGGGAAGTCGACCGGGATTACGTTTGAACTTGCATCGAGGGAAGTTAACCGCGAGGGCATTTGCCCGTCTGCCGAGCCGAGCGTAGCACGAGGGAAGTTACCCACAAGTGAAGATGCACGCGTGGGCAGTTGACCGCGAGGGCAGTTGCCCGATTAACGAGCGGATCGCTGTGCAAGGGAACTTGCCCGCGAGGGCAGTTCACCGAATAGACTTGAAAATATTCCTTGAGGGAACTTTTCCGCGAGGTGAGTTTCACGCGAGGGCACTTGCTCGTGAGGGAAGTTTGCCGGGGAAGTTTTCCCAGAGGGAAGTTGAAAAAAGGGAAGTAGCTACCATCCCCCGCCGGCTACCCGCTGCTTATTCGCTCTAGTGCGCGTAAGCCCCGCCTACTCACCCGCACCCGCCTCCCGTCCGCGTGACGTCACAAGACGTGTTGTGACACGTTGGCTTGGCGTAAATGAATGGGTAACGAAAGAATAAATTAATAAACGAATAGATGGATACACATAATGATCATTATTCTGTATGTGCAATAAATAAAATGGATTCAATTGTTTAAACGATCGAAATTCGAGTTAAAATTGTTTTGAAAATCGAAATGGACGTTTAATTTATTCAAAAATGAATTGAAAAAATGTTTATTTTGCTTAAAAATTCGGAATTGTTGGTTCAATTGTTTAAACAATCAAAATGCCTTTTAAAATAATTTAAAAAATCAAAATTGCGGTTAAATTTCTTAAAAAATAAATAAAAGAATGTTTGGTTCGTTAAAAAAAATCAAAATTCGCGATTAATTTGATTAAACAATAGTAATTCACTTTAAATTGTTGAAAAATCGAAATACACATTTCATTCGTTAAAAAATTAATTAAAGAATGTTTAATTAGTATAAAAAATTGGTACTTGCGTTGCAATTGTTTAAACAATGGAACATTAAGTTGAAACTTTCAAAAAATCAAAATTGACATTTAATTCGTTTGAAAATAAATTGAAAAATGTTTAATTTGTTTAAATAATCCTAATTCCCGTTTAGAGTGTTAAAAAAACATAGACTGATGTTAAATTTGTTTACCAATGAGATAATAAAAGTATAATGGTTGTTTGTTTGTTGTTTGTTGTTTGTTGTTTGGGCGATACGAGCGCTCAGTCCTTGTGGACCATTGTGCTCGGGCCTTTTCGGCACTCGCGATTTCTAAGGTTTAGGCAGAAGCTCGGCCTCTTCCGTGAAACGAAGAAGCCCCTTAACGCCCGTCACCTCTAGTTGGAGCGTATTAAAGTTGGGGGCACCGAGGGTTCTCATGCGAGTTCCCTCCAGTTCCCTGCACTTTGCAATTAAGTGGATAGAGGTCTCCTCTTCTGCTCCGCAGTGGCGACACAGCGAGTCGACCTCCTATCCCATACGCCTCAGGTGCTGCCCGGTGAACCAGTGGCCTGTGATCAGGCCTACCATCCCCCTCAGCTTGTTCCTGTCAAGGGCTAGCAGTTCGGAGCCCAGCCTGTCGGCGGGGCTCGCGAAGAGAGCCCTCGCATGATATGATCCTGGCGTCGAGAGCCACCGGGTGGTGAGCTGCTCGGCAGTCCACCTTCCCATGATCTCCCTTATGACGCCTGGGACTACTGGCACTGATAAGCGGATGGCCTCTGGGGATCCCGCGGATCCCCTTTTGGCCAGCCCATCAGCTGCTACATTGCCCTGGTTGCCCGTGTGCCCGGGCACCCAGAGGAGTTTGACCCTGTTGACGCTGGCAATGCGTGTCAGTGCTTGAATGCAGCTACGCGTCAGCTCAGACCTCACCTCGATCGAGTCGAGGGCGATGAGGGCTACACGGCTGTCGCTGCATATGTATATATGCTTGCGCTCGAACCCTCTGTGTAGAATCTCTTCCGCGCAGGTTCTGATTGCAACTGTTTCCGCCTGAAGTACCGTGGTGTGGGTTCCCAGTGCTAGGGATATCCTGGTCCTGGGCCCCTCACACCACACTCCGGCGCCTGTCCCCGTTGTGGATTTGGATCCATCCGTATACCAGATAAGTCCTCCTGGGGACAATTACTGATCCCTGTTGTCCTCCCATTCTTGCCTGCTAGGGAAGGAGACAGAATACGTGTGGCTGAAGTGGTAGCTGCAGGGGCCGCGGTCTCCACCTAAGGCGAGGACTTCCTCGAGGTCGCTTCTACCGTTCAGTAGTGACGCGTGGCCTTTCCTTGCTCTCCGACACTTCCTCCCAAAGTCTAGTCGCAGGGCTGCACACATAGCTCTGGCCTTGGCTATGATATCCGGGGGCGCTAAGTTCATAAGTGCCCCCATGGCTAGGGTAGGAGTTGTCCGAAGAGCTCCTGTGATCCCCAGCAGTGTTAGCCTGTAGACTCTGTTGAGCGCCTTCCTGTTGGTTTCCCGCTTTAGGGCGGGCCACCAGACTATCGACGCATATGTCACTTGTGGCTCTATGATGGCCGTGTGAATCCATTTCACAATGGCCGGTTTGAGCCCCCAAGTCGAGCCGAACATCCTGCGGCAAGCCCAGAAGGTGGAAATAGCCTTCCGAGCCTGTCTTTCGATGTGGCTCCTCCATAGGAGTTTGCTGTCCAGGGTAACGCCGAGATAGCGTACCTCCGTGGAGAAGCGAAGCTCTGTGCCAAAAATAGAAGGGGGATTAACCCTGAGTTTTCTCCTATTCGTAAATAGTACCATCTCCGTTTTACCCGGGTTGACCCTCAGGCTCTTCGCAGTGCACCACGATTGTACGTGGTCCAATGCGCGCTGCATTTTCCACGTTAGCTCTCCCGGGTGAGTGCCGGTGACAAGCATCGCTACGTCGTCCGCGTACCCCACCACCTTCACCCCTAGCCTCTCAAGCTCCGCAAGCAGCCCGTCAATGACCATCACCCACAGGATGGGGGAGGTTACCCCGCCCTGCGGACAGCCCTTTTTGACGAGCGCGCTCGCGGTCGACTCTCTGAGGCCAGCGGTGACACGCCTGGTGCGAAGCATGCAGTGGATCCAGTTGATGACAGAGTCATCTACCCCAAATCCCCTGGCTGCCTCGCAGATGGAATCGAAGGAGGTGTTATCAAAAGCCCCCTCGATGTCAATGAACACAGCTAAGGCTGACCCCCCCGTGTGAACGGCCCCCTCCAACATCTTGACGATGTGGTGGAGCGCTGTCTCCACGGATTTTCCAACCTGGTATGCATGCTGGGAGTGATGAACTGTTCTTTCGACGAGCGCACCCTCCCTGATGTACCTGTCAACGAGTCTCTCCAGCGTTTTCAGGAGGAAAGACGTCAGGCTGATAGGCCTGAATGACTTGGCGCGGTCATAGGCGTCCTTCCCCGGTTTTGGGATGAAGACAACCCTGACCTCCCTCCAAGCTTCTGGTACGTAGCAGAGTGCGAGACACGCACGATAGATACGCACAAGGTGTTTGACGAGATCCTCACCCGCCTCTTGCAAAAGTGCGGGGAAGATCCCGTCAACACCAGGGCTCTTGTACCGATCAAAGGTGTCAATGGCCCATCTTATCCTTGCGGATGTGACTACTTTCGTGGCCGTTATCCAGTCCCGAGCAGCCGTCCCTGAGTCTGGGACCGCTGCGCCTGTGGGTTGTCCCTGTACAGTCAATTCTGACCCAGGGAAGTGAACCTCGAACAGGTGGGCTAAGGTTTCTTCCTGGCTCGAGGTAGTGGTTCCGTCCGTGAGGACGAGACCATCGAGCCGAGTGCGGGGCCCCGATGCGAAGATTCTGCGGAGTCTGGCCACTAGGGGTAGGGCCTCGATCTCATTGCAGAAGTCGCGCCAGGCGCTCACCTTGGATCTCCTTACCAGCTTTTTGTAAGCTCGTTGGGCCTCCCGGTAGGAGTCCCAGGCGGAGACCGTGTTGGCCCTCAGGGCTTTGTTCAGCAGTTTCCGTGCGCGTGACCGCGCCTTGGTTAGGTCGCGGTTCCACCACGCCACTTTTCTGCTGTTATTCTTGACCTTCAGGGGACACGCTGCCTCATAGGAGTCGACTATGGCGTTCCGTAAGAAGCTTACTTCCCGCTCGATCGCTCCCTTCGTCCCCGGCCTCGCACGGTCCCCCTCAAGCCTCTCAGCTAGCCCTACCCTGTAGGTGGTCCAGTCGGTGGCTCGGGGGTTCCTGTGTGTGTCCAGGGGGCGTTCGGCTTCGCTCCCCCCGACGTTGAATTTGATCTGGCGGTGATCGGAGAGGGTGTCCTCCTCGCTCACCCGCCAGTTCGTTATCACGTGGGCCACCCCCGGTGAAGCTAGGGTTAGGTCTAAGACCTCCTGTCTTCGGGAGGTGACGAACGTAGGTCTGGATCCACTGTTGAGGATCTCCAGCCTAGTCGTAGAGAGGTACTCCAGTAAAGCAGCGCCTCTCTGGTTAATGTCGGAGCTGCCCCACACCGTGTGGTGTGAGTTCGCATCACAACCGATTATCAGGTCCAGCCCGCTGGCCCTCGTGTAGTCCACTAGGGCCGCGAACTCGACCGTGGGCGGTGGTTCCGCCGAGTCAAAGGGCAGGTAGGCCGAGCAAATAATCATCTCGGTTCGCCTGCCCTCTAGATTTAAGGCTATCCTGGCCGCCGCTAAATCTCGGGTGCAGAACTGGTTCAGCTTGAGGGCGCTGCACTTCTTGTTAACGAAGATACAGGCCCTCGGCCCCAGCCCTGCCTCCGCGTGAATGAGCGAGCCCAGATTGCTGTCTAAGCCACTTATACGTCCCCTGTAGATCCAGGGTTCCTGTATTAGTGCTATGTCTGTCTGCTCCACTGCTAGGTCACGGCACAGTACGGCCGTGGCCGCTATGCAGTGTTGCAGATTGATTTGGGAGAACTTGGTGTGCCCCGCAGCTATGGAAGCTGCGTGCCCGACCCGTCTCCTACCAATGCAGGGATGGGGAGGGGGAAGGATGTGGGAACTGGATGGGTTAGTGGTTAGGGGAGAGGAGGGTGCTCGGTGGTCAGCCATCGAGCTCTACCTCCATCGTTGACGAGTGCGCTGCCGCCTCGTCCGTCGTGGTCGTCGGCCCGGGGGTCCTGCGGGCGGCGAGCTCTAGTGTCCTCTGGACCCCTAGTTCTCGCCCCGTCCGTCCCTCCCTGGCCGCCGCCCTCGCGAGCGGGGGCCTGCCCCTCGCTGCCTTCCCTCTCACTGGTCAGTGCGGGGTGTGCCCGACCGCCGGTTGCTCACGGGTAGATACCCCCGAGCTCCCAGCTGCCGGTCCCCGCTCCCTCCTCCAGTGGGTGGGTGGTTGTGCCTCCGCGCTAGGCAGTTGTGCCTTCGCCGGGGCCATTAGTTTGGCTGGCGCCAGCACTGGTGCCACCTGCGTGGGGGCCCCAGTGGTGGGCGCATTGGTCGCTGGGGCCGAGGTACTAGGTGCCTCGACCGCCACGCGCTCACCTGCCGGTGTCGGTCCCGGTTTGCTAGCCGGGACTGGCTTTGGCCCTGCCTTAGTGTCGGCGGTCGCTTTCCCGCCGGTCCTGTTTGGGGCATCACCGAAGCGAGCCCGCCCCAGTCCACAGTGGGGAGCGTCGCCAACCCTGGCTAGTGCCTCCATTGACGGAGCATCCACGCTCAGTGAGAGGTGGACGTTGCCGTTCACCTCTCGCCGGTCCCAAATCCGCCAAACGTCGGTGTTTAGGGCCGGGTTCTGGCGCTTCAACCTCCTCAATAGGACCGCGGTGTCCTCTTTCGTGTTGAAAAAGGACGCCGTTGTCTTCTTGTAGCATGGGAGGTTGCCTTTCTCCTTGGCCAGGAGCGAGGCTCCCTCCCACGGTTGCAGCGTCGGGACAATTCCCATCAACCACGCTTTCGCCGCGTCGTCCGAGCAGGTCACCCACATGGCTCCCAGTTCCCAACGGTGTCCGTCGAAGCACGGAATCGCTTGCTCCGGGGAAACAGCATCCATGGCCTCGAGGAGCGCCCGTGTTAACAGATCGCCCTCTTCCTGCTTGAGGACCGTCACGGGGTAGTCAGATGGCACTATGGCCACCTTCCTCCCAGCCGTGACCGCATCCACATAGCCGGTCGATTTAGGGCAATCTCTGCTCTTCTTTACGGTTTTGCGGGCATCCGGCGGAGTGGGGTCCGCAGGTCTGGGCCGCTTCGCGCCCTGATCTGCCTCCCCCGCTCCGGTCCCTTGTCCGCCCTGTTTCGGGTTACTGCCCGAGGTTCCCGGGGGATCCCCTTGGGCAGTCCCGCTGCTTCCCGTCGCAGCCACGGCGTCGCTAGCGGGCTGGGAGTGAGCCAGGCTCGCCAGATGCTCCCGGCGGGCCCGCCTCTTCCTTGCCGCACTGTTGGGCCGGGCTTTGCGGGTTTTTGTAGAGGTCTCAGGGGTCCCGGCTGGCGCCGGGCCCTCTGTCCCTCTCTCGGTATGCGCACACGCGACCATCGGTACCACGAAGGTTGGGGAAGCTAATGCCTCCCCCCCGCTTCCGGCTACTTCGAGGTCGGCGCCTGCCAACTCAAGTGCCAAGTCCTCTTCCGAATCCTTGGCACCAACTTTATTTGTTTGTTGAAGTGTTGTCAAAAAATTTTCCATTTTGATCCCACGAGTGAACAGGAAAGTGTGGTCGGCCTGCGCAGAGCCTGTTGCGCAGGTAGGGCGGCTTAAATATAAGTGGGTGGCGCCTGGTACCCACAGAGCATCGTAAGCGACACTACAACCCAAGTGCCATGCATCCCATCGGCACGAATAGCTTCCACCTTAGGATTCGGGGAGTTGGTCCGCGGCAGGGCCTTAGTTCCCCTGGCCGGCTTTTACCCCGGTCGGGTCCCTTATAGCACCCGCAGGCCAGTTCCCTCAAGAGCCCCCGCCGAGGTTCCCGGTCGTCTCTCGACGTCCCGGTTTCCTCGGCCGCGGGTCTCCTCAGTCCCTGGTCCCTCCTATCCGCCACCTGGAGACGCGCTCGGTTGGCACTCACCCACGTTACCCTCTCCCCTTGCGGGGGTTGGGTAGCCTCCGAGAAAGTATAATGGTGCAAAAAATCTAAATTCGCGTTTCAATTGTTGAAACAATCGAAATTCATATTGAAATTGTTAAAAAATCGAAAATGACATTGAATTCGTTTAAAAATAAATTAAACAATGTTTAATTTGTTTAAAAAATCGAAACTTTTGTTTAACTTGTTAAAAAAAAAGTTCAGGTTAAATTTGTTTAAAAATAAAATAATAAACCTTAATCAATTAAAAAAACCGAAATTCGTGTTTGCATTGTTTAAACAATCAAAACTCATGTTTAAATTGTTTTGAAAATCGGCATTCATGATAATATCGTTTATGAACTCAACAAAAATTTGAAATAAAGAATAAAAAATTTAATTAACTCAAAATTTCTATACAATACTTATAATACTTTTTAAAACTTTTTTTATCTTTTATAAAATTAAAATTTTTTAAACAGATTGGACGCAAATTTAAAAGTTTAGAACAAATTAAACGTGTATTTTAATTTTCAAAATAATTTTAACATGACTTTCGGATTTTTGGCGATTTACAAGTACATGTATTTTTATTTTACAATTTAAACGTGAATTCCAATTGTTTAAACTAGTGAAACGCAAATTTCGATGTTTCAAACCAATTAAACATTGTCTTAATCATTTTCAAACAAATAAACGTGAATTTTGATTGTTTAAACAATGAAATCGTAAATTTCGAGGTATTGAAGAAATTAAATTTTATTTTTGATTTTCTAAGCAAATCAAATGTGAATTCCGATGTTTTAAACAATTTACGGTAATTTTTCACAGTTTAACAGCGAATTTTTATTTTTGCAACTATTAAAACGCAAATTTCCATTCAAAAACATATGTATATAACTAGAATTTTAATTGTTCAAACAATCAAAACTTTAATTTCGATTGTTTGAAGCAATTAAACATTGTTTTATTCATTTTCAGACGAAAAACCGTTAGTTAAGATTTTTTACTAATTTAAATATGAATTTCGATTGTTTAAAGCACTGAATCGCGAATTTCGATTTTTTAAACAAGTTTTACCTCACCTTTTGTTTTTTGAACAAGTTAAACGGGAATTTCGATTTTCTAACAATTTAAACATGAATTTTGATTGTTTAAGCAATTGAAACGCGAATTTCGATTTTTTAAACAAATTTAACCTCACCTTTTGTTTTTTGAACAAGTTAAACGGGAATTTCGATTTTCTAACAATTTAAACATGAATTTTGATTGTTTAAACAATTGAAACGCGAATTTCGATTTTTTAAACAAATTTAACCTTACCTTTTGTTTTTTGAACAAGTTAAACGGGAATTTCGATTATTTATACAAGTTAAACATTTTTTCAGTTATTTTTCAACAAATTAAATGGCAATTTCGAGTTTCTAACAATTTAAACATGAATTTTGATTGTTTAAACAATTGAAACGCGAATTCCATTTTTTAAACAAATTTAACCTCACCTTTTGTTTTTTGAACAAGTTAAACGAGAATTTCGATTATTTATACAAGTTAAACATTTTTTCATTTATTTTTCAACAAATTAAATGGCATATTCGAGTTTCTAACAATTTAAACATGAATTTTGATTGTTTAAACAATCAAATCAAATCAAATCAAATCTTTATTGCATATAAAGGGTACAGTGCCCTTGTTGCAAGGGGAGGTTCCGTGACGACAAATACAGAGTAATAACATATAAAATAAATTAAAATAAAGTAAACTTACAGCTAAAAATTAGAAATTTAGATTTAACATTTCATTCGCTTAGCATGAAGGCTCGTAATTTGAGACTATTTACCACGTAACAGAACAGCGCTTTATTTGCAGCGGACCCAGGGTTTTCAAGAAAAGGAACAAGCATGTTTTCCGTTGCTAGATATTCTTTGAGATAATGAGCTCGAAAGACGTTGTAGGTAGGGCATTCGGCTAGAAAGTGAAAAATAGTCTCATTTACGTTTCGGGCGCAGACTTTACAGTTTTCATCGGGTGTGAGCTTGTACACATTGTTGTTGCATACTAATCTACATACATATTTATTAGCCAGTCGAATTTGTGCTTTAAGCTTGGTCATTGCCATTGGGCATCGATTGAGAAGGTATCCTGAACACTCGAACGAAACAATGCGAGGAATAGGAAGAGCGGAGCTTTGTGTAGCCCACTCGTCGAGGTCCTGCCTTTTCAAAAGCAACTTATATTTTTCGAACACGATGTTCGCATTTCTTTCTAAGAAGTCTGGCTCAAGAATATGATTCCAGATGTCTCGGAGATCGAGGCTATCAAGAAATTTTCTAAACTGTGCGGCCCAGTTGTATTTCAACTTAACATCAGTATTGTTTGTTAGACTGACTAGCTTGTGGATACATATTTTTGGAAGTCTAGTGTTTTTCATTTTGAGTACTCTTGTGAGCCAGGCCCAGACTCGACGCATCGCCGGGTAAGCAATCTTATCTAACCCACATTCTAGTCGAACGGCACAGTTTGTGGTGTTTGGCGGTAATAACAAAATACGTTTATAAAAATCCATTTGAGCAACTTCTAGTGAGTCAAGATAAGCTAGGCCCCAAGCAGGCACCGCGTATAAAAGAGTTGTGCGACCGATACTGTCGAACAGTTTCGTAGTAGCATCCCAAGAGTTCGATTTACCTCTGGCTAGTATGGCTAAACAGGAGCCCGATGCTCGCTTTGTTTTTGCAATTGCAGCTTTTGACGCCCGGAAACCTAGGGCAGAACTAGAGATTGGAATGCCTAGATAATCGTACGAGTTCACTAGTTCGACAGTATCGTTCCCATACCGGAAATTTAAAGACTCCGCATATTTCGGACGCCCTCCCGAGCGAAAGACAATTATTTTAGACTTGGCTAAGTTTACGACTAGTTTGTTTATTTCACAATACTTTTTTAGCACATTTAATTTCTTTTGCTGATCGATGGGGGAATGAGCGAATATAATAAGGTCGTCGGCGTAAAGAAGCATTAGCACGTCTGAATGCCCATCAATGTTTAATCCAACACAGCCATTTCCCCTAAAGTACACTTCAATGTCCGACAGATATAAAATAAAAAGTAGAGGACTAAGAATTTCCCCCTGCAGTACACCTTCAGTTACTGGGACGCTATCTGTGACACCAACCCCCACTTTTACACCGACAGTCGCCTTAGAGTATAAGTCCCTCATGATGCGAATGATCTTAGCGCTAATGCCTAGTTTGAAAAGTTTGGCCCAAAGAAGAGAGTGCGGGATGGAATCAAAAGCTCTTTTGAAGTCAATAAATAAACCGAATACATTTCTGGCCCCTAATCGTAGCTGAAGGTGAACTGCGCTTAGTAATACGAAAATGTTATCTTCACAAGATCTCCCGGCTCTGAATCCCGCCTGACATTCCGGCAAGATTTCAGCTGATTCTGCCCATTTCGAAAGGCGTGTACATAGAATTTGGGTAAAGATTTTCGTGATACAGTTCACAAGCGCAATGCCTCGATAATTCGCTGGATCAGATTTGTCGCCTTTTTTATGTAGCATATATAATTGTACGTCTGACCATGCAGCCGGAGTGCATTCGCTGTCAAGTACATTGTTCAACAAGACTTGTAAGTAAAGAGTCCAATTTTCTGGCAATGCTTTAAAATACTCGTTTCTTAACTGGTCAGATCCCGCTGCTTTACGGTTTTTAAGTTTTTTTAAGCATAGAGTAAGCTCCGAAAAGGTAATGTACTGATCTAGATACGGGTGTCTGGCATCGAAAAAAAGATTTTTGTCTGTTTGGCGTAAGGGATAAATATCGGCGTAAAAATTTTGCCAATTCTCCAGCGAAGGGCCTGATTGACTCGACTTTACGATTGGCCTGCAATTTTTTACCGTAGCCCAGAATTCCGTCGCGTTTTTAACGTTCGCCAATTTTTCCCGAATACCCGTTTCATAGACACGTTTTTTTGCGTTAATAAGACCGCGATACTGCGATTTAAGATGCAGGTAACGGCTCTTTTCCGGTTGCCTGAACTGAACATTTTTACATTTTTTCAAGTCTTCCGTTAAAATCTTTTTTAAGTTTCGACACTCGCTATCGTACCATTTGTTACTTTTTTTAAAATTCGTATTGCACACTATATTTTTTAACATTCCGGAGTTCGTAGCCGCTTCTATAATCGCAACACGCATGTTGTCATATTGGACGTCGGTCGAGGAGTTGTGAAAATCTAAAGCTAATTTATTAGAAAGTTGCAATTCTCTTGAAAAGCTTTCTGAGTGCTCCGGTATCCAACTAAACTAGTTATTTTAAAATTTCTTTGCGCAGTACAAGAGGCTTTAGGGTTTTCAAGCGCGTCTGAAACCAAGAAGGAGACTTTCACTGGGAAATGATCCGAAAGAGTTACCTCGTAGCAAACCATCAAATCCTTGACCAACGCTAGTCCTAAAGTGTTTACAAATATTAGGTCAATCACACTGTTTCCCACCGCACTCGAGAAAGTATAGTTCGCGGGACAGTCGCTTTTAGTTCTGCCATTTAGAAGAACGAAGCCATTTCCACTCATGAAGTCTAGCAGAATGTTGCCTTTGTTGTTACATATCTTGTCGTTAGAGAGTCTGTGGCTTACGACATTCGTATCTTCAGTAAGCTCCTCAGGCAATACGTCTTCCTCACCCACACGAGCATTAAAGTCACCACCAATAATTATAAGAGGGTTTTCGTATTTTTCTGAGAGCTCATTGCAAACGATTTGTAGTAGCTCGAGGGCCACCGGGAGATAAATACTTGGCTTGAAATACACTGTACCAATAATTACACGGGTGTTTTCAACCACTGCACTAACAAAAATCCACCAATCCGACACGTCCACGATCTCGAAATCAGGTAAAACTTTATTTATTAGAAGAACCAAGCCCCCACTTGCTCTGCCCACACTTCTTTCTTTGACTGCACTTGCAGAAACCGGTGCGAATGCTTCGAGGTGTTTCGGGATCCGGACTTTGTCTGACGTTAGCCATGTTTCCGTGAGGCAAATAAAATCGGAGTCATTCAATGCGTCGCAGTCCTTTAAATTTTTGAGGCCGTGAATATTCCAAAAAGTCGCATAATGGCGCCTCTTTACGAGCCGTTTTTTTCCCTTGGCAATGAGACGTTGTTTATCGGATTTGATTTCGATTTTCTTGCAGTATTTGCGTAATTAGGAAGCTCGGGGAAATTTGTTGCAGTTTTCGTTATTTTGGGGAGCTGGCAAGCCCCGACTAACTAGGCTCTGTTGAGCAACTCTGTTCTGGAAAATGAAGCCCTGTGCTGGAACATCACTACGAATGGGCGGCGGGAGGTTCTCCTGAACGTTCGCCGCGACTGGAATTCCGCCTTGGCTACGAATTGGCGTTAGTACCTCGCCAACGAGAGCCAT
The DNA here is from genome assembly GCA_963924025.1 of Ischnus inquisitorius. Taxonomy (NCBI): domain Eukaryota; kingdom Metazoa; phylum Arthropoda; class Insecta; order Hymenoptera; family Ichneumonidae; genus Ischnus; species Ischnus inquisitorius. Next base: position 8,981,190 of record OZ001249.1, read on the forward strand.
CCAGCATCCGTTCAATTGGATCTTTTGGTGCCCAATTCGAACGAAAGAACCCTTCGCCCGCTCTTGTTGGGCAATGAGCCGGAGGTTTCGTTGGATTGCACGCTCCTCTCTTGACATGTCGATGTCGATAAAAATGTCGCGAGCACCGAACCGATATTTTCGTCGTAATATCTCTTGCTTGTCCGCCCAGCTTCTCAGTTTGACGATTACCAGATTTCCAGCCGCACGTGGAGACCACGCCTCGACAACCGGTATGTTCACTCCGAATTCATTTTTTAGAAAATTCTCGACGGCCATGGTCATATTTTGCGATCGGAAGTCAACTCCCCGGATGACGATGTTATTTTTTCTCTCCATCGCCTCGCGCATTTCGAGCTTCCTGCTGAGAGCTTCCAGCTTTTCTTGTACTTCAGTTGGGTCGCCCGCCGGAGAAATTCTTGTTGCGTTCCTTTCCAGCGAGTCGAGTCTCTCTTCGATAAGAGCTACATTCGGCTGCGGGAGATTTGTGGCTTGATTTTCCTCCAAGATTCGCAGTCTCCTTTCGAGGATTTCCCTCTCTTTCGCACGTTCTCGCTTTTCCAGCTCCAGAGATCTCCTTAGCTCATGAACCTCGTCAGTGATCGAGGTGTTTACCGAGTTTATATCCTTACGGAGCATTGCGAAGTTCCTATCCGACGATGCTTTCATCTCATTCATAGTGGTTATGAGCTTCATTATTATATTTGGTTCGAAGACGGAGCTTTCGCTTAGGGTGTCCGAAGAAGGGGCTGTAAGGGTGTTCTCCTGAGTTTCCTCGCCCTCTTTTGGGGAGGGGCAAGATGGACGATTGCTTTTTTTCGGTGGATTAGGTGACAATGACAATGAGGCAGGGCTAGCAACTGGGCTGGATGTCTCTGACAGCATTTCATCAGCTGGTCTCTTACGCTGTGGTGACAAAAAGTTTTTAATTGATTGCGAATATTCGGCAGACAGCTGTGAAATTTTCGTTGGGCGGCCCTTGCCCCGCCTTTCGTTGGGCGTTGATGAAAATTCGTACTCCCCCACCACGCCTTCCTGGGAAGGCCCTGTAGTGTAATCTAGCGGGGATGATCCATCGGTCGATACGTCGCTGTCTGACGCGCTAGGAATGCTGGCGTGGGAGGTGGTGCCACCACGGTCCTTTGAAGGAACCACTCCTTTGCTCGAATAACCAAAGCTCGACATTGAAAGTTCTCCGAATTGACTAGCTAGCTAACCTTAAAATCGATGTGAGCCCCTTCTTTTCGTTGAAATACACGAGAAACTGTCTTACGGCGGGTTTTGCTAATAGTTGACCGGTATCGCACGAACTTTCACAACACAGTAAAACTAATTTGAAAATAAATGACTGACATATACACTTACAAGAAACGAAAAAGGTACGGACAAAATAACGGACGACTGAACACTTGTACGACCCGGAACCCTCCGATTGTTTAAACAATTGAAACGCGAATTTCGATTATTTAAATAAATTAAACATTTTTTCATTTATTTTTGAATAAATTCAATGTTAATTTCGATTTTTCAACTATTTAAACATGAATTTCGATTGTTTAAACAATTGACACTCGAACTTCGATTTTTTAAGCAATTAAACTTTGTTTTATTCATTTTTAAACAAAAAGCAGTTAGTTTAGATTTTTTTAACAATTAAGGCGAGAATTTGGAATGTTTAAACAATTAAAATACATATTTCGATGGTTTAAACAATTGAAACGCGAATTTTAGTATTGTAAAGAAATTAAATATTTTTCAAATTGATGGTTGAATGAATTAAACGGCAATTTCGATTTCGCGTCACACGTGACGTCACGGTCTCGCCCGATGACTCGGGCGCGCGTAGCCCCGCCCACCCTTCGGCCTGCGGCGCGTGGTGGGGGGAGCCCGGCGAGCGTGCGGGACTTTTTCGCCCGCGAGTCTGGCATCACTGGTTCTCACCGGTGCCAATGGCGTTGCCATAGCTCTCGAGAAACAACGCGAAATTGTCGAGCTGCTCAAGGCGGGCTCTTCACTCTATGGAAACGAACATCGACCGCTTCCGATGTTCTCACTCGCCTCTGGCCGTCCCTCCGAGCTACAGGAACGAGCTTCGACTTCTCAGCGGAGTCGTCATTCCACATGCTCGGGCTCTAATGGCAAGCTGGAAGCGGGAGTTTGTTTTCGAGCTCAAACCTCTCTGTACCGAGCCACCGTTGACGAAGAGGAAGTTTCTTTCGGCTATTGCCTCGCTGTTTGACCCTCTCGGCTAGCTTTCTTCCGTCGTCGTGAGCGCAAAAGTGGATCTTTCTGCAGTGGCTGTGGCTGTTGAAGCTCGAGTGGGATGACCCATTGTCGTACGCTGTTTTGCAAGAGTAGCCAAGATGGTAAAATGTACTGGCTCTCAAGTGCCCGGTTTACTTTTAGTCCGACCTGACGGTGACGTTCTGATGGATTCACGCGCATCCTGGGCGCTGGAAAACATACGTGGCGAATCGCGTGTCGGAAATTCAACTCACACTGCCCGACGCGATCTGGTGTCACGTCGGCACGGCAGAGAATCCTGCTGATTGCGCTTCGAAAAGCGTGCTCGCCTCCGAGCTTCGCGATCACCCGCTCTGGTGGACAGGACCTCACTGGCTACTCGCTCCTCGAAAAATTTGGCCAACGGCCTCATCGCGCGAGAATACTGAGGCGCCTGAGAGACGAACTCACCCGCTCGTCGCATCGAAAGAGCACGAGGAACCTACCGAGCTTCCAACCCGATACTCAATTCTCGACTGTTTGCAACTATTCGTCGCTTGGTGCCTTCGCTTCATCACGAATGCGAAGGCTCGATGCAAGAACAACGTAGACGACGTGAGGCTTTCGCCGACTCTTCTCCAAGCGGAGCTCGCCAATTCACTCGTGTGTCTCGTGAGGATCGAGCAGCTTCGATGCTTCCGCTCTGAGGTGAACTTTTTGCCCTCGCGCTCGACTCTTCCGAAGGGCTCTCTCCCGCGGCGAAACCCTTTCCTCGACTGTAATGGGCAGCTACGCGTCGGAGGGAGACTCAAGCATGCGATTCTCGATGCAGATGAGAACGACCCGGTCATCGCTGCAGGGGAGTCTTCTCTCTTCTTCTTCTCGCAGTTTGACTGGGTCCTCGTACCAATATATGAATGCCAGTCTGGCCACTGGAGAACCCGTGCCGGCCAAGAATTCGATTGTCCAAGCGTGTCGAGGCTGGTCAGGCCTCTTTTTCGAGTTGCGAGAAACAAAATGGCCACTCTATAGAGGGCGTTGTGGTGTCCAATTATTTGAACCTGCGTATTTTGGGAATGTTGGAAAACTTTTTATGTTATGAACAAGAAATAGAGCTAAAAGTACCCTGTTCGGCGATTCTTACATTCTGTTCAAAGAGGAACATAGATAAGCTTATCTTTCTTTTTCTTTCTTTTTTTTCCCTTGAGTATATGTTTGAGTGTATGTTTATGTTTATAGTATTTTACAGGCATGGTAGATTCGATTATGTTATCTTTGTCAGAGAAGTATTGTTTAACTATAGACTAAATCACAGACGTCCCTCCTCATTAACGCCTATGTGCTCCGCCCGGAGCCTGTTGATTAGTGTGATATTATCTCTTGTTAGATTAAGTCCCGAGAACCACGGGCTTTTTGGATTTTGAAGCCTAAGCAGACAATAGGAGGATCCTTTAGTTTTAAAGGATCAATTTAGTCTATTGATGAATTTGCGATCGCTTTTGGGAGAGTTTTGAACAACAACTGGGAGCCCTCTCTACCTGCCCTAACCGCTAGATTATCCACCAATTTGTTGCCAGAGACACCACGGTGGGACAGGCACCAAAAAAATGCGCCGTTTATGTTTGATATTTCCAAGCGGCTGTACAAGGATGTGATCACAAGTATCGGAGGGTGAGTCTTGACATTTACTTCTGCCAAGACTAGAGAGCTTAAAACACTGAGCGAATCCTCACAGATGACGTAATTTGTTTGCGGTAAGTTTTTTACGAATTACAAGGCTTCGACGATAGCGAGGGCCTCCGCTTCGAAAATATTACCGATGGCATCGATTTTGTAAGATATAGAGATATCCAACTTGGGGATGAAGAACCCCAACTCAAGATATTCTTCGTTTTTCTTTTTGGAGCCGTCCGTGTAAAAAAAGGTACAGTCGGCCCATATTCTATTGCATTCTCGGTAGAATTTTTCATTTGCCTTTTTCTCGTCTAAGCCGGAGATTAAACATCGGGTTTCTGTGTTAATCGGGATCGAGCAAAGTTGAGGGAGCAGCGGAATGTCATAACACGAAGGGATATCAAACCTAACAGATTTATCATACATAAGATGCGCTGAGGACCAGGACTTGTATAAAAATGATTTACAGTAATTAGGGACTTTCTTATAGTTAGTGATTCTTTCATGGAGGAGTTGAAGTTTCGGAGGAAGCGGGTGTCTTCGAGAAGAAGAAACTCTAGTTAGGTACCGAGACCGAGCCAGCACCTGAGCCCTGAAGTGTATCGACAGTTTATTTGCAATGTCTACAAGAATTTTAGTCGGGTTCGATCTAAAGCAACGGAGAAGTAGGCGAGGAGCTACAAATTGTCTCGTGTTCAGTTTCTTTGTCCACATAAGGGACGCCAAATGCGAGCAAAAGTACGCCCATTCTAGTTTAGGTCGAAACAATCCCGAATAAACAGATAGGAGAGTAGAAGAGTGAGAGCCACACGACTTATGCGTCAGTACTTTTAGCGCAGCCAGGCTACGATAAGCGTTGTTAGAAGTTTTTTTTATGAAGGCACGCCAGTTCAATTTCGTATCGAGACTGACACCGAGAAATTTAACCACATGAGACCTTGAAATACGGGAATTGTTTATTTTGATTTTTATTATATCAGGAATTGAAGATCTTCGAGTAAAAACCATAAATTTGGTGTTTTTCGTCGAGATGTTGAGCCCGAGGCTCGTTAGCCACACGGAAAGAGTCCTAATGCCCTCTTCGAGATTCTCAATACAATCGTCGAGGTTCTTATTCCTCGCATATATCACAACATCGTCGGCGTATTGAAGCGAGTAATAATTCTCTCCAATAAACTCGTTGATCTTCCTGATATAAATATTAAATTAACAGGGACTCAAAACGGAACCTGGGGGAAGGCCCTTATATAAATTTCTGTTGGCAATGAATTGACCTTCGGCATAAAAGTTAGCGTTTTGTTTCCAAATTAAGTTGCAGATCAGATCAATGATACAGTTTGGAATCCGGAGCTCAGAAAGATTTTCCACTCATTTATCCGTGTAATATATGCGTCGCCTCGCGCTACAATTAAGCGCCATTTGTAACATTTGCTTGACTCCGAAAAGCAGAGCCCTCGTCCTCTCTACGCTCAGCATCGGACCAGAGCGGACGTATCAAGGAGCCGCTCTGAATAATAAAGTATAAATCATAACTACGAAGTGTATAAGTAATTTACAAAAAGACTGGATGCAACATTTTGGCGACGAGGATAACGGTGGCGTGTGATTTTATTCGACGGAATGAAAGAAATTTCGTCGAAAGCTTCAAGAGTGAACACGTGAAAAGGCCGGTTATTCGCGACGCTCAAGCCATGGAGTATGCGCGATGACGTCACTACTGAGCGTAGAGGAGCAAAGGAAATTGCTGGAAACGGAAAAAAGATTATTGGAAGAAGAAAAAAAACGATTGCAGCAACAGCGAAGAGATATTTTAACTGAAAGCAAGCGGAATTCCGAAGACTTGCAAAAAGCTCGTGTGGTTTTGGAGAAACGGGAAGCCGAGGTACAAAGGGAGGAAGAGAGACTGTTACAACTACGGAGCGAGATGGAGAACAATGCGGGACAGCAGCGAAGCGTTAACACTGGCTGTTACGGGTCGATCAAAGAATTCAATTTGACTGACGACTGGTCCCTGTGGTGCGAGCGTTTGGAGCAATATTTTATCGCGAACGACGTGCCGGTCTCCAAACACCTGGCTCTTCTTCTGACGTTAATGGCTAACGAAAGCTATGCTTTGCTGCGAAGTTTGTGTTCTCCGGCGTTACCGAGTTCAAAGACGAAGGATGAACTCATGAAAATCATGAAAAATCATCTCAAACCGAAGCCGAACATCATAATGGAGCGCTATCTGTTCAAGGAATGTCGACAAAAGGAGGGAGTCGGCGTTAAGGAATACATCGCGCAACTTAAAAAATTATCGACGGATTGCGATTTTGGTGCCAACTTGGAGGCCTGCCTGCGCGATCAATTTGTCTGGGGTCTTCGAAGCGACAGTATCAAGAAGAAGCTATTGGGCGAACAGGACCTGACGTATGGTCGTTCGATCCAAATTGCATCGGCGATGGAGGCGGCAACGAGGGACGTGGCAGAGATGGGACCAACATCGAGGAGCACGGATGAGCCGGTCAATTTTGTCAGCAACAAGAGAAAATCGATAAGTAGACTTAAATCGTCCTCTAAAAATTCTTGCGTTCGTTGCGGCCGATCGAATCATTCGTCGAGTAATTGCAAATTCAAAAATTATTCGTGCCATATTTGCCACTCGGTGGGTCATCTCGCTAACGTGTGTCAAAACAAAAACAAGTCCGAGTCGACTTCGAATCACGCGGGTGATTCTAATAATAACTCCAAGCGAACAAAAGAGCAAAAGAACAAAGGTGAGCGGCATCACTATGTTGACGAGGAGCGCGAGCTCGAGCAAACGATCGATAATATTTTCTGTATGATAGAGGAAGCCGAGCGCGATGTAAATATAGAGTCCGAGAAAGTAAACGACGAGCCGATGTCGGTGGTGTTGACGGTACAGGGCGAGGATTTCGAATTTGAAATTGACACGGAATCCCCGATCACGGCTGTGTCGGTGAGGGATTTCAATCGTAGTAGTACATTATCTCAACTGACTATGCTCGCCACTGACCGAAAATTTAAATCGCACGCCGGTCGAGCAATCGTTCCGAAAGGTTTGGTTAAGGTCGATGCTATATATGACGGGAAAAAAAAAGAACTCGAATCATTCGTGTTGCCCGGTCAGGGTCCACCCATCGTGGGTCGCGTTTGGATCCACTCGTTGCAAATTTCAGTATTAGAAGTCGGCAGAAACAGCGCCGAGAGTTTGAATTCGATTGCATCGGTAAAATCTAAGGAGTTGTGTCAAAAATTTCCGACGGTTTTTTCGGGAAAACTCGGTTGCTACACGAAAGGAAAATTTACGCTACATTTAGAAGAAAATGTTCAGCCAATTTTTTGTAAGACAAGACCGATTCCCTATGCGTTACGAGAAAAAGTCGAGAAAGAATTGGACAGATTAATTAACGACGGTATAATTGTTCCGGTGGAATCGAGTCCGTGGGCAACACCTACTGTACCGGTGTTGAAAAGTAACGGTCAAATTCGAATCTGCGGTGATTACAAAATAACGGTAAATCCTCATCTTAAGATCGATCGGCATCCGATTCCCCGGGTACAGGATTTACTCGCCACGTTGAACGGTGGCAAAGTATTCTCGAAGCTTGATCTTTCTAACGCATATTTACAAGTCGAGTTAGATGAAAAGTGGCAAGAATTGGTCACAATCACGACGCACAAAGGATTGTTTAAGTATAAGAGATTATGTTTTGGTGTATCTTCAGCTCCGGGTTTGTCTCAGAGGGAAGTCGAAAAAATATTACAAGGAATCGAGGGAGTCGTTAGCTTCTTTGACGACATCCTTGTATCCGGAGCAACGGCGAAGGAACATCACTGCTGAAAGTTTTGGAGCGTTTTCGAGACTGCGGCTTGACGGTTCGAGAGGAAAAGTGCTCGTTTTTCTGCGACAGCGTCTCGTTCTTGGGCTACGTGATTAATGCACAAGGTTCGACGATCGCACGCGAAAAAGTACAGGCAATTTTGGACGTACCAGCGCCGCACGACGTTTCGACTCTGAAAGCATTCCTCGGTATGCTCAATTATTATTCTAAATTTATAAAAAAACTACGCGACATTAGTTGATCCGTTATACGAGCTACTCAGAGCCGATACGGAGTGGCAGTGGACTCGCGATCGAGAAAATGCGTTCAAAGAAGCTAAAAAGAAACTCGTGTCGCACGACGTTTTGGTTCATTACGATTCGAGTTTACCAATTAAAATAACGTGCGACGCTTCGCCGGTGGGTTTGGGAGCCGTCCTATCCCATATTTTTCCCGACGGCATCGAGAAGCCGATTGCTTTTGCCTCAAAATCATTGACAAAAACGGAAAGGAATTATTCGCAACTTGATCGCGAGGCACTGGGACTCGTATTCGGAGTAAAGTCTTTTCATCAATATGTATACGGAAGAGACTTTATTCTGGAAACGGATCATAAGCCGTTGATTTATATTTTTGGATCGAAAAAGGGTCTTCCGCAAATGGCGGCGAATCGTGTGCAGCGCTGGGCCGTTTTTTTATCGGGCTATAATTTTACAATCAAGCACATTCGAGGCATTGACAACGGTCATGCTGACAGTCTCTCGCGCTGTCCTTTGCCGTCTGCTTCCGACAATTTCGACGAAAAATTGTTAAAGGAATATTCTTATCTTAATTTAGTCTTAGAAAACGTCTCTGCGATACGTAACGTCGATATTAAATTCGAGTCGTCGCGCGATCCGATAATCAGCAAAGTTATAACTTATCTGACGAGTGGTTTTCCACAGAAAGTAGGGGAGGAAATGGTTCCATTTAAAAATAGAGGGCGCGAACTCACGATCGTCGATGGGACGCTAATGTGGGGTCATAGGGTTGTCGTGCCGAAGTCGCTGCTCCGACAATTAATTGACGAGCTTCACTCGATTCACATGGGCGTAATACGGATGAAGATGATCGCGCGGTCGTATATTTGGTGGCCGGGTATCGACAGAGAAATTGAGAAAGTCACTAAATCCTGCGAAGAGTGTTTGACGAAAGCGGACAATCCGCCTAGAGCGAAATTGAATGTGTGGAAGTGGCCGGAAGGTCCGAACGATAGAGTGCACGCTGATTTTTTGGGTCCAATCGAGGGTAAAATGTATCTTATATTCATCGATGCTTATTCGAAGTGGGTGGACGTTAAAGAAATGTCGAGTATAACGTCGGAACAAACAATCAAAGCGTTTCAGGAGTATTTGAGTACTTGGGGTTTGCCGAGGAAGCTTGTGACGGATAATGGTCCTTCTTTTGTTTCGCAATTATTTGAAGAATTCCTTGAGCGTAACGGCGTTGAACATATTAAAACAGCGCCGTATCATCCGGCATCGAACGGCGCTGCCGAGAACGCGGTCCGCACTTTTAAAAACAAATTTAAACTTTTGTTGAATTCCGGGCTGTCGAGACATGAAGCTTTGTGTCGTTACTTAATGCTATATCGCGCTACACCGCATTGTACGACGGGGGTTTCCCCGGCCGAATTACAGATTGGTAGAGTTTTACGAACTCGCTTAGATTTGATAAGACCGTCAGTGCTTAAGCACGTTGAAAAAAGACAAGCCGCGCAAAAGCACTTTTTCCGCGGTAGTCGAGTTGTCGAGTTTTCGAACAAAGAATCCGTTATGGCTAAGGACTATAGTAATAATTCTTGGCGTAAAGCGGAAATCATCGAGAGAATCGGTCCGATCACTTATCGTGTGCGTACCGATGATAACCGCGTCTGGAAACGCCATGCGGATCAACTAAACAAATGCGATTTCGAGTTGCGTTCTCCGATTGATTCGCAATCTCCAATTAACGGAAACATTATTATAAACGATCTTCCGCCTGTGAATGTCATGAATGATACGGTCGTTCTGACCGATAGAGTGAGTGAGAGAGCGATGGACGGTGCTGTCGTCCCTTCTGCGGTAAATTCGCCGATTTGTAAATCTCGTAAAAGTTCGGACAATACTCCCGATAATCACGATTCTGTTTCGCGTCGAAGCGTGGGTGTAGTTTCGAGTAATCAAAACTTGGTAGTTCCGACTCCGGTTGAGTCAGTCCGTCGAAGCTCGCGTAACATTAAGCCTAGGCAAATATTGGATTTGTAATTTTATTGTGCGCTAAAACTGTGAAGGAGGAATGTAATATATGCGTCGCCTCGCGCTACAATTAAGCGCCATCTGTAACATTTGCTTGACTCCGAAAAGCAGAGCCCTCGTCCTCTCTACGCTCAGCATCGGACCAGAGCGGACGTATCAAGGAGCCGCTCTGAATAATAAAGTATAAATTATAACTACGAAGTGTATAAGTTATTTACAAAAAGACTGGATGCAACAATCCGGGCAAACATTATCGTAGGCTCCCTGAATATCTATGAATAGCGCAGCTACAATTTCTTTTTTGGAAAAGGAATTATAGATGTCTGAAGTAAAAGTTGCAATGTTGTCTGTGCGCGATCTATTTTTACAAAAGCCATACTGGGTGTTCGGAATCGCGAATTCAGTCTCGAGAAAGTAGTCTAAACCAGTGATGCCAGATTCGCGGACGAAAAAGTCCCGCACGCTCACTGCGCTCCCCCCACCACGCGACGCGGGCTGGCGGCTGGGCGGAGCTAGGAACGCCCGAGCTGTTGAGCGAGTGACGTCACTCACGCCCTGTGCGCCACGCGCCCGAGCTACCGGGCTGGTGACGTCACTCATACCACTTGCGCCGCGCCGATGACGTCACGCGTGACGATTCACTCTGCCAAGAGTATCCTGCCGTACTGCGCGCGCGCGTGATTGAATAAAACTTTTGACTTTTCGTACAATTTTATTTCCGGTATTCATGGATTTCAGGCGTTCTAACTTTGATCAAATTGAATGAAAAACTAAAAGATAACCCAATACCGGAAAATAAAAACTTGACATGTTCGTGTAACATATAAAATAGCTACTGAAAATATGACCTTGAAGATATCTGCATCCGACAAAGTTGAATCTTTGACCCCCGACAACTGCCGTAAATTTCCATGTAGACTTTGTTCAAAAATGCATTTTCTTCATTTTTTTATTCTCTCGGTGCGCTATTTTTTTTTTTTTTAAGCCTTTCTCAAGACAGTACATTGAAAATGAACATTTCAGCAACCTTTAATCCCGCATAAAAACCATACATTTTAACGTAGAGACTTTTTGCAAAATGCATTTGCTTCGTTTTGAAAATCTCTAGATGCTCATATTTTTCGTTTTTTTTTTTCCGTCACCGCTTTTTTTGCGGCGCCAAACAAGAAGTAAGCCTTCAAACCCCTATAACTGCCGTAAATTGTAGGGGAGAGCGGGGCAAAATGGTACGAACTGGTCAATTAAAGTCCCCCGTATGATAAAATCAGGGCAAAATGGGACAAGAGAAAGTCGCATCGAAGTAGATTTTTTTGCTGTGCCATTTTGCGCTAATATCATTCTGCCCTGGTCCCATCGTGCGTGAATACTATTTTGCCCCGCTCTCCCCTAACGTAGAGACATCTTTCAAAATTCATTCCCTTCGGTTTTAAATTCTCTAGGTGGGCATTCATTTTTTTATTAAATGTTTATTTTCAATGTACGTCTTTCGGAACGCTTAAAAAAAAACCAAAAAAATAGCGCACCGAGAGAATTCAAAAACGAAGAGAATGCATTTTGAAAAAAGTCGCTACGTGGAAATTTACGGCAGTTATGAGGGGTCAAAGATTCAACTTTGTCGGATGCAGATATCTTCAAGGTCATAGGAATTTTTTTTTTTTTTCTAAGCAATTTTTTTTTTTTTAAATAGTGCCCAACGATTGAAAAATTCAACAAACAATGATCCAAAATTTGTTCGTTCCATTTTTCAATCGTTCGGGGTACAATCCAGGATACGCCAACGTGTCCTGTCGTCTTGTGACGTCACGCTAGCGCGAGGTGAGCGCGTCTCGACATGTCTCGTGACGTCACGCTAGCGCGAGGTGAGCGCGGCTCGACATGTCTCGTGACGTCACTCGGTCGGTAGGCGGGCGCGGGGCGCGGGAGAGGCGGGGCGTGGCTTTCGCGCGCACGAGCGAATAGCGCACGGGTAGCTGGCGGGATATTTTTGTCCCGCATGCGGGACTTCTCCCGCCAGTCTGGCATCACTGGTCTAAACGGGTTTTTATTGCTCTTTCGAAAACCGTTAGTATACAGCTCGCTAGGGAGATCGGTCTGTAGCCACCCGAGCTTTTTGAAATCAGACAAATCTCGTAGTTCGTCCCAAAAGATGGGATTGCACTGTTGCACATGGCCTTTTTAAATATCTTAACGAATTGATTTAAGGGGGCTGAGTCACCTAAATAATCAATTTTTTTGTCATTTTTTTTCGCTTGATTATGAATGTGAAATCAAGCAGGACTCCACCCACATAAAATCCATATACTTAACAACTTTTTTGAATTTTTTTGGAGCCATTCAGCGCATAGTATCGCTGTGAGACCAAATTAAAAAAAAATCACTTGTCGTAGCTTTCGGGCCACAAAAGTCAACGGATCTTGGCATTTGACGTCTCATTTTGTTCGCACCGATAGTCATTCCGGTCCGAATGTGGGATTTGTTTTTACATTCTCTCCGGATGGAACAACAAGCCATAAGGTGAGAAAAAAAAAATGTTTTTTGAATTCTTGGAAAAAAAGTTCAAAAACAGGTAACGACAACTTGACTTTACCTCGCATCCTAAATTCCCACATTCGGACCGGAATGACTACTGTTGCGAACAAAATAAGACGTCAAACACCGAGCTCCGTTGACTCGTCTGGTCCGAAAGCTACGACAAGTGAAGAGAAATATACTTATCGGGAAGTGAATTTCAAAGTTTGATAAAGGTAATTGTCGCATGAAAAACTAAATTTTTATTTTTATTGACACAAAAAAAATTATTTGATTCACCAATAAATTATTTTATCAGAAAAAAAATTAGTAAAAAAAACTGTCGAGGCAAATGACGTTCAATAAAAAGATATAGAGAAATTCGGAAAAAATACTGTCGCGCCGTTGACATTTCAAAAATAGGTTAGCGATTCAAGATTTGGTGCTTTTCGACACTGTCACGGCACAAATTTTATTTTCACTATTTCACTGATAAATACAGTATCTATCACATTCATTCACAAAAAAAAATTTTACGAAAAATGAAAAAACTCCCGACTGCAAAAAGAGTGAAATAACAATTCATTATTGACGTGTTATAGTCGGGAGATTTTTTCGTCATTAAGTATGGAAATCTCCCGATTATAACACGTCAATAATGAATTGTTATTTCACTCTTTTTGCAGTCGGGAGTTTATTCATTTTTCGTAAAATTTTTTTATTTCATCTTTTTTAGAGAAGATGTTTTCAGCGAAACTTATATCTTCGCGAATTTGAGGTTATGCCGCACGGAGATCAAGCGTCTTGCGAGCTGCCGGCCACTTGCGATCGACGCGCAACAGTCAATCCGGTATCATACTATCCGTCGTAAAAACATTCGGCAGATATATATCTGAAGCGAGTCACAGGTTATGCTGCGAAGTTGTCGATGGTCGCGGCAACAGTCTCATTCGATATGACGGGACTGCGTGTTTCGTAAAATGACTGTATTTATGCAAATTTTGCTTTAATCTTTGTTTTTTTGTCGGCATTCATTCACCATCGATCATAGTATCGATCTGCCAATTTTCATTCAATAATGTTTTGTCTATCTCGAGATTACTCGTGACAACGAAAATCGACTCGATCAGCTGATCGCAGTGAAACGCATAACTCCCGTCTTTTTGCCCTGCGGGCAGTCGAGAGTTGAAAACTATAACCACTGCGCATATAAATAGTTGCAATTTTTCGAATGCCGGTTTTTTACGCGTTTGACACATCGAGTAAAAAAAATCATGGCTGCTGCGGGACGTCGGCGCCGACAGCTGTCGGCGGACTCGACGGAGCGCGGTAGCGGCGGTGATCCAACTCGCATCGATTGGAAGTAACGACCGCAGGGTCGGTAAATCGTTACCGACCAACCGCATTTTCATAAATAACAACAAATTTCCCGGGAACCCAACTTTTTCTTTTTATGAAAATGATCCGTTTATTTTTACTGAATGCTTATCAATTTTTTCAAAAATTTGAATTGATTTAGATTTTTTTTTTTTATTGTTGAAAACCATAAAATTCAAAGTGAATTTAAAAATCAGAGAAAATTCATACATATAAAAAAAACGAACGAATCACTTTTATTAAAAATAAAGATGGCTTGCCAGAAAATTTGTTGAACTATTTTTTTTTTCATGAATTTGTTAATAACATTTTGGAAGTATAATTGTGCAAAATTAATCGTTTGAGTACCTTTGATATGCACGATTTTTTCAGATTTTGATATGGTCAAGAAAACATAATTTTGCAATAATTCACGCAATAATTGTTTGTTAACTTACTAAAATGCTTCTAACTTTGGTAATTTTGAGAATTTCGGTCTGAAATTTGGTGTATAGGTAGTATACTGTAACGGGACATTTAAGCGATGAAAGCCGTTAGGGCTTAAGAGCAAAGATCCGTTGAAATCTCGAGCCGCAAATGTAAACAAAGCGTCGGGGCACGCGACACCCGGCCTCGAGACATTTGCAAAGTCAATTAGGGACACGCCTACCCGCCCTAATCTCACGACCAATACGACGTGAAAATAAGAAAGATTAATCGTTGAGCTCTCGACAACAGGGATCGAGAACCCATACACACAAAACAGTAGGCAAATGGAAAGATGAGATAAGAGAAATAATTCGTTAATACTCCCACCTACAGCCTAGGCTTAAGAGAAATTATCCGTTGCATTTGCGTCACGGGGATCCCCACTCGAGAGAGCTCGCTCCGCGACTATAAAAGCCCGTGACACCACAGTGCGAACACTCATTATCATATTACTTACCCAGTACTATCACTTATTCCTTCGCTTGGGACTTGGAAGGAATAACTCTCAATTGCAATTCACGTTCCTGTCGATTCGAGTAATCATTTGATTACTTGAACCACGCTGGGCATCCTCGTCTTCTTGAACGCGTGATTGTTTTTTTTACGTGGGTACCATACGGCATAGCGCCGTCGTACTCACGATATTGCTAGGCACCCCCGGCCTCCTTAAGGTTAGGTATCCAATCATACCTTATTGAATTTTTAAATAATAAAAAGTCCTTTACCCTCCCTTCCGAATTCCTCGATATTTCGAAAACCGCGATAAATCACGCTGAACATTCCCCGGCTTCGTGCTAATCACACAGATTTCATCGCGATCTTCTAAAGAGTCGTAGTTTAGGAAAGCAGGCTTTCTTTTTCTTTTTTCTCGCTGGTATCAAGCTTTGAGTTATAAATTAAAAGGTTTCGATAGTTAATTTCACGCGTCCCTTACGAGTAATACTCAAGGGAATTCCCGAGCCAGGCGGACGGAGATTTAATATTCTAAGAAACAGTGCAGGGCTTCCTCGAATCGTTGCGATCGCCGAAACGCCTAATATGAAGTTTGTAAACACGATTACCCGAGCCGAGTTTTCACATAGAGCAGTTGGAACGCACGCGGTTACGCAACAGCTAACCACACACTCTCGCGGACGTCTCGTAGTCGGGAATCGGTATCCTATCATCGCCGCAGTAGAGTCACGATAAATAAAAACAAAATATTCAAAGGGAAAAATAATAGATCCAGATTTAATATCATCGTCAAAATCGAAATAAGCTTATGATGATATTGTTCCTCGGTCATTTAACCAGTGAGAACCACGCAATCTCTGAAGGCTTCTCGATAAACAATTAAATTCGATATACTCTTTCGCTCGGGTCCCGTACACGAACCCTATCCAGGTGAAATAAAAGACATTTTTTCTTATTGGCGTCGATTCATTCGACTCTATTCTCGAACCCAGTTCGTGAAAATTACAATACATTATGTACTTTAAGAAAAAAAATTAAAAAAAAAATCGGTTTTTTTGCATTTTTAGGTGACTCAGCCCCCTTAATATGTTGACCGACATTCGTTTTATGATCTTATTGTTAGTCAGGTCCCTGCATGCAGCTGATTACGATTTTAGTTTGTTCAAAATGGAGCTAATTTCTTTGCAAGAAAAGGGAACCCATATGCCTCTCGCTATTTTCTTCTCTGATCTATCACCTGACGAGTTGCTGGAAACACCACTAAATCTTCTAATCGTTTCCCACACCTTTTTAACCGGGATTGTAACGGTCGCCTTTTTCGCCGAAGCGTCAATCTCGGGTACTTCGGGAACGTTAAGGATTGGGAGCGAGCGAATAATCGTTAGACGTGGTCAATTTGGTAAAATAGAAATTCGTTTATTCAAACACGTAGAAAATGTACAGTGCAAGAGTAGTATTTTCCTTGTTTATGGACGCTTATCTTAATTAATGATTTTTGATTATTTGAACGTGCGCCGAAACACACCCGAGTTGTCGGCGAACAATTATTATTTATTATTTAATAGTAAATTAATCTTATTTTTAGCGCGGATGGCGCTGTAAAGCGAAGAGAATTCCGTTAGCGGAGTACGGAAAGATAATTCTGATTTATAATTTTATTACGAACAACTTATCCGGAATTCCCGGTCGCGTTTATATGACACGAAACGAAACAATTCACAATGAAAAATTGTTGAAAGCAATACTTTCGATTTTTATGTCGAATTACCGATCGAGTCACGATTCTCGGCACGAATTAATTGATGCGAGATGTCGTTAGAATCAATTAAGATTTTTACCCCGAATTTATATGAAAATAATGAGAGGTTAGGTTCCGTTGAAGTTATTCCTGTATTTTCGAAAAGTCTAAATTGCATTAAGCATCTGCCGTGTAGAAGTTTCACGCAGGGGAGGATCAGGGAAAGAGCACGAATATCCCTATTAGTTCTACCTCTTTACTTACGTTCCTGACAGGGCCCTCGACGAAAGGTTCCACGTCAAAATATCGCAGCGTCAAGCAGCGTCGCACTACGAAGAAAACGAAGAAGACTTGAAGGATGTTGTGAAATATTTCGAGAAGACATGGATTGGTGAATCGCGTTCCAGAAGACCACATCCGCCACTTTTTGCAGTACAAATGTGGAATCATTATTCAGCAGTATTGAATAATGAGCCGAGAACAAACAACGCCGTAGAAGGGTGGCATAACGGCTTCAATACCCGCATTCAAACAAGTCACGCAGCATTGGGCAAGTTCATAAACGCACTAAAGGGACGAACAACAGTGTTACGTCCCGTAAATTTCAAGAATATATTCCGCATCGCAACGAGCCTCGCGACTCGCGCCACGTGTCGGAATCCGCAGCGTCAGCGATGCTCAACGCGCTCGCAAAGGCGGACGACAAATCGCACACGCCGCCGATCTCACGGTGCGCACAAGAACCCACAATAATATTAATATTAATCCAATTGGTGACCCTGCCGATTCGACCATTCCACCACCGCTCTCTCCGATCGACGAACGACAAACGCACCGCCATACACTTCAAATTGATCCGCTCCTCAGGTCAGTCTCTAATCAACCAACGATCGAGGTAGATCAGATTAGAGCCCCGTGGCTCGTATCTACCCCGCGCGGTTAACACTCAACACCCCGAGAGACACTGTAGTATCAATCGAGCAACGTAATATTTAGTGCAGTTATTAGTTTAATTAACATCAAGGTTGGGAATATTTAATTCCCCCTGACAACTTGCGTAGTCGCGAATAAGCATCTCGGTAAATTTTCGAGGTTCGTTCAGCTTCCCACGAAAAGGTCGTCGTGCGTAAATCGACCGGTAAGTGAAGAAAACTGTGAAGTTCGTGCGTGTGTAAAAAAAAATATATACAATAAGTGACATTCTCGCCACGAGCCTAAGCGCTCGTGTAGTGTTTAAGACATTAGAAAAGGTGAACGCACGGAACAGGTGTGACTGTGCCGGCAGAAGCGGTGCGCCTGTATCTTGTGACCCGAGCACACGCTGATAGCAGCCGAGCGCCACCGCGATTAATCCACCGGCTACACAGTACTGTCTGTCTTCGCTATATATATTAATTAACCATTAGGCTTGTAAAAATCAAGGAACACTTAATTCGGAAAATCCTAACAAAGAAAGACTGTAACAATATATCTGTGAAAAACTACTTTTTTTTTCGAAAAAAGTAAAAAAACGTACGCCAAGTATAAATGTTACAGAAATATTCAGCTCTAAGAAACAGCATTAAAAAAATATCCAAAATAAAGGTAAATCACACGAGCCAAGTTTCAACAAATACTTTTGAATGTCCAATGTCAATGATAATGATTAAAAAATTGTATGATAACTGAAAAATAAAATAAAAAAAATACTTGACACGTCCTTTCTTTTATACACGAAGTGTTTCATTTGTATTCGAGGAACGTGCCAAGTATTTTTTTCATTGTATTTTTCCGTTACCATACAATTTTTTAATCGTCATCATTGACATTGGACATTCAAAAGTATTTGTTGAAACTTGGCTCGTGTGATTTACCTTTATTTTGGATTTTTTTTTTAAATGCTGTTTCTTAAATCTGAATATTTCTGTAACATTCATGTACTTGGCGTACGTTTTCTTACTTTTTTTTTAAAAAAGTAGTTTTTCACAGATTTTGATAATTTTTGAAGACCAGCTTGAAAACTAAAATTGGGATTGGCGGAAAGGGTCTATTGCTTCTTACTTTGACTCTCACAGCGAGACCACGAGGCCGTCCGTTCCAACAATTCTCTCAACGAGAGAATTCTGCCACTCGTTACGTCAATATTTTCGACCGGAAGAAAAAAAAATCCTTAATTTTTTTCTTCGACACTCTTCGAAGAAGCACAGAAAAAATGAAAAATTTTCTCATCCGGACAAGTGAAGCAAAAAATGGTAAAATCCTTCCGCTGTGAGAATCGAAGGAAGCGCTGGCGGAGTTGACTTATCATGAAAGTCAATGAAAGAGTCCTGTGTAATTCCTCTGTCAAGATAACCAAAGACAGAGTTATAAACATTTTTTGTCAAAGCGATGACATATTTTCTTAACACTATAACAGACCTGCCGAGGAATCTTGATTCCTACGCCATCAGCGTAGAAATGTCTGACAGTGCATCAAGAACACAATCACACCGATCTTCGACAAAAAGATTCTCTTGATCTTGAGAACAGTGAAAGAAAAAAAACAAAACTGGAAAAAAAATGTTGTCGTGATTTTGTAAATCTTGATTCATAACATTTTTCTTGATTTTAGTTTTTATTGTAAGGTTATACATTTGCCGGCAATCACGAATCACTTAAAAAATCGAATTGAGACGAACGTGACGAGGCGAGACGAGACGAGAGAACACTGTTTTAAAATCATTTTCAAACATTCACTTTTTTAAATTATTTATTTATTTGATCCCGGGGCTCTTGCGTAGGTTAAGTCGGCCAGCTGTCAACAGCCGCCGGGCCAACGCGGGCCGACACGGCCAACCGGCCAAGCGAACACCGAACACGCACGAAGCGCCGAAATCACAATCTTTCGCGATGCCCGATCCTCCGCGATGCCCGACCCGATGTAGATGAGAAGTAGACGGGCGTACCTGATACTATTCAACACGTAAAATGGTGTGCGATACCGCCGTTCTGCTTCTCATCTACACATGTAGATGGGAAGCAGAACGGCGTATATCCATGGCCGTAACCCGTTAAATGATAGGAGAGGATGCCCATCTGTTTCTCATCTACACATTTTATCTTTCAAGTATCGCTGATCGGATACCTTTGGGGTCACGGCATCGATATCTCAGCAACGGCTGCACCGATACAATCGCATATAGGCGCATTCGAAAGCTGATGGCCAAATTATATAATGAAAGACTTGCCAAAAATTTTATTCGAAGTTAATCTTCCGAGAATTATCGAGCGAAAGTTTTACTTCCGGCATATTGGCGTATACTAAGAAGCGGCAGCGCCTCGGCCAGCCTCGTACGAAATTTTTTTTTTTTCATGTACTTGGCGTCGAGACGCTACCGCGTCTCTTGATAATTCATGTTCCAAAGGAACTCAAATTCTTATAATTTCTACTCCTTTATAAAAACTCAATCCTCGTGATTTAAAAGAACCGTGCCTGTAGAGGACGGAGTTAAAGAACGGATTCAATAATAAAAATAAACCTCGCAATTCTCGTGAGGGTTAGTGTGTGTCCGTACGAGACGCCCCCGCACGTCACAACAGACTACGGAAACAATTTGGGAGCAACATGTCGCGGGCCGACCCATAGCAGAAAAACGGCGAAAAGTATACCGTGATCTCGACGAGAGGCTTCAGCGTCTTGTCAAAGATTACGAAAAAGATGGTGATATTCTCGAATATCTCCGCGGCATCTCATACAACATTCGAGTTTAAAACTCACTCGAGTTTCTCAAACTCGAACTCTCTTTGCTCTTTGGAACGTCTGAAATACATTAATTGATAAATGTTTTTTTTGCGTGTGTAATTTTTATTTGTGTTATTTTGTCGTATGTTATTTATAGTTGTGATATTTTGACACGTGCTTTTTTTGTCCGTGACATAATGACGCGGTGTTATTTTTTGTGTTTTTTTTTTACAGTAATATCACAGACGTGTGTTATTTTGTCGTGATACCCGACGAAAGGCTCGGTATTCACCTGGAAAAAATTCGACAATGGGGCCACGATCGAATCTCCCAGGCTTCAAGCTTACCTCCGCGGGATAGCCTAGTCTAACGTCTCTAAAGAACTAGGATAATCGGTGTCTGACACCGGGTTCTCCTAGCCTAAAGGATTTGAACAAGTTCAACTGAGAAGGTACCTCGAGGAGCTTACCCAGCCGACTGATACTGATCGCCGTTTCGCACACCCTTTTATACCCGCCTGGCCGGTGGCTTGAGACCAATCGGGAGCGAAAGGCGAATCGATGACCAATCTAAAAATCGAAATCCTTGTAGCCAACCGGAGTCGTTCCCGCGCGCCCGCGGCGCCACGTCTTGTGGACTTCGTGAGCGCGGGAGAATTCAAATTGTGAAGATCGAGAAAAATGTGTGAAATGGTCGGAAAAATTTCCATGATTAATGGAATCCGTGGGAGCCGCCTCGGTTGCCGTCACAGCATATCCGGATTTATAGTATCCGCAAAATTTTTGAAAGATTTAGATTTCTCGGCTTCGAGCACTTGTATTCCTTCTTTATCCTTGTCAAGCCATGATTTAAAATTTTCAACGCATTTATGTTGCTTACATTTAACGAAAGCTACTCTTCGTTTTGCTATCGCGACTTTGCCGTTATCATTTCACCATGGTTTAGTTGTTTTTATTTTACCATCTTAGTAATTAGATTTTATAACAATTTTTGCACCGACATTTAAGAAGGCGGATTGGATCGACTCGTGAACTGCGTTGTAGTTTTTCAAATAATTGTTAGCATTACAATCCGGAGTTTGGACAGGACCAGAAAATTCCTCTGAAAATTTTTCCTAATTTATCCTTGTGGATTTCAATACAGGTCTAATGACCTCGTCTCTAAATACAAAATTCTTGATATGAATGATGTTAACCGATCGCTACCTAGTAGATCGTTAGACGATTCCCATCTACAAATCGCGGCAAGAGAAGGATTCACAAGAGTTGAGTCTAGATCATTCGTTTTATATCTCGAAGAGAAATCGTTTTAGATCCATCGTAGAATGGTATTAACCCGTCATTTTTTAATGATCGCGATGACGAGTTTCTGGAAGCATTCGTCGAATTGCTACCCCAAAGAGTCGATTGAGCGTTAAAATCTCTGCGTATAATAAAAAAATTGTTTCCAGCTACTCTCAGAATTTCGTTCATAAAGAAGTTCCACGTTTGGTATCACGTCAAAATAACATGTATCCGTGATATCACAGGCAAAACTAACACGAAAAAATAACATTACATTAAAAACACACGTCAAAACCACACAAATCAAATAAACACAACACGAAAACAACATCACATAAAATAAACACACGGCAAACAAAATAGCACACAAATGAAAGTAGATTGATTTTTCTTATTTATTTAACCGTTAAAATTGTAGAAGCATACGGCAAAATAACGGAATTAAAAAACATAAGAAACACGTCTCAAAATGGTAGCCCGGCGAGGTGTAGGGGCATAGCTCCTGCTGGGGTCCAGGGGCGAAACCCCCTGACTGAAGGAATAAGTACTATTTATTATGTTTACACTTAGCACAAAACACAAATAAAATAAACCCAAAGTGAAAACGACATCACATAGAATGAACATACGACAAACAAATTGGCACACAAATGAAAGTAGATTGATTTTTTTTTATCCATTTAACCGAGAAGATTGTAGAAGCAATGATTGTGTGATTAGATGATTTGCTGTGTTATTTTGTAGTGTGATATCTTGACCTGTAACCCCACGTTTTTGACTTAGTAGAAAAGTTCGGGGGGGCGATACACGCTAACAACAAAAATGTTTTTGTTTCCATCAAGGATGATTTCAACAGCGACGGCTTCTATTTCTTCGTTATTCTATGCCTTTTTGATAGAGAACTAGGGACAATCACGCGCGCTGACGCGCGCGAACGGAGGTTTGTTAGCGCTGCAGCGCTCCGATGCCCGAGCGCGCTCCAGCGCTCTGATGCCCGAGCGCGCTTACGCGCGCTCCGGTCTGTTCGGAAGATTGATATTGCGTAATAATATCTCATAACAGTTATCAACAAATTAAACAAAAAAAAAAACTTGTTTAAGAAATTACCCGGCAACTCAACCTATTTCTGCTGAAAACAATTTCTTAATTTTTCTTAATCCGTGAGATTTTTTTTTTTTATTTTTTCAAAACTTATAACATTTTTTTTTATGTTGAAAAATGTTTGGAAAACCACGCATTTTTATACGTTTTTCTCATATGACCGCCCATTATTCTCAAGAAGTTGCTGAATGAGGAATCAAGTAGATTCGCAAATACAGCTCGAACTTTGAAAAAGAAAGCGATATTGAAGAAATTTCAAAGCCTGGATGAAATTCTGAGATAATTCATAGGTATCAAGAAAAATTAACGAATAATTTTCATCGGAAAAAAAAGTTCCGTGATCGGGTAGTTTGTTAAACAAGTTCTTTTCCATCAATTTGTAGATAACTTAAAGAAAATAAAATCACGCAAAATTAATCTTTCAAGCCCCTTCCATGTGTTCGATATTTTTCAGATTTTTTTCCCGTCGGGAAACGTTCGGAATTCTCTCTGCATTCTCTCTGAATCTCACATTTCCTCAGATTATACCGCTCGGACTACGAAAAGTTCGAATGAGTCCGAGTCCAATTTCCGAATTTCGGAAAATCTTGAAAGTCTTCTCTCAATTGCACATTTCCTCGGACTGTAGCGCTCGCTACAACCGAAACTCCGAGTGAATCCAAGTTCGAATTTCTGAATGTTTTGAAAAAATTCATCCGTATCAAGAAAAATTAACTAATAATTTTCATCACAAAAAATGTTAGATTGCTGGATAATTCGTTAAACAATTTTTTTTCGTCAATTCATTAATACCTTTTTGAAATAATTATTACGCGAAATCAATCTTTCGAACACCTTCCATATTCTCTGAATTTCACATTTCTTCGGGTACTCTGTACTCCGGTCGTCGTTAAAATTTTCTTCGGAGACTGAGAGGCGCGCGAAGTCGTATCGAAAACACTCGCGAGACCGCGGCCACGAACGAGACTTTACCAAATTCGGAAGGTTCGCAAAACCATAACCACGATTTTCGGCGTACTCGAGAACGGATCGAAATTCGCCAACTGTCAAACTGACAGAGCCGGAAAAATATCGAAACAGCGCCCACGACCGATCGCAAATCGCGCGTCTCATCGTCGTCATCGTCGACCAATCACGGCACGAATAAACCGACAACAATATAAATCTCGCATTTCGATAGTCGAATCTCGAATGCGCGAGATATTGCGAGATAATCCACCAACTTTTTAAGAGGCCGACATATGCGAAAGGGAAGGTTCTTTCTAATGCAAATTGCGACTGCCCTTCCAATTTTTTACTCTCTTCTGTCTTTGCGAATTAATTCAAAATCGGGGATTTTAGCATAATTTTCTTTTTTTAGCCAAGTTTCCGATAATGTAATTATATCGCGATAGTCCGTTGAGAGGCCAGCAGTTCGTGCGTTTTACCAATAAACCCTCGACAATTTCATTGTTTAATTTTGAAGTTTTCTAACGACGTAGACTGATCTAATTTATCCAGTGAGAGAAAAACATAGAGAAATCTATACTATGCCGAAGGTTCAAAGACTAGGAACGAGAGTAGTTAAAACGCGCACCCAGCAAGGGTCTCACGAACGTAAGTTGTCAGTAACCTCCATGTAATTTCTTTTCGGTCCTGTGGAACTTGTCTTTGTTTCTTAGTTATTTCATCGTTAGAAGAGGATAGCACGGGTTGCTCGAGGTTGACTGCCGGAAAGGAATCTATAGCGTCTACACTAGATACGACAAGGCCGCGCGATTGCCTCGAGTATCGGGGGCACTCAGCCTCACCCGGTGAAGAAATAGACGAACCTTGAGAAAAACTGTTATCAGACGCAACAACCAGCATGGTTTTCGCAGGCACCGAATCCGAGACAGAGGTTTGTGGATTCGAAGGGCCGTTTTTCCTTGGGATTTTGCCCCTCGTTTCGAAGGGCTTCCGAGGGATTTTGTCCGATCTGTCGACAGGATGGGCTCGGCGAGGAGAAGTTCCTAATGCAGGGGAGGCCCCGCTTCCACTCTTCCAGGCGGAAGCCCACTCTTCTCTGTTCAGGAAGCGATTGATTGTCCCTGGGTTACGCTCCGGGATGATTTAGAAGCCAGAGGAAGGGGCCCTCGATTGAAGCCATGTCTCCGCTCTGTGGAAATGTGTTAGATTAAAATCGTTCATATACGGTTCTGCAGCTTGTTTATTGACGTGTATATGAGCCATTATACGAGAGACTATTTTTTGACGGGTCAGCAGCGGGCAACTAGTATCGACCCTTTTGTACAGTCCGCCGCAATTCGCGCAGGTGAACGAGGTGCTTTCACAAACGACTGTCTTGCGATCACCGCCGCATTTATTACACCTTGGCTTTCCACGGCAGTTTAAAGCCAAAACGTTGGCGATCCGTGCACTTTTTAATCCTTGGCTCGAAAGGCTCTACTCGTACTCTCATTTTGTGAATGGAACGTCTCTCCGGAATTTGATTCCCATCGAACCTCGAATCATCTTTGACATCCTCTCAATCCTGACGATACGGAGTGGTTCGGAGAGCCACTCGATACTCTCTAGGATTTCATCGGTTGACAACGATGGCTCGACGTCCGTCGCAACACCAATCCTGCAAAGCCTTGACTCCGAAATAAACGCCTTCCAGTCCCTTGGAAGAAGCGAGACTTGTGTTACGACCAGTTTGTTAGCCGTTTGGTAAGTCGGGAGATGAACTTCGACTAAGTTCCTCCCTTTTTTTTTCGTCTCCACGATGTCGATCCCGCTTGCCCTCAGTTTTTTTCCTATGACCATTGGATGCAAGTTGCCGATGCCACGTGGCTTCAGATGGGATCTACCTTCGCGGGGGGAACAATTCTCATCGCTCCCGTTCTCCGAGATTAGGGAAATGAGGACAACGAACGGCAATTTGCGTTGTATCGATTTTTACGTTCAGGAAATACTTTGTGGCTAGATCTCCGTCTTTTGAGATCCAAAGAAAGTTGAGAAATCGGAATATTGAGATCGTTTTCCTCAACTAATTTTCTTTTTAGACACTTTGCACTTTGTAGGTTAGCCGTCGGCGTTGGCTGAGACACAATTACAATTTCTCTAACTTTCTCCGCGTCATAGGAGTTAATCTCTTTTGATACCGAATTTTCGTTTATATCTAAATCTACTGTTTTCGGCTTCGGTTTTTTCGAAGTATTTCTCGGGGAGAGGGTCCCTTCATGTCACTTAACCTTATAATTAACGGAGAAGAACAGCACGTCAAAACGTCAGAATCGCCAAAAAAAGGAGATTTCAGAAAAATAACCAAAAACGAAAACATAAATCGAAAGACAAAATTTTCGCGTAAATTTAATTTTTGTATCAACTCAACCTTCCCTTACTAGACCGTGAGTTGATTCGCTTGTAGAGACCACGCTGTCAGCCTCGAGATCAGCTTTTGCCTCGAGATCAGCTTGGTATTCATTTTCCGTCTTCTTCGTTGAAAATCTTCTCATTTTTAAAAATATTATCACTTTTTCTACGCAGTTGTTCAGTTTTTAGTTTTCACGTAATTTTGAATTTCTCAAAAAATGCCTGATAGTGCTCTGTCTGCCACATTCTTGGAGATATTGGGCTGAAATTTGGTCCAAAGGTGGACTATTATTAACCAATTATCGGTATTGAATTTGGTAAAAATCTATGCAAGCGCTCAGTTGTGACATGAGTTACCCTCGCGCGAGCCACAACGTCGAAGAACGAACATCCACGCGTCTTGCCGGATGACAACGATGGCGAGAGAGCGAGAGAAAGGTAGAGGGAGATGCTCGGGCGACGATGACGAGAGACGCTCTCTCTTGCGCCTCGCCACCGCCGAGATACCGTGGCCTCGCTACCAGCCTCTGCCGCCGCCTCCGTCGCCCGCTCTCGTCCCTCACGAATATCGAGCGACGATCTTATAGCCCAGCTGCCGCCCTCTTACGCAACGTATCGAACTCTCTCGTCCGCCAAGACCCCCCACGGTGCTGCCGGACGAAGAAGAAGACCGAGACAGACGGCACGAACGAACGACGAACAGCTTCGATCAAGATCCCTCCCCGCGTGCACGTGTGCGTGAGATCGAGTGTTTAATTACCGCGAATTGTCAAGTGAGATATTGTACGAAATATACCGGGTGTTGATTCACCGTATTGTCGCGTAGTTTTTCAACAGTTTGCGCGGTTTTCCCTCGACCCCGCCCCCGTTTATCGACGATACATGTGATAGGAGATATCAAGAATTTTTCCGTGAACGACTACCGCCATTACCCGACAAGACCATAGGTAAAGTGTGAGCACGTGGTGAGTGGCGCTTAGGCGTTAATTATTCGTTCCAAGTGAGATTCCCACCCCCGAAAAACCCCAATAAATTTCCCGACAAATCCCCGTGATATTTAGAGATTCAAGAGATATTTGCACTGAACAAAGTTAATATTTTAGAGCCGAAATATCATAGTTACAAACCCCCTCCTTTATCCGTCTGTTCTCCCTGAGACTAGTCGACCGCGTGAACAAGGTGTTCGAGAAAATTCCGCGACTCTCGTGGAACTATTTATCGGTGTTACCCCGAGATTCGGTAACTGGCGCCCAAGAAAGAGAGTTTCGTGATTGGTACGAGTTTAGTGTCGAAAACGTGCCTGAAGAGTCATTCCCCCTCCCCCGAGCGTCATTGCCCTGATATTTTGATTATTTTTTCCCGGTTTTATCCTCCCGGTTTATTAATTTTTCCCTGTCTTCCCCCGATTGGGACGATTGGTTGACGATTGATCGATTGACGATTATCATTATTTTTATCCCCGCTTATTACCGTTGTATTTCACCCGCGTCCCTGCGCAGCGAATGCGTTGGCAGGATAGTTCGTAGTTGTTTTTTTTTTAGAATCGTATTTGCTGCTACCGTTGTTTCGGGCAACGCGAATATTTATTTCTAAAATTATTATTATTTTCTTTTGTATCGAATCTCAAGTGATTAATCAGAATTATAGTATGTTAATTTTTCCGAAATTATAGTTATTTTTGCCACCCGGTTTTCCCGTTGTCCCCGTTATCCCTTCGACTCGTTCCGACATACGTGCCCGGGAATTTCATAGTCTGTTGGAAATTGCCCGTCACAACATAAATAATAATGTAAAACACTACAAAGGGCCTCTGCAACAAATTGAATGTACCAATATAGCCAAGGAAGTTTAAAAGGAACTTTTCCTCTTTTTCATTTAAATTTCTTCACCAAATCCACTACACCCAACTTAAGAGGACCGTGCCTGTATAGGACGGAGTTGAGGAACGAATCCAAATGGAAATGAAAATAAACTTTCGTGACTCGACGCGAATGTTTAGCGTGTGCACGTTCGAGACGCGCCCGCACGTCACACATGAAAAAAATATTTCTCTACGTTAAATGTTTCAACGGTCCTTAAAAATAAACTGTGCGAACCAAATTTTTTATACTTTTTAAGTATGTTTTATTTTTTAAAGAACACTGTACACAGCAAATTTCAAGAAGATCCGACTGTTTGAAATATTCTTTTTTTAGATTTTATTTGTTTAGCATGTACATTGCAGGTTATGTTATATTACTTTTTTAAGAAACAAATTATCTCGGTGTCAACCAATAAACTTTGGCTGTGAAAGCTAAACGATAAAATATCACTTAAATATAATTTTCTGACATCATGGTGCTCTTTTTATTTCGAAAATCATACACTTTTATTTCAAAATCACTAACCATATGTTACGAAAAATCCTTCACAATTGTAAAAAAATTTGAATTTCCCCTGAAAAACTTGGTTGTAAACCCACAAAGAAGAATCATCGAGTACCTAAAATAATTTTAATCTGCCAAATATTGTTTAAAACAATCACAGTGGTACATTTTTTTTTTTCATTTAATTCTTTCACTCGAATATTGCAAGACGACGGCAACAGACGTTCGTAACAGACGTCGTCCAGTGACGCAGGTACACTCAGTGGTGGGAACATCTTAAATTGAATAAAAAGAATTCACTCGAATAGTCGAAAACACCAATTTCTCGTTGTTATTGATTCAAGGTTTATTGACATTTTTTTTCTTCATTTTACCGCGAATTCTTTCAAACAGCTTTCTATTGGATTCTACTGTATCCGTTTCTATATAAATATTTGGAACCGAAAAAAAATAAATAAGAATCGACGAGAATCCAAAACGGTTGTGATTTGCCAAAGAAAATTCGTCATCATCATGAAAAACAGTGCACGCACTGTGAGGTGCATACAACTTCTAACCGTAGCGCGGAGCGCGTAGCGCAATAGACATTGTGTGATCCTACCAGTGAATAGACAGTTAAGCAGACGAAAAAATCCCGTAAATGGACGCTTCCTATATATGTGTTCTCATGCAAATCGTCCATTCACTGGTTTTTTCACCCTACAAATCTGAAACGGAGCGCGAAGCGCGATGTGCGTACATGTCCGAATCGGAGTACGTAGCACAACGTGCATCCAAGTTCCAATCGGATCACGTAGCGCGCCGTGCATCCAAGTTCAAAACGAAGCGAGTAGCGCGACGTGCCCCCCGTTGAGTGCCTTAAAAAATGTGTGTGCACCAAAAAACTGAAATACATAACCTTCTTACTGTTCAATCGGTATTTCGAACGCTCAGTTACATGAAATATTTGCGGATATTTACGAACTGTAATTTGGAATTTACGACATGACATTTGGCCATCAAAAACAACTGATCGTTCGTTTCCGCTTATACTATTGCGTATCCGCGGCTAACGCACAGACGCACGGACGCACCGCAAAAGCATCACGGAACATCGGACAAAGGGGACATACTGGAAATGTATTTTTATTGTGAAAGCGAGTATTTTTCGGGCAACATCGCGATATCTCTTCATCGGGTCTACCGATCAGCTCGATTCATGGCTCATTTTGAAGCTTATATTCGATTTATATACTCTGACTCTGACTCTCTCAAACTCTCTCAAAATTTTGTTCCGATGTCTCGTTTCCGAGAAAAAAATGGTCAAACTTTATTGGTCACGATATTAGCGTATAAAGACACGGTATCGCACGACGTACGCGGATCCATCGCGCGGATTTTTAACTTTTTAAACTACTTGGATCCGAGACGCTACCGTGTCTCTCGATTATTTATTTAAATAATCGCTAACATTGTATCTTCATGAACTCAGGGCAAGAAGCACGCTCTTATAAGCGGGTTTTTTCAAGAACCCTATCACGGTTTCACAAGTGCGGAATAGTACATCACACATCGAGTAATTTGGAACAAATTTCAAAAAAAGAGTGAAGTAAAAAAAACATTTTTCCGTAAAACATCTAAGAAACGACGCAAAGTAGTTTAAAAATAGTTTGCAAACCATTTTTTGACAATCGAAAAAAGAAAAAAATCATATGAGCCAATTCAACTTAAAAAAAAAAAAGAACTTGGCCGGTCCTTAGAACACAAATAAATACAGGTGCATTCAAAGAAAAGATGAGGCAAGATTTTTCATTTTTTTAAGTTTACTTGGCTCATATGATTTTTTTTTTCATATTGTAATGATCAAAAAGTAGTTGCAAACTATTTATAAACTACTTGGCGTGTCGTTTTTTACATTTTTGACAAAATAGTACATTGTGCAACTAGTGCCGAAAATTGGCGATTCCGACGAGTGCGAGAGTTGCCGCCCGAGCGAAGCGAGGGTGGCAATCGCACGAGTTGCAATCGCCAATTCCGGCACTAGTTGCACATTGTGCTTTTTTTAACGTGAGAATAGAAACGAACGCTTTCCGAGACTGTAGAGTATGAGCGGAAAGGGTCCCTAACCTCAACACGCCGTTAAAAAATGTGACGGGCGCGTTAGGGAATGTTGCGGCAGCGTTTAGAAAAACAAATATGCGTGCAGAAAAAGAAGAATGTAGCTGATGTGCGCATGCGTGGACATTTCCTAACGGCGTACGGGAATGGCCCACGTTCCGCCACGCTCTACAGTTGAGGAAAGCGGGAGTTTCTATTCATGAGTTAAACTTTTTTTTTTTTTTAGTTGTATGTATGTGTCTTTGTTGTTTCCCTTTGGGGTTACAAGGCCTCCGTTTCCTTACATTTTTCTCTTACTCTATTCTTACTTCTAAATCTTAACTCTATTCGCCGTCGCCTCCGCCTTTCTTTCTTTGTTTTCTCTCCGCTTTTCTCGCTTAGTCTTTTTAGTACTCCTCGCCGCCGCTCGCCCGCACGCTCGCCCGCCTCTCTTCTTAACCTATCTTATCTTTTTATCTTATCTTATCCTATCTTAACACTATTTATCACATTTATTACTTCCTTTTACAACTCATTTCTTCTCTGCTCTTTTTACATTTACTTTCATGCACTCCTTCCCTTCCCTTCGCCTCTTTTCTCTTCTCTCCTCCTCCTTCCTCCCTCTCTCCTTTGAGTCGCTACTGATGCCAGTGTTGCCAGACGCGCCGGCCCGAAAAATCCCTCCTTCCCCCACCACGCGCGCGCGCGAGTCAGGTCGCGTGGCCTGCCCACTGCCGGACTGCCCGACCGCCCGACGCGCAATATCCAAATTCACACTTTGTGTTGTAAAAAAAATATGGATACTCCGATATTCCTGTACAATTCATTTAAAATAAATGAAAATACAACAAAATGTTACCGTACTTTTTCTTTTATCGTAAAAAAAAACAGGTATCAGCATGAGAACGATCAAATATCTCCCAACGATTGAACTGTCATCCTTTCATAAATATTTGAAGAAAAACAATTTATCGAATAAATAATTTACTGCAAAAAAATTAATGAAAATATAGTTGACCGAAAATACAACCTATCGAAAAAAAAATTCTACGAATTGAATTGATTTTCTGTATTTTCCGTCATTCGGTCGATTATATTTTCGGTCAATTGTATTTTCGATGCATTGTATTTTCGATAAATTGCAATTTCGGTACACTGTTCTTTCGGTGAATTGTTTTCGGTAAATTTTCCGCGAACCAATAATCCAAAGATCTTTGGATCGCTAGCACATTTTTTCTTTTAATTTATTTCATAATTGTCATAATTATTATCGAATCGAGCCATTAACTTTTTATTTTCGGTTCGAAAATCGCCGCGCCGCAGGGCGCGCATGCGGTCCGCTCTCACGCGTTCCATGCGTGCATAGTATACAGGTACTCGAGTACCGCGAGGCGCCGGTATCGCGCGCGAATCCGTCAACAATTCTTCATTGTATTCGGAAGACGTGGAATTTGTCAGGACGTTCGGTCGGTGTCCAAGAGTTTTTAGTTTCGAAATTCGCGTATCGTATTATTGTTTTCATTATTGGTCGATACCGGTGTTCGCAGGACGCGTAAAAATTGTTGTACTGTTAGACGGGCGGGATTAAAATCGTAGTCGCGACGCGAACATAATAACTCGTTCTGCGAATTAAAAGGATAGTGAGGATAGATCTGTCACAACAGACTCCCGAGGAAAACACACCAGAGGACGTTCAAGGGGAACCACCGGCAAAACGAGTAAAGTTAAAACGTTTTTTTAATTCGTGGATCGATGTACCGGACTTTGCGGGTTGGTTACAAGCAGTCCAAGACGACTCAGCGAAGGCGTTTTGCACTTGCTGTCAAAAACAGTTAAAGTGCGGGAAAAGCGAACTGCGAAAGCATGCTTCGACTGCTACGCATAAGCGTAAAGCAGCACTCGCGGTACTTGCGAATGTGGAGCCTGCTCCTGAAGAACAGGTGGATTAGACCGCAAAGGCCCATAAGGCAAAAGTCAAATCAGCGAAGATCAAATTAGCGGCATTTTACGCGGAACATAACGTCGGGATTCACACGGTCGACCACTTGGTACCGTTGGTTAAAGACATTTTTAACGACTCTCGGATCGCACAGGACGTAACGCTCGGCCGAACAAAGTGTACCCAAATAATAACAAACTGTCTTGGTGTAAGAGAGCAGCAAAAATTGGTCGAGATTTTAAAAGTACAGAAGTTTTCGATACTCGTCGACGAGAGTACCGACATTACCGACACGAAAACCCTTTGCGTGCTCGTTCAATTCCTCTCGCCACAGACCAAGACCATCGTCACAGAACTTTTAGAACTAGTAGAACTAGACGCTCGAAATTGCTCGGCAGAGAAAGTATATGCCGCATTCAAATCTTGCCTCGAGTCCAAAGGGGTTCCCATTACTAACATTGTCGGCATGGCATCTGACAATGCATCGGTAATGACGGGAATACACGACTCGTTTATGACTCGCTTAAAATCAGATGTACCGCGCGTCGTAGTATTGAATTGCATTTGTCATACGTTCGCTCTGATTGCAAGCAAAGCTTGCTTAAGTTTGCCTCGCTCATGCGAAGATTTGATTCGAAGCATTGCTACGTACGTGTCCGGCAGTGCGAAACGCTGTGCGGTTCTCCGAGAGTTCCAAGAGCTTTTAGATATCGAAACGCGAAAAATTCTCAAGATGTCGGATACAAGATGGCTCTCGAAGACAGAGGAAGCGTTAGAGATTTATCTGCTATTGCTGCACGCCTTGGAGAGTTCGACCTCACAAAATTAGCGTACGAGTGGAATTCGTTGCCATCGACATTCACGGCTACAAAGAAATCGATTCTTCTGACTCTCGAAGTCGATTCATTTTGGAAAGAAGTCCTGCTGAGTAAAGATTTGTTGGATGAACCGAAATTCGGTAACTTGGAGCAGTTGATCAGTATAATTTTGTCGCTTCCCCACTCGAACGCAGAGGCCGAACGAATATTCTCTATCGTCACAGACGTAAAGACGAAAAAGCGCAATAAAATCGGCCAAAAGTGCCTTAATGCCATCTGTCAAGTACGATCGGCTTTTCAAAAGGCTCATATAGATTGTAGAAGTTTTCAAGTAGATGCTCAACATTTGGAGCTTCATAACGGTAGAAATTTATATCAAGCAGGCCAGCCGGACGCAGAGTAAACAAAGTTGCCCGCTTCGAACAGACGTTGTAACGCTACGATCAAAACTGAAGACTCAGCTCAAATATAACTTCATTTGTTTAAATCGCAACCGCGAACATGTAAATAAACAATCAAAGACAACTTAGATATAATTTCGTTTGATAAAATCGGCACCGCGAACTCGCAAACAAACAATCAAAGATTCAGCTCAGATCAAATTTCGATTAATAAAATCGTAACCGCGAACGAGTCAATAAACAATCAAAAACTCAGCTCGAATATAATTTCGTTTAATAAAATCGTAACCGCGAACGTGTAAATAAACAATCAACGACTGAGCTCGAATATAACTTCGATCAATAAAATCGTAACCGCGAACGAGTAAAGAAACAATCAAAAACACAGCTCGAATATAATTTCGTTTAATAAAATCGTAACCGCGGCCGTGTAAACAAACAATCAGACTTTGATAATTCCTCAAAGCGTTATTAAGTATCAGTTTTGTTTATTTGTTTCTTGATATAGTTTA
The DNA here is from genome assembly GCA_963924025.1 of Ischnus inquisitorius. Taxonomy (NCBI): domain Eukaryota; kingdom Metazoa; phylum Arthropoda; class Insecta; order Hymenoptera; family Ichneumonidae; genus Ischnus; species Ischnus inquisitorius. The sequence continues at coordinate 9,015,281 of OZ001249.1, forward strand.
TAAAAATAGTTTTGAATACTTGTTTATATATTAATGATATACATACATGATATATATATCTGTATATATGTACATACATTTGTTTCGTTATCTTTTTCTTTACATTTTGATTAGTTTTCTTAGTTCTTCTCAGAAATAAGAAACGTAACTGTTGGTGGGAGGGAGTGGGATCTTTACTCTGTCCGTATTTTTGCGATATAGACACAGTAACGATCCCACGGGTGGGTCCTGCTGCAGCGACCTCCACGTGGTAGGACCTGGGAAATTGATGCTGCATTTCAATTTTTTTGTTGCATCTTATCAAAATTGCAATACATTATCAATTTGCGAACAGCTGCAAGGTTCATAATTAAAAGTTAAGGTAGTAAACCTTTCAAGTTTTCAAATTTTAAACAAATTTGACATTTATTTGAAATTTGTTAACTAGTGAAACGTTCACTCCGACTGTTTAAACAAATTAGATGTCCATTTTCTATTTTTGAGCAGAGAAAACGTGAATTTTGAAAGTGTAAAAAAATTAGACACTTTTTTCGCATTTTTAAACATATGAGTAATTTATTTAGATTTTTTAAACTAATTGAACGTTAACATAGATTGTTCAAACAAATTCGATAGTCTTATTTGTTATTTCTAATTAGATTTGTTTATATTGATTAGATTTGTTATTTTTTAGCAGAGTAAACGCACATTTTGAAAGAATAAATAAATTAGAATTTTTTTCGAATTTTTCAACATATTTGTCATTTCTTTGGAGTTTTTAAACTAATTAAACGTTAACATCGATTGTTTAAACAAATTAGTTGGTCATTTGTTATGTTTTAGCAGAGTAAACGTACATTTTGAAAAAATAAATACATTAGACATTTTTTTCGAATTTTTCAACATGTATTTCATTCATTTTGAGTTTTTTTAACTAATAGAACGTTAACATAGATTGTTTAAACAAATTAGATGGTCATTTGTTATTTTTTAGCAGAGTAAACGCACATTTTGAAAGAATAAATAAATTCGAATTTTTTCTCGAATTTGAATTACAAATAAAACGGGATGACGGGATCTGTGGCGAATAGAAAAATCCTGCCGGAGGGATTCTTCCGCTGGGGACGGTGGAGTGGGGGTAAAAAAATCCCTCCGGGCGGGAAAAATCCCTCCATCTGGCAACACTGACTGATGCACTATTTCTGTGCATCAGCAGCCCCCTCGACTTCCGTTTCCTGTCCATTTTCCCCAATCTCATTGTCGCCCTTCCCACTCTTCCTCCACGCCTCCCTCTCTCTCTCTCTTTCCTTCTTCTCTCCAGCTCTTTCATCTATCCTTCTCCTTTTCCTTCTGTAACAGGGTGACCAGATCGCAATAAAGAAATGAACGGATCGTTTATTCTCGGTAAAAGACTATCGTTTATTAGTCGTAGCGTATTAATTATTGAAGTGTATTGACGGGGAGCGTACCATTTTACTAAGTGGCCGGATGGTCGTAGACTAATTAAAGAAGCATCGAAGCAAAGGGCTTCGACGTTCTATTGCTACGCGCGAGAGGTGTTCCTCCGCGCTGATATGAGCCGTCGCGCGAATGCTGGGCGCGCGACGGCTTGACTCTCCCCCCTATGCTTTTTTCTGTTGTCTCCCTTCCTCCACATCTATCTATTACATGTTCCCATGACTCCCCCTCCTCCCCACATATCCGACATTTTCTCTCCTCCTCTCCTGCCCAATACCTTCCCTCTCTTATCTCAATTCCTAATCTAAACCTCGGTATCCTGCCGCACCTTTCCTCGTTCCACCCCATTTTCAAGTGTTTTGGTACCTCCTCTACCCTCAGTTCCCTATACCATCTATTATGTTTCGATTCCACTATCCTCCCCTTTCTCTCCTCTTCTTGTTCTCTCTTATCTTCATTTTCTATCCTTTCATATCCTCCCTCTCCCTCTTCCCTCCCTTGCCCTCTCCCTTCCCTCCCCGTTTCTTTTCCCGCTCCCAAATTGACACGCTCACCGTCTACCAGCCCTCCCTTTCCTTTATTTCCTGTAAACACTCTCTTGCTATTTCACTCCCATCCTCTCCCTCCAACTTTTTTTCGTACGCCCACGCTCTCGTCCTTATCTTGTCCCTCTTCACCTCCTCCCTCGCCACATACCCAAGTGTTCTCTAATCTGCCCCTAACACCCATCTAATATATCTTCCCGGCATTGCTTCTATCTTTCTTCTTTCTTCCCAACCACACACCTCGACTCCGTATCCCATTACCGTCCATACCAATGTGTCAAACAGCCACATTCTTCTCTCCCAATTCCTTCCGAATTTCCTCTTCCTGGTCCCCCACACTTGCCTCATCGCTGCCCCTGCCTTCCTGACTCTTTCCTTTGTACGTTCTTCGTGCCCTGCATTCCTCATAAACACGTATCCCAGATACTTGAGTTCCTTCACTTCTTCCATCTCCTTTCCCTTCCACTTCTTTTTTTATTTTTTTCCTCCTCCCTCCCCTTTTTCTAAATCTCATGACTTTCGTCTTTCCCACGTTCACCTCTAACTTCCTTTTCTCGAAATATTTTTCTGACCTTCTTATCATGCTTATCATCTCGTCCTCTCCTTCCGACAATAACCCTCCGTCGTCCACGTACGCTAGCGTGCATATTCTTCCGTCTCTCACTTTCACTCCTCCCCGTTCCCCTTTACTCAGTTCTTCCTCTATATCCGCAGTCAGAAGGTTAAATAGAATTGGACTCGGGGGACACCCCTGTCGCACCCCTTTCACTGTCCAGAATCTCTCCCTTGTCTCCCCCTCCACGTTGACTCTACTCACGGTCTCCTTATAGATCTCTTCCACCCTTACCCTAAGCCCTTTTCGTACACCCCGTCTTTCCATCACCTCCTCCAACACCTGCCTGTCCACCGAGTCAAATACCGCCTTTGAATTTACGAACAACGCTACTAGCTTTCCCTTCTCTTGTTTCGTTTGCTTCGCTACTATATAATTCAGCGCGTATATGTTGTCCATCGTCTCTACTCCCCTCCTAAAGCCCGTTTGGTTCGCCGGTATATGTACATGTTCTTTTACTCCACTTCCTCCTCTAATCTCCTTGCCAATATCGTGTAAATCTTATACCGCGTTGCCATCAGCGCCACCCCTTCGTACTCTTCTATACTCTTTCCTTCTCCTTTCTTCACTATCGGTGCTATTATCCCTTCCTTCCACTCTTTTGGCCATCCCTCCCCTCTCCACATCCTTCTGCAAATATCCCATGCCATATCCTGTAGCTTCCCTCCCCCGTACTTCCACGCTTCGTTAGGAATTTCGTCCACCAAACCGCCTTTTCCTCTTTCAATTTCCCTATCGCCTTTTTCATCTCTTCTCTACTTATATCCCCCTCCTCGTCGTCTCCCTCTTCTTATCCTCTCCCCGACCCCTCCCAGTAAGTCCATAAAATATCTCTATCTCCTCGTTCACCTATTTTCTACCTTTCCTTCCGCTATTCACTATCTCCCATACCTTATTCTCCGTTCTCACTTCTGCTATCTCTCTAACCAACTTCTCCCGTCCCTCCCTCTTCTTTTTCTCACACACTTCATTGTACTTCCTTTTCTTTTCTCTGTAACTCTCTCCCTCACCCTCCGCCCTCCTTCTTCCATCTTCTCATTTCCTTCCTCACTTCCTTCTCTCTTCTACATTCTTCATCCCACCATCCTTCTCCTCTTCCATGTTCCTCCCTCACTTCTATTCTCTCACTTTCCTTCATCTCCTCTTTGATTTTTTCGTTCATTCTTGTTACTTTTTCCTCTATTTCCACATCTCCAATCTGAAAACGCTCCATTGCCCTCTTAAACGCTTCTTTCATTTTTCCCGACCACTCTCCCAGTCCCTCCCTCTTTTTGCCCTTGTTCTTTTTTCCTTCTTTTACCTTCTCCCGCTTTCATGGTCACCACAATTGAGTGGTGGTCCGATCCAGCCTCTTTTTCCACTTCTGATCCCTCTATCCCCTCCGCGGATCCTCATCACCCAGTATGTAGCTATCACCGTGTTCCCTCTTCCCGCTTCTGTGACCGTTCTCGCATTAAAGTCCCCCCCCCCCCCCCTTATTATTATTCTTTCTGTTCCGTTTTGCTTCTCCATCCATCCCCTCAACCTTTCTGTCTTCCTTTCCATATCCCCGTTCACATACGCCGCGACTATCGTCCAACTGTCCCCACCTGCCCTCACTTTCTTTAATCTCTCCATTCCACCATCCCCCCCATCCCCCATCCCTCCCCTCCCTCTTCTACCATCCCTCTTCCTCTATCGTCTCCCTCTCCTTGTCGTCCATTTCTTCCCTCACTCCTATCATCATTCTTCCAATCGCCCTCCCCTTTTTGTTTCTCTTCTTTGCCGCTTACCATGTTCATCTGTACCCCCGCGGAAGTCTCTTTCTTACCCTCTCCCACCGTGTCTCATCCACCTATGTCTCCATTACCGCGATCACTTTCCACTTCTCTATCTGTTTACAGAATCCCCTACTCATATTCGTCATCCCGGCCACGTTCCAAAACGCCACTTTCCAGTGCCCCTTTCCTCGTCTTCCTTTTCCACTTCCTTTGCCTCATCTTTTTCTCGTTTCCTCTTCGCTTCTCTTTAAAAATTAAAATTGCGTTTAGGCATATTTCTTCGTTTTTCATTTTTTCCTTCCATTCGATAAAATCTACTTTATCTTCTTCTTTCATTTACACATAACATGGGATTTATTACTCGAGAATTCCCTGGGTCGTATGCGGTGGCTGGTAAATAATCTTAGAGTAGGCCTATCCCATAGTACGGAACGCTTTCCCATACTACTTTTTTTACGTTGATGTCTTTGTCGTTCACATCGTACCCACAATTTTTCGTGTACAAAATTCAACATTGGGTGCGCCTCACTACTCTGTGCGCGAACAGGATCTTTTTACACACTATTGCGTAACATAAGCTCTGTGAATGCGTTGTCATACGTGGCACGCTAACACAAAAAATTACTTCCCACGCACTGAACGTAGACATAAAAAATTGAACTCTTCGTGCAGGCAGCAAAATGTAGTTATTTGTATAACACAGTGTGCAAAAATGAGGCAATTACGCATAAGTGCGGAACAATTTTATTTCCTGATTGCACAAAACGTTGGACGTTGATTACTCTAATCTCACTAGCCTACGTGCAAAAAAACACTCTCTCTGTAAAGAAAAAAGAAAACTTTCTATGCACTGGACGCAGGCACTCAAGGTCGAGCTTTTCGCGCACTCTACCTAAAAATCTTCTTCTTAAGGGGCTGGGTCACCTGAATTTTCAAAAAAATCGATTTTTTTTTTTTATTTGTCTGAAAGTACATAGTGTGTACTACCTACACACCACATTTCAGACCGAAATTCCAAAAATTACCAAAATTAGAAGCATTATAGTAAGATAACAGATAATTATTGCATGTATTATTGAAAAATTGTGGTTTTCGATGATTTAAAACTCTGAAAAAAATCATGCATATTGAAGGTACTGAAAATATTAATTTTGCAAAATAACAATTCCAAAATGTTATTAACAAATTAATGAAAAAAAAAAGATATAGTTCAACAAATCTTCTGGCAATCCAACTTTTTTTTTCAATGAAAATGATTCGTTCATTTTCTTGAATATGTCTGAATTTTTATGGATTTTTAAATTCACTTTGATTTTTATGATTTTTCACAATTTTTTCCATATAAAAAAAGTTCAGACAATTTAGAAATCGGAAAAAATTCATAGCCATTCAGAAAAATAACCAGATCATTTTTATTAAAAAAATAAGTTGAGTTCCCGAGGAATTTGTTGTGTTTTAGAATAAAATAATTTTACGAAAAATTAATAAACTCCCGACTGTAAAAAGAGTGAAATAACAATTAATTATTGACGTGTTATAGTCGGGAGTTTTTTAATTTTTTGTAAAATTTTTTTATTTCACCTTTTTTAGAGAAGATGTTTTCACCGAAACGTATACCTCCGCGAATTTGAGGTTATTTTTTTTTTTTTTTTATAAACGTGGCAGTCTATCGACCACCATACCGTTTAATTTGAGGTTATGTTGCACGGAGATCAAGCGTCTTGCGAGCAGCCGGTCACTTGCGACGCGCGACAGTCATTCCGGTATCGTACTATCCGCCGTAAAAACATACGGCAGACGAAAATGTATTGCAGAAGATGGCTGCCGTCTTCGATATATTCGATTGACACTTCAGAAAATCGCTTTAATTTCTACCGATCTTCCACGGATCGAAATTTTACTATGCAAACAACCTTCACTGTGCGTCATAAAATCTGTGTACAAAATTTTGTCAAGTAATTTCTTGCCGATTCCGAGAAGATCCCGGACAACGAAATCGCCCGTCGCCGTGAAACGCATGACTCCCGTCTTTTTGCCCCAGAGGGCAGTCGGGAGTTAAAAATACGTTTGGTCGGTAACGATTTACCGACCCTGCGGTCGTTACTTCCAATCGATGCGAGTTGGATTATCACCTCTACCGCGCTTCGTCGAGTCTACGCGGTCTACGCCACAGCGGCATACTACGGCAGCCATGATTTTTTTTTCTCGATCTGTCATATGCGTAAAAAACCGGCATCCGGAAAATTGCCATTATCGATGTGCACGGTGGTTATAGTTTTTGTGAATGGAGTCATAGATACTATAATATTTAGAGAAATAGTGAAAATAATATTTGTGCCGTGACAGTGTCGAAAAGCACCAAATCTTGAATCGATAACCTATTTTTGAAACGTCAACGGCGCGACAGTATTTTTTCCGAATTTCTCGATATCTTTTCATTGTCATGTTATTCGCCTCGACAGTTTTTTTTACTAATTATTTTAACGAATTTTTTTTGCGATGAAAATTTTGTGGTGAATTAAATAATTTTTTTTTCAAACAATTTTTTTTGTGTCAATGAAAATGAAAATTTAGTTTTTCGTGCGACGAAGCAATTTTTTTTTTTTTTTGAGTCACTGAAGTTGATTACCATCATCAAACTTTGAAATTCATTTCCCGACAAGTATATTTCTCTTCGCTTGTCGTAGCTTTCGGACCAGACGAGTCAACGGATTTTGGCGTTTGGCGTCTCATTTTGTTCGCAACAGTAGTCATTCCGGTCCGAATGTAGGAAGTTAGGATGCGAGGTAAAGTCAAGTTGTCGTTACCTGTTTTTAAACTTTTTTTCCAAGAATCCAAAAAACATTGTTTTTTTTTTTCACATTATAACTTGTCGTTCCATCCGGAAAGCATGTAAAAAAAAATCCCACATTCGGACCGGAATGACTATCGGTGCGAACAAAATGAGACCTGAAGAGCCAAGACTCGTTGACTTTTGTGGCCCGAAAGCTACGACAAGTGATTTTTTTACAATTTGGTCTCACAGCGATACTATCCGCTGAATGGCTCCCAAAAAATTAAAAAAAGTAGTTAAGTATATGGATTTTATGTGGGTGGAGTTCTGCTTGATTTCACATTCATAATCAAGCGAGAAAAAAATGAAAAAAAAAATTATTATTTAGGTAACTCAGCCCCCTTAAAAGTTGGTGACGTCGATCCATCGAAAGTATTGAAGTATATTATCGTTTTATTCGTGCTGTGATTGGTCAGAGTCGGTCGATTCTCAAGTTTGATATAAGAAAAGACAAGTTTGGCAAAAGAAAATGGTAAGCGCGCAGTTAACACTAGTATACATGTAAAAGTTTAATTGAATTTTGTAAGGAAATTCGCGTACAGAACAAAATTTGACATGTCAGCCAAATGACGAAGTCGCTAATAACTCTTGCAGTTGGTGCGACTGTAAATAACCGAAAGAAAAGTATCAAGAGACGCGGCAGCATCTCGACGCCAAGTACTGAAAATAAAAAGAAATCGTGGCGTAACGCTACCGTGTATAAATACGCCAATATGCCGGAAGTGAAACTTTCGATCGATATATCTCAGGAATGGTACAACGACACGAATTTTAAAGGCCAATCTTATTATATAATTTGGGGCCAATCTTTCTAAAGAGCCTACTTACAAATCAATTGGTTCAGCCGGTTCTGAGATATTGGGACCGAAAGTTTCACAGGGTCCAAACGATTATAAAAATGTCCCAAATATATATGTATGTCAACTATCCACATCAGTTCGACGAAAAATCTGCGCCGTGGCGCGCTCGTCGCCACAGCGGCTCAACTGTCTGCTGGTATTTTTCCCGACGACACGGACTGTTTTTTTCGAGTTTTTATCATCACATGAACACTGACAGTTTTGTCGAGTTTCTATTAAATTTTCAAAAAGGAATTAAATCCCCTATAAAAATTTTTCAAAAAAAAAGGTACGACAAGTACGTGAAAAATACGTTTACGAAAAGTATTTACAAAACCAAGTAAAATTATATGGGCCAAGTGTCATACAAAAAACACTTCAGTATGGCGAAAACTATTGCCTTTTTAATGCAAAAAACATTGCTGTAAATAATCGGCGTTCCACAGGTAGCGATTTATTGCGATGCTTGCAAACACTGGAACGCCAATTACTTACAGCAATTTTTTTTGCATTGAAAAGACAATAGTTTTTGCCATACTGAAGTGTTTCTTGTATGACACTTGGCCCATATAATTTTACTTGCTTTTTTAAATACTTTTCGTAAACAGATTTTTCGCGTACTTAACGGCCCTTTTTTTTTTTTTTAATTCAACATACATCGGTGTGTTAATGCTCATGAAGAGAATATCAAGGATATAATGACTCAACGATCTTGAAAGACGATTGAGAAAGTTGAACAGCCGATTCATTCCGAACCCACAAGACAATAGATAACTCTGCGTATAAACGTGACACGTAAGACAACTGTGAATACCGAACAAACAATTCATCTGATGCTTTGGGATTTTCGTGCATAAGACGATGGATTGTCGAAGTCTCGCGAGAGCATTCGAGGATCAAGGACAAAAAGAGTCTAACCAGCCGGTTCTTACGGTTAGTTTACGGTGAAAGTAAAGTTTGGGGGCACCGCAATTGTAGCATTTGCACCACCGCCTTGTCTGAGTGACTCTCACCTCTATCTATACTTAACGTATATTTATCGACATTGAATATATTGAGAGACCTGCATTGATAAGCCAAGGGTAATACCAAGGGGTCAAGAAAATTTCCCTTTCAATGAATCGACGATTATTCGCAATTTGATAAAACAGATATAGAGAACGAATGAACGCTGAAAAAAAAGGCCGCAACTGATTCAATAAATTGGCCGGTTAATGAGGTCAACGAAATATTTTCTTATCTGGATTTAATTTTTAATTCTTAAAATTTGATATGAGATTTAAACAAACTGAGGCATTTTAGACATGTGATGCTTGTGTTTTGAACTTATATCAAAATGTAAAAATAGAAAATTATATTTATATTAAGGGGCCTCATCTATTTGGGAGAATAAAAAATCGATTTTTTTGTACTTTGTTTTGTTTTTTGAAAGTTTAATTTCTTAAGAATTTTTTCGGGAACTTTTAAATTGACGTAAAGAAATTGGCAAAGATATAACATTTTTCGTGCCACAAGTAAAAAAAGTGTTTATCGCTTGAATGACAATGGAAATCGACTTTTTATGAAGCTACTATTACGACAGAGGGTCCAATGTATGGACCTGAAATCGACAACCAAAAGTCAAGCGGAAACTCTTCAGTTTAACAATAGCAAAACTCTACTAGACTGTACAGCTAGGCTGTTCTGTACTGTATCAGAACCGATCGACCGATTTTCTCTAAGTTCTGTTTTCGAAATCGATAGACGTAACATCTCGAGAACCAAAAAAATTCGCTGATACACATTTATAGATCTTAGAACTTAGTTTTCCAAACCCGAGCTTCATTTTTTTCATAATTGTACATGAAGACAAGTACACTACAGTACAATGATGTAAATGCAATTAGCGTAATTTTTTAACTATAAGTAAATTAGTAATTTTTTTACTTTAACCCCACGCTTTCGTTTCGCCGATTTATTCCATCAATATGCAGATATTGAATAATTAAAAATGGGAGCCACTTTGAGCATTATTTTTCAATTTCTTTATCTGACGCTGCTCGATGACAATATATTGCTAGAAATTAACTTGAGAACTTTTCACGAATGAATACGGAACCCGTGAATGTGCTACATACGTGCTGACAGTAGAAAATTTCGTCTACTCAGGCTGTGGCGACGAGCACGCCGACACGTACATTTTTCTATGATCTGATGCAGGTGTGTTGTTGAAACATCACTGAAAATCTTAATCGCGAATTGGAATTGTCAAATTACGGAATGCAAAATATGATAACACAATTACTTGGACCCATTAAAAAGAGCAACAAAAAATTCATCCGATGCTTTATTTCTGAGATATATCAATCCAAAGTTTCACTTCGGCATATTGCCGTATGCATACATGGTACTGTAGATCAAAATTGGTTTTTTAACTATCTGCCATCGAAACACTGCCACTACGTCTTTTGATCATCTCTTTTCTCTATTCTCTCTTGATCAATTATTTATTTTTGTCTCGAATATTCACTGTAGTTTTGTTACGTGCAGCTGAACAAGTACCGGAAGTTCTTGCGCGAATTACATGCGAAGCGACGAATGAATTCAGGAGGCGCCGTAGTATTTATTCACTGCATAATAATGCTATGACATTGTATTGTGTCAAGCATTAAAATGATACCATCATTAACCGCACATCCTCGAACAGGCGTACTTGATGCAATCATGACACTCATGTTTCAATAACCGAACAAGACGCCTGCGATTTCATCCACCGCGATTTTCTTCATTTGAATTTTCTAGCCGAATAGTATTATTTAAACGAAAACTCTATTGAAAAAAATACTTCATAAAAATATTTACGCAGTTTTACATTCCATTGGAATTTTAGCTAGTAGTGCATTCGACATGAGATTAATGCTTTTGTTCTGCGCTGTAGCTACGGTATTCTGCGAAAAACGTAATGATTTCTATGATATCAACAAGGGCCCTTTGGTAACTCACAAGGTATGTTCATATTGTCACACATTATCTTATGGTAGTCCGAGCGGTACACTTCGAGAGGGCCTTTCGAACGGTTCCCATTGCGATAAAAATCTTTAAAAGATTAAGCATATAGGAGGTGTTCGAAATATTGATTTTCCGTAATATAATTCAAAAAAGTTATCAAAAAATTAATGAAAAAAAACTTATTCAGCAAATGACCCGGCGAACAAACGTTTTTTCTGGCGGAAAGGATTTTTTATTGCTTCTAAATACATGTGGATTTTTTCAGAACTTTTTCCTGTTTTTAACATTTTTTGACAATTATATTTCTTGAAGTTGCTCGAGCTGTATTTGCGCATCTACTTGATCAATCGTTTAAAAACTTCTTGAGAATGATATGATAACAAACATATATGTAAAACTCGTGATTTTCAACACATTTAAAAAAAGAATGCAAGACCTTGAAAAAATTCATACGTATAAGGAAAAATCAACTATTCAATTCCACGAGAAAAAATATAGGGTGCTGGATAATTTGTTATACAAGTTTTTTTTCATCAATTTGTTAATAACTTTTTGAAATTATTATGACCCCAAATCAATCTTTCGAACACCTTCGATATGCGTCATTTTTTTTCAGATTTTTATCCCATTGGCAAACGCTCGAAATTCTCTCTGAATTGTCCATGAATCTCACATTTCTTCCGACTGTATCGTTCGAACTACCCGTAAAGGCGTCACATCTAAAAAACGTGAAACGACGACTTGTATACCCTAGGACGTTAACCGATCGCGAAACGGACCGAAAAACGGATTCGCATAAAACACGGTTGAGGCGTGAAAGGGACGGCAAAAAACCGGCAAAACAGACCGTGTGTTCTCGGTTGGCGCCCTGGTTCTTGCTCTGGTTGTGACAACCGGAAAAGGACCGATGATTTTTAGTGCATATTTTGTACTAAGTTTTTTTTTTTTTGTTCTGATTTTAATTTTTTTTATAATTCAAGGACCTAATCACAAAAGGATCGCGGTTTTTTTTTCGGTACCAAAAACCGAAAACGAACTGAAACAAATTAACGGTTCGTTTTACTAGTTCGTGGCGAACTTTTTTCTGTCCCAACATATGTGTCCGTTTTTCGATTTTTCCCCTGCAGGGACGGTATCATAACTAGATAGTGAAATATATCATTGAATTGTTGATGGTTGTATTCAGGTGTGGTTCGACGTAAAAATAGGTAATGAGGATGTTGGGAGGATCGTGATCGGTCTCTTTGGACGAACCGCACGTGACGCTGTTCGGAACTTTGTTGCTTTAGCGAAACCTTCACCGTACGTGAACCACAGAGGTGGTAGCTTCTATTCCATAGTAAAGGGCAAGGAGGTGGTTGGAGGGAACTCAGGTACGATGCCTTTGCTTTTCTAGTCTCATTGTGATGTTTATTTCCTTCAAAATATTTGTTACCGATATTCAATTGCGAACAGACTGTGACAGCGACTACGGTACATATTTTCCGAAGGGCAAGATGAAACTCAAACATTACGATGCCGGCTGGGTTGCCATGCTCGAATACAATAAAGAAAACGTGCACAGTTGTTTATTTTATATAATCCTCAAAACATTACACGAATACGACGGTGAAACCGTGGTATTTGGGAAAGTTCTTGATGGAATGGTGGGTAAAGTTTTTTTACAATATCGCAATTACAGATTACTGAATATTTTTAAATAATAATACATAAGTTATCTTTGACAGAAATTTATCTGGAACATGTCGAATGTTGAGGTGGACGAAAAGAACCATCCGAAAAAAGACATCATTATTTCGGAGTGTGGGACCGAATTGGCGGATCCACCATTCAGAGTTGCCAGGGTAGCTGCCACCTACTAATAATAGTTGTTGCTCAAAAATTATTTCGAAACTAAAATCTCTAATATTTTCAATTCTATTTTACTACCAGCTGATCTTTAATTGTTGATAAATAAAAATGAATTATTGCACTTAGTGTTTTTCAACGACGCTTTTTATTCATGATATTATTATCGACGTGAGATCGTCGACAAAATATAATGAATCATGTAGATGTTTCTGAATTTTGTCGAATTTTGTAATTTGGGTTTGACTGATGAAATGTTGGAACGTTTGTTCACCACAAATGACTAATTTCCATCACACGTCGTGCGGCGCGAAGCTTAAGTCTTTGACAAGGAAACGACGCGAGTGCATCTGTCGATTAGCATGAAATTTTCTTAGATTATTGGATGACGATTCTCGAAACTCCTTGGAAATTGACGATTCTTTCTTTCGTTTTTTTTACAACTCGTAAAAAAGCGTACTCAGATATAACATAAATATAAATAACAAAATAATTGCACTTTTCGTCTACTGCACATCTGCGACGAAAAGTACAAAAATATTTCGAATTTTTGCTGATATGTAGAGGATGGAAAGACAAGTGATGTTTTTCTTGGTTTTTTCGTTATTTAAAAATTGGGCGATAAGAACTGTCCTTGAGTGTGTCTTTCAATAGTGGAGAATAAATACGTTCAATGTTATTCAATTGTTTTCGTTTCTCTTACGGGAGTTAGATCACGACCTGATACTAACACGCAATAACTGATCATCAGATGGGAAAAATTGGTTTAAAAATTAACAGCTTTTTTGGTATTTTACTAGAAAATTTCAAAATGTAGTAATATAGAACAAAAGTTCCACAGAAAAAATAGGTTCTTATTTCCAATAACGGATTTGAAACGACTATTAGTAGATTCTGAATGGACACTTTATGGTAAATTTTGACTTCATGGGAACGTGGATTGAACCGTTTCAGTCGTTCGCGACTCTCGCAATAGCTACTTTATGTGATAGTCTTTGCGTGAGTAATGGAACCGTCACTCGATTTTAATTCGAGATCCTAGGATCAAGTGTCTGTTACATCATTTTTTTAATTTGTTTTTTTGTACAATGTTGAATTATGCACACGCAGCAGCAGCTTGTCTACGTCAATAAATAATTGTTAAATACAAGAATGACCATTTCGACTTTCGGTGGATTCACGCGTCGCAAAATGTACCCAGTGAGATATTTTAATTCGGGTCTTTGCGCCTTCTAATTTTCAATATAGATATATAATCCCACCCTCATATTAAGATTGTTTAGTATCATGGTCGATAAATGGAGTTTAAAGTTTTGAACATTTCAATTTTTCAAGCTTATAAAAAAACAAGGTAAGGGCGCTGCCGTTACCGCATATACTAAGCAATTGAACTAACATTTTGCAAATAAGTTAAAATTTCTTCGTTTTAAATTTGACGCATATCTATAAAGTGATTGAATGCTAAGAATATTTTTATTATTTATATTTTTTTGAAATAATTTTATTTCGCTGGCGTTTGCGAATTTTCCAACGAATGGACCTAAAATTATTCGGACTATTACATAACGCTCAGCTACTATCAGGGTATTCTTTTAATCTTCATGAAATCCGATATTTTTAATCGACAATCTTGGCGGCACAAAAAAAAACCCTGGAAATTATATAGTGAAAGATGTTGTTTTTTGGACCATACTCACAATTCGATTAAGCCTTTAAGAAATTACGCTATTTATAATTCTACATCACTAATTCATTTTTTGTTAATGGTGTAAAAAGCTACCACTGTATGAAACCCAATGTTGGTCGGATAACGTTCTAGAGGAGAAGCTTTATAAGCGACATTACAAACAACATGAAAAAGCATTATGTAAGTGTGATTTGCAAATAAAAAATGTATTACAAAATTCGTCAAAAGCCCCGGCTGGACAGAGTTTACTAAAAGTACTGTATCCCGTATAGGTTCGCACAATCGGACCAGCCGTAGCAGAGTTAAGGGGGCTGGGTCACCTAAATTTTCAAAAAAATCGATTTTTTTTTTTAAATTTTTCTGAAAGTACTGTGACGGGGTAAATTTTGGCGAGTCACAAAAATCGCCATTTTAGCGGTAACGACCCCGACGAGCACACGTCTTCCCCACTGACGGAGTCCCAGGCGGTCTCAAGGGTTCGAATTAAGGAGATATGATCGAAATGATTAATTTTGTTGTTTTTATTTATTTATTTTTGAGCGGCTTTCGGGACGAACGGTTGTCGGCGAGAGAGAGAGAGAGAGAGCACCGATTTATCGCATTTTCCCGAGGAATTAATGGGAGAGATCGTTCCCTCTGTCTACGGTACCGCTTCGGGATCGTCGCTGCTTCCTTCTGCCAGTTTTAACATCCAGAAATCATCGCTCTGGGCGCACCGGCAACGGAGAAATCGCAGCTTAGCGGTGTCAGCATCGGCATCGATGTCAGCGCCCCGGGACCGGCCTCTACGAGCGCTCGTTCGGCGATACGACTCGCGCAATTTCAAGCGACACATCAGCGCCGTTGTCGTTTGCATTTTGATTTCGCGCGAGTCATTTAGTTCGCGAATAGCGTAGGGCGTCGCTAGGTACCGAGGCTACGAAAAATTATTAAAGGGGAAGAGAGAGCGAGACAGCGTGAACGATACATGTAGATCACTCGGGGACTCTCGTCGTAACTTTTGTGTAAGGAATACGTGTGCTCGAGTGATCGTGATAGCCAGAGGGATGACTTCGCTCCGAATTCTGTGACTAACATCGGTACCGGTTCCGATCGAGATGGGGACAATAGTCGGAGGGTTGGAGGGAAGGTTTTCCGATTATTTTGACGCAACATCTGTCTCTCGCCGGTAAGACTTTCGCTTCTCCATCCTCGGACTCGCGTGTCAATTTATTTTCCGTTTTTCTGTGTTAATTGTGAGTGTGCGCGTCACTCGTCCCGGCGATGAGTACCGTCCCGGGCGAATGAAGAATTACTCTTCGAGAGAATCAGCTCAGTGTAGTTTGGACGGGCTCACCCGTATTTCATGTCAAATTAACTTTATTCGAGCTCTTGAGACTGCCTGTTTTATTGTTAACTTTACGCGAGAGATCCATAAGGTAGTGGCGTGCGAGAATCGGTCCCGTTCGCGCCGTCTTATAGCTCTGATTGACTTAGGAAGCGGGATGCGAGCTCGTACGCGCCGGCATTCCACGCCGGTTATTGCCTTGTATTTGTGTGTCGTAATTAAATTCGGTACCGACTAGCGAAGACGACTTTGGTAGGGAAAATCAGTATTATTGTGACAATTATTTCTTGATCAATTTCAGTAGTAATTCAACTCGGTGAATCGAGTAGCCGAGGAAAATTTTAGTAGGGCCTTTTCTTTTGTTTGTGTCGAGTCATTCCCGGGTACCGGCCCGAGGTACTAAATTATTTGTTGCTGTTTTAAATTCTCGACGAATAAATTTTAATTGTGATTTTCCGATTTTTCGTGTTGTGAACTTTATTTATTTTACGTTATTTATTGGATTATTGCCAAGAGTGTCGTTGGACCTCCCCTCTCTCCAAAACCATGCTGAGCTTGGCCGGGGACAATTATTCGTCGTTTGTTACCATCTCGGTTACCGATCGTGTCGAGCATGTAGCTCGGCTGGCGCCCAGGGAAATAAATAAACGATCGGGGCGAATAATCTTGTGGCGCGGAGTTAGTCGTTAGGAAAATCGGTCACAGTACATACTGTGTACTATCTACACATCAAATTTCAGACCGAAATTCCAAAAATTACCAAAGTTAGAAGCATTTTAGTAAGATAACAAATAATGATTGCATGTCTTATTGAAAAATTGTGTGTTTCTCGATAGTATAAAATTCTGAAAAAAATCATGCATATTGAAGGTACGGAAAAGATTAATTTTGCACAATAATAATTGCAAAAAGTTATTAACAAATTAATGAAAAAAAAAATAGTTCAACAAATCTTCTGGCGATCCAACTTTTTGTTTAATGACGATGATTCGTTCATTTCCTTGAATATGTCTGAATTTTTTTAGATTTTCAGATTGACTTTGAATTTTATGATTTGTCACTATTTTTTCCATATAACAAAAATGCAGTCAATTTAGAAATCGGAAAAAAATCATACAAATTCAGAAAAATTACCAGATCATTTTCATAAAAAAAATAAGTTGAGTTCCCGAGAAATTTGCTGTGTTTTATAAAAATACGTTTGGTCGGTAACGATTTACCGACCCTGCGGTCGTTACTTCCAATCGATGCGAGTTAGATTACCGCCGCTACCGCGCTTCGTCGAGTCTACGCGGTCTACGCTACACCGGCGAACTACGGCAGCCATGATTTTTTTACTCGATCTGTCAAACGCGTGAAAAACCGGCATCCAGAAAATCGCGACTATCCATGTGCGCGGTGGTTATAGTTTTTGTGAATGACCGTCATAGATACTATATTTTCCAGTGAATCGTTGAAAATACCATTTGTATCGTGACAATGTCGAAAAATACAAAACCTCGAGCCAGTAACCTATTTTGGTAACGACATCGCGGAACCTTGCATCGAATGTCATTCGGCGTGTCAGTAATTCTTTTTTTACCAATTATTTCGCGATAAAACAATTTTTTGTTGAAATTTTTTTTTTTATTAATTTTTTTTGTGTGAAAAAAAAAGTCTTAAAGTTTAAAAGTTTTTCATGCAACAAAAAAAATTGTTTTTTTTTTTTGAGTCTCCAAAGTCAATTAGCTTCACCAAACTTTAAAATGCATTTCTCAACAAGTATATGTCTCTTCGCTTGTCGCATGTTTCAGATCCAACGACTACACCGATTTGAGCTCTTGACGTCTCATTTTCTTCGTAACGGACCATGTTCCGGAACGAGTGCGGGGATTTTTTATGTGAGGAAAAGTGAATTTACAGCGCCCCATTGTATACCTGGCAACGAGTGAAAATGTGGAAAAACGGAATTTTTCAACACATTTTATTCGATAAGTCCACCGGGGAAGCTCTAAAAAAAAATCCCCGCACTCGTTCCGGAATAGACTGTCTAATGAACAAAATGAGACCGTGTAAGCAAAGATTCGTGGCTTCGTTCGGTCTGAAACATGCGACAAGTGAAAAAACGTTTGTCGGTCTCTCCTTCAGGAAAAATGCACTATAGAGCTCCAAAAAAATTCAAAAGTATAGTCTATCGCGTGTACGTTTGGAGTGTCAAACTCAATTTTTATTCAAATTTATAGATACTGAGAAAAAATAAATTATTTTTCGTTTTTTTAGGTGACTCAGTCCCCTTAATTTTATGAACAATCCCCCGTTTTAGGGCTCGAACTTCCTATCTTCTAATTATACCTACCTAATTGACATGCTACCACCTACGCTATCGCGTACTTAAAAGTTTCATATATCGAAAATGCTTTTTTTACGGCAGTCAACGTTATAGACAAATATTACTGCCCCTTGATCGATAATCAGCATGCTTTGTTCTGTGTACAAATATTTCCTACAATCGAAACATACTTTTTTCAATTTCAGAAGTCTACAATACTCGACATTTTTGTGTAATCGTTAGTTCGAGGAATACTGCCTTTAGTGTTTTCATTTAATGAATTTAACAGCAATTGTTATCATTGAAATAGCATGGTGTAATTTGTCCTGTTATACAAAACGTTATTCAGTTATGCGTGATCATTGCCCGTATGTAACTCATATTCAACAGGACCGGGCAATGATTCGTTCGTGGTGGACTGACGATTTTCCTACAGTAGTCTTTACCGGGATATAGATGATTCAACACCATTGGCAGCCAGCTATGGCCCAGTCATAGGGAAGATGGTAGCCATTATGTAACATTGACAGATGTGACGACCGTCGGCAGCCAGTAAGATAGAGACCCAACGAACGCTCAGAGTCTTGGCGAACTGTAAAACCACGGTGGTCAAGTGACAAAAATCCACCGTCAAAACCACCACGAATCCACCGTCATGTCACGTAATCACCAGGTCGTTTTACAGTCGTTGGAACAGTGGCTCGATGCGAAAGGAATGGTTTATCAGAGGCGGTATGCCAGTACATAGAAGGATTATAGGGTTGTCAAAAAAAAAGTGAATCAACAAAAACTTATAGGCTCATTATGGTTAATAGGTTTTCTCATACAATGTCAATGAAATCTCTCAAATATATTGAGCGAATAATGATCTACTATTTCACTCTTTTTGCATAATACAAAAAAATTCATTCATCAGACTTCTTTTCTGGTCGGTAGTTCTTTCTGCAATAAAACAATTTTTTCGTTATTAAATTTTGTTGTTTTTTTGCATGTGACGAGAAAGCGCGGATGGAAGTAGGTGTATTTGAGATAAGTGAGATAAGTTGGGGCCGAAAGCGTTGGAACAAGCGTAACCGCAGTGAGAGCTACTGGTACGCGGCATAAGTAACTGTAGGTACACGCGAGCTCGTATTATATTCAGTCACATGACTCTGCGAAGAGCTCCTTCTTTTTCTTTCTCTTTCACTTTTATTCATAGCCCCTTCCCCATTCCCGTCCCTCCTCTCTCGTCGAGTTCCGTTAGAGTGGATATTTCGGGGCGGCCGGGTTGGGGGCGAAGAGGGGGGTCTCACCCCACACGTTAAACCCGTCGCGGTACCGACAGGTAAAGTAACCGCGAACTTCTCTGTTGTGGATTATATATATATGTATGAGCCGCGTGCGCTGAAGAACTCGATGCCGCGGAGAAAAGCGAGGATTGAGAGCGAGGGAGGAGTGAGAGCGAAAAACGAAAGGAAGAAAGAGGACCGCTGGCTAGGAGACACGGGAGCCACTGAGCTCTGGATCAAACGCTCGTGCGAGAACTCGAGAGCCACGAGTCGTCGAGTAACCATCGAGCGACCAACGACCAGCGGGCAACTAGTTGGCTCGTCTTTGTTTTCTTTTTTTTTACAAGGCAGTAAAATCTGTCGCAGGCGACTTCCGCCTGGTTCGTCGGCCGTTCGGTCTGACTATTGCAGACCCGATTCACTAGTTGAATGAATCGAGACATCATTTGATTTCTCGTGTCGATCGTTATCGAAACACCGGCGTTTATTAGTTGTTTTATTCAATTTTCTTTTTCTTTTTTTTTCGATAAGAAAAATTGATCCGGTGTTCGTGTGTGTTGTGTGCATCATATCGCCAGCATATGATTTATACTTTCGAAACTTATGCGTTTCGTTCTTTAAAGAAAAAGTTCAACGATAAGATCCACGCTGAGCGTGGAACTACTGGCTGCAGAATGATTGGCAGGTGAGTTGAGTGTTCTTACAATTTTATGATTTGTTATTTTCGTCGAATATTGATAATTTTTTATAAACACGAAGCGAAGCATAACTCCGAATATCGATTTTATATGCTGCCGATTTATTTTTCGATAAATTGAGTCAATAACATTCAAGCGAATTTAATTGAAGATATAGAATGGTTATGAAATATTTATAATTTATCCGTAGTCTGTCGGGGTAGTATAGAATTAATAATGATTGTAAAAACGTATCAACGCAAGATTTCCACGATTTCTCTGCGGTCGACAAATGCGATTGAGTAGAAAAATATACCTTTGTAAAAACAAAACAAACAAATTTAAACACGTGATGCAGATTGGATTTGCATATTGTTTCCTCACTTTGTTCTTGATATCGATCACGACGCTTCTCCATGAGAAAGTACTCGGTCAATTTCGACTTCCCTTCTTGACGGTTTCGTAAACGACGTTAAGTTAAAAGAAATGTACAAATCAAATCTGCATAATGTTTCTTAGTTCTCTGTATAATTCATAACACGAACAAAGAATAATAGTACCGCTCACCGGATAGCAATGATCAATTTTTCGAAAAATCTTTAGCGCAAAATTCCGATAATCGTATGCAATTTTCAGGTTTTTTTGTGTCTGTACAATTATAAACTAAAAATACCAGATCCCATGAAGACGGAAAAAATATCTCGATAGTAAATACAGACGTCCGAACAGTTTTAACCCGATTCGTTGCACAATGCGCAAGCGACAGCAAGCAAAAACGATTCCGATAAAAATATTGAAAATTAAACTTTCGTAACCCATAACTCTTCATTCGTAACTTTTAAATCATATTATCGGTGTGCTTTAGATTGAAGGCGTCACACCTATTTCACGGTCGGAAAAACAAGGAATTCTCGTATATTTTTTCGGGGATACCGGGTTCTGGTCGTTTTTATTTTACATCGAAGAGTATTGTTTGAACTACCTTTTGCACTTTATTTTATTCACAAATATTTATGGATATGGTAAATACCGTGGTTTGTGCGGACCGTTGTTTGCAGAACGTCCTTGGCGGTGACCACTGCTAGGCCGAAACGAATCGTCTGAAATAAAAAAATCAAACGCACTTTGCTTTTGAATAAAGTTATCTAGTTATTTGACGATTTGATCGAATTCGATACAAGATTAATATTTGAAAAAAGAAGAAAAAAAAGTGAAAGCAAAGTGAATGTATGAACTTTTGGTGAAAAATATTTTTGTTGATAAAAAAGATTAGAATTCATGTAGAAATCAAAAACGCTCATTTTATATTCGCAAAAGAAATTCTTTCAATTTGAAGGCGATCAATGCAGTGATTATTGAGATCGTCGAGGTCACCGATTTTGAGCATATCATATATTGAGAAACATACGGTAGTTGGGTCCGATTTATACTTGGATAAAATATTATTTAATAAACTAGCATAAAATCTCATTATATTATATTATACTATATTATATTATGTTGAATTATATTATATTTTATTATATTATTAAAACCTTACTTACGATCTCCGGCTACTTCACGGAATCAACCCTTAAACACTCACAAGGCCTTCGAACTTTAAACGAATAAACTTGAAATCGTTAGTCACTTTTTTCTAACGTTACGTTTTGAGAATCCGTCGAAAATAAAAAATCCATACTTTTGAAAATATCAACGAGCTTTAAGCTTTTCGTCGAAACATTCTTAGTGGTTACTCAATTCGTGTGCGAAGTTTCAACTTTATTACTGAAATCGGTGCACGTAGTGCACCCAACCAGTTTTTTTAATAAACCTCACCGATTATAATATACTTTTTATCGATTTCGACCGAAATACATGGCAAAAAATCATGGTATTAAGACAACCTGCCTACCGAATTCCAGCTCACTAGCTCAACATTTTGCAACAGCTATTGCGTTAACGTTCTTTGTGGCACACGCATTCATACCAAATTTTTATCTACATGTGATTTTCAGACGTCTTGAAACATTCTCAACACGTCAACATGAAATTCTTGAGACTTTTTTTTTCATGGAGACAAAGCTCTTCTTTTGAAACTGGAATTGAAAAGAACAAACGCTCCATTTTCGTTGACGAAAAAAAATTGAATCCGTATAAAAATCGAATCAAAAATCTCTTTCGTTCAAGGGAGGAAAAAAAGGTTTTCAATTTGAATGTTCATCGAGCGACATACGACGGATAAGCCCAGGTAAAGTTATTTCGTAATCCAATCTTCGCAAAAAAAATTACAAAAAATAATTATAGATAGGGGATGAAATTTCAGGGTTAAATAATAAACGATCGGATCACACTTTCCCGCACAATGTTGCCGTTGCAATTTCGCGGCTAAGGTGAAAGGTATCACGAGAAAGTATAATCTAACGTTTCATTTTGATCGGTCTGTAGAGCCTTATCTTAACGCTCGTTGTTCCGCATCATATAGCGAGCTGAACGCTTGAAAGTGGAGAGGGCATTGGCGGTAGAAAAGTTAGATCCTTACTAAGAGTAGGCATGAAAGTTGTTTGCTCGATCACGTGTCCCCGAAGTAGCTGTTGCAATCTATGGGAAATCAAAAATAGTAATAAATTTGCGAATATTCTTAATTATCGTTTTTCGCATGGACAACCAACGTTTCAATGACTTAAATTTATCGCCGATTGGAATTTTCTTTCAGTTCTATCGGTGAAGCGCGGTTTTTAACGATCTGTCGGTCCGTAAATAAAATTGATTCTCGAGCAAGATTGCGCGGGATTCGTGTCGTAATTTTGCACAGAACCTCGATTCGTCGTAATCATTAATTGAACAATAAAATTCAAGCCTTTGGAGATGCTCAACCTCCTATCTAACAAATCTCATTCGCTCTGGATAAAGGCTTTTCATCTGTTTAATGACAGTAGCCGAGGTCACGAGTTACACATTTCAGAATAACGTTTATGTAGCTCTGCGCTGTGTCCTTGGCGTTGTATAAGGTATACATATTATAAGTGGCAAATCCCGATCATTTCGATCGATCGAATCGCTATTCCTTGCGGCATCTGTTTTACAGCGAGCATTTTTGAAACGTGGAGAAGTCTGATAAGGCGGCACGTCCTTCCGGCGTCTGGAGCCAAGAGTTGAAGTTCGGAGTTCTTTTTCCCACACATTGTTGGAGGAAATGAACTGATTTTTCCCCTTGCACGGACATACATTTGCGGCTTTCAAAAAATTATCAAGAAATATTGAGAAAAAAAAATCCTCGCTGCGAATTTTTTTTCTCGTGTTAAACGGTGGACATTCTCTAGAAGACGCAGAACGAAATACACGATTCAACAATTAAAGTCAATAAATACAATAAATCGTCGACGGTGACCGACTTTTTTTATTACTTTTTTTCTCACAAATTGACGCCCATTTGACATTTGAGTATGAGACAGTCCTAAAAATGTCGCCCACGTTGAAAAATGATGAAAAGTCGAAGTTTGGTTCTGAAAAAATAAAAAAATGTTACAAAAACAAGAAATGGACAGTAATGAAAAATTTTTTATCAACAATAATGAGTGAAATGACAGTTAACCACGCGACTTTTATAATCCGTCGAAGTCTTCATTATTGAGTACATCGAAATCTCCCGACCATAATATGTGAAAAATTAATAGTTGTTTAATTCTTTCCTGTTAATACAACATTTTCATTACGCTCTCTTTAGTCGAGAGTTTTTCAATTCTGATATGATTTTTTTAATTTCATACTTTAGAAGAAAAAAAGAGAACTAATTGTCCTTGTAGATAAGGTTACCCTCCCCAAAAATCAGACAACTTGATAGGAACCGGGAGACGAAAAAATATACGGCAGAAAATGCCGCCAAATCGCCCGATATATTCAAAGTACTATATTGGGAATTTAGTTTTTTTTTCTCCACGGATATTGAACCGACTTCTTCACCGTCAATAAAACCTTTCGTTGTAGAATCGTTATGTTGAATTCTGTTAAGATAGTATTATCCGTACAGTCCGACTAAACAAAAGAGATGCAACGACGATTGGAAATGATGATCAATGGGATGAAAATCTGAAAAAAATGTATAATTATAGTACCAACGAGTTGTTAGCAAACATAGGTTATTATTTAAAATATATTATTAAAAAAAGATGATTCAATAAATTAGCCGGCGACCTTACATTTTTTACGAATGAAATTAATTTCTTTGTTTTTCTGCATACGTATCGGACATTTTAGACTCTTGTCTAATCAAATCAAATTGCCATTTTCCAGACGCGATTAACGAACGGAAAAGCAATTTTAAAACATCCAACAGAATTCTGAATAAATTCATACATATTCAGAAAAATTAACACATAACGGGACGTCGTGCTATTCCGGAGCAAGTGAAAAGGTTTTTGAATCGAAATACGATCGATCGCCGACAAGCGCAACTCAAAGTATATCACCCAGGTAATAAAAAATTAATATCGAAAAAAGAAAGTTTAAAAATTAACGGGAAGACTTTCCAACTGTTTATCCGTGAGTAGGACAATAAAAAAAACTAAGTAAATTCGTTTAATGGCGTTTCGTTGGAAAATTCGTTGAAGAAATCGTTTGCCGATCGTCCTTCGTGAAAGTTTTTGCTCGAACAAAAATTGTGCCCGCAGATAAATTTAACGCGAGCGTTCAGATTCTGTTTGCAATCGTTTGAAGATCCCGTGCAAGGTGTTGCATAATGAACGTCGGCAACTTCGTTGAATCGATTGTTTCGGTGATCCCGAGCCAGATTACTCGAAACGAGTAGAGGGCCATGGCGTACACTCGTTTGATTTCGGAAACCTTTCGCGGAACGATATTCACGTCTACATCGATCTTCTTGCGTGTGAAACTGGGTGACCGTCTCAAGACCGTAACACTCGACTTTCGTACGTGTGAAAATACGAAATGTTTTTGTTTTGTTCTGTTCGATCTCATGCTGTACAACCGTAGAAAGAGCGGTAGATGTAATTAGTGAAAGTATTGCATACGCTCCCCACAATTATTCTCGAACAACGCAATAATAAATTAATAGTTACGTGTCGTTAAGCTGATTTGAATTTTTTTAAAGAGTCATGGTAGAGACATTTCACGGTTTTGCGATTTGTTTATACGGGTCTATTTTTGAATAAAGGAATTATACATTTCAATTTGCATATCTTGAATATAAAATTGTGCGAAAATGCTCTGTAAACAAAAACAAACATACAGTAGAACCTCGATTATCCGAACCAATTGGGACCGAGACTAGTTCGGATAATCAAAAGTTCGGATAATCAAGACGTGGCTTTTTTTATTTGGGGACGGGATCAGAAACAACATCTTTTCAGATAAAAACAATAGATATATATTAAAATTCGACATATATATTAACGTTCAATATACTTTAAAGATCTGAAGAAATTCGAATGTATTGAATGCACAAAAATATATTAAAATTGCGCGAGTAATCTCCATAAGCGGACTGACTAGCGCTCGAAGAAATAAAGAAGAAGAAAAAAATTTCAACACGCGCGGTTCTCGCAAAGATACATTGTTGCTCACGGCGGAAACAGCGAGCAACAATGTATCTTTGGCGCCAACGTTCGGATAATTGAGCGTTCGGATAAACAAAGTCACCGTTCGGATAATTGAGGGTTCGGATGATCGAGGTTCGGATAATCGAGGTTCTACTGTATTAAAGAGTTTAAGCGTCATAGTTCTGTGCATATCTTAAAGTAAAATGACCTGAATAAATGATATGATTATTAATATAATATTCATAAAATATTTCCATTAACCCAACGGATCCACATTCTTTTAAAACTTTTTTTTTATAAAAATTTATAAATATACATCCTTTGTACAACAGAAATATTTTTTTTTACATTATTTATTAATAACAATAATAAAAATAGTTTGTTAACATTTTGTTTCGCCGATTTTGGAATTGCAATTTTTAGTCACATAACCTTTTACGTAATACGTGAAGGTGCGGTAATGAGATCATCGAACTTCATCGTCATACAGTCCCCTTGTCCATATCGATCGCTACTCGTTGTTCCCGTGACCACTTGTTATAACAGTCTCCGAAACTTTCACCAGATGAAACGAACCACCGACATGGCAATGGAGCCTCTCTCGGATTAGCTCTTGGTATCCGCGAAACAGTTTGACCGTGGGACAAACGATCTCGCGTGTTACGTGCACAAGAGAAGTTACTGCACCAGATTCCTTCGGTATTATGTTACTTTTTCCATTCATTTTGAATCTTGAACCTTTCGATCTTCTCGGACGCTTGTCTATACGCATTATACACGCGTCCTTCGGCACGGCTATAGCGTGGTTCCCCGTCCTTCGAGTCTTGTCTAAGAAAGTTTTGGAGTAAAGCTGGGCGAAGTATCGAAAAGTAGCCATAGTACTAAGTGAAAAGTACCCGAAGCACTAAGCACAGAGTACTGAAAAAATTGAGAACCATTTACTCAAAATACTAAACGTACTAAAAGTACTTTGAGGCCGAAGACAAAGTCCTTCGAGTACTAAGTACAGGGTACTTCAAGTTCTGAGTACAAATTATTGTAAGTTCTGCCAAGTTAAATTCATGCATTTTTAAATGTATTTGAAGCCCAAGTATAATTTAAAAATACAAGTCCTTTCCAAGAAAATTCTTAAAATTTAACAGCACGTCGATATATTAGGTTTATGTATCATATGTGTCGCTTACTAAGCCCGAAAATGAATCTAAATCATTTAAGCATGCAATACACGTATATCCCCACCGGTAAATCGAATTCGAGCTTAATTTTTCAATATTCTTTAATACTAAAAACAATTGAAAAATCGCAAACGTACCAAAGAAATCAGAAATACTAATTTTGCAGAGTATTGGGAGGAGGGATACCTCGGAGCGAGAAAAAGATTGCTGATATTCATGATTTATTTACTTCTTTAACATTTTCGCAACCATGGAGATTTTTTGTTATGACTTTTGGCTGTAACTCCGTTTTTTTTTTAAATCTTTACCAACCGTGAAGATGTGACATGATTATTTTTGCGGCTTGCTGCAAATGTCCTCAGGGAGTGACATGGCCGGATCGGATAGACCTAAGAATTTATTACTTAATAAATAATAAATGCTTACGGATTACGGCCGAATTTATTTATTCTCAGAATCACTGATGAAACGATACACTTTCAGACGAAAATGTTTTGTTTTCTAAAAAAAACGCAATATTTTACGAAAAAAAAACTTATTTTTCATTTAAAACGATTTTCAGTCATGTTTCAAGGAGTAAAGTTTACAAGATAAATACGAAATTCCGGCGAAATGAGTCGATTCATTTCTTAGCTACGTGTAGTGAAAAAATCAGTTGGAAGTTGGCTTCGAAAAATAGGAACGGAACACAGGAATAGTTGATAATTAGTGCCAATGACCGGCTGCGAGAGGCCGAGAAATTGTTTCATTGGAAAAGTAAACGAATAAATTCTCATCGCAAAATCGTTTGTTGACACGCTGCATTGGACCGCAAGAACGCCGAACCGCTCGACGAATATTTTCTCCAAAAGCGAATTCG
This sequence comes from Ischnus inquisitorius, assembly GCA_963924025.1. Taxonomy (NCBI): domain Eukaryota; kingdom Metazoa; phylum Arthropoda; class Insecta; order Hymenoptera; family Ichneumonidae; genus Ischnus; species Ischnus inquisitorius. The sequence continues at coordinate 9,042,982 of OZ001249.1, forward strand.
ATCATCCGTGAATCCGTGACGATTATAATGATATTTGCAAGTTCATTGCTCTCTCTGAAAAATTCTTCTTTTTTCTTGTGATTCTTCTTCGTCGGCGTGGTCGCGCCATTCACCATTCTAGACACGTTTTTATGGTCCAGGCGCTGTATGACAAAGCAAGTATCCCACGCACTTTCGAAAAGCAGCGATCCGAGGATCGGTCGAGATCGCGCCAACGCTATTTCCGGTATCGAATATAATGCGCCGGTCATTCGTATCCGCAATTTCTCGTGTAACCAAGCGATAAGTTTCGATAATTCGTTTAGATTATTCACGGTTGTCCGGAGACAATGGCTGTTTGTGTAAGAAATTGTAGATCGAATCGCGAGAGAATTCAGCTCGGCTCTATTGTCTACAATAAAGGGAAATCAAGGATGATTTTCAGAGATCGTGTTCCGTAATGCAGATATGGAGTCTAGCTGGTCGGGTGACAAGTAATGGAACTGCAATTCGGATATTTTTTTTTTAATTCACTTACCTTCAAATTATTTGCTTGACTATGTAAGACAAATTCAAAATGTCTGGGCATTGTTTGAAGACACATGCTAGAGAACTTGGCAGTCGTAAGGAATGCTTACTGCCCGTGAATCTTCTTTCCAAGATGCCGCCGGGGTTCTGAGTCGAAATTTATTAGTAACAGTATTTGAATATTAAACAATCAGATTAAAGAATCTTAACCTTGTCCTCGGCAGATTGATATTCGTTCCTCTCAATTTCAGTTTTTTATTTAAATTAGAGTAATTTACATTATCGGTTTTCTTAATCCATTCGTGCAAAAACATCTTGCATAAAACACAATTCGTTTAAAAGACAATTTGTCTAAAAGCCAATCCACTTGACAGTTAATTCGTGTAAAAGCTAATTAATGTTAGAGACGATTCGTTGAAGAGATAATTTGTCTAAAAGACAATTTGCATAAAAAATAAAGACCATTTCGTCTAAACTTTATATATTTTTTTTCTTTGTACAATATTTATAATCTTCAACTGCAGCGGAAAATATTCGTACAGTGTCTCAACCAAACCAGGAAACATGTAGAGAGTTTTTCGTATACAGCGATTAATATCAATAGAGTTTTTCAACTCCCGCAAAAAAATTATCGAATTTTTAAACTGTACGAGGAAATATTCATAGACTTTTATCAACAACAGCAGTGATGGTCGATCGAGTTTTCGATGACAAATTTCGATTCAATACTATGCAGAATTAGTGTGTCTGACTTTTTTGACGTGGTAGCGATTTTTTCATTTAAAAAAGCACTAAAATTGCTGTTGGGATATTGCTGCGAAGCGTTCTTCGATACTTTACTTCGATCTCGAAGATTGTAAAAGACATAAAACAAATGAACTCGATGTATAAACGTGCCGATGAATTTTAACATTTTATTTAGAAAGTACTTTTACTGTTTGCTTATAGTTGTACTTTAACTACAAAAAAGTACATAGTAAGACAAGTACTCTCAGTACTTTGCGTTTAGTAATTGAAGTGCTCAAAGTACGCTGTACTTAGTATCAAAGTACTCAATACTAAATAGTCAAATTGCTTGAAACTTTGTGCTCAAAGTAGTTGACGTACTTTGTACTTGGTAATTAGATTACTTCTATATGGTACTTTGAGTGCTTTTCGTCACTTTTCCAAGCTCTGCTCGATATATAGTATTAGGCATTAAACGAAATGCTTCTCACTAATTGTTATATATGTATTGCCATCTCTTCGAAATTGTGTGATTACAATATATTCCAGTTACGGTTCACTTCGATCACTCTCGGTTTCGCCGGACACTCCCACTTTACTCTCTCGAAATTAATTAATTTCTATTGCGATTGTTGACGCTTAGGCGGGAAAGAGGGGCAGGGTCAGGGAGGTGCGGTGCATGCGACAACAAAACGAGAGCAATGCCTTTCGGAGAGTGAGAGATGTGGTACGAGGAACTTACAGAATCGCAAAACATTCTAAACTGCAATCACCCGAAGGCGCAAGGCAAACCGCATTTTCAGTGTCTCAGAAGAAAACCATTCACCATTACGATCCACGTACTCCAAATAGTGCACAATACATGTTTGCTTATCCGCCAACACCCCGGAGACAATTTACACGTCGTTTTTAGTTGTTCGTTCAAGTGGGATGACGAATGTTGGATACACTTTGGTGTTTCCACTTTTTTTTCTTGTCGATAAGAAATAACGATAAACGCCTCGATGTTTTTCCAAGCTAAACACTTCATTACCACAGATTGCACGTAACGTCGAGCGCTGTGTAAATTTTTTTGCACTTTAAAACATTGACACTGCGAAATGTGCTGTATAATACCCGGTGAGGTGGACATTTACTTAAGTTTACGATTCTTCACGGCAATTCGAAGTCCGCGTCGTCGATATAATCGAATTGAATCTATCAATTCTCACGAATTGACACAAAATAAATAACAAGAAGATGGAAAAAAACTCCCGACAGGAGATCGAGTGTGATAAAAAGTTGTGTTAACAAAACAGCGTGAGACAGGATTAAATTTTTCGAATATTATAGGCGGTCGATTTCATTTGTCACTAAGTATGAAAATCTCGTAACTATAATTTGTGAATAACTAATTGTTGTCGCTCTTTTTTTATACGATTTTTTTCTATTCCATCCATTTATAAGAACTTTTTTTTAAAAGAGCCTAGTCTTTTCTTAGATCAGTTTAGATAATGACACCGACCGTTCGTCGGCGCATTCATACGACATCACATCCATGGGGCAAATTGAAAGGGCGAAAAGAGGAAATAAAAACGAAAAACTTCTATATGGCAGGAACTATTGTCTTTTTATGCCAAAAAGTATTGCTGGAAATAATTGCCGTTCTAATGTTTGCAAGCATCATATTAAACCGCTAGTAGTGGAACACCAATTATTTACAGCAATTTTTTTCGCATCAAAAAGACAATAGTATTTGTCATGCAGAAGTGTTTTTTCTGGTAAACTTCTGGGCCATATCATTTAACGTATTTAAAAAAATAAATATTGTAAACAGAATGCTTATATACTTGGCATATCGTTTTTTTTGTTTTGAAATTAACTATTTACGAAATCTTTTTTTTTCTTTTATTTATAAATATGTGTGGGAACTTTGCTTATGATTTCTCTTCCCTTTTTTGTTTCTTTTTTCAAAAATTCTTTTTGGGAATAAACGACTTATGTACTCTTTATGTAATTGCCGTACGGTTTTCACTTTCTAGGAACATAAAGTAGTTTTGCACTTTGTCACTTATTTTTGAAAACCAGCAAGAAATAGTACATTATGCTACAAGGGAGGAAAGTGCGTCATTTTCACCGAGTGCGAAGTTTACTGCCCGAGGGCAGCGAGGTTACCAATCACACGAGGTATAAAAGGGATGAAAATGGGTCTTTTTAGCGTAGTCGGGCAAAAAGTAAGATTGAAATTTACAAAATGAAATTCATAATCACAGTTACTTTTTTTGTTTCTGATATTTAATGAATTAATTTTCTATATTTAAATTATTATTCTTTTTTTTCCATAAATTAACAAAAAAATAATCTTAGTTTTCTCATTAGAAGTCGAGCAATGGACGATCAGTGTAGCGTAAAAATCAATATACGGTAGCAGGGTTTATTATTTTATCCAAAAAATGTTTGATTCTCTTGTCGAAAGAACTGTAAATAAATTTTTCTTCGGTTGTGTCGACAGGCGGGCTCATCGCCTTTTCCTTCGACTCTTATAACAAAACAACTCTACCGTGTCATCTATTAGTTCTCTCGACAAGAGAATTCTACGATTTCTTCCGTCAATACTCTCGAAGAGGAAAAATAAACTTTCATTTTTTTCGATCTCCTGTGAAGAAGCGCAAAAAAATGGAACAATCTTTTTGTCCGGAGAATCAAACACAAAAATGATAAAATTCTCTCGTTGCGAGAATCAAAAACAACGACGCTGGAGATACTTCATCAAAAAAGTCGAAACATGGGGCTATGGAATTACTCCGTTGAGCAAACCAATGAAAAATGCATACACTTCTTTTGACAAGAAAATGAAAATATTCATAAATAACAAACCTGCCGAGGAATCTGGGTTTATATGCTTGCAGCGCTTCAAGAACACAATCGCACTGATCTTCCATGAAAAGATTCTCTCGATTTTGCAAACAGAAAAAAAAAGACAAAACTGTCATAAAGACAGACAGACAGACAAACAGTGTGTTTTTAAAGAAAAATAAAAAAAAAACAATTTTTTAGATTTTCTCAAAATTTTGACTCAAAACACTTTTCTTGATTTTAGTTTTTTTGTAACGTTTCGTCATTCCGCCAGTATCACAAATCACGTGAAAAAAAAAATTAAAAATTTTGAAAAACTCATCATAAATGACTTATGTTACCACGTATAATAAATATGAGGTGGTTTAAATGCCGGAAGACGTCTCTAACTGGAGTAAAAAAAATAAATATAAAATAATCCCAAAAATTACACAAAAATTGTGTTCATGAGAACAGTTGTTGACTGGTAAACGAGCATCGGGAATTATTCCCCATGATTTATTATGAATTATTTCATACTTTTTTTATTTATGAGCCTGTTTTGGCAGTTAAAAGTTTTTCAACAATTTTTTTTTTATTTCATTCTTTTTAAAGTTCATTGGAGAAACATACAGTTGACACGAAATTGTATATTGGTGAAAGTGGATAAGAACAAATTATTTAATAAAATAACGATAGCAGACACGTGCAGCTTCGCGACTAAGACATTAACTATCGGTCAAACGTTCTTTTGGAAGAGATAGCAGATCGTAGTCGACAGAACCATCTGAAGCAAGACACAGGTTATGCTGTGAAGTTGTCGATGATCGAAGCAAACGTCTCATTCGATATGATGACTGCGTGTTCCGTAGAATTGCTGTATACATGTCAGTTTACTCTTAATCTTTGTTTTTTTTGTTAACATGCATTCATCATCGATCATAGTATCGATCTGAGAATTTTCATTCAATAATTTTTTGTCCATCTCGAAATAATACGTGGCAACGAAAATCGATTCGATCAGTGGATCGCAGTGAACGCATAACTCCCGTCTTTTTGCCCTGCCAGTCGGGAGTTAAAAATATCGATTGCGACGCGTCTTTTCCACTTCATTTGGAAAGTAGTAGATTAGACGTAGTAAAGAAATCGAATTAGATTAGGCGTAATACAATAAGTGAGAACACAAAAACACGCACTTTTTTTTTAGGCAAACTGGAAAAAACTGTCCGCGTAGATGTAACAGCTTGACCGCTACGCCGGCTGCGGTGAAGGGCGTGTCACCACGCAGATTTTTCAACGAACTGATGTAGATAGTTGACATATATATCTGGAACATTTTATAATCGTTTGTACTTTGTGAAATTTTCGATCCCAATATTTCATAATCGGCTGAACCAATTTAGCAGTAACTAAGCGCGTTTGAAACAGTGACCCCAAATTACATTCTAGGAGTCGCAATTAAAATTCGATTGTTTGTATGATTCGTAAACAATACAAATCAAAAGTTACACACTTCCGGTATATTCGTCTAGGTGCTACAGTAGTGTCACAACGAATTTTTTTTTTTCCAGTACTTGGCGTCGAGACGCTACCGCGTCCCTTGATACAGTGTATAAATCAGTTAATATTGTGTTAATTTCATAAGGATATGTCCAGGAGTTCTCTAGATATTGTGTCCACCGCTATCGAAAACAATGTGGTCAAAAACAATGCTTAAAAAGTTTCAACTTTTCAACTTACATTGAACCCTCTGTAGCAATGGCAGCTTCATTGTCGATTTCGATTGTCGCATAAACAAGAAACACATTTTACTTGGCATCAAATACTTGTTTGACTTGTTTCATAAAAAATGTCATAGTTATGTAAATTTTGGAAAAGTACATGTGAAATTTTCAGGAACATTCTTAAAACATAGAACTTTCAGTACCTGCAAGAAAAATCGATTTTTTTCAGTACTCAAGTAACTTTCAATCGTTTTCGAGAATGCGCCGGAAAGAAAAATAGCTCATCTCTTTGAAACACATGCCTCCCGTTCTTTGGCCTCAGCGGGCAGCCAGGAGTTCATAAAGAAATTGTCGAGGAGATCGAGAGTTTCAATAGACGTTGTATAATAATAGTCTCGATCTATGTTACAAAAGCGTAGAATAAATAGATACTACCATCGAGATTAATCGGTACTCTTTTTCGCCGCGGGGCAACGAGCATTATTCTCGCGAACAGCCGCGTTAGAGAAAGGGAGAACAATAAGTACACAATGTAATGCAACTTGGCACGAAGTCATACATTGCGATTCGTATGTCAGAGCTTTATCTTGACACGCACGAGTGTCCAATACACACGGGGATATGAATCAGGAGCTCCGAATAGGTGGTTTTACTAAATCCCGACAAACACCTCTTCGACGGCATTGGCGAGATCCGTGATCCTATCGAAAATTTGTTCGTTGAATGGATGCATTATAATTCTTGTTCGCTATTTTTTTTGTTTCAGATCTCTACTGATAGTACGAAGGCAATTAGCTGTACTGTTGTGTTTATTGCTACCATACGTAAGCATCGACGGCTTCGGATGCGAAGCCCTTCAGTACCAACCGCTCGACGCTTACTCTACGACTGAAGAGTGCGCTTTGGTTCTGGATGGTCCCGGAAGGAGCAGCGCTTACGACTACACTTACAACTTGCTACGTGGAAGTGTGTAAGTTCTATTAAACAGCGAAAGAAACATTCGTAAATATTACTTCTTCAATAGACGATCCAAAAAGGTTCAATTTTCTTGTAAAATATTTATATTTAATTAGGAAAAATGCAATGTTGATGCGCTCAACAAGGGCCAAGTTCTTTTCCTATTCAATGAAGATGACCGATCGATAATGTTGCATATTGTTTCCTCATTACTTTTTAGCTTTTCTAACGCTCACTCTTTGAGAAAGTATGGTAATAAATTTTGATTTCCTCATGGGTCAAATAGCGCGAAAGGTTAAAAGTAATAAAAAAGCGATGTGCTAGGTTCTACACTGTTAAAAGAGTTGCTGAAAAATCAATGTAAAGCATACTGGGAATTTAAAATATCAACTGGTACATTAGAATTTCCGTACAATTACGAAAGCAAATTAATTTTGAGAATATTCAAAACTGTAGTCATTAATATATTTTCATCAATGTACCTTAATTTTACAATGTAAGTATTTCAAACACAAAATTCACTTTAATTAGTGGCTTTACGTAAAATTCAGTCATAGACCTTATTCAACAAAACTTTACATGTGTTTCAAATGGCAGCCTGGTATATTAAAAATTGCAGGAGTTGAAAATCGATCGGATAGTTAAAGAAATGTATATTTAAATGCCATGCCTATTAATAGCTTCCACGAATTCGCGCTAAAATCAATTTCAAAACATGTTGAACAACAACCCAGTTGTGCTTCAAACTTAAACTCAATATCGCGGAAATTTTACATACTACAATGCGGAAAAAAGCTTAGACATACGCACTTGCATACCTACATTTTCCTACACAGTACTTTTTCCGATGTTATTGATACTTTCAAGTGTGTCATGAACATCGCAAAAACACTTTTTCACTAGAACAAAACTCCTTCTATGAGAAAGCAATAAATCGTAAAATGTTATTTTCTCTACAGCTAACACAAAAAAGATTAAATTCCGTGTAAATGTTTCTAGTGATGTATCTCCGATAATATTTTTAGCCTGAGAATGAAATGTTTTACGGCCATCTACCAAAAAATGCGTTATCAATTCAAATTGCATTTTTTCAAAGCGTGAAGTTTTAAAAATATTGAGCAGAGAAATTAATATTTCGAATTTTGCAACGTTTTTTTTTTCATACGAGTCTTACATTTTCGCATAGTCTTTACATAGCAAAAAAACCAGAGATATTCACATATTTTCATTCAATAGTACGACCTTATTTTACTTCCACTTTGTTACGTGTAATTCGATTCTCTCGTTGAATTCCATGAATTCTTTAGAAAACTTCGTTAAGAAAAAAAAGGCCAGCGTTCCGGTAACACCAGCAGCAAGTAGTCGATAATCTCGTGACCGCAGTCACCCAGTGCTCTGCAATTGGTCGCACGTGATCTCTGGCTCTACCGTACAATTATGCTTTCGTAAAATCCAATAACGCAGGACTAATTTTCGTGTCCTAGGAACGCGCCGTAAAAGTGCATCAACGGCGGAAATACGAGAACAATTTGCTTGACCATAGAACAATCGTCGGCACGAGATCATTTTTCTTTTTGACCTTACAACTAGAATGTACAGAGAAAACTATTGAAAGATAGCATTTCTGTGGTGAATAACGATTTTCTCCGAACGTTGAGGATGGCGCGCATACAAAAAGTCTACAAGGTTGTTGAGAAAATCTCACATGAGCGAGACGCGAAAATTCACTTTCGTCGAAGTGGGCATTCCGTCCGGCACGGTTCACGTAACTATACGAGCGAGAGAATAACCGTTGAGCGCAGAGAACTCGGTTAAGCGGTTCTGTATGACTGGTTGCATCGATTCTGAATCGGTATGATGCAATCGCGGGGGCTGCGGGTCTCAGACTAGAAGAGACGCACACACGAGAGCACAGCTCGCACGTATAATGCACACGGTTGCCAGGCATTTGCAGGGATATTCTGCGAGTAAGCGACTGTCTCGTCGTCGTTGAGTGAACCGCGTTTCGAACACAGTGTAGAATCTCTATAGTGGGTTCATGAGTGAAAAGTTTTTGATATATTCTAGATAGCTCGGCGTCCCATAAGCAACCCCTTCACAACAAACTATGTCAGTTTTTTGTAGTCAATATGCGCGCAATGTACATGCTCCCGACCGCTGTCAACAAAGCATTATGGCAGCAGTAGTTGCGAATAGCGCCAGCAATCCCTTGTTAACAAGCGAAGATGCTTTTCCGTTGTAGATATGTGCACAATATGCACGAATTGTCAAATTGTCTTGACCTCTGTCAATAAAAAGCTAGCAATATTGCAGTTGTAGTTGCTAGCAGCTTGACCAATGACCCTTGATGACAAGCGCTGTTGCCTTTTTGGTACCAATATCCGAGCGTTGTAAGTTGTCTCGATCTTTACCAACAAATGGCCAGCCATATTGCAACTGCAGTTACGAGTACATTGCGAACGTATTCTCTTGACAACAAGACATCTTGACTTCGTGTTATCAGAATGCGTGCATTTTCAATTGTCTCGACTCCTGACAATAGCAGCAATCATTCTGGTATTCTTTTTATTTCCTCTCGAATGCAGTGGAGCTACAAAACAGCGGGAAACCCATCTGGCTACTAGCTGCAAAAACGGTCACAACAATCCCATTGATAATTCGCTGCCGGACGCTCGCAAGAAATATGCTCACAATTTTCTGCCAACATACGTACTAGATTTTTCGCCATCGAATATTCGCAAAAACGTAATCAAATGCGGACGCAACTTATGACAATGTTAATACAATTTCGCGCGGCCATGTGTTGCTCATGAGCCGACAGACTGTTCATAAAACCCTATGTCGGATGAGACATTCAGATAATATTCGTTGGCAACCATGCGACGATAACCCGTCGGGCGAGCTTGCGTAGCGATACAACTGATGTTATTCGAGGTGGTGGGTTTTGTTTTAGCGTAATGGAAACAAGCTGTAGGAAATTTGGAACTCATTGTATTGCATGATAATCTCGTTTTTTTTATTGCACGAGATTATGTAAATATATCTCTTTCTTTTATGGAAATATACATTTTCCGCAGAAAAAAAATCAGATCCCAAATTGACAATGTGATTTCTTGAATTACTTACATTCACATTTCATCGCAGCGCTCTTGACTGCAGGCGCGAACGCAAGTTGATGCGATAATTATGAAATCGGTTGCAGAACCCGTGTGGAAATTCAAGCCCGCTGCTGTACAGACGCAAGCTAGTTTTTCTAGACAATACCCAGTGACTGTCTAGTGAAACCATCCAGCGTTAATTGTAATTTTGCCTTCTCTAGCTGTTAGATAGTTTAACTGGCCAAAGACTGACTAGCTAGCTTGGACTTTATCACGCGATCCAAATTGTTTAAATGAACATTTGCAACAAACTTGACTGTTGAGTTCATCGATTTACATTGCCGTACATTGCCCTATTGCCGATTAAGTCTATGAATTCTGTTACATTATATCCTGAAAAAATCGTATCAAATTTTTTACGCCGGCTGGGGTTCGAACCTTGCCATTTGTAGGATGGGACGATATCAAATCGTCTATCACAAACTTTTGAAAACAATCGGTGTAACTTGTATATTCGGAGCGGTATATACTACTTATAAGTTGTGAGTGATCAATATCGGTCACAACAGATCACCATATTGCGAATTGGTTTGCATGGAGAGTATCAAAATCTGACCGTTGTCCTTCGAAATACGTAATTTTCGTCGATTATCTTTCATTCATTCGTTAGTTAGTCATTCAGTAGTCGGTTTTGGGGCTCTCGAGAGCAAGTGTCCGAAATATAAGAGATTTCTTCGAAGGAAAAGTTTCTGAGTGTTTCACCTCGATTGTGTTCATTGTAGTGGATATTCGACAATTCGAAAATCAAAGAGACACGTACTTTTTCCCTAGCAATCATGACAGTTTATGGGGCACCCTTCGAAGTTTTGCCAAAAAATCAACCATAATTTATATATCCATAGTAGTACTAAACGGATTGTAATCGAATTCGGTGTGAAGGTATTTCATGTCAGCACGAACTAAAAACACCCTTGTATGACGAAAGTTCATTTCTTCAATTTTATGTATGTTTCAGCCCGACTATTCGTTTCCGAAAAACAATTATAGGTTGTCCATCACCGTGACAGGTTTAACCCCTTAGGGGTTGACATTTTTCCCGATATATTTGTGAGGTTGTAGCAAATTTTTCTGATCTACGATTTTTGATTGATCTAAGAGCAAAGGCAAGCCAAGCTCAGCTGAGAGACGCCACAAGAGATGCCATCGCTATCGAAAGTGCTAGCCAGTGCCGTCCCAAAATATGTCGAGTGCAAATTGACGAGTAAAGTTGTTATTAATCAAGACACGAATAAGTTCTTCTTGCCAGGTATTGTCTAAGTCCTCTCTAGATATTCTAGATTAGAAAAACTCGCCAGCCACTGAGTTCAAACCAGTGTACCAACGGAAAATTTCCACACGGGAAGATCGGCAAGTCATGATTGGCTTTTGTCGTATTTTTGACGACAACTGATTATCTGTTGTTCGTAGAACGACGGTATAAGTAGAACACAACATTCTCAGGCAACTGAATGTCCTGTTGTTTTGCAACTTGGGCTATCTGAGTAGGCAATTGCTTCGGTTTAACGGGCCTCTAATGATCTTCAAAACGGGCGACGGTTGTGACCACCCGCGAAGGGGCTTCAAGAGAAATGAAACAGCGATTAGGCATGTAACCAAACGAGAGAGACTTTTTTTTTTCGTCCGTTACACGTCAAGAAAATTAAGCAAGGGGGACGAATGGGTAATGAACAATCACTGATCCATAGATCGACTGTAATCAAAACTTCATGTTACACAAAAAATCGTGCCAATTACATTGGCATATTGATTCGTCTTTCCCTTTTATCACGGTTTACTAAACTCTGTAAGAAAGTAAGTTTAACATTTTTAGCTTCCTCAAGAAGCTTTCTTCTGTGAAAAGTCTTTCACACATATCTATCAATTTACTTTTACTTGTTTATTGAATATACTTATTTAGTAGTTCCATAGTTGTTTAATGTATTTCTTGCTATTGATAGTAGTTTTTTTGTAAAGAAACTTTTTTTAAAACATCCAAAATGATTCTAAAACTGAACGCTTGCATAGATTTTGACCAAAGTCAATACCGATCATTGGTTAACAATAGTTCAACTTTGTGCCAAATTCTAGCCCAACATCTCAAAAAATGTGGCAGATAGAGCACCATCAGACATTTTTTGAAAAATTCAAAATGGCGTAAAAACTGACATACATCCAGACATTTCTTCTAAACGTAATTTTTCGACGTTTGGCACATTCTGAACACGTTTTTATGAAACGCTCGAAAACAGAAATTTTCACCAAAACGAAGCTTCTTGAGGAAGCAAAAAACTAAAAAGTTCATACAGAAAGATCAAATAGTTCTTAATCTGAAATCGCATCGTTTAGGCCAATGCATCACGTTACTCCTTCGCGAACCTTTGATTTCGTGAAGATTCTTTTTGGGCGTATTTTATTTCAACGTGTTCAGAATGTTACAAAATATTTTTAACAAATACGTATAAATAGAATGTCTGGATGTTTGTGAGTGTTCTCATCGTTTGCTCGCATAATTTGAGAACGGTCTGAGATATCAAGCTCAACTTTATCCCACTTGTCGAGGGATCAATTTACTTTCTTTGACTCGATTTGTACCGAAATCGTCACGATCATTCAGGATTCACGTCATTTTTAAGACCTTTTCAGACTTGTTCAGATTTTGTGCGATTTTGCTTTTTTTTTTTCGAAAATGGCTTAATTTGCCCTAATTCTTATAGTTTTTGAGTCATCGGGCTGAAATTTGGACCGAACATAGGTCTTCATTTGGCAAGGTTCGGGATTGAATCTTGTGTAAATCCACTCAGTTCAAGTTTTATAAAACTTTCAATTAAAAAAAAGAAATTCTTTGCTGAGCAATTATTATCGGACGAAGTTTGGAATTGAATTAGACGTAAACTCGTTCAGGATTTCGGACAAATCACAAATCAATGTTTCTTGAAGTTCAAAGCCAAAAGAAAACATACATTCCTATAAAAGACCTGGATAGACTGCGATAATTGAACGAGAGAAAGCAAGATGCTAACGCAGTTGGCAATTTTTCCGGTCATTTATGGCGAGTTAATAATTTTCGACTAGTAAATCTCTCTACAAAATCCTCCTTTCCAAGAAACTTAAAGTTTGCACTCGTAACTGCACTTCAAAAATCGAGAAATCTAGCCTCGAGGAAAGGTGCACTGTTGTGCCTAATTGTATAAAATGTTTGTCGTTATATGATATAACAGTGCCGCGAGTACAATTTAGCGCACGTGGTGCATTGATATTGCTTTATTTATCCTATATATCTATTTTATGTACCAAAACACAGTGTTTTTCGCGTATCTATTTCGCGATCGTGCGAAACTCGTCGATCACCCCGTCCTCTCGTAATCACCGTGATTTCTTGGTGGCGCGCGTTCGGCCCGTGGCTAGTACTGTATTAATTAATCCTTCTCTCGCCGGGAGACACATCGGTGCGGCAACGCACCGGTTACGCTGAAAACAGGGCGAAGGTGCCCCAGGCCAGGTTATAATGGTCCACGGTTAGCGTGAGTTTCTTGTAATAAACGCAAAAGCCGCGCGAGCGAGCTCGAAATATTCCCTCTCGATAAACGATCGCATGTGACAGTCGTCGTCAGTGAAAGCGTCGCGGCTACGTCAGTGTATTCGCGTACAGACCCAGAAAGTAAATGACAGACTCGCCTTACCTATAGCTCACTATGGCCAGATTCAGTTCAAGCTTTCTGGACCGCGCCTACGTATCTTTCTATCTGTGCGGAACGTTCTTTTTTTTTCTCCGTCTTTCATCGGTACTTAATCTTGGTAAGGATGCAGACGCTAGAGGCGAATTATCGTATCTTGCTCTGCAATCAAATAGGCAAGAGTCAAGCATACAAACCTCTCGGAGTTTCAACTTTGGGATTCAGGACATTCGAGGTCGGTACGCATACACGTGCGTCCGGAAACGTAGACGTGGAAGTTTCGGTTCTAAACACAGTTGCATATATATTAATTTTTTCCTGACTGTTCTTTAGAATCATTTGTGTAGATCTTTCAATTGGCCATTCAACTGAGGCTCGTATTCTGGATTGCCGGTTCACAGACAGCTCGCTTAAAGCGATGGAAGTCCATGCAGAAATGTGACCGTGACAGGACCGTTCATATATGACGGAAATGACCAAGCCGTTCATTAACGTGACGACTGACCAAATTGACTTCCTTCTCGATTACTAAAGTAGTCCTTGTGTGCAATGGTGCTCAACACCCTCAAAAATGAGAATTCAAATAGAATTTTAAACACTTCTCGGTGATATACGAATCTGAAAAAAATGAACCATATGGGAGATGCTGGAGAGATTAATTTTGCATAATAATAATTCCAAAATCATATTAAGAAATTAACAAAAAATACTTCATTCAACGAATCAGTCGTCAACATGGCTTTTTTTCAAATAAAAATGATTTGTTAAATTTTGCAAATACATATAAATTTTTTTAAATTTGCAATTCTTTTTGAAAGTTGAAGGTGAATTTTGAAGTATTTAAATACTCAAAGAATGAGTGAGAAATTACTGAAAAAGAACTGACTGTCATTTCGCAACCAAACAGATGCGCGGTGTCTCTTTTTACACAACTCCGTCGCCACAGTAAAACGCATGATTAGAATTTTTCCCGTAGCGGATAGTCTGAAGTTAAAAACTATGTTGAACAACGTAGACTTCCATTGATTGACGTACTTGAAAAAGAAATTATACTAAAAATGGAGCACGCTTATAAACGATTGTTATCATCATTGCTTTAGTATATGTATCACGGATCTTCATAATCCTGTAACGTGCAGAAAGATGAATAATCCAGATACCTCTGTAATCGTGAGTAATGGCGTTCCGTCGGAGTTTTTAGACTCGTGAGATCAATCACTCCCTCGATATACGTGCGAGGAACCACACGATACAAGATACAATTGCGGTTCTTCAACCTACCATAATCACGCATAATATACTTCATAGACGCGAACGTATTCTGTTCTATGTACGGACACACCGGTCCCGGATTCAAAGATATAAACCGGATCGCGCGATACTTAGTCATAGAGGCTACGTGTGCTATCATAAAACTTCGGACGAAGCGTAATAACGAGATGTCTGAATGGAAGGCAAAACTATTCTATGGCTTCTACTATTTTCCCCTCGACGCTCTGGTAACTTTCACAAATATTCAATTCACGCATCCACCCTCATATTCGACTCAATATAAGAAAAAAAAAATTGATAAAGCGCGCCGTACATAACTGTTTAAGGGCCTCGCAAGATTTGAATTGATGAAAAAAATTAACTTTTTTTTCTCGCCTCCGCTAAAATTACCACATTTCATGTCTGCAACGCGGGTGGAAAGGTTCCGATTTTTTACCAGCAGGAGGACAAGTAGCCTGAGCTGGAAGAAATTTAGCTGAATTGGGTTGCTAATAGGTAGCTGAAGGGAGTGAACGTAGCTAATGGGTCGGTGGGCCGTTTCAGGCACAAAAAAAATTGCAATTTTTTGCATTGTCGGGAAAAAAATGCCGCGTTAATAGATAATATTCATATTTTTTATGTGTGATTTCTACTTAGTGATGTTGACATACACGTTCACTACGAGGACAACAGTTTAAATTTAGTTTGAAGCCTTTTTACAAACAGTCTAAACTAGAGTAGAACGTTGCCGCGCCCACTAAGATTCTGCTATCGATCGATACATACATTTATTTCGATTCGATATCAAGAATCGCCCTTGCGGATGCGTATTCGACCGAAATGTATCTATCCTGTCGAATACTAGATGCATGCTCATTGACTTGCAAAAAAACTCGTAATTGATTGGATAAAATGACCGGGGGAATTTGTTATCCGCATACTTTATAATTTTAATTTGATCCCTTATTCTTGCAATTTTATATGAGATTGAAACAAAATGAACGAATTTGCGGCACTTCAAGCTGTCGTTTCAACTTAAATAAAATTGGAAAACTGAAAAATAGAACTCAAATGAAAAAATGTGATTGACACCATTCATCCGGCGGTCTTTTTCCGTGCATCGATATTTCATCTATATCGATATTATTCGCGGAATTTCTTAATTAGCGTGTCCTGTGAAAGAATAAAAAAGTACACGAATTACATATGACGCATGAGCCAGTATGCGGATCAAGAATGGCTACATAATTCGTACCGACCATGACCCCCAAACTTTCATTTCCAGTCTCGCCTTTCAGTCTCACGGATCTCCCGCCTTTCGTACTTGTAGTACGAGGGACAGGACTACTACAATATACTATTCTCTTTATTACATACGCGAAAAGAAGAGAGTGGGTTATTATCGACATTCCCCATCTCTCGTAACAACAACGGTTATTCTAACGCTTCATTGAATCTTGTTGGAAAAAAAAAATAAAAATGTCGCTCTTCCGAAATTGCGAATGACTCATCGAAGAAAATTATTGGATCTTTCCGCCAATCTCGTACGGAAAATAATAATTAGCCATAATACACCATGCCGAGGAGTGATTTCACCGATACCCCCAGGACGGGTAGATCACGTGGACACGGAGAAAAAATAACGAGACGATTTTACGTGTTGATAGTGGTAAAAATTACGACAACGTAATATTTTCACCTTTCACCGTCCCGATACTTACTTTAATGCACGGTAATTTTTATCCACACGGGGGGTGCGATTTATTCCAAGGTCTATACAACCTTTAATGTTCCTCTTTTTCCTTCCATCCCGTAGGCGCTCGTTTCGTTTTTGCGAAGTCGAGCAATCTTATCTCGTTCTCTGCTGGCCCAAAAAAAAATAATGCTAATTAAATTTGCACGTCACAACCTCCTTTTTGTTTGAGCTATGTTTGCAAAGTTTTCCCATGAGCCATTCGGGGAACAATATTTGAATCTGTTTAATGGTCCAATCTAATTTCTAATGTGATCTAAAAATCGCAGATTTGTTATGCGATAGCCATTTTCCTAAAAAAAAATTTTGGTCAAAATTAAAACTTAGAACGAAGGCAAAATATCAATTTTTTTTCGAAAATTATAAAAACTTTCAAACTTGTCAAATTAAAACGTTTAAATCGATAAATTCTTGTTACATGAGGTACCAATCAGCGGATAGAAATAATTCGTTGGTTTAGAAATAGCTAGGCCGATTTAGGCTAAGCCACAGCTAGCGGTTTATTGTGATGCTTGCAAACGCTGGAACGCCAATTATTTACGACACTTTTTTTTTTGCCTTAAAAAGACAATAGTTTTTGCCATATTGAAGTTTTTCTTGTATGACACTTGGCCCATACAATTTTACTTGTTTTTTTAAATAATTTTCGTAAGCAGAATTTTCACGTACTTGACGTACCTTTTTTTTTTTTTGGGGACGTTATAGTCGGGAGATTTCCATGCTTAATGGCGAAGAAATCGCGCAACTATAACATACGAATAATTATTTGTTATTTCACGCTTTTTATAGTCAGGAGTTTCTAAATTTTTGTAAACATTTTTTATTAAGATTTATATCTCATTGAGAAATCGTCGAAATTCTCTCTGAATCTCACATTTGCTCGGTCTACCTCAAAGTAGATCTACCTATAACGATTTCGAGAAAACTTTTAATGAATATGGAGCGTTTACTCGTCTATGCACTCTTTACATTTTTGCTCAAAAACCGGAGGTGTTCTAAAATTACGCAGCAAGTTTAAATTAGTTGACTTGGTTGGCTTGGTTCACTTGGTTGACTTGGATACTGCTACACGCATCGAAACAGTTTTCCAAAATACGAGTTTCCGGAATTTTTAAAAAATCTGAACACGTTTCCACTGAAAATGATTTTTTTGTATTTAAAACAAAGCTTCTTCTACGAGGAAGAAAAAAATGCTCAAAGTATTCCACTTATTCAGACAATTATCTACTCGTTCGATAACGATGAATCATCTCCTAAATCCAACCAAGTATAAAGATGCCTTCAAATAAATTCTGGTCGACATTTTATTAAAAAGAACCGATGGGAATTAATTATCAGTATCGAATTAGCTCATTACGGGGTCAAGATCTTTTCAAGAGGAACCGACGCTTCGCTGAGATGAAAAAAAAAATGAGAAAAGAAAAGCAAGCTATCGCGCAGGCCGTCTCGGCGAGATTAATGCCACGTTGGATCTCTTCGTGAGGCACCACCGAGAGACTCGAGTAAATGAAACGATGCTTAATAAACGTCGGTTGATTTAAAATCACAGAGTAAGAAGCGTTGCCGTGCGTTCGAGCGCAACGGCAATGGCGAGGTAAAAAGAAACCCGGACGGCGAGAGTCGTTGCCGATACATAGCCGCGAGGGATTTCGTGAGTTGTTGTCTTTATCGTGGGCCCAAGTGATTGCGACGTGGCCGGAGCCCCGCTCGTGTAAAATGTACCAAATCGAAAGAGTTGTGGTTCGGTAGCAGGTGCGAAATGATTTCTCGCCTCCCATGTAGCGAAAAATTTAATGTTTTCCCCATTTATTTTCAGTATACTTAGAAAACTCGCGATATGAGATAATTGGAGGATAGTTGAGAAACTTATTTCAACTCTTTAGACAGCTCAATGCGTTTACATGCAGCGCAAGTGTACTCATTCATGAGCCGGAAATTAAAACGGAACACGATAAGAACTAATTAACTTTCCATTCGAGATAAGACGAGTATTTATAAGAATGTTTATACCTTCCTTTAACGCGACGAATGCGCCGTACATGCAAATTATTCTGCTATGTACCTACTGGTATATCAATATGAACGGGGCTACATCTACCTGACTTTAAAATAAGTGCCGGAGTTGAAAAAAATTTCTCACACGTGTATCGGACTCGATTTTATGAGGAAAAATACACTTTACCATATTGGTCGGTAAAAAAGTGTTATAATAGTTATTTCCGATTCAAGTGCATCGCTCAACACGAATCCGGAAAAGTGTACTTTTCCGCATTATTTCACAAATTGACCGGAAAAATTTACTTTTCCGCACTGAAACGTAGAGAACTGTCATAATAATTATGTTCGACACAAGTATGAGAGAGACGGATTCTTCTCGCACGTTTATCGACCACTATTTTATGGCTTTTCTTCGCACTAGTGTGGAAAAGTGTACTTTTTCCTAGGAGGGTGTATAAGAGTGTCATAAACACGCTTGTTTTACTTGTTCGACTCGTTTTACACAAAACATTATAACTGTAACAATTCTCTAGATATGAGTATGAAATTTCCAAGAAACGTTCTTAAGAAATAAATCTCTAAAAAAAAAAATAGGTTTCTTAGATATCCGTCTGGTATTTTCGTAATATTCGTAACGCAACTATTATTTCTAATATTCATAACGCAACTATACGCTTTTCTTCGACACTTCTTGACAATTGAACGCATTCTGCAGCAACGCGGGTATCCGATCCGCGCAGATTACTTCTGTTTTTTCTTTCTTAAATACAAGTATGCTCTCTCGACTGCACTGTCGCATCGAGTGTGACGATATTTTGTCGTCGTCGACGCAAACGTGATAAACAAGGACTTTCTAGTATCCTTTTTTCGATCTCCCCCGGCCTTCGATTTCTCGGAATTCCGCGGAATTCCGCAGCAAACGTCAGCGCTTGTAACAAGTAATTCGTTCATCGGACTCTCGCACTTGTCGTGTTTATCCGCGCGAATCCCAGACCGAAGAGAAATGCGCAATCAATGATCTTTCCTGTTTCTCCATTAAAGGAACGCACAAGCCTACCGAAGTTTATCCCTTGCTAACACAAGTGATTCTCATGGCTCGGCTGTGTGTGATTTCGTTGTATCGCCGAATCTCGTTTTTTTTTTCCTTTTGGTGACGAATTCTCACAATTTCATTATATGTAAAAACAGAGGGCGCGAAACAACAATCTTAACGAGATCGGTGTAAAACTCGTCGCGAACTGACAGAAGTGTACCGGAATAACGCAATAGACAAGTCGACGATACTTGCTCCGCCAACGTGAGATATCTTTTGCTTCAGCCGACTTGTATAATGCACATACACTTTTTAATAGGCTAACCGAAGCGAGCATTAGCTGCGCGAAAGAGAATTGCCTCCGCGAAACATTAAGCGCGATAATCGATGACGAAGTGACTCGTAAGTAGAAAAAAAAGTGCACGTTAGTATCACCGTCACCCCGAGTCATATACGACGAGTACATATTGCAAACTAAATAATCGTTCTCGTCAATCGAATCCCATCGATCACGCGCGGATAACTCGAACTCTCATGAATCTTTCAAACTAGCCGCTGAAGATGTCATTTCCAATTCGTAAATTCCCTCTTTTTTTTACTTCGCCGCTAAGGAACGTTCTTGTTGCTGGACTAAATTCTGTATCGGGCGCGAACTTTCTTTTGTGGAATTTTTGGGAGGGAGTTTTCCGCTAATCGACAACGTTTCAGTTGCGAAACCAAGGATACGAGATATATTAACGTTACGGAATACAATAGAAGTGCATTTTACATTGGTCTTAGTATCGCAGGAAAATATAATATTTTTAAAATATTTAATCATGGAGCATATATCGTTATATTTCCAAGCAAAAGTGGGAATGAGAGAAAATTTCGAAGACATCCCAATGAGATAGGAATCCGAAAAACATCGACCGTATAGAATGCGTCGAAAACATTAATTTTCCGTCATAATATTTTCCAAAAAGTTATCAACAAATGCATTTTACCGAATGTTCAATACATCATACGGCAACCTAATTTTCCGTTAACAGAATTGATTCTTTAATTCTTCTAAATGAAAATGCATTTTTTCCATTTTTGGAAAAAGATGTTTTTTGAAAATTGATCAATCGATATTTGCGACTATGTTGAATTGATTACGGCGAAATAATTTTCTTAAATTAAATACATGATAGTATCCCCGGTGCGGCTAGAAGTAACTGGGACACCAATTGTGTCGTGCAATCCTTACACTTTGTTAGTTAAAATTTTCTATTAATTTTTTTTATACGTTCTTATCAACACTGATTTTTAAGAACTTAACCATTTTCAATTTTTTTTTCGATAGATCGGGTTTATCTGTACCACTACTTACAAAATGTATGTCCATGGCATAATCGTCGTCGGTGTTTCTTTAATATTTTCAATTCTACTGAGGATTATTCGACCTGCTCTTTTAATTTCACTTTTTGAAGAAAATGCAACAATCCAAGTACCCGGAAAAATGCAAGAATAATAACGTTAATGGATACTCAAAACGCTTAACTCCTCCAGTTGCATATGGCCTCTCTCTGTTAAACGCATCGCCGATCTTCCACATCCGTCGATCATCTCGCTCGACTGGTTTTGTGTTGAAAGCACTATTTACCAAGGGAGATTGACGATGATGAATTCGCCGCGAGTGCATCTTATCCCCAATGCGACATCGTTAACAAGCCCGGCATCATTGTCCGTTAGGCAAGAGTTGTTTGAGTTCGCGGCGGCCCTGACCGATGCAACACTTGAAAACAGCAGTCGTTTTGTCTACCCCCTTTCGCTACGCTAGCCGTTAAATCGCTCGCTGTATAATTTTCCGAGTTAGAAGATCCCACGTGCACTCGATGCTTCCGTATGCTTGTGTTTTCTGAAAGGAAATCGCTTTTCTGTCATTCGAAATTCTTTAACATAAATTCTCCTTATCATTGACTCTAAACGTCTTTTTGCAAGGCAGAAAATCATTTTGTTTCATTCGATGTTCTTTTAGGTTAAAAAACTAATAAGATACCAAACAATTATTTTTCATTTTTCGAAGAAGATTATTAGTTTCAATAACCGCTCTTGATATAAGTGTTCTTGATCGTTGCTATGCGGTATTTTTTTTTCTGATAGGCAGTTAGTTGACGAGTTTATGTCAGAGAGGACCAGCGTGGTTAATATATCGAGATAGCAATAAACTTTTACTTATTTTGTAAGATAGAATTAATTGTTTTAATGCGAGTTAACCCCGGAAAAATATTCGCAGCAGTTACGACATTTTTTATTTTTATCCTTATAGCACATTTGAAGAGCGATGCACTTGCACGTTTTATTCGTTATGCGTTTACAAATAAACGGGAGCAAATATCTTGAGTTGAGAGAGAAAGGGTTATGTGTGGAAATTCGTTAAACCTTGACTTCAGAATGCAGTTATACGTCACGTAAACTGGTCCCGCGAGGGTCTCAAAGTCTCTTTCGCTCTCCGCGAAGTGTTCCAGATACCGGATACGCCGACGAGGATTTTCTTTCCGTCGTGAGATTCTAGAACGTATCGAGATAGCGACTTATTTTCTCCGACGCTTCGAATTACTTCGTCACGGTGAAATATCTGTGTGTTACATATTATTATATCCAGCCTCGTATAATTTTACACTTAGTCTTGGCCTAGCTCGAGAGCAACGAGCCCGTGAAAGCTTCGTTGAGATTTTGAGACCTTACGGAGATGTGTATTGGTTATTAGTTAGCGGCTGCGATATACAACGTTCATGCGGTATGCGTCGGCTGTTCCCCGGCCACCTCGGTTGCCGCTCAGAATAATTATACACTTCGACTACTTACATAACGCTGTTTTACATACACATATATATTTATATGAACGATTTCGTTTTATGGAATATTATAAGTAAGCCCAATATAAGACCGACGCTTTGCCGGGCATGTCGTGTACGGTTCGAGAGTTATTAAATGTGAAATAACGACCGTACGTAATAAATTCACGCTCGCGTCTATCCATTTCTTTTTCTTTCTCATTAATTCGTGATTTTTTTTTTCTTTTCTGTCATTACAGGCCATCGTCCTCCGGTTCGCACACGTGTATCACTTACGATGCTGTGAATCGTGCTTACATCGAAGCGAGAAAGAGAATCAGTGAGTAGATACATTTTTTCCTTCCATAATTTTCTTGTATTCCAGCGATCATCATAGAGACATAAATCAGTCGATAACGACTCAGAGATTGAAGAATAAATCATTTTCACAAAATTTTTTTTTAAAAAGGTACGCTAAGTACATGAAAATTCTGTTTACGACAATTATTCAACCAATGTGTAATTGAAGAATAAATCAATAATCGATACAGAGCTAAGGGACTCGGGTCGACGGACCACCGGGCAAAGGTTTGAAATATATATAGTACAACCCTGGTTTTCTTAACGCGGCGCAACCGGACACTATTGCTATTCTGTACTTCCCCGACCGTCCCCATTCTTGGTCAGTTCCTACATTAGAGGCAACGGGGAGCAGGGGTCGGGGCGTAGTGGTGCTTGCAGTGGGGTGAACTTATGCGAAATTCAGTTAATCCGAATCGTTGTAAGCAGATAAGTTAAGTGAAGTCCAGAAAACAGAGGTTCCACTATAAAATATCTAACTAGCAGCCCGTAAGACTCGCGTGCTGCGCAACTGAGCCCCAGACATGTCTATCTTCAAAAACGACCCCACCACTGCAGGAATAAATATTTCAAGTTCCCGCGTGAGCCCTTAAATAAAAAATGAACATTTTCTATTATTGATATAGAGAGACTTAATCCCATTGCCATTCCCTCCGTTCTTTTCCAATTAAAAATTTAGAAGCGTTTGACTCCACCCCCGCGCAAAGGTGACTTGACATACTTTGAGCCAAAGGGAGGTCTTAGAGTATTTCGGGGCGCGCGCGAGCTTGGAAAATTTGGGGATAAGAGGAGGCAGAATCGGGCCGGCAAAGGATGAATTTGACATATTTTTAGCTGGCGGACGGCCAAATTTTTACATGAAAAACCGTTTGCTGTTCAAAGGGTTTGGTAAATCAAATATTACTAAGTCTCTCTAAGACATTCGATTTTCATGTAAGGGGATTTCCCGACTTGAGATTAAATCAGGGTGAAATCAGGCCGCGATGAAGGCTTGTCTTGTTAGCAAGACAAGACTCACTTATGCAACAAACGTTGTTTTTATATTATTTTTGTAGCATTGATGATGTTATACAAACGGGCTTTTAAAGTGGTACTAGCGATACAGTCCGGCCAAAGGTGAGATTAAAAGAGAATGTCAAACAATACTCAATAGGACAAAAGCTTACAAAAATCAGGCATATAGGAAGTGCTGAAAATATTGATTTCGCACAATAATAATATCAACATGTCAACAACAAATTGATGAAAAAAAAATTGTTCAACAAGTCACCCGGTAACCTAACATTTTTCATATAAAAATAATTTGATTACATTTTTGAATACATGTAGAGTTTTTTTTGAGCTTCGTTAAATTTTTTTAAGTTATCCTTTTTCAGATATAATGTATGCATGAAAACGGAAATCGGGTCGACGGAAAGTCGCCCGAATTCGGGCCGCGTGAAATATCGCTAAGGGTTACTGTATCAGGTTAGCCCCACGCCTCTAGGATCAAGATGATGTCGGGTAATAATGGGGGATGCTCGATCAGAGGCCTTAGTCCCCCCCAAAATAATAAAATCAGGGATGCGTAAAGTCGGACATTCAGGCTCTCAATCGGCAACTCGTCTCCACATGCAGTATCGAGATAATCATATTTTAGTTTAGTTTGCATATTGCAATTTAGTTTAGCATATTGCAATTTTTTGGAGAACGATTCCCGATAGAATCTATTTTCATGACCAGAAATATTCTAGGTTATCTGAGTATCGACTATTATCTACAGTGGCGAATAATAGGTACCTAGGGTTACCATTATAGCATGCATTCTGTATCCTTGGTGCCGCTAATAGGAACAAACACATTTATTACCAGTTTAATCGTATCTTTCGGAGAACAATACATCATTCGTAATTTTTGGGAGGATTTGGTCGAACAACAAACCAAAGTTTAGTAATATAACTACTATATGATAAATATTGATAAACATGATAAATTAATCGCTTTCATATCGTATTTATCACGCTGAACGTTAAAAAATATTCAGAACGCGTTATCACTGAAATTTAAATAACCGGATCAACAAGAAATAAATGATTATACAATATGAGAAAACTCGATTGATTCAGATGTCGCACAGCCGCACAATGAAGCCTGGAGACCCGAGGACTTGGCGTCTGTCGGCGAATTGCTTCTCGACATCTCTACCAACCTTGCTCAAACGTAAGTTTTAACATCAAGCATTGGATTAATGTCTGCGAGAAACATTACGGCGACTATTCTGCATTGCAGGACGTATATGGTAAACTAGTGAATGGACAAATAGGTTATGCGTGGCTTTCCCTGGAGACGTAGAATTAAATAATTATCAAAATAACATTTCACACCGACGTAATTTGTACGATATGTTGCGGCGATTCAAGTAAATGGTAATGGTGAAGGTATTTTGCGGATAAGTAAATTGGAGAAATAAAGGAAAAAGTGACAGACTGATCAATATACGAGGGAATGGACGAAAGTGGCCGCAAATGGGCAATTATTTTAGATAGAGTGTTACACACGCAAATATCATTATGAATATTTTTTATAATATACCATACAGCCGCAAAGTGTTATTTTTTACGAGAATATCACACACGTATTTTATCTTCTAACGCTTTGTGGAGTCTTTACTCGAATAGAAAGTTGTCTCGATTGAGACTTTTAATTATCTCGAGGAGTGGAGAACGAAGTCGGTTCTTCTTATTTCTTCGTCCTTTTCTTTTACCTTTTTTCATGATTTGATCAATATTTACAGGCTTTTCTGTCATCACTGAGCCACAGTTAACGTCGATTTTTCGCCACGCATATTGGAGATTTAGTGATTCAATGATTGTTCAAAAAGAAAACAAATAAACGGAAGAAAGATGAAAGAACGACTAATTGAAAGAAGAGAGTTAAATAAACATTGTACATCGATATGTACTGAGAACCATGAAATGAAGGTTACTTATTCATTCACTGAAAAAGGTTCTAAACTCAAACTGAACAGATTTGACGATTCTCGGCTTATTATTATAAGTTTACCGAAAAACTTATTACAAGAAAAGGAAAATCTTTTTCAATGCAAAAATCATTCTGTACACGTTTTGAGCTGCAAAATCAATGATAATACATGGAAAACATTTTACTTTTTAAATTTCAAACTTTCTGTATAACTATGGGAGTCATTTACACACTAGAATACAATTTTTTTTGTGAACTTCCATTGAAAAAAACCTCTTTACTCATAAAAGAGTGTGATTAAACAGTCATATTAACAACCAAGTTGAAAATGAAAATTAATTATTTGTATATTACAGTCGAGCGATTTATTCGTCACTAAATATTTGAATGGTAATTACCCGACTATGATATCCGATAATTGAAATCTCCGAATAAAGTTTTACTTATTTTTTTCTCAGAGTTCATTATCTCTCCGAGTTCATGTCTCATCTTTACAATGTATGACCTAAACCGAATTCTAGGCTTCGTAGAACTAATGTACCGAATTTGATTAAGATATATAGAGCCATTTCAGCAAAGATGCATGGCGAAGACAACGGTAAAAATCACGAGGCCTTGGTCTATCGCACAAGTCTTTTTTTTCGTTCTGTTCGGCAGTCGGCAATCCTAAAAGATTTATTTTCGAATTATTAATTATAATTTTGTTTTGGTTCGCGGTATAGATGGTATCTTCAAAGTCTAATCTTTCTGTATAATAAAGAAAACTAAAGAAAGCTAAAGAACAAACAGAATAGCTAAAGAAACAATCTCAATATCACGCATTAATTTTTTTTTTTCAATACTTACATCATAAAATCACTTATCTCCGATCGACAATTGCATTTTTATTCGCGATTTAACCAATTTCGGCATCTACTGATCCTGTCCATTCACCGGTGGGTTTACCCTCTTAATCGGTCTATGAAGTCCATAAATATGCAATCTATAAATAAGTCCTTGATATGAGATTAATACCTTTGTAATTCAGGTACGGTCTGACGTACGACGAGATTCAAAAGAGTTTGCCGCTGATCGACACGTCCAAGACACTAATCCGCGAGGTTTGCCCGGCCTATCTCAGCGATGTGGAATGTCGGCCCGGCAAATACCGACGTTACGATGGTCTCTGTACAAACTTGGAGAACCCTACATGGGGCGCATCTTTGTCACCGTTCACGAGGTGAGAGTTCATTCTTAATTACCCCCGTATTATCTTGAAATATTTTCACTTTCAATGCATAAAATTAATGTTGATAACAAACGCCAACTTTTAAAGGCCGGCTCAGTAGACAAATACACAACGGTATAAAGATCAGATTTTCTTCTCAAATACGAATGATTCAGGAAGATCCGGGTTTTTTTATTCGTATTCATATACATATAACATACCGAACTGATTTTTATTATAACAATTGGTCGACCGGAAGTATCGTCGTCGTAACTAAAGAAAGATTTACTTTCTGAAAATGTTCTTCTCGCAATTGCTCATGATTCTGGGCGGCCGGGAGATCGAGACTCGACAAACGAAAGCGATTCTCATAATTAAACGTCGAAAGCATTGTGCCACGTAGGGATTTTTTTACAATATGACAACAGTCATGGATGTACATGGGGTATAGTCCCACCAAACGTGAGCTAACGTGAGTTTCACAAAAAATGTTGAGCACTTCTCGAGGAGATAAAAATCCGAAAAAAATCAATCATGATTAAAGACCTGAAGATATTAATTTCGCATAATAATAATTCCAAAATGTTATTGGAAAGTTGATGAAAAAAAATTGTTTAGCGATTCACCCGTCAAACTATCTTTTTTAGATAAAAATTATATTTTTCATTTCTCTGTATTACATTTCTTGCCGGATCATTTAATTTTTTTAAGTGCTCGAGTACCAAAAATCTTACATGAAGGAGACAATGTATCAATTTTTTTCGTGAATTTAAAAAAGAAATATACGTACCCTGAAAAATGTACGACTCTTTTTCATTAAACAATTAAAAAGTTACATTGCCGGCTAATTTGTATATTTTGGTACTATCATTATGCTAAATCACTATTTCCAGGACTTTCCAAATGCATGATTTTTTCAGATTTTTGTACCATTAAAAATTGATTGAAACTCTCGTTCAACTTCCCGTTTGCCTGGAGTATACCGGTACTGCTAACGTAAAGATGTGGATAAAAACTTGGCTTAACAGTATATCAAAATATTCACGCACTTCACAGAAACGTACAATAGTTAAACTGCAGTAAAAAAAAGCTTCGAAATCGAAAAATCGACTTTCGATTGAACGGTACTAGCGTTTTTAGCGGCGCGATGTAATTTCCCCGGATAACGACAGTCACGCGATTATCTCGCGCTCCTTAAGCCGATCTCGACCTTCCACCTTCCACTTTCCAGCCGCAGGGCGATCCACTTTTATAATAATAGACACGAACGAATGAGTTTCCTGCTACCTATAACACATTCATTTTTTTTCAATTGGAATGTCTATGTGTGATTAATGTGTATGCTCATGCATTCGTGACGCTTTTTTTAATTTCCTTTTTTTTTTTTCAAACGTTGAACTTTAGCGCTACTGTAGAAAAGCCAAGATTGTATTATGGCCACAAGTCTTTCCCATGGCAATCTCGAAACGGTTTATCGCCTCCAGCGAAGTGATTGTGTCCAACACCTTCCCGCCCTACTACAAAGTTCCATCTAAGCGCATAACGGACTACATGCTTCTATCAAACGATCGAACCGATTTCTGTTCATGGCGATCCGGTAATATCATGTTATCGTGCGACTCGCAAGGTGAACCATCGAACATCGATATACCCATACAATACTTTCGCATATCGCGCCCATAGAAGCGAAAAAAGAACATACGTTACTACATTTCTCCAATTCTTTTTTATCTGCTTTTCGCGATCTCGACCTTCGATTATACAGCATTCGTATATCACACCTATATCCCACGGTAATCCAGTTCTGATGTAAAAAAACTACCGCTATTCCTACATTTTTGCTTCATCAAGAAGTTCTGTTTTTATGAAAAACAAAAAAATGTCATCATTTTTATGTCATCCTCTTGCGAATGGTTGAATACATACAAAAAACGGATCCAGAACAATGTCTGCGTGTATATGTGAGGGTATTCGTCAGCTGAATTTATAACTTGAGAACAGTTTAAGATCCTAAGCTGAAATACTCGCGTAATTCTGCATTTTGGAAAAAGTGTCTGGGCTAGGTTGCGTTGGAAAAAATGATTCTTTCACTTTCGCATCTGCCACGCTCTCAAACTTTATTTTTTTTATGCCCTCTAACAGTTTCTACTCTCTAAGTACGTCCGTTAAAATTCCATTAAGTTTCAGGGTGAGTAAAAGTACAAAAAAAATACTGGGATGTCGCTAAAAGTTATTCGATTGTCCATTAGATTAACCCGTGCGTCAATTCTTATTATGTTACTGTTGCCATATATTATAAATACTATTTATCAAAGTTCACTTTTTTTCTCTTCATCGATAGATCATTTTGAAGAGGAAAAGTGCTGGCTAAATAGTGGCTATGACTAGTATTTTTCAAGTGACGGAAATTTCGCACACATTTCCCGAATCTCATGGTCATACACTGAGAAAAAAATTTAGTTGGGTCATCAATATGTGCGGTTCAATACGTGCACCTAAATATTTAGTTAAAACAAGAAAAAATTAATTTGCCTGAAATATTTGTTGGTTGTTTAATGCAAAGAACTGTTCAACCAATTAATTATTTTCTTAAACGAACTAAATATTTAGTTGCACGTATTCAACCGCACATTGTGTTGACCCAACTAAATTTTTTTCTCAGTGTAAGTCAATGATGCCAGATGCTAGGTGTTGAAAAAACTTGTGTATGAGCTTGGATCTCAAAATCATTTGGTTCACCTCACGTTTGAAAAAACAAACGTAATTGGCGTAGGTCGCGGTGCTGGTGGTGGTTTATAGCAAACCAGGTTTGGATTGAATTTTCCGTAAAGGTCAAGATTTTGGAAAATTGGGCTGTTATTTGGTAACCTTCTGCATGAAACCAACTGCGTCAATAAAATGCTCGGTGACACATTCAGACTCGGCTGAAAACAGGAAATTGGACCAACTGACTAGCCATGGAAGTGAAAAAATGTCAGAACTCTATGTATCGTAACAGAATTTTTATGGGTAAAAAAAAAACCGGATTAGCAACGTGACCATAGCAATTGCCACCTTTTTAAGGTAGGGAAGAGCGGGGAAAAACGGCATTCACGCACAATGGGACCATGGGCAGAATGGTATTAGGGCAAAATGGGACGGCAAAAAAATCTATGTCAATGGGACTTTCTCTCGTCCCATTTTGCCCTAATTCTATCATACGGGAGACTTTGTTTGACAATTTCTTACCATTTTGCCCCGGTATGCTATTCTGCCCGGCTCTCCCCTACTTCTTTCGTCGAGTCTAACGCCACCTAAGCTTGAGAAAAAATAGATGCTAATTGTGAACACGTCTTGATGAGATGAAAATCTAAAAAAAAAACAAGTATAAGAAAGGTGTGGAAAAGATAAGTTTCGCATAATAATACTTCCAAACTGCCATCAAGAAATTACTACTGAAATAAAAAATTGAGGAACAAGTTACCCGACAACCCAATTTCTTTATTGTTGTGAAAATAATCTGTCGATTTCCTTGAAAACGTATGAATATATTTTGAACTGTCTCTAATTTTCAATTTGTATCGATCTGGCTATTTAAAGAAATTCAATTTTTACATTAAACACAATTCTGAAAAGAATTGTACATATCAAAAAAATTCAAAAATCATTCTTCTGACTGAAAAAAATTAAGTTGCCGCGAGATTTGTAGCTCAATTTAGTATTTCAGTAAAATCTTAAAAGCATTTTCGAATCATTGTTATGCAAAATTAATGTTTTCAGCACCTTTAATATACTTGATTTAGCTCCAAATTTTATCTTATCGCGAAGTATTCACAATTAACTCTTATTCTTTCCCAATTTTAGGTGGCTTCCGAAACGATGCCAACGGGAGAGTGAAGGAGACTATAAGGAAAAGTGACGGCATTCTTAAGATATTGGGCTCAAATTTGGTCCACAAGACGAGGATTGCAGTAAACTAAAGTGGTCTCAATTACAAACATAAATCAAAGCTCTTAGAGAAGCCCAGACTGTACTAAACGTGTAAAAAACACACTTCCCTACAAACAGAGCCGGGAAGTCTGTACTTTAAAAAGAAGAGAGCAGCCAATATGTGAATGTAATTGGCAGCTTATTTCTTATATATATTCTTATATATATTTCATCGGCTTTCGTATCATATGCTGTGTCATACACGGATCGGAAATCTCCATTTCAGATCTCGAAGACTTGACGTATGGGTCGATACATCGCTTAGCCGAAGAATGAATATTAATCACTTAACGAGAGCCATCGTACTTGTTTCGCAGATCGCTTAACTCCGATCGCCTTTCTTTCGTTTTTTTCCCTCGTCTCTCTCTCTCTCTCTCTCTATGGCTCTTGTACCTCGAAATAAGACTCTTAATACTTTCGCTGGCGACCCAGATCTCGGCACGCGTGCAACCGTCGAAACGGCACACACGTGAGAGCAATTTTCGGAAAGGGCGTGTACGCTGCTCTATTGAACCCGTACGGTACGACTGTCCGGGTTATTACGTTCGCTTCGCAAGTGGCTTCGTACCATTTGGAAGGACAAAGAAAGGGTTAAGCTACCTTGCGCGAACGCCGAATGGGATCGTCTACCTGTTGCACAATAGCGTACGATCGATCGTTATGCGATTGTTGATTCTCTTTCTCGCACCTTGCACCTCGGTGTTCTTCGCAATCCAACAGGAAATTCGATAAAAAATGAAAGCGCGATGATCGGCCCGATGGAGATTCACAAATCTTTTATGGAACTGTCATCTTTTGCAGGTTGCTCACCCCGGCGTTTCCCGATGGTTTGACCGCACCGAGAATATCGGTTACCGGTGATCAGTTACCTCTGTCGCGAGTCGTTTCGCGAACCATGCATCCCGATGAAGGTTATCACGATCACGCTGGTACCGTCATGGTCATCGCTTGGGGACAATTCATGGATCACGACTACACTCTCACGGCAACTCCTCTCGGTAAGCTTAATAACGCGTATGATGTTATGAAAAAATATAATGTACATCAAAAAACGAAACATGTTTTTGTTTTAAGGTAAATGGCAACTGTGCGGGCCATGCCCCTATTAGCGATCAAGTTTGCAACTCTCCTTAACGTTTCAACAATCATTTCCAATACACGGAAATAATCGTCCTAAATTCTTTAGTTATAATACAATTTCACTCACATTAATAGCATTCCAATAGACAGACGAGACACGTTGGTGTGAGGTAAGATGCTGGGTCGATGCATGGATAGTGATCACTAATAATGATGAATCACACAACACATCCGTTTTTGCTTCTTCATGAAGCTTTGTTTTTGTTTAGAAAAAAGTTTTCATGATTTTTATGTAAACATATTCAAAATGTTTCGAAACGTCGGAAAATCGTATTTCGAAAAACGACCTGTCTCATAACTTGAAAACGATTTGAAATATCGAACTGCAATTCCAAATGTTCCGGAGACAAATCCAACTTTTAAGAAAATCTATGCAGTCGTTCAATTTTAACGTCGTTTTGAACTTTTTCAAAAATAGCTGGCCGTGGTCTAGTTGAGACATTTCGTGGAATATCGGGGATAGGTTTTTATAGAACAAGGCTGTGAATTGAATTTGACCCGAATCCGTTCAGTTATTCGAATTGCATGGTAGTATGACTTTTTGTAACAAAACGTTATTTTCTTATAATCTACTATCTGACGAAATTTGGGATTGGATAAAATGGGAAGGGATAAAAGAGGTAAACATATATCCGGCTTTGTTTGCGTCTACCCAGCTCTGTTTGTACACAGCTCGTAAAAGTAAAAGAGGAAACAATATTCCAACGTAGTTTTTCGTTCAATATTGATATCGATAAAAAGATAACTGCGTATATTGAATGTTTGCCGTTAAGCATGGAATAACTTTTTCTGATGGAACCTATCTCAATGGCCTGAAATGAATGTCATTATGAAAAAATAGAACACGAAATTGATCGCTATATGTATTTTATTGACCGATCAGTTCGCACGCCGGCAAGGCAGATGGTATTGAAAAACTTTTGTCCACTTTTGGGCGCAAATCTGTATCGTTGGTGCTAATCGTAGCATGCATACCATTCACACTAACTCATATTCGGATCATTTGAAGAACCATAACTACTGGTCACTTTTAGAGCGCTTTGATAAACGAATGATTTAAATTGTTTGACGGAGTAGATATCTGCCTTAAGGTATCTGTGGTTGTATGAATATATCGAATGGTTTCGATCCAAATTTTTACAGGTCACCAATGGAAGTACTTACCGCAACACCAGCAAAGAAAAGAATGGGAAATATGTGAATTAAAAAACTAGCTGAAGCCAATCGTAATAACATCAAGTTGTTGAATAACATCAGATGACCATTCGATTACCGAAGCCATGTCGATATAAAATTATATTTCCGATGAAAAACTTACCTTCATCGAGAAAGATCGCAACCAGTCTATCTAGAACCAGATCCTTTCACTGCAATGATAATTAATTCAGCTTTAAATCCGATTTCGCGGAGCACAATAATATTCGAAGCAACTTACCCGTACTATGAAAAATGTGCAATGCAAAACTCAAGGAAGTTGAAAGATAAATGCTTATACAGTCGACCGGTCAATTCTATGTGACTGTGGTGTAACACCTTTGAGTCTGAATGTGCTGTCGTCTACCTATAATACAGACGAATGTTCTGCAATGAAATTTGCTTAAAGAGAGTGTATCGGTGAGTTAACAGCCAAAAGGTGAAAAAAAAAAAACGCGGAGAAAAATTTGTAGATTTTGTCAAGGCGATAAAAATCAGAAAAAAACATCTCATAAAAGATAAGAACATTGATTTTGCATAATCATAATGTTGAAAAATTATTTACGAATAAGTTTTAAAAAAAGCTTAACGAATGACCCAATAACCTTCCGTTTCTCTAGTGGAACTTGTTTCGTGGCATTTTCCAAATACTTTTGAATGTTTTTACATTTCTTTTTCTAATTTTCGTACACACCGCTTTTGGACAAATGTTCAATCGATATTTGCAAATATGTTAGACCCATTAGCCGGAAAGTTCTTGAGTGTAACACGCAGTGTTTCTTCGAAGTCGTATCCAAAATACGAAGATATTAATTCATAAAGAAATGAACAAAATCAAAGGAAAATTTTTTGGAACCAATTTGTTAATAACTTTTTGTGATTATTATTATTAAAAATTAATCATTTTAGGACCTTCTATATCGGTGATTTGTTCCAGATTTTTATTCCATGGGAGAATTTTTCAAATTCGCTCGAAATCTCACTTTTAGATGAAACTGAAGCGATGCGCCCTCCTCAATAAATAGCGATAGAAAAAATACCGTGAGAAAAAATATATATCGACATATTCTTGTGTCTTATCAGATCCAATGAATCGAAATGATCCGGAAGAGTGCTGCAACCGTCCGCCGCATCAGAAGAACCCTTACTGCAACGAGATAATAATACCGGAAGACGACTACTTTTACAAGCTGTTCGGCGTTCGTTGCATGGATTTCGTGAGAGCTTTTCCAGCCCCGAGGCCCGGATGTCGTCTCGGTTCTCGTGTCCCTTTCAATCTTCTAACCGGAGTACTCGACGGCAACACGGTGTACGGTGTGTCCGAGACGTTCGCCAGGTGAGAGATAGCCCGCACGAAACGACCACGCGACAGAGTTCCGATGCTTGTTTGATCGATGTTCGAGATCGCCGATAGTGCTGAATGACACGTGTCTCACGCAAGATCTTCGGTTTCGATACTTTCAATCTCATAAACTTTCTCGTTGTCTCCATTCTTCTGATTGATTTAGTCCTTTTCTCGCAGTCACCGTAAATATTCCTCGACTTTTACGATCTATTAAGTGACCACAACTACGGAGTCCTTTTATGGAACTCATTTACGAACGCACGAATTTCGCAAGGATTACGCAAACGGGTTGCCGCTGAATTATAACTCGAGAAGCTGTAGTTTTGAGCGCACCTTGTTTACTCCGAAATTCATTTCGAAACATAATGGAATAACGCGATTGATCGCCTTTACTGAAATTTTTGCGCAAATGTTTCTCTGACAATTTACCTGAAAAACTTCAGCCGGACCGTTTCAGTGACTCCCAGAGATCTTCCGACATTGTTCTCGGAATTTTTCTATCATTCGTTAAATATTTCTGTAATTTCCTCCGTACGACCTCAAGCATTCATCATATAACCGAAAATTACAGAGGTTTTACGGAAAGTACATTCTCGGGAAAACTCTGGTTTCTTCAGAAAAAGCGCGTTAAGAGATAATACATATTGTATCCAAGTTCTGCTCATTCAGTTACTCTTATCATCAGTACACTTTTTCAAAGGGAATACTATTTATTTCCCGAAAGAATTCGATTTTCTAGGATAATGTGAATTTAGAAAAAATTTGAAAACTTAGAAATTGACGGAAATTTGCTCGTTCCGATATTCGTACGAAGTAGACTTTTTCAGAAAAATACAAAAGACTTCCTACATGCCATTTTTATGGAAAATTCAGTGAGAGTTTGACTTTCATACAAACTGGCTTCGGAATATAGAAAGGAAATAGGTTCAGGATATCAACAAAGTTCATAGTTTCTCGTACCAGGCGCCAGGAAGAATCAAATATTTTTGAAGCATTCAGAAATACTTAGTCTCAAAAAAATTATTAACTTTCTCTAAAAAATGTAAAAACATCGAGAAATTCAGAAGATTTTTCAGAGTAATTTCAGTAAAATTTTTCGATACTTTCGGATAAAATTTTCAAGACTTGCTGATCATACTTAGTGATAAAATTCTGACAATTTTATGAGTCTTTCTAATAATTCTCATAATTTTTCTGAGAGCTTCTGATAATTTTCGTGAAAGTTTTTAATGATTTTTCTGAAAGTTTATGATCATTTTTCTGAGAGTTACTGATAATTCATTCGAGACTTTCTCACACATTTTTAGACGCATTCAGAGAAATGTTTCCATCAGTGTTGATACAGGATGTGTACAGTAGATAAAGCAATTGGGAATAACTGAATTTAGTTTGCCGAAGTCAGACGCAACAATCTCGTAGTCGCGACGGTTCTTCAATTTAAGGCGTCCAACCTACCTATATATCCGTTACGTCAGCGTCCGAGACAATAAATCAGAGTAGAACTCCGTGAGCTTCGGGAGGCCCCGACGCGTTCTATATTCCTTCGAGATACAAACACACGCGCTCCTTCCACTTTCTATGCCGTGAGTTACGAGTGCCCGGTTCAGAGAACCTCTATACTTCGATACAGTTGCTCAACGCGAACATTGAGCTCTCCCGGGTTGAAGTAGAGACACTTTGCCACAGCGGCGCTGCATGAAAGGATTCACACAACTATTTTTCGAAACCGTAACAGTCATATATATTCAAAGTACCGCGGCTCTTATAAGCTGTAAACCAATGCTCGAATTGAATTATTCTGTACGAGCTTGTGTAAATCATCGACTCTGCCTCTCGAATATAGACGAACGGCAAACTTCGAGATACGAACATATAATAACACCTCTCCGATGTCCCTGAACAATCACGAGATCGTATATCATTGAATATGCCGCCCCGTATTATAAAGAGGTTATAGTAAACGTTTGTGCCCCCGAGATGATTAAGACATTGAAGACTATTCATTATTTGAAGTTGAGGCGCCACATGGATCAGGTATCGCGAAAAAAAAGTCAAAATACGCATAGCTTTTTCGGTCTAGTCAGAGATTTTCCTTCTTCTTGGTGTTAAAGCAGTACTAGCTAGAGTCTGACTTTGATTACGTTTACGTGAGATTCAAAGAGAATTCACGAACACTTCTCAATAGGATAAAAATCTGAAAGAAATCAAACATAGAGAAGGTGCTGAAGCGATTAATTTTGCATAATAATAATAATAATAACAAAATGTTATTAACAAATTAATGTGAAAACTCAACGAGTTCAACAAATTACCCGGCAACTTAACTTTTTTTAGTAAAAAAGATTCGTTAATTTTTTTCTATGGGTATCATTTTTTTTTTAGAATTTTGTCCAATTATTTGAAATAACGTTCTTTTCTAAAATAACGCAATTTTAAAAATTAGCCAAAATTCTGATAAAATTTGTACGCATTCAGAAAAATCAACGAATCATTTTCAATTAAAAAAAAAGTTAGGCGCTGTATAATTTGGTGAACAATTGATTTTTTTATAAGTTTTTGATATACTATTTTGAAAAATCAATCTTCGGAGCACCTTTCATATGCTTGATTTTTTTTCAGATTTTTATTCCATTGAGAAGTGTTTAAAATATTCTTTAAATCTTACGTTCGGCCGAACCGTACTGAACTTACTACCTTACAGAGCAGAATCAATATTAGTGTTAACGTTTCTACCAAGGTCCTCTTCGGAACTTTTGGATATCTGGAATACATGGTTCTCATTATCTTTGTATCTGGGCTTTCTTATTTATATCATTCCTTATTTCCACTAATTGTTTATTTGCTTAAAATTAACAAAACACACACTGATTGTTTTTTTGCTTAATTATGTTGTAAACAACTACGACGATGACGACGACGACGATTGACGCTATTCATAAATCGATCTATAACTCAATATGTGGATCAATCAGAAAATCAATAAATACTTTAATAATTGTCTCGCGTTCAAGTCATGCTGTTTCATAAACAAAAAAATATCACAAAAAAAAATTTAATTAGATAAGTCTATAAATAAGTAAGTGTTCGCCGAGTGACTAAATAATAATATTATTATCATTATTCTATCTCAAGTTTAAAACAGACAGTAACAGTTTATGCAGTTGCATGGATTGTTACCAAAGGAGCCTATACGAGGTGGACAAGTCAATATTATCATGATAATTCAGTACTCGAATAACTTGTCATAACCATTGATTTTAGTTTATTTGTCTTTACAGTGATGCATGTTTTTATTCTAATGTAACACGCAACGATACGAACTCGTCCAGTTTTTTTACACTGATGGTGTGTTTTGTGGTTTGACTTAACAGCCTGCAAATTCAGTCGCAACTTACTCCGATTATAGAAAAAACAATT
This sequence comes from Ischnus inquisitorius, assembly GCA_963924025.1. NCBI lineage: Eukaryota > Metazoa > Arthropoda > Insecta > Hymenoptera > Ichneumonidae > Ischnus > Ischnus inquisitorius. The sequence continues at coordinate 9,080,950 of OZ001249.1, forward strand.
GCAGAAGATCAGCAACTATAATACGCTTATACGATAATGCGCTATCGTCGCACTTTTGGCGTTAACGGATTCATTATTATCTGTTGTTCATGGAATTACGTTATGAGAACAACACTTTCGGGCAACTGAGTGCCCTATGCTGTATACAACTTTGGCTATCTGGGCCGCAGAGGTTGATTTCCGTCGTCGCACAAAGAACAAACGTACAAGTTTCCCGTGTCGTACGAAATTCGACAACCGTGTCAATTCTCTAGATATCGATGTGAAAATTTCACTAAATATTCTTAAAAAATCAAACTTTCCGAAAACGTAAAAAAATAATTGTTTGCTTATCTTCTTAGCTAGATACCGTGTCTCAATGCGTGTAGAATAACAGCGTGACATTCGACCAACGTTCGCCCTTTTTCAGAAAACTACGAACGGGTTACGGTGGTCTTCTTCGGATGAATCCAGTGTTTTCCGAATACGGTCTCAAGGACCTTCTTCCACTAAAACTCGACATCCCCGACGAAGGCTGCACACGTCCCAATCGTTCGATGTACTGCTTCGAAGCTGGTAAGACAAGGATTATTCATTATTTTTTCTTTATACCCCTATTCAACATTAATGAATAACGAACCCGTTAAAGCCTCAAGCTTCGGTCTTGTAGAGGCTCTCAAAGTGTGAACATTATTCTCTCTCGCGAGTCGGCACAATATATCATGTTGAGGTCAGAGTGCGAGAGCGGAGCAATCCTTCTTGAACGAATTGGTCTCAAGCCGTACAGTGAGATACACACACACACGTGATGGAAAGCTTACAAAGAAAGTACATTGGCGGTCGGTTGTACGATATTATAAATTGTTGGCAAGTCCATACAATTCGACGTTGCGCACAACGGTGCGAATTTACTGCCTCAATGCCTACGGCTGAATTTTACGCGCGCTCAAGTCGTTCGATTCGTCTCGACCAGGTCTCTTGTAACACTCCAATACGGTAGACGCCCCGCAAGTCACTTCTCCGGCGCGTAAAATGACTCGAATTCGACAACGTTTTTTTCACTATGTCAATTTGCACGGAATACCGTATACTCGAGGATATTGGAGAAAAATCGAGGGCGTTACACGGAACAAGGAATGCAACGCATTCCATATTGTTAGACATGAATTTTAGCGCCTCCAATTTCTAATGTGATCTCGGCCGCTCCAGCGGTACTATTGGAGTACTTCTACTTTCTAATCACACGACTGCGCGCCCGTACGCTCGCTTCGTTACGCGGATACCTTATATGGATGAAAAATGAATCGGTTATAAATGTGACGCGATGTATACACGCCCGCTGAGGGAATTGTTGCGATTATGTAGTTGCATTTTCTTGCATCGTCGTATTGAAAAGCATTTCGAGTCACTCTCGTCAATTCTTACGCTGAAAACAAATGTCCGAGAAAAACAATGTCCCTGCTTCCATAACATGATAACCTGATCGGGCTGCCGAAGTCATATACTGTTATTTCAAATTCTTGCAGATTCTTACGATCGCATATAAAAAACTGTGCCAATGACATTGACACAGTGCTTTTTTAAGAGAAGAAGCAAGTAAGACCTTTTATCACGGCCTATCAAGGTCTATTTGTAAGAAAGTACGTTTATCATTTTTTACTTCATCAAGAAGATTTGTTTCGTGAAAAGTCTCTTCAATTACTATGTTATTTACGTAAATATCTGTTAATTTGTTTTTGCTTTTTTATTTAATATTTAATGATTATTTACTTTATTCATTACTACTGATAGTAGTTTATTTGTAAAGGAATTTCTTTTCAGAAAATTCAAAATGCCGCGAATATTGAACATCTGCATAGATTCTGCCCGCATTGAATACCAATCATTGGTAGATAATAGTCCAACTTTGTAAGAAAAATCAGCCCGGGATCTCGAAAAATGTAGCAGTTAGACCGCTATCTGCTAGAGCTACTAGATATTTTTTAACGAATCCAAAACAGTGTGCAAATCGAACAACTGCATAGATTTTGCTGAAAATTGGACCAAAAAAAACGGGCCTTGACCCCCCCAACATGTGGTATAAATTTCAGCTGAGTATCTCAAACCGCTATCAAATTTCGATTTGATGGTATCTGAAATTATAAGAATTAGAATGAAGTTGAAATAATAAAATATGTTCTTGGACGCCCGTTACGGCTTATGTTATTGTACCTAACCCATTTTTACCCACAAATACACGCAAAAATCGAAATTTACTTAAAATTGCAGTTTTTCAATCTTTCGGTCCATTAGGCTGTTGTAAGAAATTTACTGAATCATTTATCGACGTTGCAATCGATAACAGTCGTTGGCAGTGAACCAGTGATTGTCATTCTTTTTAACGTCCAATCTCTGTGCCGATTAACCCAGATGAGATTATTCAGCGTCGGCACTCACGGTCGGCAAGCGCATATTCTGCGAGAGGGGCTCATACGAAACAAGTAACTACTTTGCCTCGAGGCAACGAGCTAGACGACCGGGATATAAGCAGTCACGCGCACGCTGAACCGTATTGCCAGATTCACTGGGGATGTCGTCATCGGTTACCACAAAACGCATACTACGTGTAACTAATAGAATTCCTATCCTAATCCGGACTGTTTATCGTAAAGAAAAAGTAAATGCATCTCCTTAATCGATTACGGATCTTTCGAAGCATCGACATCATGTAATGCTGACGGACTAGTGGGCCGATAATTCAGAAAGACCTGGAAATAGCATTGCATTTTTTTCGTTCTGGGGAGTTCCCGAAATTTCTTCATACTTCTTCGTTGGTTCTTAACATTTTTTTTATTCCTTTGAATGTCCATTTTTTAAATACTTTTCAAGCCCACCCATACCTACAGGTAATGGAAATATCAATGCGGATATTTTTTTCACCGTTTAAGGTAAACGTACCAATGGCAGGACAAGCCCCAATGTCGGGACAAAGCGTGCGTGCGAGAGAGATGTAAATATACTTTTACACGTGTGTCCAGGGACTGGGTCTACTGTGTTAAGTGTCCCGCCATTGGTACTTTTACCTTACTACGTGGAGATGATTAACTTAACTGTCAAAATGGGAAAAAGATTCTGAAATAATTGTACAGGAATCTTCAGATATCTCTTCCCAAAAAACATTCCAAACACGACTGTATTCATGATTTGAATTTCCCGCCACCCGAAGCCAGTAAGCGGAGGCACTCAAAAGTTGCCTTGTTACTGCATATCATGCTATCATGTGCATGTTCTCTTATACGTTTTATATTATTTTATGTAAATATAACATCACTGTTACAAAGTCGTGTTTCATAGATTCCTTGATGGTTCAAAGACAATTAATATTCGCAATTTCGCGTTTTGGCCGTTTGAATTGAACGTTCTACAAAAGAATTGAACGTTGTACATGAAAAGGTCTCACGCACGTGAGGAGTTGAAGGATTTCTTGTATATTTTGAAAAACTTACGCTGCATTTCGGCCTTGTAGCCGCTAGGCGTCCAATACCCACTAAGTCGATTATATATTTCGTATTGATGGCTCAAGAGAATAGTTATTTCCGATAAGAATGCGAGAAAAGTGGTCGCTCTTGACGAGGGTGAAGTTCAGCGCGTCACACGAGTGCGAGAGAGACCGATTTACTCGCACGAGCATAGAACTCGGTTTCGTGGCTTTTGTAGACTCTAGTGCGGTAAAGTACACTTTTCCGCACTACTGTGTAGAAAAGTATCATGAAACTACTCATCAGTATTTTATAATTTTGTTTATTCTTATTTTCTTCAAACGACCTTGCCTATCACTCCTGGCCTAGTGCGAAACACGTTTACGCACTTGTGCGCAGACAAGTGTCACAAAAAGACTTAATAGTATTTTATAATTTTACTTCCTTTCACCTTCTTTAAACAATCTTGACTATGCCGCAAATATTTAGAAAAATCTTATCTTCCCTGCATCTAGATTGTATCTTAATTCATTTTAAGATCAGAAATATTTTCACCTTCTGTAACATAAACGGTATTCAGCCAAGGGAATGCTACAAATTTCAAAACGTGATTTTACGCTTTGCTGTACTCTACTGTTAACATCAAGGTGAACGACTGTCCAGGGATGAAAGTCAAGTTGTCGATATCGTAATTTAAATATCATTAAACTCGTATACTATATGAATTGCATTAGCGAATGCACACCGTGCCAGTGTAGTTTTCGCACTAATTTCATAAGTTTCAGTCGCATAAGTTAACATTTACGGTTTTCCGAGCTCTAGCGTTATATGGCCGACATTTATTAAGAAAGTTTGAAAGTCCGCATATACTTGCTATAACAAAAATATTATCACATTTTTCCCGGCAACGGTGGATGCGCGGCGGCGCGCGGCTTCGGCGATCACCGAAGTCAAGCAACTTTCCTCACAGTTAGTGTTTGGATGGGTGACCGCTTAGCCGCGCGCTAGCTGACGCATCAATTGTTGAGCGAGAGGCTCATTCTCCTGTGACTTGGAGTTCTCTGCACTTGACGTAGGTGCAAAAATACCGACGAAACAGTAGAATATAGCCATCTGTCCCGACGCGGGTTTTCCGCAATTTCCCCGTATTCCTGGCAAATGCGGTACAGTGCAGCTAAGTCAGCTGCGGACGCACAGAAAAAGGTCAAGTAGATTAGCTGTCTCCGTTAGGGAATGGTTGGAGGGGGCAACCATAAAAACTCAAAAGGATATACGAAGAAATAATGAGGAAGAAATACGTACACATTAACCCGTTTTTTCAAAGAAGTAACATTTCTCGAAAAATGTATTAAAATAATGAATTTAAAACTTAAAAATTCTCCGTACAAAGATTATTTAGTACGTTAATTTAAATTATATGGATCATGGATAATATGAAATTAGATTTTATAGATTAAGAGAATATTTCTATTTTGTAAATACTATTTTTTTTCTGTGCGCAAAAAAATTATCAACAAAACAAATTGGCGTTCCTGTATTTGCAAACCTTATTCGATTTTCTTCCGCTACACTTCGCCAATGTCATTTTATTTATTTAAAAAAAAGTATTTATAGAGAGGTTTAAAAAAACTATATTATCTCTCACTACTGTTAATTGTATAAATATTCAACAACATGTTTTTCTTTCTCTCTTGCGACGCGTAGGTGAGATTCGTGTGAATGAACAACTTGTACTCACGTGCATGCACACACTACTCGCCCGTGAGCACAACAGAGCTGCAAAGGCGCTGGCCGAGGTAAATCCACATTGGAATGATGAGATCACATTCCAGGAAGCGAGACGCATCGTTATTGCTGAAATTCAGCATGTAACTTACAATGAATTCTTGCCGATTCTACTCGGCAAGGATGTGATGGAGAAATTTGGTCTACTTCTCGAAAAACACGTGAGTGCCGTTTGAAACTGTGGCAATTGTTTGCCGTTGAATGTTCATCGGATTATCGTGCGATTTATCGTTTTTCAAAAAACTTCAATCAGATTTTCTATTTCTTCAGGATTACTGGGACGGCTATGATCGTACCGTCAATCCCGGAGTTATCGATGCCTTCGCCGCTGCCGCTTTCCGATTCGGTCATTCGCTTCTTCCCACTGCAGTTGAGAGATGGAGCAAAGCGCACAAATTCATCGGTGAGTTGTCATGAACGTAACGCAAAGTTGTAATTCGTTAATTGCGTTAACCTCTGACATGTTTAAATTTCAATATTATGCAAATAGCATTTGCACATCGCCCCCTCATTTTGTTATTTCGACATTCGGAAAGCTCCACCATAAACAAGTAGCTTGACAGATTTTGGTTTTCCCGTACAGGGATCTTTGTCAACGACGTTAAATACGAATATGAAGCATCTTCTATGAGAAAGCAAAATTATATAAAATTGACCGCGCGCAATAGTTGCTTCCTCGGAAAGGAAGCTTTGTTTTCGTGAAAAAATATGTTTTCGAGATTTTCATGACGCAACACTCGAAATCATCTGAAACGTCGAGAAAAGTGGTTTAGAGAGCAATTTTTGTATGTGTGTTCGGTGTCTCTGTAGGCATGGCCGAATTTTTCGCTAATGTCGTAATTTTTGGCATATCGAACTCAAATTCCAACCATCAGAGGACTGTTATCAACTATGGTTTAGAATGTCCTTTCTGATATTTCGATTTTTATGACAAATGCCTGTTTTTGTTCCGCCGCACAATTTTTGAAAAATCGAGTTCCAAATTTAGGCAACGATTAAAACAAGTCTAAAAATAATGGAATTTTTTTGCAAGAAGTTAGTTTGTGTTTCAACTTGTTCCATTTCTTTAAACCTTTTTTTATCTGCAGTTTTTTGGGTCACATTTTGTTCTAAATTCAGCTGTACAAAATTATGCAAATGCGACTTGCACATCGCTTCGTGATATTGTTTTTGAAGTTGTTTCCAAAGCTGCCTCTATGAGAAGGCCAAAATTGGTTGAGTCACTTTTTCATGGAGACGCTTCGTAAACGACGTTTAAAACAACATGAGAACAAGATGTGCAAGTTTGATTTGCGTCATGATTTTGAAAAAAAAAAAACAACTCCAAAACTGTCTGAATTTTTGTCAGCAAAAAAATAAGCGGGCGATAATACAATGAAAACATAGCTCTTAAGCTTCAATTTGACTCAATCCTTAACATTTCTCGATCAAATTGATAACAAAACGGGAAAATTCATCACACAGCGTCCAAAAGATTGTCGGATCTTATCAGAAGACCTTGGGATCTGTATCGTGCCGGTGTACTTGATGAGTATTTTATGGGACTAATGAATCAAGTCGCTCAAGCTATGGATGACTCGATTACCCAAGAGGTCACGAATCACTTGTTCAAAAAAGTCGGCGCAAGATTCGGTATGGATCTCGTATCGTTGAACATGCAACGCGGCCGAGAATTCGGCATTCCGAGTTATATGGAGTTCCGGTAAGTTGTTTTTAAATCCTCAAAAGAAAATAAAAAATGAAAAAAAAGAAAACTGCAATGGAAAAATGGAATCACTGGAAAACCTGTTTTTAATCAATTAGGAAATTCTGTGGATTGCCTGGTGCCGATACCTTCGAGGATCTCTTCGGTTCAATGCCAAACGAAACGATCGCGCGCTACAGTTCGATATTCCAGTGAGTTTTGACTTCGTATAATCTATTTTACATTATTTTAACACCCCATTATCCGCTAGTCGAATGCGGAAGTTGCTGCGGATTTTTTTCTCTGTCGTGTCGACATTTACTTCACTTCCGGATTATTTGCGTTTTCAGGCATCCTTCGGACGTCGATCTCTGGTCCGGCGGTGTCTCCGAAAGGCCGTTACCGGGCAGTATGCTCGGACCCACTTTCGCCTGCGTAATAGCGACGCAATTCAGTTATTCTCGTCGCGGTGACAGGTTCTGGTATGAACTCCCGAATCAGCCATCGTCCTTCACGCTCGGTACGATCCTTTCCAATTGGCAATACATATCGCGCACTCGAGATCGTGCGTTACCGCTGTTCATTTCGTTGACCAGCCAATTACGTGCACCGATTGCAATTTTGTGCGCTCTTTAAACGAGAACGAAATTGAATCTTGACAAAAATGGAATTACCACGCTTGATGTTCACAGAACAACTGAATGAAATCAGAAAGGCGAGACTCGCGAGGCTCATTTGCGATAATACCGATCTCATCGATACGATACAACTATATCCGATGGTTTTGCCCGATCACGAAATGTAAGTATCAATAACATTTAATAGCAGGGAATAAGCAGTAAATCGGATTTTTCTGCAAAAAAAATTGGTTTTTTCTTAGATAGTCCAACCGGTACAGTCCAAGAAAATTAGCCATTGAGGAGAGAATTTCGAGCGTTTCCCAATGGGATAAAAATCTGAGAAAATTAAGCATATGCAAGTTGGTTGAAATATTGTTTCTGAATAATAATAATTTCTGAAAGTTATCAACTAATTGACAAGAAAAATTGTTTAAGGAATTGTTTATCGTTTCTGTATATGTATGAGCTTTCAAGGAAATTTCCTTTGCTTTTGAAATTTGTTGAAAATTGAATGTTTTTCGAGTTGTTTGAGCCGTATTTGCGAATCTATTCGATCAATAATTCGGAAGCTTCTTGAGAATAATGGGCGGTCTTATAAAGAACACATATACAAATTTCGTTTTGTTTCACACATTGAAAAAAAATTAAAAATTGTCGCAGTCAAGAAAAAACTCTGTAAAATTCATAACAAAAAAAAGTTGGATTACCAGGTAATTTATGAAACAACTTTTTTCATCAATTTGTTTATAACTTTTTGGAATTGTCATTACGCAAAATCAATGTTTCAAAAAGCTTCGATATGCCTGGTTTTTTTCAGATTTTTATTTCACTGTAAAACGCGCTCGGAATTCTTCCTGAATTCTCTCTGAACCTCACATTTTGTCACCCTGTACCGCTTGGACTACTTTAAGGCAAGATATACTGTTAGGCAAGGCAAAACCTGCTGATAATCGTGATATTTTTTAGGAAAAGTTTTCTTAAACATTTCCCGAAGCTTTGGTTATTTCTTATTACGGCTTTTAGCGATTACAAGGTATTGTTTTCTATTTATATATCTGCAAAACAAGTGGTATTACGGCACGACTTTCTATGCGGATTCCGGCCGATGTTATCGAAAAAAAAGGACATTTTTTAAATTTTATGTACACTCATATGCAGAGCATGGACCGGGAAAAAAATCGTCGAAAATTGATGTATCAGTACTCTTCAAAACAAAAAGACCCAATCATCAAGAAAAAGGCTTTAGTTTTCAATAACAAAATGTTGAAAATTTAATTTGTACATCGCTTCCGCATTTTCGTGTTAACGTCGTTTTCAAAGCTTCTCTATGAGAAGTCAAATAACCATATTTGGCATATTGGCCTCATAGACGAACCTTTGTAGACGATGATGAAAACAAAAAAAAAAGTAATTTGCAAATTTATTCGCATACATTTTTTTATTGTTCAATCCTAATTCTTATTGAGTACGAAATTTTTTTATCACAGTTAAATAGTTAGAAACTTGCGTTGAAGGGAGAAAATCAATTCTTTTTCTTAAAATTAAACGAATACTTAATTTCGTGAAATTCAAACGCCTTAATCAATTCTCGTTAAATTGAATATTACGCATCGTATACAAATGTTTCTTTTGTGTCAATATCTTTAGCTCCATATCTTATAAATTAAGAGACGTATCGTGCCGTCAGAAATTTTCACACAAATTTAAATTTTCTCGCCAAGCTCAATACCGATGATCAAATGTTAATAGCCAATGTTTGTAGAAATTTTCATATATGCAATTAATATTAGTACAAAAAATTAATTAAAAAAATCTACCATTACCAAAACAATTGATATCATAATGAGACGTCTATATACATATGAAAAAAGAGATCTAATCAACACTATAACCAACGAAATCGTCCAAGAACAATCCGATTTCGCGATAAACGTCTTTACGTTTCTTTCACTTCCGTTAAATTGCACTCTAATTGTATCGCAATTTGTCAATAGCAATCCTCGCGTGCCTTGCCGAAGTGGCGTTTTGCCGGGCATAGACTTCAGCAAATGGGCCGAATATCCGACGACGAGCCATGCAGCTCAATACGTGAGTAACATTGCGGAACAGTACGAGCACTTGGGAAAATGAGTTTTTCACTTGGTCCTCATCGTCATTATTACTCCACAGTGATAGATCAATTAAAAGAGAAGAGAAAAAAACGAAAAGCGCAAAAAAAATTGATTAAAGTAACCGAAAAATGTGTAGTACCGATGAACCAATTAGTGCCAGAAAAAAAGAGGGTGACACATGAGCACTAGTATCATACCATTATCATCAAGAATATAGCGTAGAAAAATCATATATGTTATTGTGGTAGCATGCATACAAGTATCGCAATCCGTTCGTGCTTTTCTTCCAGCGTAATTAATTTTTTATTAAATATATATGACTATTTTTTTTTATGTATCACCTGTCGAGATGCGCGTTCATTGGCTCACAATGTATGTGGCTTGAATGCATAGATCCACGTATAGTATTCGTATATACAACCAGGAGATCGTATAATAGGCGAGGGACGCGTAGTCATAAATATCAAACTAATTTAATGTTCTATTTACTTCAAACAATCAATTTAATATCGTGCATGAGTAAATTTGAAGCAAGCACGTTAGAAGATATATCGATCGTAGTTTATAATACACATTAAAACACAACGTGTTTACACACCATGAATACCTGCCGAATACTCTGCTTGAAAAAAAAAAAAAACAAAAAAAAAAATAGACACTACACAAGATGGGCCAGCGATCCTAATTGTCCTAGCATATGCCTCATCAATCTCGAGTAGACACTTATAATGTTTTCTTCTTCTAATTCTATCTGTCACTAACGATTGTGAATGACTTAGATCTCGCGAACAATGTTCCACGGGCATCAAACATCATCGGACATCAAAAATCGAATTCAACGCTGTTCTGATATTGATATTGGGTTAAAACGAAAAAACATCATTTGCATACATAAATTATTTACATATCAAAAATTATATACCAAATTCGCGAAATTACGGCCATTTTCTCAAAAGTACTCTTCTTGACAGCATCACCACGATATCTTCCGAGCTGATATCGTCAGGAAATATAAACTGGAGTTAAAGTACATCATATTCTTTCCATCGAACTCCAGAAAGATACAAAATCATATTTTCTATTTTGTAAATACAAAAAACACGAATTTTTCTTTTTTTTTCGCCTGCCGTTTCGTAAAATCTGAACTTTTTGTGCAATCGACAAATGAAGGTATCAGGTTCTTCTATGATTTCTAAAGAAATTTTCGGTCGTTCTCTCGTAATGGTGGCAATAAGTGAAAAGTGCATGTTCGATGCAATCGGCTTTAACAAAGTCTTTATTAATTTTTTAACATTCATTTGTTTTTTAACGCTCACGATGAGGACGATGTCTTGTATTTCATTTTAGCCTTGTTATTAACAATTCGAAGTGAATAAATTTTCGATGGAGCAAATATTCTTGATTCTCCTTAATTAAAACTCGACACGATCTCGTGCGAAATTCATATTGATATTAACTGTTGCCGCAAGTTCGATAACTAATTATCTGACATTATGTTCCGATTGCGCATTTATTGTCATTGAATTTATGCCGTATTGTGCCATAGAATTTGGCGGATGAAATTTTGCTCGATGGCACCGGAAGTTCGGTGAGCAAAGTTAACGTCGAACGAGCCTTCCGTGTCTTTCACGAGAATATCGAGAAGATCTCATCGTATCTCGGGCTTGTGGACAAATAGAGAACGCGTGATTGGGGGCATTGTCCAGAATCAGCCTGATCGCAGGTCCTGTACAACACGACACATCAACATAACGCACAAATTAGACACTATTATGGATACAATACTTACCTAATAGAAGTATTATCGTAAACTATATAATGTAAATACACATGCGCAGTGACGCTGATCTATAAAGAAAAAAGGAAAAATATCTGCAAGACTACAATCAAGATAGCATAAAATCATCATAACATAAAAGAAGGTGGGGCACAATGAGCTGTTTTAGAAAACGGGGCAACGCGAAAGATAATTGAATCGCATTTAAAAAACTAAAAAATTGAATTTCAAATAATAGAATACATATAAACTATATGTCAAGAAGACCTTTAGGCACAGATTCATTTTTCCATATTAAGGTAGTAGGTCCGATGCAGTCCGGCCAAGCGTGAGATTCAAAGAGAATTACGGACACTTCTCAATGGGATAAATATCTATAATAAATCAAGCATTTGGAAGGTGCCGCAAAAATTGATTTTGCAAAATAATAATATCGATTTATTATTGATAAATTAATGGAAAAATTTAGTGTTCGATAAATTACTCGGCAACCTAACGTTTTTTTATACGTTTTATTTTTTCATTCGTTTTTTAACAACATTTTCGTATAATTATAATACAAAATCAATCGGTTCAACACCTTTATCCGATTTTTTCAGATTTTTATCCCATTGGAAAGTGTTTGAAAGTCTCCCTCCCTAAACCTTACGTTTTAATTATATTTTCTGCAGAATTTCATTCAAAGTCGTTCCCAATATTTTTTGAGTAAGCGGTGATCTGCAGTATAGTGCATAAAATAGCCATCAAACTTAAAAATCGAACTTTTTATTATTTGACGATCGTTAGGATTGGTCCATTTTTCCCTCAAAAGTTTGAGTTGCGCGACTACCGTTTTGCCCCATCTTCTCCCGAATTTGTAGGTAAAACCGCTGAAAGAATAAACTATTCTTGATATCGGATAAACTTGCCAAGATATATATATATATATTTTTTAAATCATTCATCATTTTATGTATCACTTGCATCATATCCGTCCGACAATCACCGCTATCGCGGTTATAATTCTTGGGTCACTGTTGTAAGTTCACCATAGATAAGTAAATAGCATATCGTTTGTATTTAGTCCTGTACATAATAATAATCGTCTACAAATAAAAAGTCTCTTTCGCAAGAGTGCCATGAATCAAATTTTCCACCTTTCTTCATATGAATCTTCGTTATCCGGCACCGTAGTAACGAGTATGTTGCATCACCGAAGCTTTCGCACGGATACCGATCAGCACTGCATTGTTATCGTTCCCGCAGCATTGTATTTACAGTATCGAAGCGCTTCACGGTTGAAATTTGTGTACACATAGGAGAATCAAGGTATCAGAATTATACAGAATTGAATCATCTCACGCTCTTTCTCCTAATTAACAATAACTAACAATAATTCTTTCAGAGCAAGAGATACGAAGCTTTCCTTCCGCCGCCTGTAATCTACGATAAAATCGATCCAGTAAGTTGGCTTTTGGCTCTGAAACATAAGAAATCCGCAGATCCACGATCTTTGAAAACTATCTTGAACGTTATCTATCGCTCAAAAAAATTCGACAAAGCCGAAAAGGACGCAAAACTAAAGCTCAAAGACAAATCAGCTTCCTGGAAGTTAATAAATTACTTGCTTCCCAAATCGCGGCATCAAAAGCTTGTGAAGAAATCTATCATCGTTAAAGAGATTGAGAAAAGATCGAAGCGAGGTATCGCCTTGAACTACAATTCAGCTCAAAAACCAAATCCAGTCGAGTCCCCGAGACGTCGAAAACGTTCGAACGACGAGGATCATCGCACTCCCAAATATCCCAATCGATTTCTTCCCCTGAGCCAAAATTCGAAATATCTCCCAAGACTAGCGATGTTCTATCGTCATCCCGAATTGTCCGTCGAGGAACAGCATCAACAGCTGAATCAAAGCATCGCCAAATCCTCAAAGAGTCGAAGAGCGCGAGAAGACAATCGTATACCAAAGTTGAAATCTCGCAAACACGTTTACACTCCTGTCTTCAAGGAGTGCAACGACACAGCTGCGGCAAGCGAAGTCGACGACTTGAACATTCCACCACCGAGACCGAAACATTTGAGGCACAAAGAGCCCTACATTCCGGACATAGATAATCCAATGACGAATGACAATCCATCGTTTCGAAAACATGATCCACCAAGATTCGATGTGAATCTCGCTCCGACCCCGAAGATTAATTCGTTCAAAGACACGAAAAAGCCAAACACACTAGCAGCTGACCGGAAATCATCGAAACGCGTTGATCCAATAAATGGCACTTACGTTAATCTTCGTGATCATCAAGAACAAGCGAGGAAGACTCTTCCGGGAGACGGCGGAATCAACGTATTGCCGCCTTTGCCCTCTTCCGCAACTTCGAAGTACCCAAAGGACATACAACCATACAATCCGGATAATATACCGTACGTCGAGGTGCCGGATTACACCGATCAACGGGAAGAAAGTCTGGACGAAGACGACCGTCGCGTTGCCAAAGAGCGTTACACCAATATCAAAGACAACGGCAATGGCGGATCACCATCGATACTTGATAATGAGGATTTCGTTGACCCTGATCCACCGCTCCCGAGCGACAAGCTGCCGGATCCTGTGAAGATCAGGGAAAGAACAACGCCAGCGATCTTGAGAAGTCAGTTAGAAACCGGCAGAAGTGAAAGTTTACCGGAAAGCTACAAAGATGATGCAAACGTTGGCGGAGAAAAAAAATCTGAGGCAGTAGACAAATCGCTGCGTTCTAAAGTCTCGGCACGTGAACGGGATGACGCGAGCGAAACGAGTGAAAAGCCATTGAATGAAAAGGACGATGATAGAACAGTCGTGAAGCTTGGCCTGCCGGAAATCCCGGTGAAACTCGCGCAAGCCACTGAAAAGACTGATGAAGATAGGTCGTCCGAGGAGGAAAGTGCACAACGAAAAGATAATGATTCGAGACCCATTGTTGGCTTTCAACCGGTGCACTTCGACATCAATGACTACATCGAACCTTTCGATTACGACAAATTATTCTCCGCGGATAGAAAAAGATTTAACGACGAGTCACGGGAGAAATTCGGCAGTGAACGAATCGACGGCGGTGTGACAACGTTTCCCGATCGTTTTTCCGCGGTATACGGAACATCATCACCGAAAGAAATTTTTTCGAGTGCCGATGATGGAAAAACTAGCAGCGAGGACGTTAAGCAATTTCCGACAAACAAGCCAGAAGAATTTTATTTTGGAAACAAGGACTTCTTCCAATCGATTAGCGACGAGGACCGCAAGCAATCCGATCGTTTCGTCGGCGAATCCGACTTTTTGTCTCGTTACTTCACGGACGAAGTTGTTGGTAAATTGACAAAGGGATCCGGGGATGAATTCGAACGTAACGGTGACCCTTCCAAATCTTCTGACGATGTCAAAGAAGAAGCATACAAGACACTGTCGTCGAGTTTGGAACAAAAGGATCATCCTCCGAAATTCACGGATAACGAGAGCAAGGAAACTGAAATAAATGACGATACCGGTTCTCGACCGTACGATAAGTTTTGGAGATTGGAATACACTTTTCCAGCCCACAAAATTAATCGCGGACTTCAGGAAGATCTTGCCGACGAAGGGAAAAAAATAATTTAAACTTCTATTCGTAAGAAATAAAGATGGGACGTTTGGACAATATAAGAAGATACGATATTCGTTACATTTCGTCATGTGGTTAATACATATTATTCTAGAGCTGCGCAGTGCTTGAAGTAATTAGGTACCTAGTGAGTACTTTAAGTACTCAACTACTTTAAGTATTTTTTTGTACATTAAATAAAAAATACTAAATACCTTCATAAATTCCGTAATTTACTCCGGAGACGCGTGAATATTCACAGTTTCGAATTAATCGAAATTGCAACCATTTCCATGCCAATGACAAAAAGAATAGATTTTAAAAGTCAATATGAATCGACAAGCTGTTGAATAAAGGAATACACAGATATATTAATCAGGAAAAATAGTCGAATTCGACGTTGAAATAAAGAACAATAAGTAAAGTATCGGTAATGAGATACTCCGTCTCTTTCGTCTGATTCTTTTTTTTTCATCGATTAATTAAACTTCACCTAAATACGTCGATTTTCTCGAATTTTTTCAGTAAGTTCAAAATGTTTGAAATATTCGATTCAATATTCGAAGGGCTCTTAAACGACAAGCTTTCTGGTACTGGATGACTGTCCGGTGGTACGAAAAATGTTTTTTGGGCACAATAACACACTGCTTACCTTCTCGGCACTAGTCGAAAACGTATTTTTACTACGTACTTTTAACCATGCGACTTTCAATACAAAATAGTACTGAGTAGTTGAATACTTGAATTACTTTGTTCGCAGTACTTCAAGTATGGTTCGGTACTTAGCCCAGCGCCTTGTTATTCAATGTATATAAATATTAATATGTAAGATTACTTCGGATTTTAGCGATTGAAGAGTATAATCATTTTTTAATTTTAGATAAGTAAGGTAGGAAAATCGATACAGCAATATTTGAAAACTTGTGAATTCTGTGCGAATAAAGAAAAATCTGAAGAATAATCGCAATGGACTTTTCTTCATTAATACCACTTTCGCGAAACCGAAATCGGCATAGACACAACGAGACCGAGTAGTTAACGAAATAATAGATAGACTAAGTGCAAGCCTATCGCTATTCGATCGACAACGCCACAGAAAATAGAATGCGCCCTCCGAGGCTTCTTTGAGTGTTTCCTGGTGCGGTGAGTGCAGGAAATCGTGTTAGGCGAATCAAATTTAGCCAAAAGGGTTGAGGAACATAGGTCCTGTCGGGTAAGACCAGGCTCGATCAGTATATAAGCTTCGCTTCAACCAGATTCTGATATCACTCAAGTTCTGTCAACCATCCAACGAACTTCAGTTAACCAGAGAATCTACATCCATTTCGGTAAGTTTGTTGTAAAACTTATCGGTACATCTGAAACACTAAATATTGTTTGAACTACCTTAAATATTAAAAAATGTCGTGTATAATTTTCGATTATTCCAATAGTTCGACTAATCGTAATAAAATCGTATGTCGAAGAGTCTGTGGTGCGCAAAAAGCAGTTGATTAAATTTTCTAGGTCGTAAAGAATTTATAAATGGGGATTCAACAAAGAAAGTAAGTCAAGATATAAATCCTGACTTACTTTCTACACATAAGGGCTTGAAATAAATAAAATCTAAGACAACAAAAATGTACATAAAATAAAAAAATGGCTATTTCTTAAACCGTTCACAAAGCTCTTTAAACAAGGAATCAAGATAAATCGATACATTTTTTACACGTGTACAATAGCCGTTAAGGAGAACGCGGAAGCATTGGGATCCGGTTATGATACGCGGAAGAAGTAAAAAAAAACTGTACTACGATCAGCACTATAGCTGCGTCGAAGTGCGAACAGCTAAATAGCCTTCGGGCAATCATCCCGGATATTCGAATTATTAATTACACATGTACACGGCTTTACATATTCTCCGATCTCGCGGTGTGATTGTTAACAAAAAAAAAAAAAAAACACGACGAGCACCATCGAACCTTCGAATAGCTCGGTCGACTGTGTTACCGCTCGAATCTCCGGGCGCTTCAGTTGCTCCGTCGAAGTCCTCGAACGCTTTTCACTCCGCGAACGATCCGAGCACCGATATTTATTCCGATTTGCGATTTAATAAAGTGCCGGACTAAATAAGTTCTGAATTATCGTTAACAAAAAATCGTTGAATTAAGTGATCGATGCAACAATTATTGTACAGAAGAACAATGAATAATTAATAGCGCAAAGAATGTTATTTAAATTTCCCATCAGTAATTACGAATTTCGTTCGAATATGCAATTGCAAGAAGCTTGAATTTCGTGGATAGCAAAACGTGAAGGTTTTTTTGTACGCATTATTCCAGCCATGAAGATGACAACGAGCTTCGTTCTACTGATCTGCATCGTTCTTGCGGCGGCTTTCTCCACTGCAGCGATGAGTCCCAACCGCGTTGGTCAGTAAAATATTAACTTTTAATTTTTCTCGGATATCGCTAATTTAAATTTTCAACTTGCATTTACTTTTTCGACGAGGAATTTGCCACGATTCGTTGCCTTATCGTCAACTGTGTCGTTTTTTTGATCACTCAGTAAACATTTTTTCTCATGACTATAGAACGTAGAAGCTACATTTAATGTAACAGTGTTATTCTTATAATGCAGAAACATTCAATGTATCGTTGTTATACGCAAGTAATGCGCGTTATATGTCATTTTGTCATGACGATTATCAAACAACACTTGTGCAGTTGTTACTTAACATGTTTATAACAATATACAATAAAATTAGTGATATCCATATAATGTTAAGGTAGTCCGAGCGGTACCGTCCGAGGGCATGTGAGATCCAGAGAGAATTTCGAACGTTTCCCAATGGGATAAGAATCTGAAAAAAATCAGGCATATGGAAAAGTTATGAAAAAATTTATAAAAAAAAAACTTGTTCAACAAATTACCGAACGACCGAACTTTGTTCCCGAAGAAAATGATTTGTTAACTTTTCTCAATACTTATTGTGTTGAAAATCACGAATTTTGAACATGTGTTTGTTACGAGACCGCCCATTATCCTCAAGAAGATTCCGGGTGTTTGATCAATTAGATTCGCAAATATAGCTCAAACTTTTTTTAAAAAATGCAATTTACAATAAGTTTCAAAAACAAGCAAAATTTCTGAAACAAATCATACACATTTAGAAACAATAAGAAAACATTTACATTTTTAAAAAGTTAAGTTTCCGGGTAATTTGTTAAACAAATTGTTTTCATTAATTTGTTAAAAACTTCTTGGAATCATTATCACGGAAAATCAATTTATCGAACACCCTCCATGCTCGATTTTTCTTCTGATTTTCATCCCATTCGAGAAACGGTCGAGAAAAACTCCCAGTGGACTGCCTAACTTACGGTGACTTGTATGAGTGTAAATGAGACGCCGAATTTTCTGTTTTCCGTATGTTCGAACGAACTTGAGATATTCCGAACAAAAAAAGCGTCGCGCACTCTTCAATTACTAGACCGAGTAAATGATCGTCTGCGTTCGTTCAAAACGTACATCGTACTCGAGAAATTAGGATTACAATTTTCTTTACAAGAGTCGATATTTCGCCTTGCCTTAAGGTGAACTATCACTTACTCAGTTGATAACAAAAACTGTAATCGTATTTTCTCGAAGGCTAATTTAGATTTTGGATAACAGCAGACTGCCATGTACTACGTTTACTGCTTACGGAGCACGTGAATTTTTCTTTGTCCGAAATCTCTCAGGTTTCAACGGAAATAAGGTTAACACATAAATTTTTCCACTTATACATATGATACTTCGCCTTAATGGCAAGTAACATACCAACATTTCAATAATATTACATGATTCTATAATGTTTTCATAATATGCTCATACTTCACTTTTGCGTATTCAGAGTATCGATATTGACATGACAAAATGTTTACTTCGTTGAGGAAGTAGTAAAATGAATCCGGTTTCACACTATCGTTTTTTTTTCGAGGCAACATAAACTTTGATCAGCAGCCGAATATCCACATTTTGAAAAGCACGAAATTGAAAGTGAATTTTTGAAAATGGACAAATCGATGAGGCATAGTAAATATTTTTAAGCAGGCATTTGTAGAGACTCTGGTTATCTAAATTTTTATTTTCGAAAAAGATTAGAATCTTCAGAATTAGTATTCATTAGATGATCCAGCTGATTTGAAAGTAAAGCCTTTTTTGTCTGCCATTATTTCCTTCCGTATAAGTTCGTTGACATGCTGGAGACATACAATATTTTATTTATTTATCTATTTAACAGTGAGACGCCACCGTGGCGTTAAATTATGTCGGGCGCAATTCAATAGGAATTCAAATTGTGAAAGAAAGCCTCGCCCTGTATTGCAATTCTTACTATATTGTGTTGATAACATCTATTTTCCTTTGTGTTGATATTCAATCACAATCTGTAGATGAACGACCTGATCGATTGAAAGTTCAAAAATTAATTCGTAGTTCCAGCAGCCAAGGTAGCTAAATGTGCATGATTGAAAAATACAAATTTGAGGCTTCCCGTTTCAAATTCCACCGGTCACTCAAATTTATTCGAATTATTCCGCGAAGTATATGTTCCTCTTAACAAAAAAAAACGGCTTTGCGGAAAATTTACCGAAATTACAATTGATCAAAATTGCAATTGAATGAAATTTCAATTGACCGAAATTACAATCGATCGATATTACAGTTGACCGATAGACGAACAGCAGAAAAAATGGCCCGGGTCAATTGTGCTGTCGCTAAATTTTCCGCAGTCAAGTTACATCAACAATTGTTTCGCATGGATTGCGCTTTCATGGCTGGTACATTACTGTTTTCATATAATATTGTAATCGAGTGATTTTCGTTTATCGAACAGGTACTTGCATAAGGAACTGCGCGCAATGCACGAAAATGTTTGGACCATACTTCGACGGGCAACTTTGCGCCGACACCTGTGTAAAGTTCAAAGGAAAGATGATACCCGATTGCGAGGATGCAGATTCCATTGCCCCGTACGTCATTAGCTTGAACGATGCTTACACAGTCGGTTAATCAAACGAATTACCAACGGTTTTCGCCAGTTTTCCATCGTCTTTCCGTTACGTCATTGTATTAAACGCGTCGGGTGAACATCGAAGAACGTTCACCGAGCGCTAAATAGAAACTTCGCTACGAATCTAGTCGCATACGATTATATGAGCCGCTTGCAGCGTCGAGGTAGACAATGAAAAGAGCGCATTTTGCATTCTAAACACACGTAATATCGCTGTCTAATAGCTTCTATATATGCCAGTGGTGTATCAATACTTATAGAGAACGAAATACAATTGTGTCGGCTTGTGTCGCCTGAATGAAAGTTCAAAACAATTAGAACGAGATTTTAAAAAAATATTTATTTGTCAGATTATATCGTACAGAACTCAATAAAGATATCGATACAGCTACAGTCGTTGCCTCTTCTTTTCACACCCCCGCTCCCTTAATCAAATTCTATATTCGTTATTGTCAAATAAAGATAATACCTATCGATACGATGGTCGTAGAAAAATACAACTTTCAATGTCGATAGGTAACTGCTCCATCCGTTAATTTGGCGATGAAGACTTTACCGAACACTCCGGTATCGTTGATAAAGTTTGTTTCATTTCGATCTGCTGGATCTGAGGAAAGTGAAGATATTTTTTCGTTAACAAAGATATCGAAACCGTGACTGGAATGAAAATACAAATTGATGTACCATTACTATAAAAAAAATACACTGTACAGTACTGACAAAATGTGTAACGATGATCTTCTTTCCCTTTTTGTTTATTTTGTACGGTGAACCTGCCGAGCGGAGTGCTTATGTAGGGGAGAGTGTTGTACAATGCACCACTTTTTTAAAATCAATAATTAAATATACCAAAGGTTAATAATGAATTTATTAAATTGATAATCTCTTTAAATAGATCTTTGGACATCTAAGGGAGCTGCAATAATTAACAGAAACAGCTAGACCATATGTAAATTATTTGAGGAAAATAATTCGACGAATGGCTCATTGTACCCCACCAGTGGTATTGTGTCAGGTAGTTGGGCATGATGAGCCACAAGTTTTCTGCCTGACTAATTATTTTTTATTTGAAATAATTGTTTATGAAACAGCAGAGAAGAATGCAGAAGCACTGAGCGCCATATGAATAATTCGGTTATCATTTATTATTGACTTTCGAACTGTCACAAAACGTGATGGTAAGTTCGATGTTCTTTCGACAAACGGAACATTTTTTCCTACGAGTCTAAATTTATTATCATTTTTAATAATTATCTACGACCACTCATGAAAATTTAGTGGTGTTCAACAAAATTCGTTCCCGCCGAGTTTCCAACTCGTATAACAGTGCATTTCCTCCGACGCTCGGTGACTCATTGTACCCCACGATTCAGTAGCACATTCAACACCACTAGGAATTAACGAAGTTTTAAACGAAAAAGAATTATTTATCGAACTAATTCAAACGAAACATCAGCACTGATGAACGAAACGATAGTTGGACTATTATTTACGACTCAATACTTGAGCTGGTTTGGAAAGTAAAGTGTGATGTTACGTTATTACTACCAGGCAAATTTTTTTTTTCGGGGTTCAAATACATATTTTTTTAAACACAGTTCACAAGCTCTCACGAACTTTCTTTCACGGTTGATAAAATATCATTTATCTCACGACCCAACACATAAAAGGTATTATTTGTGTACCTCAAACCTACGACATCTTACAAGTGGCTTACTGTGCCTAGTGACACATCATACCCCACTCTCCCCTGACGTTTTTTCCTTTCTGCGGCGTCGAAACCATGCTTTGTTTTTTATCCCCATAAAGAAAGGTTTGTTTTCGCAAAAAAAAAAAAAAGCGACATTTTTGGGTCAACGTGGGTAGAACTTTTTTAAGGACGATTGTTCGTTATTGAATACGGCCGAAATCGATTAAGAAGAAGGGAAGAGATTCCCCAGGCATGAATAGATTTTTTACACGTTACGAACACATTATTTACATTCTTTAAGTTCATCAATAAAGGGTTTGGCGCGCGCGCGACGCACTCTTCGAGTAATTTAGCTAAAATTGTACACGCGAGTAGAATGACCACTATCGAGGTAATAATTTTTTCGTTGCAATCCGATGTCCGGACGTCAACTTTCGGACGTAAGACAAATTAAAGACATCATTCGGGCAGACATATGAGACCCATTCGAATAACTTCCGGGTAACAACGAAAAAAATACTACTTGGGTAAAGGTATGTGGTTTTTAATTTAGTCCGAATCGATGAAGCGATTCAAACGCTAGGATTAGTTTTTGTTTTTGATATTTCTGCTAAAATCGTTTTTGCTTGCTGTTGCTTGTCTATTTTTGATGAGTGGAGCTAAAAGTGTTTGGACACATGTAGATAGTAGGTGTGGTTCATAATATAGTTTATAATTTTACATATCCAAAAAAAAAACTGATTTTTGTTCGCAATGTTTGCGATATCGGGTTTATTTCTACACAAATGGGTTGTTACTATACGATGACCGGTATTGTTTTTTCGTCATATTTAGGATGAAATTTAACTATTGAAAAAGTAGCGCAGTAGTTTTGCACATCACTTTCTCATTTTGTTTAGAACGTCGCTTACAAAGCTCACTCTATGAGGAAGCCAAAATAAGTCAAGTCATTTTCTTGAGAAAGAGCTTTGTCTGATGTGCACAATTTTTTGGCTTATCTTCCATGTCGTTAAGAAAAAGTCCGTTTTAACGTCGACGTTTTGATTTTGATCGAGCCCACCTCAATTTCTTTCTCGATTTTCTTATTTTTTGATTATTATTGGGATTTTAGTCTTTGTTTATTTTTCCTAGACTCGATGAAAACGAATTACGGAAAAAAAAACGTCAACAAAGACGTTCCGAGGAGGACCTCGATCGAGTTCGAGAAACCGAATAAAAAGTGGACTTTTGCAACAAACAAGATCCACAAAAACCATACGTCTTTTGGAAATCGCAAGAAAATGAAAAAAAAAATGTTTAATCGACCACCACACACGAGCACAAAAAAAGTTCTTAGTATTTTCGTACTCGTCTATTTACAAACAATAAGTAATATTCACATATTGAAATTGCTGAAAAATGATGTATGCTCGAATAATGCAGCGATACATTTTTTTTTCTGCATGTTACTCACTCGTTGACGAAGAGATTTCTCATTTATCGCCGCTCGAGTCAGCAGTTGCTTGACTTTGTCGAGAAGCTCAGATTTGTGAGCGAGTTGTTGTCTGAGAACACCAACATCACCTGTGTTGTCGTCTTCCTTCCTCGCATTCTCCAGCATCACTATTCTCTGCTCCGCCAACTGTAGATCCGCCTCCAAAGCTACGACGCGCTTCTGGGCATGTTCGTAATGACTTTTGAGAGTGGAAGAATCCTCAACGTCAACCGCTCGAACCTGAATAAAAATTTGCGATGAAAAAAAAATTAATTTGGACCATTCATTCAACTGTTGCTTTCCTTCATTTAGTCCATTTCTAAAAAGCCTCTCCCATCGAAATCGAATATTTCCGGGCAATTATTACGGTAAAATCATAAGAGAATTACCAAATATGATAAATAACATTTTATCAGTATTGTTGTCAATAGTATATTGTTCTTAAGTTCAGTACCAACATCACGTTTCAAACGACGTTACTTCAAATGTAAATCAATACATTATAACCATTCTGTGAAAGAATACTGATGTGTAACGTAAACGTTACATTGCGTCATAGAATAGTTTCATAAATATTGCCCCCACTCAAGACTTTTCTGCATGAAATTAATTGAAGATACTTCATGTATCACTGGTGTATCACCGGTGACGCAACTTAGTGCTACATAACACTTGCTACAATATCTTGGGTTATGTAAAAAAATAAAAAAATTTAATGGTGTTTCTCTCGTTGACCGTATTGTTTTGTTGTTTCGCCTTGTTTCGTACCGTATTCACCGGACGATGACACGTTTTTGGGCTCGCTTTAAGTCTCTTGTTTTCCACTTGCAACTTCTCCACCACTCGTTTCAGTACGAACACAGTCTTTTCCAGTTCCACAACGGATTTCTTCGGCTCCATAAGTTCTTTGTCCAACGAGCGAGGCGACGATTCCGACGATTTTTCGATCTTCAAAAGTTCCACGTATCTACGAACAATTCAGGATTGAAAATAAGTGTCAATAATAATCGATAGTTTAATGACTTGTGGGATTGAATCGCAATTACAAACTTTTCCAGGTGTTCCACTTTTTCTCTGAGTCTTGGCGTATCGAGACTTCTCTTTTCGAGCTCCATCCGTAGTTCGAAATTCTCACTCTCCAAACGGATATTCGACTTTTCGAGAGACGATTTGGCCGCTTCTAATTTTTCCAACTGATCGATCACGTATGCATTGCCCTGCATGCCATATTTATTCAGATTAATGGATTCGAAGAACAAGAAAAATATTGAATGCTAAAAAAGAATTGATAAAATATGGTGCAAAACAGATTTGCACATCGTTCCCTCTCTTTATTTTTAACGCTATTCACGAAACTTTTTATTTTTAACGCTATTCACCAAGCTCTTCATTTCTAACGCTATACTCCATGAGGAAGCTACATAACTAATTGTAGCGTCCTCATAATGAAAGCTGTGTAAAGGCCCCAAAAAACGCCATAAGCATGTGATGTGCAAATGTAATGGCATCATTTTCTCATTGCCTAATTTTTATCTAAATACGACCAAATAAACAGCGCAGATAAACAAACTTGCATCTGAGGAAAAATATAAACTTTTGCCTACAATATAAAAAGAAGCACTTTTTTGAATTATGTTAACTCCCCGATTAAGTCTCCTCAAATTTTGCTCAAATCATCAACCATTTGTATAGACATTTTCAGTCTAATATCTATAAAAGTGCAACAGTTATCGTGTTTTCGGACGGTTTCGCAAAGATAAACAATTTTATGAAATTTAAATCGTTTAAATTTACAAGCGTTATCGTATTCATAGAAAAACATTTTTTTGTAAAAAATGTAAAAACGGACGCCAAGTTGTTTAAAAATAGTTTACAAATCATTTATCAATAATTAAAATAAGAAAAAATCATATGAGCCAAGTGAACTTAAAAAAAAACCACGCTCGTCCTTTCTTTTGATGCAACTGTATTTATTTGTGTTTTAAGGACTCGACAAGATTTTTTTGTAAGTTTACTTGGCTCATATGGTTTTTCCTTATTTTAATTAATAAAAAATTATTTGCAAACTATTTTTAAACTACTTGGCGGGCGTTTTCATATTTTTTACAAAAAAATGTTTTTTTATTCTATTTCACTCTTTTTTGAAATTTGTTTCAAATTACTTAATGTGTGATGTAGTGTCCCGCATTTATGAAACTGTAGTAGGATTCTTGGAAATTCGCGCTCGTAGGAGAGTGTTTTGTTGCCCTGGGTTCGATGAAGCTACAATGTTCGCAATTATTTCAATAAATATTTTGATTACACGCACAACACTTTTTTTTTACCGCGGGAGATTTTTTTAATTATAATTATTATGCGCCTGTGACAAAATAACATACATCATGCTATCACGCACACGACACATTTTTTTAACCGCGCTAGGATTATTTAATTAATTTTCACGGAAAAACCAAAATACATAACCTTATTACTATTTAATGAGTATTTCGTTCACTCAGTTGAGTGAAATATTCGCGGATATTCACGAACTGTCACTTAGAATTTACGAAGTGACATTTGGAAATCGGAAACAACTGATTGCTAGTTTTTGCGTATACTATTGCGCATCCATGGCTCACGCATGGACGCACGGACACGGGACATCGGACAAACGGGACATGGTGGACATTTGATATTTGTCGTGGAAGTGAGGAATATTTGGTGCAATATCCCTATATCTCTGTATTGCGTGCACCGATCGGCATAATTTTGAGGTCATTTTAAAGCTTATATTCGATTTATATGGTAGAACTATCTTCAAAACTCGTTCCGATGTCTCGTTTCCGAGAAAAAAAATTGTCAAAGTTTAGGGAGGCACGATATTGGAAGGACACGGTAGCGCTCGACGCGCACGGACTCACCGTGCGGACTTTTTACTTTTTAAACTACTTGGCGTCGTGACGCTACCGCGTCTCTTGACATGTGTGTAATTTTAAAAAACCGCGTAAAATCTTAACGACTGAAATGATTTTTACAAAAATTGGATTGATCATTGAGGATTGAACCTACCGCATGACCTGTAAATTTCATCGTCGCAACTAAAAACGAATTCGAGTTATACATGGTTAACATTATTCAAACCGCCCACGCGCACACACTGAAATTAGTGAATCTCACTTCAATTGCGAAAAAGAAGAATTTCATAATAGCAAAGCTATTTTTTTATGAGGGAGAAACATAGAAAAACATACTGCGAACAAACCTCGGTAACCGCCTCCATAGCTACGATTCTTCGTCTCTGGTGTTCCAACTGCTGAACCAATTGCCGATTATCCTCAGACTCTAATCGATCCGTCAATTCTTTCACTCGATTTCGCAAGGTTTGACAT
This sequence comes from Ischnus inquisitorius, assembly GCA_963924025.1. Classification (NCBI taxonomy): domain Eukaryota; kingdom Metazoa; phylum Arthropoda; class Insecta; order Hymenoptera; family Ichneumonidae; genus Ischnus; species Ischnus inquisitorius. The sequence goes on from OZ001249.1 coordinate 9,107,530, forward strand.
TCAATTTGTAAATTCTCAACAATCTTATACTGCAATTCGTTGACATTGCCGGCGAGGCTGTTCACGACGGTTCCGCTTTCCGATCTCAGCTTGCTCCTCAAATACCACTTCTCCCGTTCAATGCACGAAACAACCGCGCGCAATTTTTCGTAACTCGCATTCAACTTTCTGTACTCTTCGACTTTGTCTTTGAGTTCTTTTTTCAGTTTTTCCGCAATTTGTTGCCATTTCTTCTGTTTTTCCCACAAGGACAATTCCTCCGCCGTCTAAAATGATGGGTGAAAAATTAGTTTGGGGAAATGAACTTTTCTGATATTGACTACGGAAGTAGTAGGAAGTGAAGTTATTTGACGCATGTATTGTACATTTTTTGCTTAATTTTTATTTTTATTTTAATGTACACATGACGATTCAATTCGGTCTGTTGTTATCACGTTTTCGCAGAGAGTAGATGACCAGATCTAGTCAGGAAAGAGAACCGGCAGTTTGAAAACTAAAATCATTTTATAACGCCTTTACAATTCTGTTTATAATCGTTAATTCAACAGCGTATTATCGGCGTTGAGGAATTACTTCTTGAGGCGACTTCCCAATAAAAATAAACCATGTAAGCCCGATAAGAGTATCGGGTATTGGGGAGTATTTGTCTACGTGGAGACGTAGACAGATTGAAAAAAATAAAAAAGACAATTTCGGATTTTGTGGATAGATCAATTATGCATGCTGGCTCATGCAGTCAATCGCATTTGAACGAATGAATGAAATGGAATAAAAATAAGGAATAGAACAGGTATCAACTAATTTGGCATATTGCTTCCTCTCGTTCTTTCATCAGTCTTCCCAGCTCTGCTCGTAGCAAGGGACGTTTAACACTTTTGGCATCCTCAGAAAACTTTGTTTGGTGATTATTTTTTCAACAAATTCGAAAAGTCATATATTGAGACCACACAACGGATTTACGTCAGATTTAATCTCAAATCGTGTTTAATAAAAACCTATGTTCGATTTTAATATCAGTCCGCTATCTCAAAATATGTAGGAGTTGGAGTGAAACCAGATCTTTAAAAAACAAAAGATTGAAAATTGCATTAAATGTGAACGCCGGTTTGGATTTTCCCGAATTCAATACCGATCAGTAGTTTATAGTGGTGGTGGCGGGTTCAGACATTAAAGAAAAATTCAATCAAAAATACCACCACCAACCCGACAGTCTATACGGAAGTGGCGACTTCTCGTACGCTTCTCGACCACTTCTCGCACTCGTGGAATACATTTTGTATGATACTGTAATGATTCCTGTTGTTAGGGACGAGTCACGCGCGCTGTGCTTAAGGAATCCCTCCATTTCCGTCGACAGTAACAATATTCGTCCCAATCGGTTCAAAAAGTGAAACCGGTCCATTAGCAAAACCGACCTCATTCCAAAAACGACCTATGATTGTTAGGCATTGGTCATTTTTACTCCCGATTTACCGTCTTTAATAAGAAACTAAAGCTCAAGAAAAAATGGGAGGAAATGTGTCCAAAACCGAACATCGGTTTCCTGAATTTTGCTTCGATGATTTTTTATCCCTGTGGCACGTATTGAGAGATATTTCTTTACGATATAAAAAAATCTACGACCAACTGCGATGGCCTGTGTCATATATTCTCACAAGCTTACAGCATAGCAATGCCGAGTGCGTCAAATAATTCCAATTATAAAACTTCTCACAAACAGTGGTGTGCTCACCTTAATTCTTTTAGCTTCCTGTACTCGATATTCCCTGTCCAATTGAATCCGAGCTTTGTGGAGCTCTTCCTCCAGCGTTTTCAGTTTTCTTTCGAGTTGCATCTCGCGATTGGATATTCTCCTCTCCTCAGTCTTCGCGGCCATGTATCTTCGGCTGAGTTGTTGCTTGAGATCGGCGATTTGATCCTTGTAAATTTTCTCTTTGTCCGTTTGCGATTTAATTTGACGCCGAAGATGGTCGAGCTCGGACTGGAAATGATTTGCCTGATCGCGATTCAAGGCTTGAGCCATTTCCTGCATCTTCGTGGAGCAAGTTCCCCGAACAACCGTCGGCTGCGACAGAGTCATTGTCGCCATCATCTCGAACTCGCTCTGCACAAAAATGTTTGCATTTAGAATACTAGTCTGAAAATGTTTCCCGTTAAGTAAATTGTACATTCGATTGGTTAGGAAAAATCATACTAATGGGAGTTCATTAGTATATTACGATACGAGTGCGAAGAAACTTTTTCTGACGAGTGTTGCAATCACACGAGTTAAGAAAAAGTTTCTGGCACGAGTAGCGTACACAGTTTTATTGCACTAGTGCGTAAAGTGCTACTTTACGCACGCGCAGTGAAGCGAAGCGTGCGTGAAGTCGCACATTACGCACGGAGTGAAATAAATAGTATATTACGCCACGAGGGAGGAAAAACTGTTTCCTCACGAGTGTGAGCTTGCAGCACGAGCCGAAGGCGAGTGCTGCATTCACACGAGTTAAGAAAAAGTTTTTCCGCGGAGTAGCGTATACAATTTTCCTTCACAAGGTGCGTAGAGAAAACCTCACTTTCCGCGCCGACGTGAAGGAAATAATTTTTTTCATTTTACCTTCAAAAAGATCATTTCACCGCATTGAAAGAATGATCATACCTGTAGCTGTTGATAGGCGACACTCAGTTCTTGTATTTTATTGTCCCGGCCTTGCAACTCTTTTACCATTGAAATATTTCCTTTGGCTAGTTGCATACGATTCTCGGACAACTCTTGTCTGACAGTGTCCGCCTCAGATTGCCATTTATTCAGCTCCAATCGATAGCTCTCAAGCTCATTTTTGTGCTGTTCCTCGAGCCTACGGTTGGAAATTTAATTGTGATGAAAAAAGATCTTAGTAAAAACGATCAATAACAACGTTGCACGTTGCTATCTCTTTTTTTTTCATTTTTTGCGAAATTCTGTCTATGAGAAAGTTGATAATTAATTTTAGTTTCGTCATAGAAAAAGGAGATAAAAATACCAAAAATAAGGCAAATTAGACTTACGCATCGCTTTTTTATTTTGGTTTCAAGGTAGATTCAGCGCGTGGTGTTCATTTTGCATGAGTTCGAGACAAATAAGAGAGAAGTGCATTTTGCAAACAATTGCACACGCTTCTCGATAGTATAAAAATCGAAAAATGTATATCAGAAATGATATTAATGATATTAACGAATAACGAATTTATGCAAAAAAAAAACGTATGCTTTTTTTTAGGTTTTCAAATTCGGTCTGAATTTTTTTTTATATGGGGAAAACGTGTGGAAATAGTTACAAAATTCAAATCAACGTTGGAAATCTGAAAAAACTCATACATATTCAGAAAATTAACGAATCATTTTCATTTAAAAAAAAGCTTAGTTACCAGAAATTTCTTAAACATTTTTTTTTTCATCAATTTGTTATTAATATTTTGCAATTATTATTACTCGAAATGAATCTACTTCAGTATCTTTAATATGCACCCATTTTTTCAGATTCATGCTATCTGGAAGTGTTTGCAATTCTCTCGGATTTTTCTCGAAGTTGTGCGAAATGAACACCACGCGCTGAATGTTTTTTTCTAAAAGACATTTTTTTCTAAAAGACCTTTTAACATTCGAGATAATTTTGAGTGTCCTGACATGAAAATCTCGAATATATACATTTTTTCCGGGCAAAGCTTCCTGTTTGGGAAAGCTTTGTACAAGGTTCTATTTTTCAATCTTGATTGTGTATTACCTGTTTGTATAAAAAATAAAGATTATTTCTACCAAGAAGCAAAAGATTATAATCTGCAGCGAAAACTATGGAACCGACCTTTTTCTCATGTGATCCATGTGCTGGAGTCTTTCTTCAGCCAGACGATGCCATCGATCGGCCAACTCTTTGGCGATATTGAGATCTGCTTCTAGTGTCGAGGTTCGCTCGCGCAACCTGGCAATATTTTCTTCCGCCTCGATATTCGTTCTGGACTCTTTGATGGGTTCGTCAATGCTTCTCGAATTGGCATTAGCGCTAATCGTCGATATTTCGCATTGTCTTTCCGCTTCTACGCGCAACTTGTGAATGTTTTCGCGAAGGCCTTTGATCTCATCTTGAAAACGCGCGGCCGCTTTGCTGTGCTCGTCTCTGTCGTCTTTCAATAGATTTTGATAACGCGCTATAGTCTCTTCTTTCTGAAGTATCATTCTTTGCAAACTGTTTATCGTCGACTTCAGTGCGGCCTTGTCGGTACCTTCGTAGATTGGATCCGCATCGACGCTCTTCTCGCGCTCCGTCCTCGGCCCGACTGCGCGAGATAACTGCGCATCTTTGTCGGCAATCGTTTTGTCGAGACTAAGGATTTTCGCTTGCAATTCGGCAATCTGTGATTCGTATTTGATAATAATTGCCGAACGTTCCGACGCAAGAGCGAGCGCTTCGTTCAATTGTTCTTTCAGAACGGCGTTCAAATCGTCGTTCCGCGACGGTTCGCTGATTTCTTTGGTTGGCAGTACTTCCGGCGTATCCGACGCAGCTGGCACAACGATTTTGACACCAAAATCGTAGGGTTCACTCTGAACTTCGACCGATTGATTTTCCACCCGGGTTTGTACGCATACCGCTTTTCTCTCGACAATGGCAGCTTTCGTCTGGATTCTGGTCTCAGAAGCTGACGAAGATGCCTCGGGCTTTTCGTACCATATTCTTTGAATGTTCATCATTTCCGACTCCATAGCCACTATTGTTGATTCGTAATCGGCTACTTTGTTGTTGATGCACTTCAATTCGCTCTCCAATTGAGTTATACGACGCTTTAAACGGATATCCTAAGTGCAAAAAAAATGGTTCGTTTTCAAATATCGAAGTAGCAACATGTTTTCCTATTCTGTATTTCGAAACTGTTATTATTGTTAATAAATTGCTTGTTTATCCATTTTTTCATTTTTTTATAAAACAAAAGTTTTTTTATTTTCGTTTCACTCTTTTTCTCTTCTTTGAAAATTGTTCCGAATTACTCAATGTGTGATGTAGTACTTCGCACTTATAAAACTGTAATAGGGTTCTTGAAAATTCGCACTCAGAGTAGAGTATTTCGTTGCCCTGAGTTCAATGAAACTACAATGTTCGCGATTATTTAAATAAATAAATTCATTATACACAAGACGCTTTCTTTTAACCGCGCGAGATTTTTAAAATTATATTCACTATGCACCTGCGATTTTTTAAAAAATACATGATTCTATCACGCGCATAACATTTTTTTTTTTTTTCGCGCGAGATTTATTTAATTAATGTTCGCCAAAAAACTAAAATACATAACCTTATTACTATTAAATCAATATTTCGAATCCTCAGTTAAGTGAAATATTCGCGGATATTTACGACCCGACACGTGGAATTTACGAAATGACTTTCGGAAGTCGAAAACAACTGATCGTTCGTTTCCCCTTATACTAATGCGTATCTGCGGCTCATGCATACACGCACGGACGCAACAGACACACAGCCATTACGGGGCATCGAACAAACGAAACATACTGGAAATTAATTTTTATCGTGAAAGCGAGGATTTTTCCGGCAATATCGCGATATATCTTTATTGCGTGCACCGATCGGCTTGATTCTTGGCTCATTTTGAAGCTTATATTCGATTTATACTGTGGAACTCACTTTGAAATTTCGTTCCGATGTCTCGTTTCCGAGTAAGAAACAGTCAAAGTTTGGGAGGCACGATATTAGCATATAAGGACACGGTAGCGCTCGACACGTGCGAATCCACCGCGCGGACTTTTAACTATTTAAACTACTTAGTGTCGAGACGCTGCCGCGTCTCTTGATCTGTGTACTATAATATTGTGCATTATACACTTGTGTACTTAATATTTACACATTGTCATGTGCACTATTATTGTGCTCATTGCACAATAATGTTTATGGACCAAATCGCCAGAAAAATCACGCTTTATGTGTAGAAGATAAAGGTGCACAGAAAATATTGTATACAATTTTTGGTGTCTTCAATAATTCTGGGCACTAACGAAATGGACACAGAAAATGTGTCTTTTTCATTCATGCACAACAAAGTTGTGTCGGATCTGTGCACTCTCGTTAGCGTACCAAGTTTTATATTTTTTGAACAACAGCAATATTGAAATTGGCTACCGATAACTTATTTTCCATCCATTTTTTTGAATCCGGCAGAAACAACTTGTACTTGCAAAATTACTTGCCGCAATTTCTACATAGAGGATGTTACTCCTCATTTATCATATACTCACACTCAGTGTGTGTTTTGCATTTTCCGAGAAGCTACGCATCATACTCTCGACATTGGAACTGCCGATTTGTTCTTCGAGAATATCCTTTAATCGTTCAACAACCTCCAAACGATTAGTCAACAGCTCCTGTTCCGACTTCGCATTTTCTCTAAGTTCATTCGCTTCCCTAACTTTCGTCTCAATCTCGGCGCGACATTCAACGAGATTCTTCAGCATCGAATCGAATCTCTGCAGCGTAGCAACGGATGTCGAACCGGCGTATTGGCGACGCATGAAATCTATCGTGTCTTCGTAAGATCTATAAAAACAAATCAATTAATAAAAACCACACCAAATATATGTAATTTTTTTTGCCGTCATCGAGGCTGTTTCTTTGCAAATACCTGCAACGATTGGAACACATATTTCGGCAATCCTGAAACTGCGTTCTCGTCTCGTCCAACTTTTTGTTCGAAATCGTCAAATCGTTTCGCAAATGCAGTACGTCATTTTCAAGTTGTACTTTTCTTTTGCTCAATTCAATCTCGGTGGCTTTGCAATTGGTCAGTTCGAAGCCGAGTCTCGCGATAGTATCTTTGTCCTCGCTAACGGCGTGAAGATCCAAAATCTGATGTCTCAAACTGTCCAGCTCGAAGGTCTTCAACGAATTCGTCGTATAATGCATTTGGGCCTCTTCCCGCGTGATCTCCAGGGTTCTCGATAAATTTTCGTTCTCGACGGTGAGCGCGCGAATCCGTTCATCGTATTCCTCGCGGATCTTTCTATCGTTCTCCATTAATTTCTGAGGTCTCGTCTGCTTCGCCAATTCCTTTTGAAGATCTATCAACTGTTGTCGCAATTCCGCATTCATATCGGTGACTCGCCGCAAGTTTGCCTCGCATTTCGTCAGTTTGCTCAGTGACATGTCGTGCAAAGTTTCCAAATGCAGCGGACTTTGTCGATCCTGCATTTCGACAAGCTGATCGGACGAAGAAATCTCATCGCTGTTTGTCGCAGCGAGTTGCAACTCGTAAGCAGCGCGAAGACGTAAACTCGACTCATCGTATTCGTCTTTCAGCTCGTTGTATTTAACGATGCTGATGGAATTCGATAGGTTACTCCGAAGCGTCACGATCTCATTCTCTAATATTTTGTTTCTTCCGTCCATGTCAACGAGAGCTTTTCTGAAGGCGTTTTCGCAGTCTATGGCCTCTTTTTGATTCCGGTAAGTCTTTGCCGTTTCGGCGTTTAAGAGATTCGCGAGGGTCGTACACTTCCGATTGGCGATCACAACTTTAACAGCGGATTCCGCGCATTCTCTGCTCTTTGTCGCGAATGCCTGCTTCAATTCGTCTTCACCCGATTCGATGATCTTCAGGTCTTCGTCGAATATCTTCAGCTGAACGTTCAACTTTTCAACGGTATCGCGGAATTCTTGATTCGCCTGAAGCAACGAATTTTTTTCCTCTTGCCATTTTTCCAATTCCTCGCGGTAGGTGGACTGCATTTTTTGCAGGTCGGAAACGTTTATCTGAGTTTCATCGGTCTCCGTTTCCTCAGAGCTATGCTTTTCGTGGACGATGTCGTTTTTTCGCGAAGATTTCCGCAATAATTCGTCCTTTCTATGCAACTCTTTTCTGCAAAAATATTGTTTGCGTTATCTTTGAACGAATATGATCGTCGAAACATTGGAATGATAAAAGGAGACAATACCGCATTTGTTTCAGCTGTAATCGTAATTCCGAATTGCTCCCTTGAACGACATTCAGACGTTCCTGAAGTCTCATAGCTGGATGATACCAGCCAGCTATGTGTCTGACGTCCAGTGCTTCCAGTAATCTTTCCAATGTGTCGGATTGCACCTCGACTCGACTTTTACCTGAATGCATAGGAGTTGAATGTAAAAAAATTATCACAACTTAGGAATTTCAAGACAATCGATTTCTGCATAAACAATCGACAGAGTAAGAGCAGAAATTCTACGAGTATCAAAAATCTTCATAATTTCTTGATTATCGGCGACGAACTTTGAATGCACAGGATGGATAGGAAAGGTGGAAATTTATGAAAAAACAACGGTGCCACTTTGCGGCCTCTTTTTTTTCCTAGATTTTTCGTTTTAAACATTGACCGATTCACGAACGATAAAACAATGAAAACCAAAAGTACACGAAAGAAAAAGAGGCTGTAAAGTGGAACATTGGAAATGGTTTCCTTATTGTTCTTATTGTTCTGTCATTAACTTGTGACGTGATTTTTCGAATCACCGTCACACAAGAACCAGAAACAACATTAATACCGCCAATTACCGCTCTATAGATCTCGCTTATTGTCTCTCGCTACTTCCAGTACGATTCAGCTATTTTAGATGCAGTTTCGTTGAGTTTTTACGTTCAGTTTTCAAGTCTAGTTTCACGTTCAGTTTCAGATTAAGTTAATTACCGTTTCGTTAGTCGAGATCTCCGCGCTATTCGGTGGTGCGAATCTCGAAGTACTGAGATACCCGAATAGCGTAGAGACTCGACGAGGTTTCGTTGCGAATACGCCACAGTCCGGTGCAAGCCCGGCACTCTCGTGGAGTATTATGGTAAGGTTCGATGCGTTGGAGAACAGGCGGAGGTTTTGTGTAGTCCAGGCAAGGGTGGAACACCTTGTGCTGTGTAAGAGTTGGAGTTTGGGTAGAGAAGAGCCTTGTTTTCACGCATGGAACAGAGAGTAGCGATCGCAACGATCCTCAAATATTGCCGCTTACAGTTCAGTTATCGATTACCGTCTAGATCCCGTAGTGAAGTAGTTGAGAGAGCAGTAGCTATCGGTTAAAGTTCCCGAAATCATGATAATGACGATTACGCGTATTGTCGTAGGCAAATCAGTCTACCGAGAGCCGCCCTAGAGGTAACTCGGGTCTCTCTCGCGCTCCCGCTATCGTTGGCTTCGGCCTGTCGTGTGTTCTCGTGTGTGTGTCGTGAGTCGCGCGTAGCGTGGGTTCTCTCTCGCTGCTGCGTACTCCGATACGGTGTTCTCGCTCGTGTTCGTGGGTTTCGTGCTACTTGTCGTTTCTCTCGTTCGCTCGCGTTCAGCGTACGATTGAGAATGACAGTTCGTGACAATTCCGATACGAATTATTTCCGAATTTTGTGATCGAGATGTGTTCGAAAGAATGCTCTCGAAGTGCAGTTTTCGTGAGTACGTTCTCGTGGCATCGAAAGATGCGGATCCCGCCAATTCATGGATTAAATTCTGCTTTTCGGTGAGTTTATCGTTTTCGATTATTTTCCCGTTCGCGAATAGAAATTCGTTCCCGCTGCTCGCCTCGATCGTTCGATCGGCTGAGCGCCTCCCGCTGCACTTGCGTGCGATCTCGTCTGCTACTCTATCGGCCTCGGATTGCGACCCTTCTACCAAAAACCGCATCCTGAGCAGCCGTGCATTTCCGCAACCGTTCGCTCTCGTGTGTGCGTCGGTGTTTATCGTTGAGTTCTCGATAAGCTCTCGTTGAGTTCTCGATAAGTTCTCGTCGAGTTCTCGTTCTGTGTCTCGTTCTCGTTTCGTCCTTGCGGAGGTCGGGTTCCACCGACCTCCAGTTTAGCCCGGTTTGGTGATACCGGCGATACAAAAATCTACCCTGCGGAGGTTGGGTTCCACCGACCTCCAGTTTAGTCCGGTTTGGTGATACCGGCGATACAAAAATCTACCCTGCGGAGGTTGGGTTCCACCGACCTCCAGTTTAGTCCGGTTTGGTGATACCGGCGAAACAAAAATCTACCCTGCGGAGGTCGAGTTCCATCGACCTCCAGATTAGTCCGGTTTGTTAATACCGGCGATACAAAAATTAACTGGCGCCCACCGGGACGCCGATGCACCCGCGAGAGAAACGGCCGAAGGTGACGTAAGTTTCGTTTTCGCGTTTTGCTCCCGTTTGGTTTGAGCTAAAATTTCGTCTTTTTTCGGTTTAGTTCTGTTGATTTTGAGTTTAGAGTTTCGCGTTTTAGAGTCAAGAAAAATACGTCACAAACTATAAACTATTACGGAAGCAAGAAATCGTTTTTCTGTTTTGTAGAATTCGATAAGGTAGATCGATCAGTGAACGAGTTCACTCATATCGTTAATAAGAAAAAAGCTATTAATCGAAAAAAGGTAATTTTGTTATAAAAAATTAGGACGAAAATTGGCATTCGTTATTTCAATCGGTTTCATTGACCGTCTGTAACGTATCGAGTTCAGCAAAAAAGATTTGTGGTTAACCTCGTCGCATGACGATTACGCTTCTAAGAAGCAACACCTCCACGGTATAGAAGGGCGATAATAGATTTTTGAGGCAAAGTGATGGGCCAAACAAGTAAAGATTAGCTACATCATTCTATTCGTCGTAAATTCTTTCAATATATTTCTAAAATATGTTAAATTTAATGACGTTCTTTAACCGGCGCGAATCTCTAATTACTCTCCAGTGAAAGAGCGTGTAACTTTGACAATCGTACATTCTGAATGGGCTCACTGAATATACGATTCTTGTTTCTTGTTTTATGTAATTATGATTAATTAGTCGTAGAACTATTGCGAAAGACACTACGTAATGGTTGGCTTAGATTTCTACGTGTCAAAACAAAACGTTAAAAATATTTATGTATATGCTCTAAAATAGCATTGAAGTTCACAAAGAACTCGGTGGTTCTCAAAATGCAATATGTAACTTGAATTATTTAAAAAACTGTTACGTTATTGAATAACTGTTCACCGATGATGTACCGATTAGAGATATTATCGTTACGCGTTCATTCACTGGTTGAAGCCTCTAATTCACTGGTATATCAGCGCTGTTTCTATTATCCTCTTTATATCTCTTTTACGATTACTTCAAACCTCTTGCCTTTTTTTCGCAACTGTGAACTATGAATTACACGAAGTCTAAAAGGTTTCCTTTTTTTTTTTAATTTTAAGACGTTTGTGAATACGAGAAGATCATTGGTCGGTCCAACCTGAGTAACGAAAGTTTATGATGCATTTTTCAGCAATGAAAATAGAAAAAACTAAAAATATATGAAAAAAAAGAGATTTCATAGTGGAACACTGCAAATTACCGAACACCTTTCTTATGCACACTATGGATTCAAAGTTCATTGACGATGATTGAAAACGATCAATATTTTTGGTGATAAAGAATGACTCCCGGTTGTCTATTAAAAGAATTCTACAGAAGAGACACCTAGAATTACCCGAAATTCCCGGAAATTATCCGGAACTACCGGTAATCAGTACTAAGTCGAGTAATCAGATCAGCAATAAGTCGAGAAAAATATTCTGTCTCTCGATTCTGAGTATGTTGACATAAAAATATTGAAATCTAAATTTTTTACGTAAACGCCCTCCTCTACGAGGAACTAAAATTATCATAAATTTACCGTCTTGATCGTGTATACTGTCCAATATCTCGTGCATTCCTTTTCTAAGAGCTTCGTTCTCTTCGATAACAATGCGAACGTTATCCTTTATCTCATCGATCTCGGCTCTGTGTTGCAATGACAAGAAATCTTCGTTCGCTACACCACGATACTTCTCATCTACGATTTTTTTCGTATGAACTTCGGTTTCCTTTGCGTCGGCGATATCGCGAGTTGCGTTTTCTTTTTCTCTCAGGCTGCTCATTTTATAACGTAGTGTCCTTAACTGAAAAAGATTAAAGTCATCGGTAGCATCCAATGAACTGGGATGAAACAAATTTTGATCTTTTGCGAGACAACATTGTTTTTTGAGATCTCATTCATTTTTATCCTTTATGTATGAAAAAAAAAATTCCGATTACTCACGTCCGATTTCATCTCAACATTTTCTTGCTCCAGATCCTCGTTTTTTTGCATCAATTCTTTTCGTATACGAGCTTCTTCTTGGCTTTTCAGTACTACGCCTTCTATGGAAATTTCTTCATCCTCCGGCATGCCCAATTTTTCTCTGTGCAGGGAAAATTTTAAATGTAATCAATAATTTTATTCGACTGAATAAGATAGTTAGTCGAGAAAATTAAAAAGGTGTTTTCATGAAAAGAAATTAGTTTGATGAGCAATTTGTTTCAGTTCTTTGTTTTTGTTCATTAACTTATTAATAAAATTTTGGTTATATTATCATGCAAATATAACCTGCTCAGCAACTTCAATGTGCCTAATTTTTTTCAGGCGCAGGTGCTGCAAAAATTAATTTTCTAAAATAATAATATCGAAATGTTATTAATAAATTCATTGAAAAAGTAATTGTTCAACAAATTATCCGACAACCTAACTTTTTTAAAATTGGAAATGATTCGTTAATTTTTCTGAATACGTATGAATTTTTTCTTGACTTTGAGGTTTTTTCTTTTCATTTTGAAAAATATGTGGAAAATCAAGAATTTGGAAATGTGTTTGTTATAAGATCCCTCCATTATTCTCAAAAAATGTCTAAATTATTGATCGATTGGATTCGCGCATTCAACTTTTGAACAACTTTCAGACAACTTTGAAGAAAATGCAATTTTCAACATATTTCAAAAACAAGAGAAATTTTTTGAAAAAATTAATACGTATTTAGAAACAGTAACGAATCATTTCCATTAAATTCCATTTGTAAAACTATTCTTTTTCTCACAAAAATCGTTAATAACTTTTTGGAATTACTATAACGCAAAAACAATCTTTCGATGACCTTCCGTATGATTGATATTTTTTTAAATTTTCATTCCATTGGAAAACGCTCGACATTCTCTCTGAATCCCACATTTTCTCGGACAAATACCGTTCGAACTACTTTATTTATTTGAATCACATCTACGAACCGCAAAGCTAGTATTTGCATTTCCCTGCACGAATTCAGCGCCTCCAAATTATTGATGACGTTTATCAAATCTTCCACGTGATTGTTCTTGGCGAGTAACTGTTCCTTCAAATCTTTGACTTCCTTGATAGTATCCGCCAACCCGCGCTCTTTGTTCTCGTATTTTCGTAGAATTGCTAATGTTTCGCACAATTGTTCGCTCTTCAGAGTTAAATCATTCTCGGCTTGACTCAATGATTCCTGAAGCGCCGATGTTCTTTCGTTCGCGTCTTGGATTTTCTTCAACAAATCTCTATGCTCTTTTCGCCGACCAGTTTTGTCGAGTCTGCAAAAAACCGTAAAAAACAAATAAAAAACAAATGCGTGCATTTTCATGTTGAAATATTTTCATCAGGATAAAAATAATTTGGTACTTCTTCGCGTCGGTTTTCAATCTTTCTATCAGCGCAGCACTTTCGTTTATCTCCGCCGTGGCCTCGGTCAATTTCGTTTGAAGATCGGCGATTATTGTTTCTCGACGATCGATTTCTTCATTGAGATACAATATTTGCGACTTGTTTTGATCTCTCACTGACGTCATTGATCGCGCAATCGTTTGAGACAGTTCCTCTTGCAAACGACCGATCACCGCATTTTTCTCGTCCAATATATTCTGAAAAATGCTCAAGTTTTTAATAATAGAATAGATTTTGTAGATTTAAGGTAATAGGTTCAGAGTCAAACGCGGGATTTCAAGAGAATCTCAAGCACTTCTCAATAGGATAAAAATCTGAAAAAAACAGGCACGTAGAAGGTGTTGAAACAATTTATTTTGCATAACAATAATACTCAAAGTGTTATTAACAAATTAATTAATAAATTAATTGTTCAACAAATTACCCGACAACCTAACTTTTTATTTAAGTGAAAAAGATTCTCAAATTTTTTCAAATGCGTATAAATATTAGGTATATTTCTGAATTTTATCTAATTTTCTGATATTACGTTTTGACCTTTCAATTTGTCTAAAAAAAATGCAATTCCAAAAAAATATACAAAACTCTGAGAAAATGCATACGATTTCAGAAAAATTAATGAATCATTTTCAATTACGAAACAAGTTAGGTTTCTGGGCAATTTGTTGAACAATAATTTTTTCCTGGAGGTTTTTGAGGAGATGTCGAGGGTCCGTACCTTCCAGTCGGCTACTCTCAATTCGATAGCCTCGCTGAATTCGTCAATTGCTTTGTCTCTCTCGGCTTGTTGGGATGTTACTTCATCGATTTGCGTGAGCAACGCAGCATTTTCGCGCTTTGTTTGCTCAATCTCATCTGCAATTGATCAAGCAATTGAAATTTCATAAATTTTGCATTCTCATAGAGGAAGACATGATTTCGTGACGAAAAAATTGAATTTTTTATGTCAACATACTTCAAATAGTCTGAAACATCAAGAAATATCATTTTTGCCCTGCGTTCGGATGTATGTGTGTGTGTGTGTGTGTGTGTGTAGGGGAGAGCGGGGCAGAACGGCATACCGGGGCAGAATGGTATTCACGCACAACGGGACCAGGGCAAAATGGCATCAGGGCAAAATGGGACAACAAAAAAATCTACTTCGATGGGACTTTCTCTTGTCCCATTTTCCCCTAATTCTATTATACGGGGGACTTTATTTGACCATTCGTACCATTTTGCCCCGGTATGCCATTCTGCCCGCTCTCCCCTATGTGACGAAAAGGTAGTATGACACAAAGAGTATATATGCCGCATTTTTCAGGTATCGAGCCGAAACCCTGCCCGCGCATCGAGTTACCATCAAGGTTGTTTGGTTTTAAATTTAACGCGAATCGACTCAAGGTAGTCCCAGCGTTACAGTCCGAGGAAATGTGAGATTCGGAGAGAATTCAGAGAGAGTATCGAGCGTTTCCGAACGGGATAAGAATCTAGAAACCATGAAGCATATGGAAGGCGAACGAACAATCGATTCTGCGTAAAAAATATTTCCAAAAGGTTACTAACAAAGTGATGAAAAAAAAACTTGTTTGCCAAATTACCTATCTTTTTTTCCGAAGAGAATAATTTGTTCATTTTTCTTGATCCGTATCTTTTGTTTGGAATTTCTTATTGGCTGAAATTTGTTTCAGCCTCTTAAAAAGTTGGTGGATTATCTCGCAATATCTCGCGCATTCGAGATTCGACTATCGACATGCGAGATTTATATTGTTGTCGGTTTATTCGTGCCGTGATTCGTCGACGATGACGACGAAGAGACGCGCGATGCGCGATTTGCGAACCTTCCGAATTCGGTAGTCTCGTTCGTGGCCGCGGTCTCGCGAGTGCTTTCGATACGGCTTCACGCCCCTCTCAGTCTCCGAAGAAAATTTCAACGTCGACCGGAGTACAGAGTACCCGAAGAAATGTGAGATTCAGAGAATACGGAAGGTGTTCGAAAGATTGATTTCGCGTAATAATTATTTCAAAAAGGTATTAATGAATTGACGAAAAAAAATTGTTTAAGGGGACTGAGTCACCTAAAAAAACGAAAACTTGAATTTTTTTTTCTCATTATCTATAAAGTTGAATAAAAATTGGGTTTGACACTTCAAAAGTACATGCGATTGACTATACTTTTGAATTTTTTTGGAGCTCTATAGTGCATTTTTTCTGAAAGAGAGACCGACAAACTTTTTTCACTTGTCGCATGTTTCAGATCGAACGAAGCAACGAATCTTCGCTTACGAGGTCTCATTTTGTTCGTTAGACAGTTTGTTCCGGAACGAGTGCGGGGATTTTTTTTTAGAGCTTCCCCGGTGGACTTATCGAATAAAATGTGTTGAAAAATTCCCTTTTTCCACATTTTCACTCGTTGCCAGGTATACAATGGTGCGCTGTAAATTCATTTTTCCTCGCATAAAAAATCCCCGCACTCGTTCCGGAACATGGTCCGTTACGAAGAAAATGAGACGTCAAGAGCTCAAATCGGTGCAGTCGTTGGATCTGAAACATGCGACAAGCGAAGAGACATATACTTGTTGAGAAATGGATTTTCAAGTTTGGTGAAGCTATTTGACTTTGGTGACTCAAAAAAAAAAACAATTTTTTTTGTTGCATAAAAAACTTACAAACTTTTTTTTTCACACAAAAAAAAATTGATTTAAAAAAAAAAATTATTTTTTTCAACAAAAAATTGTTTTATCGCGAAATAATTAGTAAAAAAAGAATTACGGACACGCTGAATGACATTGAATGAAAAGTTCCGCGATGCCGTTTCCAAAATAGGTTACGGGTTCGAGGTTTTGTACTTTTCGACATTGTCACGATACAAATGTTATTTTCACTGTTTCACTGGAAAATACAGTATCTATGACGTTCATTCACGAAAGCTATAACCACCGCGCACATGGATAATCGCAATTTTCCGGATGCCGGTTTTTCACGCGTTTGACATATCGAGTAAAAAAATCATGGCTGCCGTAGTTCGCCGGTGTAGCGTAGACCGCGTAGACTCGACGAAGCGCGGTAGCGGCGGTAATCTAACTCGCATCGATCGGAAGTAACGACCGCAGGGTCGGTAAATCGTTACCGACCAAACGTATTTTTATAAAACACAACAAATTTCTCGGGAACTCGACTTATTTTTTTTATGAAAATGATTTGGTAATTTTTCTAAATGTGTATGATTTTTTTCTGATTTTTCAATAGACTGCATTTTTTTTTATTGAAAAAATAGTGAAAAATCATAAAATTCAAAGTCAATCTAAAAATCTAAAAAAATTCAGACCTATCCAAGAAAATGAACGAATTATTTTCATTATACAAAAAGTTGGATTGACAGAAGATTTGTTGAACTATTTTTTTTTTTCAATTATTTGTTAATAACTTTTTGCAATTATTATTGTGCAAAATTAATCTTTTCCGGACCTTCAATATGGATGATTTTTTTCAGAGTTTTATACCATCGAGAAAACACGATTTTTCAATAACACATGCAATCATTATTTGTTATCTTACTAAAATGCTTCTAACTTTGGTAATTTTTGGAATTTCGGTCTGAAATTTGGTGTATAGATAGTACACAATATGTACTTTCAGAAAAAAAATTAAAAAAAAAAACAATTTTTTTGAAAATTTAGGTGACCCAGCCCCCTTAAGTTATCTACAAATTGATGGAAAAGAACTTGTTTAACAAACTACCCGATCACGGAACTTTTTTTTTCCGATGAAAATTATTCGTCAATTTTTCTTGATACCTATGAATTATCTCAGAATTTCATCCAGGCTTTGAAATTTCTTCAATATCGCTTTTTTTTTTCAAATTTCGAGCTATATTTGCGAATCTACTTGATTCCTCATTCAGCAACTTCTTGAGAATAATGGGCGGTCATATGAGAAAAACGTATAAAAAATGCGTGGCTTTCCAAAAAAATTTCAAAATAAAAAAAAATGTTATAAGTTTTGAAAAAATTGAAAAAACAAAAAAAATCGTACGGATTAAGAAAAATTAAGAAATTGTTTTCAGCAGAAAAAGGTTGAGTTGCCGGGTAATTTCTTAAACAAGTTTTTTTTTTGTTTAATTTGTTGATAACTGTTATGAGTTATTATTACGCAATATCAATCTTCCGAACAGGCCTGCGCGCGCTTGGGCATCAGAGCGCTGGGGCGCGCTCGGGCATCGGAGCGCTGCAGCGCTAACAAACCTCCGTTCGCGCGCGTCAGCGCGCGTGATTGTCCCTAGTTTCATTATAAAATATGTGTGAAAAATCACGATTGTTGAGTATATGCTTATGAATATGAATGTATTGAATACGTTATAAGACCACGAATTATTCTCAAGAAGTTTCCGAATGATCGATCAAGTAGAACACATATACAACATACATACATATCCAACTCAAACAGCTTCAAAAGAATGTGATTTTCAACACATTTTAAAAACAAGAAAAAATTCTGAAAGAAATCATATTTATTTATAAACAATAACAAAATAATTTTCATCAAAAAAAAAAGTTGGGTTGCTGGAAAATTTAAACAAGTCTGTTTGTCGCTAATTTGTTGATAACTTTCTGTAATTATTATTACGCAATATCAATCTTTTGAATATCTTCTGAACAATCTTTTAAACGAAATTGTCTTCGAAGTCTCTCTGAATCTCACATTTCCTCGGACTGTTTTAAGCATTTACAAGTTATGCCTAAGTTTTTTTTTTTTAACAAAAAAACATGTTTACGGTTTCTGTACGTTGCTGCTGGCAGAAATCTTTAGCTATCGATCTATAACTTTGCACGCAAATCGAGTTACCATTAAGGTTGTTTAATATTAAATATGGTTAAAATTCGCTCGAGCTTTTAAAAATTATGCATATTTAATTTTATTTAAAAAATATTTCTGTAGTTTGTACAGGTCGTTACCGACACAAATTTCCAACCACCGAGCCAAAACGATTTTTTCGTATTAAATTTACCTCGAATTGGCTTCAGGGTTTGAAAATGATGTATGTTTTCTTTTGTTAATTCACTTTAAGTTTGTTTGTGTTTATTGGATTGACGGATTTTTTTGTAATCGAATTTTAAGTACGTTGACGATGAAAACTTGAATTCTTTTTTTTTGTCGTTGCGAAAACATATACTTCCCCTATGAGGAAGCCAAAGTTGGTGAAAGAACTTTCTCATAGAGCGAATATCGATAAATGAAAAAGCAATGTGCAAATTCAATTTTGATAGTTTTTTATTATAATTAATCTTTCCCATACCTTTGTACGAAATATTTTTGCTTCTGAGCTGCTCGAGTTCTTCCGTCATCTCGTTCATGCTCTCGGTCGCGTCTTCCATCTCTTCCTTTAACGCGTCCAATTTTTTCTTCAAAGTATTATTTTCCTTCTCCAGAGCCTATAAGAAAATATTTTTTTACCACAAGTAAATTGTTGTTAAATATATAATTGGGTTCGAATTGCGCGTGATTCATTCAAGGCGTTCAGAAAAAATATAATTTTTGTGACAAAAGTTGCATTTTGAAGAAATTTTTTTAATCTGCTTTACATTTGGGCATATCCATAATTAAATGAAGCTATGAAGTAATATGCAAATTATACTTGCACGTCGCTTCCTCATTTTGTTTTTAACATCGTTCACAAAACTTCCTCTACGAGGAAGCCAAAGTTTGTTGAACAACTTTCTCATTGAGGTTCTTTGTAAACAAGGTTAAAAATAACATAAGAACGCGATGTGCAGCTTGTATCGTTTGGATAATTTTTTTCACTTTCTACAAAGTTTTATTTATGAGGAAATTTTCCAATCGATATTGACTTCCTCATGGAGGAAGCATCACGGACAGTGAAAAACAATGAGGAAGCAATGTGCAAGGTTCGACTTTTCAATGCTGTTTGCGATTCATCTGTTTGTTTAGAAAACGGCATGATTCGAATATCCTGGCATAAAAATCTCGAGAGCAAACTTTTTCACAAAAAAGGCGCTTCCTCTATGAGGAACCGATAGGTCGCTATTAGTTCTGAAATTGGTTGAAAATTAAGATGCTCACTAACCTCGAGCTCGTGCATGAGTGTCTTAATTTTGTCGGTCTTCATTGTTTCCTGATAGTTGTCGGTAGTCGAAAAATCGGTATGCTTGAAGAAACGAAATATAAATAAACGTATCAGTTATCATATATCAGAATACCGAATTATAGGGGAGAGCAAGGCAAAACGGCATACCGGGGCAAAATGGTACTCACGCACAATAGGACCATGGGCAGAATGGTACTAGGGCAAAATGGGACTTTATTTAACCATTTCGGACCATTTTGCCCCGCTATGCCATTCTGCCCCGCTCTCCCCTAAATGAATATAGGATAATGTAGATATCGTACTTTGGAATCGCTGTTATCTCTTTCAATGTCATCCGGTCCTATGACATGGCTCGCTGTGAACAAAATAATAATTTCTCATTTCTGAACGATATCAAATTTTACAACAGATTAAGAATTTCGTTTAGAAATTTTCCTTCGACAATTTATACAAAACTTACGCTTTCTTTGACTTTTTTTTGTCGTGGATAAAGTAGACGACACTTTCTCTTTCAATTCATCGCACTCCAATAGCAACGACTCGACCTCAAAACATAAACAATACACTATTTTAAAAGAAAAAAAGTTTTATTTATAAGATTCAAATGTATTATTGTTTAACATCGATCGATCAAATTCACAAAATGTTTCAATATTAGGTACAAACTTGATTATCTTTGTGCTGAAGCATTTCTTGCGACAGCTTCATGAGGGCTCGAAGGTTTTTTATGTTGTCAACGTCATCTATATTGCATCTTATCACCATCGGGAATAGATCTTCGATCTCGTCGTCCGTCAAGGACTCTGCCTTTATCATCAGTATACGATCCCAATCCATTCGAACCATCGTGAACCTCGTTAAACACCGAAAAATACATCGAGCCCTCGTTCACTACGAGCCACGTTTGACGTTTGGGCGAGTTTAGTTTGTACCGACGCGGAACCAAGGTATCCATGGCAACGTTACACGATCGACGGTAGGGGAGCTCCATCCCTACCATCGGAGGTCGTCACGTAAGGGTCAGGCGCCCGCCGATAAAACACAACCTGTTTTTTAAATGGTCAGGTAAAATTTTGATTTGCCATGTCAATAATTTCAATGAAATGCGTAATTAATTATCAATTAATATTGTTATAATAATTATTATTTGAAGAAATTAATTTCAACATTTTCATTCGAAAAAAAATGTCTTTGAAAAACTTTTAATATAAAGTAATTCGATTAAAAGTGTTAAACATTTCATAATTGTACATTTTTCAATTTATTTGTAAAATATAAAAAATTTTGTTTTCTTTTCACGAATAAGTTATTTTAAATGACTACTCAAGTTAAATATATTTAATACAAAAAAATATAAATAAAATCAAAAAATAATAAGAAATTCAAATATTATAAAAGCATAAAAAATATTTGATTCCATCTTTATGAAGACTAAATCTCACCGAAATTTTATGTTAAATTCACACAAGTAATATAAATTATTATAATGATTATAATTGTGATTATGATTATTCACCATGGTCCACAAGGACTGAGCGCTCGTATCGCCCACACAACAAAAAACAAACAACATGATTATTCACATATATGAAATACTTTTGTATATAGTTAATTGTTTAGGTAAAAATCGAAAGAAATCTTGCGGACGATCTTGATTTTTATAAATTTCATTGATCGTCATAAGGTAAAAAAAATTCTTACAGCTCATTTCAAATTGCAATAAGGGCAGTGTTTCAATAGAATCTCGAAAAATCTAACGGACATTTTTTTATTTCAAACACAAAATTGTTTCAACCGAAATCTGATCAAAAACCTTGATCTTGGAAAAAAAAACCAATATCTTCCCACAATATTTTATACGTGCTGAGGATCTAAAATCTTGCTAATCATTACAAAAGGTGTTCTACGTCAAATCAGAAATGCTTGATCAGAATGCTTCTAAATGAGTTTGCTTTTTTTGGAATACGGGAGTCGCCTTAAAGTTTAAAAAAAATGAAAAAATGGCACTTCGCCTTACAATCGGAAAAAAATGTCGCTTCAGAATTTAATAGAAACCCATACAAATACCCTTGTTTGAATTGTCGATAAATCGCGTCAAATTCGAAACAAAACTTTACAAATAGTTTGAATTTACAGGAAAAAAGATGTTTTACTTCAAAGAAGAAAAGAAAAATCCTCCAAATGACTTACATACTTACAAACGCACGAGGCACTCCGCGGGATTTATTTCGGGGTTCGAAGTTTTAACACAGCAGAAGATGAAAAGTATATAACTATAAATGAAAAGTAAGATTCCCTGAAAATGTATATGAGTTTATTGTTTTTAAACTTGCAAAAGATGTAATTGAAGTACGTTCATAAAGTATGTCGAGTGCATGTAGTAAATTTCTCAGGTCGCGTGAAAATATTACACAGTACAGTAGTAGTAGTTTTGTAATTCATACAAAAGTAAAATTAATACAAAAGCATTTTATAGATGTAACTTATTGTAATAATATCAAAACGATAATTTACATATTACGGATTTCATTCAAATTACCGATATGGCAAATAAAAAATCAAATTACTCTGTAATTATTTAATCGGCACTTTTTTTCGGCACTTCAATTTTCATCCTTTGCTTTGCTTCTCCAAGAAGCTTCGTTTTGGAGACATTTTTTTTTCTTTTTACATTTTCATGTAAACGTATTTACAATACGTAAAAATGTCGAAAATTCATATTTAGAAAAAATGTCTGTTCCAATGTATGTGCGCGAACATCATTTGATTTTATAACTTGACTACGGTCTGAGATATCAAGCTGAAATTTATACTACGTGTTGAGGAGACAAGCCCACGTCTTTAGTCGAGTTATTAGCAAAATCTGTGCAGTCATACAATTTATACTCCATTTTCAATTTTATCGAAAATATCTTGACTCGCTCTAACTTCTACACGTTTTGCAGAATCGGGCTGAAAATGAGTACCAAGTTGGAATCTCATAAACCACTGATCATTAATGAATTCAATTAAAGTCCATGTAGTCCATAGGATTGCATGTGATATTGAATTCTTCGAAAATATCTGGCCAAACTTGAACTCTTACATTTTTGAAGATACTGAACTGAATTTTGGTCCAAACATCGGTTTTTATTATACAAGTCTAAGGATTGGTTTTAGCGAAAATCCGTTTAGTGGTTTAAATTTAATGGCAGCTGGAATTTTATGAATAAAATGTTGTTTACTGATGAACTGCAATCAGACGAGGTTTGGGATTGAATTTGGGGTACATCCGTTCAAAATTTCGGACTTGTATGAACACTTCATGAGGAAGTTGGAAGTGATAAACGTACTTTCCGACAAACAGACCTGGGTAGACTGTGATAAAAGAACGAGCGGAAGCAACGCGCATGTTGGCACTATTTTTCAATTGTATAAATGGATCATAATTGTATTGAGTCAATTATCTTATATTCCGATTGTATTTTCCATAGGTCGCGCTGCTAAGAAACAGAAAGGCTTATCCCTAATTACATAGCACGTTACACGCAGTC
Source organism: Ischnus inquisitorius (assembly GCA_963924025.1). Lineage (NCBI taxonomy): Eukaryota > Metazoa > Arthropoda > Insecta > Hymenoptera > Ichneumonidae > Ischnus > Ischnus inquisitorius. Next base: position 9,130,653 of record OZ001249.1, read on the forward strand.
CGTTGTGACCTTCTGTTTCTCAGCAAGCGAAATGTCGATTATTTCAGTGTAACGACCGACAGACCGTCGTTGATAGTCGATAACAGCGTATGTTCACTTCTGCCTATAGATCGAAAACCCGACACAATTGAGCCGTTGCTCGTGTACGTCAGATCACATGTAGCGCGTAATCAGCTCGTGTGCCAAGAAGCCGAATGTGAGCGAAGCAGCCGATTACGAAAGAGGTCGAGTGGGATCCCGCTCACGATGGTACAACACATTGTATGTAAATAACTCGAATAGATATAATTTCCAAACCCCGTATGTTGGTGTTATTCCTTCACACGAGCAGTATTTGACGATCATGATTCTCAGTAAGTTGTGCTCGCGGTACGCGCGAATTCGGCCCGGTTCGTCCGCGTCCGTCGTGACGAATGTTACACGCGATGCAATTGGAATCAGAGGATTACACTTTACATTCCAGCCCGACAAGCGATCGGGGGAAATTGGTAAATAATTATAACACGTCGGCGAACGTTGATGAAACACTTGTGAAGACTCTGGAACAATGGCTTTTCCGAGGGAAAAAATAAGCTTTGTCGCTCCGTTCTCGAACGAAAGTTCTCGCAGAATTTTCTTTCCGCGGCTTATGAATAAAACGTGTGCGCATTGTTTACTATGAAAAAAAAGAAATTTCGTGAGATTGTGGGTAAACGTCATTTTTTTCTTCCTCATTAACGAATCTCTAATAATTCGTTCATAGGTGAGACCGAACGGTTAAATACGTTTCAAGCGATCAACAATGGTCTTGGACTAGCCATGGAGAAGGATTCGAATGCTGGTGAGTATAATTAATTTCCATGATTTTAATGTTTTGATTATTTAACTAGCGTTACTGTCTAGTGAAGAAAAAGACTCGACGAAATTTTAATGCAATACGACTCGTCGGAGGCCTATTAGAAAATGCCTCGTGTTGAGCTTCAAGTCATCATCGGTCGCTTATCTTATCAGCTGAAATGAACTGATAACACAGAATTACTCACATCAACGTCGTGACCATGCTTCTTTATGATATTATCACTCACTTATCTTGCATATTCTGGCAACCAAAACGGGAGCGGAAAAAAAATGTTCATAAAGAAATTTGGGACTCAATATGTTATGATATTATAAACGGGAGAACAACGATTCCGTAGAATCTTAAAGCAAATGTCAAATACTAGTGACGTTCGAGTCAAACGGTAGTGAGGTAAAGAAGTCAATTTCGGTCATCCTATTTATGACGGGGAAGTAATGTAATTTAGAGAACAGAGTGTCTCAATGTATTTAATCAACGTAGTCCGAGCGGTACGGTCTGAGGAAATGTGAGCTTCAGACATACTTCCAAGCGTTTCCCAATGAGGTAAAAATCCGAAAAAAATCTAGCATATGAAAGGTGTTCGAAAGTTCGATTTTTCGTATTAATAATTCTAAAAAGTAATTAACAAATTGATAAAAAAAACTATTTTAACAAATTATCCGGCAACTTAACTTTTTTTTTATGAAAATGATTTGTTAATTTTTCTTAATATATGGGATGGTTTTCACAATTTTTTCAAGAATTACATTTTTTTTAAATATGTGAAAAATCATGAATTTTGGATTTGTGTTTGTTACAAATACGTCGATTATTCTCATGAAGTATCCGGACAATCAATCAAGTAGATTCGCAAACACAGCTCAAATAATTTTCAAAAAATTCAATATGCAATCAACTTAAAAAACGCGAAAAGATGTTATAAAAATACATATGTATTTAGGAATAATGATAAATCATTTTCATCGGAAAAAAGTTAGGTTGCCGGATAATCTGTTATACACGTTTTTTTAATCGATTTATTAATCACTTTTTGGAATTATTATTACGAGAAATCCATCTTTCAAACAACTTCCAAGGTTTTCTTAGACTCTTTATTTATTTGAGAGTCTTTTGATTAAAAAAAATATATTGAAAGGTCTATTGGCAAGATCGATCTTCGCTGATAAAAAATTCGTTACAGTAATTTTCGGCGAAGATGTTGCATTCGGTGGAGTGTTTCGCTGCACGATGGGCCTACAGGCTCGCTTCGGTGCCGACAGAGTCTTCAATACGCCTCTTTGCGAACAGGGCATCGCAGGATTTGGCATCGGTTTGGCAAACGCCGGTGCTACAGCGATCGCCGAAATTCAATTTGCCGATTACATATTTCCGGCGTTCGATCAGGTCAGGAAAAAATTGTTTTCTCAGCAATGAATGAACTATAACCCCTAATTAAGCGCATGTGTATCCCCTCTCCCCTTTACTGTCCTGGGCTCAGTCGGTATCAAAACCCGTATTTATCTTCTTTTACACATGTAGGTATTTATCGTTTAAAAATTACTCATCGAATGCTGATATGATATCTGCTTTTGCTGAGGATCTTCCTTAAGCCGTAAATGCCCGTTGACGAGAATCAAGTCAAATACGGTTTTTATTATCGACCGTAATATTTCATCTGATATCAAGAGTATGCATTAACAGCTCTAAGAAGAGTCTCATCGAATGTAAACGTCGTCATAGCATTTCGTGAGACTCTTCTCTAAAGTGATGCGAAAAAATTTAGCCAGTTATGAAAACAGTGATAAAAGTTATTGCGAAAGTTAAACATTTGAGACAAAAGAAAATTGTGTGCTCTTTGGAAAAGAGAGACGCAGAAAAGGACACTTCTTTTCCTTACATGTTAAGGTTCCGAAGTGGTGCTTATTGCCGTTTCTGTTACCGGCTAAATCTATTAACATCACCTTGGGCTGTAAATGCTAGGATGCCGAAAAAAATGTTATGGCGAATTCCGATACCAATAAAATCGGAATGGACGTGCAGAGAAGAGCTTTCGCCTAATCTTAATTGGAAAAACTAACTCAGGGTTGCTCCGTTATCTACAGTTGGTAAACGAGGCAGCTAAAGTCAGATACCGTAGCGGCGGTGGATTCGATTGTGGGAAACTTACCGTTCGCGCGCCATGCGGTGCGGTCGGACACGGTGGTCTCTATCATTCCCAGAGTCCGGAAGCTTACTTTGCTCACACTCCCGGTCTCAAGGTAAGATTTTTTGAAATGGAAAAACTCAGTGATCAGTTGTCGTGAAGAAATATATGCTCAATGGTTTAGTTACATTTTACATTGATCTATTTAACATGTAAACTTTTTTGAAATTAATTGCCGTCCAATGGTAAAAAAAATGTTATGAAGGGAGATTGTTTTACGGGTTACCCGATACGTCTGGCAGATGGCGAAGGGAGTCACAAAGTACCGGGAATCTAATGGTTTATTAAGAACACCGCTTTAAAAAAAATCCTATATTTTTTTTCAGAAGTCTAGCGAATTGTTTTTATTTGAAGTGCATTTGACACATTTCGATTGAGTCTACAAGATACTTAGATAAAATATTCACTGAGGACACGATATTTCCTCGTTTTTTAGGCACACTCAAAAAATTGCGTTTATTACCAGTATCGGAAGCTTTCATGCACGAACAGTTTGATAAATTCCCAATAAATGTGTGGTCGAATTTTACACTACTTTTCGCAATATAATGCAATACTCGGCAATATCTACTTAATTCATATTTTTTTATTCAATACTGCTTTTAATTTTCGTTTAATGTACCAACATTGCACATTTTTTATTTCCAAGTCTATTAAGGACGGTGTATTGCTACATTTCCATTCCAAAATAAAGTTCAGAAAGAATTTCGAAAACTTTCTGATTGAAAACAAATTTTAAGAAAATCCACTGTACACGAAATTTTCGATGTAGAAGAATAATTTGAGAAAGTTGTTTAGAAATTGGTTAGAAGAAGATTTGTTCAGAGTTATTCGACAATCTAACTTTTTTTTACCGAAAGTTACTTCGTTAATGTATAAAAATACATATCAACGTTTAAGCTTGTTGTGGGGTCTGGGCTTGCGGGGTGAGGCGGAGAGGAGGCGTGCGGTGTGCGGTGCGGTCGGTGTGCGACAGAGACAGCTGCTTGTCAGTTCCCAAGCGAGAACGACCAAGAGTTTTTCATTCATTAATAATTAAATAACGGTGCTGTCAATCTTCTTCGGAAAATGCCAAACGGTAAAGCGATTATCGTTTGAACTATACATAGGTTTTTTATGTACGTGGTAGCATTTTCTTAGCTGTTAGAATGAAAATACGGCGAATCATTGCGAATTCTCCATAAGAGTAATGCAATGAGCTGCAAAATTCACGATTTTTTTCTCATTAACGATGCTGTACATTGTTCTGAAATTTAACCACACAATTTACAAGGGGATAATGTCCATTAGAAAAAAATTTCATGGCACAGGCAGCATTTTCACTAAAAACCACAACAACCTTAAAGAATTTTTTAGAATTTGCGAAAATCCCGTTTTGGAAAGAATCTTTGATGGATCTTTGCGAGTATGTTTGATCGATTCGATCGCAATTTTTTTAGTGTAATACTGTGATTCTCCAAACTTATACCCAAACGTCGTTACTTTTCAATCATAAAAAAATGGCCCGATTAAAAAAGAATCTTTAAAAAAAGCATAAGTTTTTAAGGACAGTGGCGGATCAGCTTCGGTTGAAAAAAGGTAGGTTACCGGAAAAGCAAACAAACACGTCAAAAAAATTTTTTGTTTTGTTTTCCAATAATTATCATGTTCAGTTAATTTTCTCAGAACCTTCTATATTATTGATTTTTTCACTTTTGGCTGGGATTAACGATTCACCTTCTTTACGATAGTCCTTAAGTTACAATCAGGCCAAAGGTGAATTTCACGTGAGGTGCAGCGAAAATTTCGAACGCTTCTCGATGTTGAATTATTTCAAAACTTTCTGAATTTTTTGAAAATTTCTTTTCGGCGATTTATTTTATTTTGGGAAATACGTGAAAAATCTTAAATTTTGGATATGTGGTTTCCATAATACAATTTATTACATTCAAAAAGTTTCTGCGCGATTGACAAAGTAGATTCGCGAATACAGCTGAAACATTCAAAAAAATGCATCTTTCAAAAAGTGCAAAAAATTCGGAACCAAGTCATGCGTATTATGAAAAAGTAACAAATCATTTTCATTCGAAAAAAAGTTTGCCTTAACGGATGATTTGTTAAACTACTTTTTTTTTTCATGTATTTGTTGATATCATTTTGTAATCATTATTATGTCCTTAATTTAAAAGAAAATTATTCCATCGAGAAGTGATCGAAATTCTCGCTCCGTTTCACGTGAAATTCACTCTTGGCCGAACAAGGCTTATTTTAAGTTATTATTTTTGCAGTTAAGAATAAAACCAATACAGCGATAACTTTTCATTTTTGCAAATAATGTATGCGTTGTCGATATTCCGTAACGGGGGGTGGGGGGTTTTAAAAAATCATGACCAAACAATTCTTTAATTGAATTTGAAAAAAGGACGATTTGATTCCAGCGAACACTTACGCGAATGTTCGGCGTGTAATTTAAAGTCTCGGCTAAAAACCAAATAATGATTCAATGATTTCGTGAATAGCTTACATTTTCTCGTTGTGATTTTCAAAATTATTTCATTGAGCACGCCGAAATCCGGTATTCCAAAAATTAAACGTACATAAACGTGCCGTTGTCGAAGCACCCAATGCCGCCCGGTCGCGAGCTTCCGACTGGCAATTATCGAGAGCGACACGCGATGTCCGTTACTCTATCAGGTTGCAGCTGTAGATTATTTTCATTAGCGTTCTCGTCTGTCTCGTAATTAATGTATGAAACACAAAAAAAAAATAAAACGAGAGATAGCCCTCTCGCTCGAAGCTTGACATTACGGAGAACGATTAAAGGTCGCGCAGCTGATGCCAGACCCTGAGAGAGGATACGAGAAACTGTCTATTCGGTCACGATACTATGAAACACATTTATAATGCTACATTGTAACATTTGCTCATAATCAAACCGTTCTCACTGTCCGCATTTCCAGAATAATACCGCAGTCGTGACACGAAAAAAAAAAAAAAAAAGAAACAATTCTCGGGTGATTGCTTTTTCTGATGTATTTTTCCTCGCCGTCATTCGCATCGCGAAGCGCGTTAAAGTTACAGACCCGGAGCAACGTGATTCGATCTAGGATTATTCAATCAGCACGTTCCATTCTATCTCGTGTTTTCACTTTCGTCGAACCGCCGCGAAGGAAGCGGTCTCTCTTTTTCCTATCGTCGGACGTTTCGCAGCACGTAACCCATCTTGCGCACATTTCCTCCGAGAAATCAGCCATAACGCGACGATCGATTGAAACATTCTACATAACTTCGAATGGGAATATGCTACGGGGAATGTGAAGATTAGGATTCACAGATGCGCATAATATTACAGCGATAAGTGAAATACATCTAGAGCGTCGGTAGTTTTGGCGTGAAGTCGAGAAATAAATGCTTTTTGTTTCCGCTGAAATTCGTTCCAAATAATTTTGAGCTATCGCCTACTGGCCTATGGAGAAGCATCGAATAAAGTAGCAACGGTTTATTAAAATATTATACAATTTAGATTTGCACAGCGTTTTCTCATTTTGTTTTTAACGCCCTCTAAAAAGCGCCTCCGTGAGTAAGGTATTCGAGCAATTTTGACTTCATCTACGAAAAGGCTTTCGAGAAAGTTATTTTTTGGACTTAATTTTATTCCAAATATACGCCGAAAAAATCCCAGATGAAAAAACTTGCATCTGAAGACAATATCAATTTTTTAATAAAATTTATAAAACTTGATTTTCCACATACTTTTTCCACATAAACAAAATTCAAAGTCGATTTCAAAATCTCAAAAAATGTATACGTGTTCAAAAAAAATCAACGAATAATTTTTATTTAAAAAAAAGTTGGCCTGCCGAGAAATTTGCTGTTTAATTTTTTTTTTTCTCAATTTTTTAATAACATTTTGAAATTATTATTATGTGAATTAATCTTTTCAATGTTTTTAATATGCACGATTTTTCAGATTCTTATACCATCGAGAAGGGTTCACAATTCTCCCTCAATTTTCGTACACTTACGCGAAACGAACGCTATGCGCAAGGAGTACCTTCAAGTCCCCTATTAATGAAGTGCTTCTGTTTCTGGATATTTCACTTTTAGCATTCTACTTTTGATCAGAGCTGGGCACAAGCTACAAGTGCCTGCTTGGTGTACGCGGGTACCGCATTTGGACAAATCAAATATATTCTTACGATGTTAGGACTGGTATTCCCTACGAACACCACCTGCAGTCCGGATACTTAAGTACTTGGGTGCACTAGGTACGATTGTAGATTCTGCTCAGCTCTGCTTTTGATTACATCAAGAGACGCGGTAGCGTCTCGACGCCAAATAGTTTAAAAAGTAAAAAGTCCGCGCGATAAGGCCGCGGGCGTCGAGCACTACCGTGTCCTTATACGCCAATATCGTGCCTTCCTAAACTATGACGATTTTTTTCTCAGAAACGAGACATCGGAACGAAATTTTAAAGATAGTTCCACGATATAAATCGAATATAAGCTTTAAAATGAGCCCAAAATCAATCGGATCGGTGCACGCAATACGGAGATATGAGGATATTGCACCGAAAATTCCTCACTTCACGATAAAAATAAAATTTCCAGTATGTCCCGTTTGTCAGTATGTTGCGTCCGTGCGTGCATGCGCGAGCCGTGCATGCGCAATAGTACACGCGGAAACCAACGATCGGTTGTTTTCGATTTCGGAATGGCATTTCGTGAATTCTAAGTGACAGCTCTTGAATACCCGCGAATATTTCACTCAACTGAGTGAGCGAAATACTCATTACATAGTAATAAGGTTATGTATTTTAGTTTTTTCGTGAAAATTAATTAAATAAACCTCGTGCGGTTAAAAAAATGTGTCGTGCGCGTGTTAGAGTGATGTATTCTTTTTCAATCACACGCGCATAATAATTACAATGTAAAAAATCTCGCGCGGCAAAAAAAAAAAAGTGTCGGGCGTGTAATGAAATTATTTATTGAAATAATTGCGAACATTGTAGCTTCATCGAACCCAGGGCAACGAAACACTCTCTTACGAGCGCGAATTTTCAAGAATCCTATCACAGTTTCATACGTGCGGGATCCTACATCACACATTAAGTAATTTGGAACAAATTTCTAAAAAGAGTGGAATAAAAATAAAAAAAGCATTTTTTGTGAAAAATATACAAAAGGGAGCCAAGTAGTTAAAAAATAGTTCGCAAATCATTTTTTTTTATAATTAAAACAAGAAAAAATCATATGAGTCAAGTAAACTTAAAAAGAAAATCGTGGCGAGTCCTTAGAACACAAATAAATACAGGTGCATCAAAAGAGAGGATGAGCAAAGTTTTTTTTAAAGTTTACTCGGCTCATATGATTTTTCTTGTTTTAATTCTTAAAAAATGATTCGCAAACTATTTTTGAACTATATTATTTTACATTAAATCAGGAGATTTGCTGCAGGTATCAATAACTTGCTGCATTCCTTACTACAAGAGAAGCTTTTGTAAAGCATGTTTTTGAAATAATTATGCGACGTGATCTGTATTCGTGAATGGTACGCGCGGGTCTCCAATAAATGGTCTCCCGCTGGAAGTGGCTGGTTCTCTTCATCTAGGGTTTGCTTGTGCTTCATAAAAAAGTCTGCTCCTAACGTAGGATTCTGTAAAGGTCGAGGTCTTTCCCAATGAGGGTGTTATCGCCGAAATGTATACAATAGTTATGAGATGTGGTCCTCTTGGAAGATCCATATTTTATCACAGCCGATAGAAAGAAGTATCGATAATTGGAAATATTGAAATACTGGAGTCCCGATAAACGGGAATATTGAAATACAGAACTCCCTCTGAATGGAAATGTTGGTAATCGGTGGACCCGACGAGTGAATGTCGTTCCCATCGGAGTGAGCAGTTCCTCAGGGATCGAGGGCCAAATAATTGAGCCGGAACAGACAAATGCACAGACGGACAAACAACTTTCCAATTTTCTTACGAATTTCAGGTGGTGGTGCCGCGTGGACCGATTCAAGCTAAAGGTCTGTTGCTCAGCTGCATCGAAGAACCCGATCCGTGCATAATATTCGAACCAAAAGCCCTCTACCGAACGGCCATCGACGACGTACCGATCGGTCATTACAAGACACCTATCGGAAAAGCGGAAATATTACGCGAGGGTAAGCTCATTTGTCGTATTCAATAGGTCCTTCTGTTATTGTGTAACAAGCGCAGAGCTGATATCGCTTTCCAACAGTGTCTGCAACATTGTATTTTGTAAGGATTTATCGGAATGTACGCATTGCTCGAAGCTAGTCCTCGACTTTCAACGCAACCTTCGTGTATTAGATACGCTCGAACAATTTTTCTTCAACTAAATGGTGGTTAAATATCGTATAATATTGAATTTCATGACGATAAGGTATCGGCGTATCGGCGAATATTTTTCGGCCCTATTTATTCCCGCGCCACAGATAAGTATAGTGTTTTTAGTATTACGAGAACCTAGATTTACTATATGTTTAGACGAGAGGAGAAATCAAATATTCGATAGCCTTAAAAAACATCATAAAAGGTGTTGAAAAAAGCTGCCAATTAAATTGGCGAATTGCTTCTATCTTTCCATTATCACTGATTACCCTACTCTGTCTGTTCCCTGTAAAAACAAGCATCCTGTTCCCTATCGCTTACATTGTGAGGACTTTTGACACATTCAAAGTGTCTTATATTTAAGTATCATCACCATGCGAAAACAACATGCTTTAAATGTGTAAAAAGTGCTCACAATATAAAAGTTGGGAAACAACGCACTTGGGTTACACGCTTGTTTTATCGTGTACGGGAGTTCATTAATCACTGTTGCCTTATCAAGAAGCTTTGTTTCGTAATTGATCCGAAATCCCGAAGGAATATACGCCAAATTCATTACCAAATCTCGTTCGATAGTAGTTTATTTGTAAATCAAATTTTTTAAAATTCGGGTTCATAATATTTGTACCGGTCAACCGATTAACACTAGATACAATCCTAAACTTTATTCAATAAAAACCAGTATAGGATGCAGAATTCAGTCGGACATTGCAATGAATGTGAGAGTTCGACATTTTCAAAAATATTCAAAGTCGCATAGAATCTGAACGACTGTAAAGGTCTTTCCCGAGTTCAATATTGAACACCGATTTATAATCATTTAATTTTTGGCCAAATTCAAACTCAACATCTCAAAAAATGTGTCAATTAAAGAGGATTGAGGCTTTATTGAAAAGTTCAGAATAGCATGAAAATGGAACGAAAGTAGATTTTGCTAAATATTGGAACAAAACAAGGGAATTGACCCCTTAACATATATAAAGTTCAGCGTAATATCTCAAACCGTTATACAGTTATGGTCACAAATGACAAACGTACACACACACACACATGCATATATCCAAACATTCTTTTCCAGATGCACTTCTTTACTATTTTGCAACATTCTAAATACGTTGGCATGAATATTACAGAATTTTTGTGTTTCACAAAACAAAGCTTCTTGAGGTACCAAAAAATGCATCACGCTGAGCTAACACTGACATGGATAGATATAGTTCGGTAATGGAACGACCTGGCGTTTCCCCCGTTCCAGCGAGTTATTATAACTAAATGAAGCATTGTCGCTGGGCCCGGCAGATCTTGAAATAGGATACGCATGTACGTAAACTTGCAGTGAGCAAAACGGACAATCGTTCAGGCACAACGAACGGTGCGCGAGTTGTCCGGCAGTTGATCGAGGTACAGAATTATAACCATCGGTTTCATGTCATTGTAGTCATAGTATATTATATATTCTTGTGAATGTATAATTATATCTCAAGTTTCCCTGCTTAACGCTCTATCTTATTTCTTTACAGGTGACGCGGTGACTCTAATAGGCTGGGGTAGTCAGGTCCACGTGCTCCTCGAAGTGGCCGATCTCGTCCAGGCAAAGCTTGGCGCATCTTGCGAGGTCATCGACCTCGTCTCTATACTCCCCTGGGACGTTGACGCTGTCTGCAAGGTAATAAATATCTTTCTCTGTTTATATAAAAATTGCTCACTTCATTTTTAGCCGTCCATCGTCGTATATTGCAAGTGAACGTCGATAGATAGAATATCAATGTAATTATTAAAATAATTATCGAAAGATCACGCGACACCGTTACCGCAGTAGACTAAAGCGTGAATAGGTTATGACAGCGGTAGATTATTTTGTATTAGAAATCGACGAAAATCGATTCGTTTATTCGATTTGCGCTTAATTCGATTACTTTTACGTGAGGCTGCTCGAGACATTTTTTTCATTGTTTTTTTCTGATTCCCAATTTTTAAAAAGTCATCTAGTCGTTAGGAAAAATTTCCTGTTTCGGAAAAACGAAATGATTCGGGCTGAATGGAAGATTTTCTTATTACCGGCTTAAAAATGATTAATTCCGCGATAAGCAAGGCTTTTAGGGTAGTCCGAGGGGTACAGTGCGAAAAAATGTATGATTCACAGAGCATCTCGAGCGTTTCCCAATGAGTCAAAAGACTGAAAGAAAATCAAGCATATCGAAGAGGTGTGGGCGGCATAGTTCTGCTAGCCGTGAGTTCCAACTCCAGAGAAACATTTGAGCCCCTCTCAATGTAATATAAGTCGAAAGAAAATCAAACATGTACAAAATGCTGAAAAGCTTGATGTAATATGATCATCATTAGAAAATGTTGTCAATAAATTGGTGAATTTTTTTTAACGAGTCACCTTTACAATAACAATTTTTTCAATGGGAACAATTTGTTTACTTTCCGGTTATCTATGCATTTTCTCGGAATATTGTCTAATCATTTAAAATTGCGTTTCTTTTCGGCGAATTGTCGAAGGAAACGCGATTTTCAATGATTAAACGACACTCTGAAAAATGAATGCATATTTAGAAAAATTGTTTTTATCTAAAAAATAATTTAGGGTGACAACTAATTCGTTAAGCATTTCTCTCCATTAATTTCTTAGTAAAACTTTGGAATTATTATCAAGCAAAGTCAGTTTATTCGGCACTATTTAAATGCTGAATTTATTTCAGATCTTTATCTCGTCGAGAAGTGTTAAAAATATTCTTTGAAACACACATTTGGCGGGAACATTCTACCCGGTGCATCCTGAAAGCGGATCTGCTTGATCGAAAATGTTTTTCTGGTTTGCATGAAGATCTTTTTGACGAAAGTCTGTTGCTCTTCGCAAAAATTATATGATTAGCGTTAAGATCGAGAGCATGAACAGTCATCTCACAGAACAGATGTGCTTGATTCAAATCAAGAATTGATGACGTAATCACTTGATTAGCAATGAAAACTTATTGATCTTTCCGTAAATCGTGTGAACATAGAATCGATAAATTCTCACTGCAATAGATGGTTTCAGAGAGTGACGGAAACATTTTTTCACACATAAAAAAAATATTAACACGCGTGGGAAAATGCAACTTTATTGCAAGAAAATGTACTCATCTTCGAAGCGTCTCTAGAAAACTGATACCTGCTTCGCGTTACTCGCATGAAAGAATTCAAAGGTTCGGGCCGGACGTTTTAATCGATAACAATATCGCTGATTTATCGTAATCTCAAGTCGCTGTCGTTGCCGTTGGTCTATCGTTAATGACATCCATCATTCACTATTCAGCTCTGCAAGCATACGAACTATAACCGCCACTTTTGCTTTGCCTGTTGATTAAACTCCCGCCACCCCGAACTCACCCGCCACCACGATAATATTACAACGCAACGAACCGTTATAAGTATACGTAATTGGAAACTCGTTTCGCGTAACTATATTCGCGATACGGACGATTTCTCCAGAATACATGTATATTATGCGTCTTTTACAACACATGTGTGTATATATATATATTTTTTTATTATTCTCCAATGTGTATGAGCAGCATATTTATCATATCTTTTTTTTGCAGTATATAGTAGAGTCATGCATGCATCGGATTTTATAAGTACTTTGAGGCCTCCGTCGCCGCTTGGCGATGATGGTGAATCCGCGCCATTTGCTCGCGACCGAACGACATTTCTCTGTGCGTCGTCACTTTCTCCGTATCGCGCACGTCCAAACTCACGTCTATCAACGATGGTCCGAGCGCGTAAGCTCGACATTGCTCAACTGAGATATTATATTTAATTGAGGCTGATGTTATTAGATAGGTATAAGAACGAAGCGTAGACGGTGCTGGAAATGTACTTTCGTAGTAATCCGGTTTCTCGATCGCGGACGTTGGGGATCTTATTATTAAACCGGTACGAGAGATCAGCAAACTCAGAGACCCGAGGCTCGCAATTAATTTATCGTAGAATCGTCAATAAGATTAATCGATTAATCAGAAAGAAAAATCGCAAAAGATTTAAATATTAATAGATTTATCGCGTAACATCGGAAGATTCAACGATCAATCAAAAAAAAATCCGGCACATATTTGTCGTTCCGGATCGCAATGGATCTTGATAATTTTTTCTTCTTAAGCACGCATATTTTTACGCGGAAATTTTCGGATTTTCGATCATTTCGATGACTTACGGTCGTCCGAGCGATACAGCCCAAGGAAATGTCAGATTCAGAGAGAACTTCGTGCGTTTCCCAATGGGATAAAAATTTGAAAACATCAAGCGTTTGGGAGATGTTTGAAACATTGGTTTTGCATGATAATAATTTTAAAAAGTTATTAACAAATTGATGAAAAAAAAACTCATTTAACAAATTATCTGGAACCTAATTTTTTTCTTATGAAAAAAATTTGTTATTATTTTTAAATACATATTGATTTTTCTTGTTTTTGTTGTTTGTTGAAAAATGCATTTTTTTAAAACTTGTCTCAGCTGTATTTTCGAATCTAGTTGATCAATCAGTCGAAAACTTCTCGAGAATAATGGGCGACCTTGTAACAAACACATATCCAAAATTTGTTGTTTGAAAAAAAAATAATAATTCTGGAAAATGCATATCTATTAAAGAAAATAACGAATCATTTTTATTAGCAAAAGAAGTTAGGCTGCCGAGTATTCAGTCAAACAAGTTTTTTTGTATCGATTTATTGATAACTTTTAAGAATTATTGCTACGCGACATCGATTTTTTTAACACCTTCCACATGCTCGATTTTTTCAGATTTTTGTACCCGCGGGGCACCGCTCAAAATTTTCTCTGAATCTCATATTTGCGCGGTCTGTACCGCTTGGATTACCTCAATGGAATCTTGGTGTCTCATAGGGACTTATAAATACCGGATAAAGTTTTATATATAAAACTTCACTGGATTTATAAAGCAAACGATCGAGCGAATCGCGCGTGAAGAATCCCAGTTGCTTGGAATTCGAATAATTCTCGTATAAATCATGACTAATATACGTTTTACAGAAATATTATTTATTATGAGAATGTATTATAAGCATTTATTATGGATACACGAAATTGTTTAAATTACGTTTGAACATGCATACGCGCGGGCGATTGAAATGGTTATTCAATAATTATTGAAAAAAAATTTATTGCGTTTCAGTCGGTGAAGAAAACTGGTCGGGTTATCATTGCGCACGAAGCGCCGCTCACCAATGGATTCGGTAGCGAAGTAACCGCAACGATTCAGGTGAGATAAGCGAATGGATCATTGAATTGAATATATTCATAATTTTTTCCACCATATTAATTTGATGTATTCATAGATAAAATTATCAAAATATGAATTCAACGTGCGATACTCGTAATAATTTCTCGCGTATTATTTTTAGTCCATGTTTCATAACTGTCGATGACTTTTTAAAGATCTCGTATGTTCAATGTATTCAAGTTCGAAATCCCTTTTATTTATTGGCGCTGTAAATCGAATAATTCAACAATTTTTAGGAGGAATGCTTCTTGTATCTCGAAGCGCCGATTCAAAGAGTCACAGGATGGGACACGCCGTTTCCCCATGTCTTCGAACCGTTCTATCTACCCGACAAATGGCGTTGTTTCTCCGCCGTCAAGAGCACTCTCAATTATTAAGAAATCCAGCGGTTGAAATTTGAAACAAATAAAATCTTCAACCAAATTTGCATATCGTTCACAGAGAGCAAAAATATAGTTATTTTCACTATACTGAGTAATTCCTGGGTGGCACGATGTTTCCAGTAACAATTAAAAGAGATTTAATTGGTTGAACTATAATTATACTTATCATTATTATTTAACGGTATTACCGTAACTATAAAATATAGACGCGCCGTCTGGAAAATATTTATTATAGTAAAAATAACCATACTTCTTTTTAGTATAGAATTTTTTTTCAATGTTGCCTTTTTGTCTCCTATCACAAGAATTTGTTTTATATTATGAGTCCGAAATCATTAAATAATTTACGCCAAATTAAAACCAAAGCCTTGTCATATAATCATTTATTGATAAACGGATTTTTTGTCGAAAAATTTGTGTTCAATTAAAACTTATGTTTGGCCCATATCTACTCCGATATTTCCAAAAATGTAAGACTTGAAGTACCTCGAGACATTTTCAAAAAATTCTAGATCCCATAAAATCCGATGGTCTGTATGAATTTTAGTCAAGTTCACTACCGATCATCGGTTTGTGAAATTCGAAATTTGTAGTAAGCTTCAGCCTGATTCCTCAAAACATGTGTCAGTTACAGCGAGTCCAAAAAATTTTGAGAACATTCCAAACGGTGTAAAAACTAGAAAAAGTAAACAAATCTTTCTTTGTGAAAAATATAAAAAACGATGCCAAGTAGTTTAAAAATACTTTGCAAATCATTCTTAGTAATAAAAACAAGAAAAAAAAGCAGATGAGCCAAGTAAACTTAAATAAAAAACCTTGCTCGTTCTTTCTTTTGATGCACCTGTATTTGTGTTCTAAGCCTCGCCAAGATTTTTTTTTCTTAAGTTCACTTTTTTACAAAAAAAAATGTATTTTTATTTTTTTCCACTCTTTTTTGAAATTTGTCCCAAATTACTCAATGTGTGATGTAGTATTCCGCACTTATGAAACAGTGATAGGGTTCTTGGAAATTCGCTCTCATAGGAGCGTGTTTCATTGCCCTGGGTTCAATGAAGCTACAATTATCGCAATTATTTCAATAAATAATTTCAGTACGCGCGCGAAACTTTTTTTAACCGCGCGAGATTTTATAAATTATAATTACTATGCGCCTGCGATTCTTTAAAAAATACATCATTCTACCACGCGCACGACACTTTTTTTTAATCGCACGAAGCTTATTAAATCAATTTCCACAGAAAAAACTAAAATACATAACCTTATTACTATTTACTCGGTATTTCGTTCACTCAGTTGAGTGAAATATTTACGGATATCCACGTACAGTCGCGAAATGACTTTTGGAAATCGAAAACAACTGATTGTTGGTTTCCGCGTATACTATCGCGTATCCACGGCTCATGCATGGACGCACGGACGCAACACGCTGACAAAACGTAATATCGGACAAACGGGATATACAGAAAATTTTATTTTTATCGTGAAAGCGAGGAATTTTTGGTGCAATAGCCCGATATCTCTGTATTGCATCCACCGATCAGCATGATCCTGGGCTCTTTTTGAAAGTTATATTCGATTAATATAGTAGAACTATCGTTAAAATTTCATGCCGATGTCTCGATTCCGAGAAAAAAATTGTCAAAGCTTAGGGGGGCACGATATTGGCGTATAAGGACACGGCAGCGCTCGACGCGCGCGGATTCACCGCGCAGACTATGAACTTTTCAAACCACTTGGCATCGAGATGCTGCCGCGTCTCTGGATGACTGCATAGATTTTGCTAAAAATTGGACCAAACAAGGGAACTAGTCTCTTCAACATATGGTATAAATTTCGATTTGGTATCTCAAGAGGTTCCCAAGTTAAGGTAGACCTTTCGTTATGTCTGACGCCGCATAAGTTGAGAGAGGAATAAAAGAGAATTACGAACACTTCTCCAGCGGATAAAAATCTTAAGAAAAAAAACAAGCATTTAGAAGGCGCTGAAAAGCTGGTTTCTGCATAATAATAATTTCAAAATGTTATTCACATATGACGAAAATACCAAAACGTGCAACAAATTACTCGACAAACCACTTTTTTCTGTAGTGGAAACGATTCGATACTTCTGAATACGTATGATTTTTTTTTCAGTATCTTATGTAACGTTTGAAAATTGCATTTTTTTTTGTTAAAATTTGTTCAAATTCGAAAATGATTACAGAGTCTGACAAAATTTACACGGATTCAGAAAAATGTACATATTATTTACGTAACGAAGAAAATCACGTTGCCGGGTAATTTGTTGGACAATTTTGTTTTATTTCGTTTTTTAGTAACATTTTCGAATTATTATTATGCAAAAAGAAATCCTTCCAGCGCCTTCCACATGCTTGAATTTTTCCAGATTTTTATGCCATTGGTACACACCCGAAATTGTCTCATTCCTCTCTCGACCTTAGGTGGCGTCAGACTTAACGAAAGGACTACTTTGAGAGGGCAAATGATGAACACATGTACACAAATTGAGATATTTTTCCTAGAAGTTTTTTCGGAAATTACGGAAAGTTCTGAACACGTTGACATTAAGGTAGTTATCGTGCGAACAGTCTGACTTCCCATAAGTTTCAGAGAAATGAGAGGGAATCGCAAAAACTTTTCAGTGGTCTAAAAATCTGAAAAAAAAATGCTCATTGAAGCCGATGAAATTATCGATTTTCCATAATAATAATGGCAAATCTTCATGAACTAATCATTGCAAAATTGATTTTGTCAAAGTACGTGGTCGATTGTTTCCAAATCAAGAGACGCGATAGCGTCTCGACGCCAAGTAGTTTCAGAAGTAAAAAGTCCGCGCGGTGAATCCGCGCGCGTTGAGCGCTACCGTGTCCTTATAAGCCAATATCGTGCCTCCCTAAACTTTAGCAATTTTTTTCTCGGAAACGAGACATCGGAACGAAATTTTAAAGATAGTTTCATTGTATAAATCGAAAAAATTGTCAAAGTTTAGGGAGGCACGATATTGGTGTATAAAGACACGGTAGCGCTCGACGCGCGCGGACTCACCGCGCGGACTTTTTACTTTTTAAACTACCTGGCGTCGAGACGCTACCGCGTCTCTTGATATAAGCTTTACGATGAGCCCAAAATCAAGCCGATCGGTGCACGCAATACAGAGATAGGAGGATATTGCACCAAAAATTTCTCACTTTCACGATAAATAAAATTTCCAGTATGTCCCCTTTGTCCGATGTCCCGTTTTGTCAGTGTGTTGCGTCCGTGCGTCCATGCGTCCATGCGTGAGCCGTGGATGCACAATGGTATACCCGGAAACCAGTGATCAGTTGTTTTTGATTTCCAAATGTCATTTCGTGAATTCGAAGTGACAGTTCGTGAATATCCGCGAATATTTCACTCAATTGAGTGAACGAAATACTCATTAAATAGTAAATTAAGGTTATGTATTTTAGTTTTTTCGTGAAAATAAAATCAATAAACCTCGCGTGGTAGAAAAAAGTGTCATGCGATCATTGCAGCTTCATCGAACCCAGGGCAACGAAACACTCTCTTAAGAGCAAATTTTCAAGAACCATCAAGAAACCTATCACAGTTTCATAAGTGCGGGATACTACATCACACATTAAGTAATATGGTACAAATGTCAAAAAAGAGTGAAATAAAAATAAAAAATATTTTTTTGGAAATAATGTAAAAAAGGACGCCAAATAGTTTAAAAATAGTTTGCAAATCATTTATTAATAATTAAAACAAGAAAAAATCACATGAGCCAAGTAAACTTAAAAAAAAATGTTAGCGAGTCCTTAGAACACAAATAAATACAGGTGCATCAAAAGAGAGGGCGAGCAAGATTTTTTTTTTAAGTTTACTTGGCTCATGTGATTTTTTCTTGTTTCAATTATTAATAAATGATTTGCAAACTATTTCCAAACTATTTGGCGTCCTTTTTTACATTATTTCTAAAAAAATGTTTTTTTTTTTTTAGTTACAGTAAGGATTAAACATTTGTCTAACCTTCAAAAAAGTTTAATCCAAAATGGTAAGAAGATCATCCACCATATTATTTGATAGGGAATACCGAGAATGGAGACTTTTTTAAATGTTTTTTTTCTCTGGTTCTGGGTAGTAAATCGTGCTGCAACTTCGGATGCGAATTCAAGACGCATTAAATAATGAATTCACAAAAATTTAACAATATCGTAAGAAAATCGATATCGCGCGATAACTACCTTAAAGTTTATAAAAAAATTTTGTTTATAAAAACTACACTTCTCCAGGACTCAAAAATAAGAAAGAAAAATATGGGCGGCGTTTATTCAAGGATTGATACAACTATAGCGAGCTCTATCGGTTCCCGCTGTTTATACATCAGAATGTCAGAGACCAATGTATGCCTTACGATATGAGTATATGTATTGGTGAATTATGATAGTACAGCACGGAGGGAACACGATGAAAATGAAAACCAGTTCGTTCTGCGGGAGCGGCCCAACGGGGAAAGGTGAAATATAAATTCCCTGACATGAATTTTTTGTCAACCGAGCCCTCGATGCTAGCGGTCGCGGCTGTTCGCGCACCACCTCCGAGTCACGTGCTCACTCTACCAACCGGCCTAACGAGCACTCTATTCCGGTAAGCGAAAGAGAAAAAAAAAAAGAATTAATCATACAAGTTTTGCACGTTGCAATTACACGCGGCGGTCTTGCGTGTGTCAATTGATATGTTTGTACTGTAATGCCAATAAGGTAACACCGTTACAGTCAGATGAAAACACGATAGTTGGGGTATCTCTACGAGAAAATTCCGATCTATATTCAAGATCATAGGTGCATCCTATCTGTGAGACGATGCCACGATGCCCATCACTCCAGAAAATTCTGGCAAATGCAAGCGGCAGATTTAACCGGTAATTATACTATGCTTTTAACGTAAAAAAACTGAGCATACGCCTGATTAAAATGTCCACTCTGAACCTAAACTCCCACAAACCACGTTTTATTCAATTTTTCATAATAAGAACCACTGTACTTGTTCTTACTACGTAATTTTTTAAAATTCTACCCGAGAGCCCCCAGACAATTGGTCAAGTAGATTTGCAAATATAACCCAGAAGAAAAACGAATTAAAAAAAAAACTGAAAATAATGGAGGCAAATATTACCATAGTTTAACCAATGCAACCCCTTTTGACATAGCGTCCAGGGAGATATTTGGTATATTAGAAATAAACTTAAAAACTCTTAAAATGGAATGGGTGGTTTCATGAAAATCACATATCGAAAATCCGTGTACATTCTTACGTTTAAAAAAATGTACAACAAAAAATCGAAATTTAGAGAAAAAAATGACTTTCGTATTCAGAAAAATAATCTAATTATTTCCATGTGGAAAGAAATTGGGATTTTTGGGGGGGATCGGGATTTTTTTTTTTTTTGGGATTGGGATTGGGATTGGGATTCGGATTTGGGATTTTTTGGCGGTTCTTTCGTTTTCATTAATTCGTTAATAGGTTCTGTGTATTATAATTTGAAAAATCATTTTTTGAGCCCCGTGCACTATAACCTAGATTCTTTTTTCGCCTTTTCAGCCCAATGCGAAGTGTTCGGAATTCTCTTTTGAACTCATGTTTGGCCGGACTGTACCGCAAGTGCTATCCTAAGTAATCTCTCGAGCGCTTCATATGAAGTAGATAAATCTTGTTCCACAACCTCCTAATGGATAAACTTGTATATACAAATTCAAAACATGATGCAGCTCAGTAATTAATGTAATGAATAATGGAATTAGAAGAAAGTTAACGTCAGATACCGACCTCGAGATCAACAGTAAAATCCTCGACACTGCTATTGAAAAGTTTGCGGAACGCAAGCTTGCAGTTACATACATTTTGCCATCGATAGTTTCCTTTCGATACTTTACAGACTTTTTTGGTGACATCTTGAAAAATGCTGATCGATCAGTAGCATCGAAAATAGAGGATCCCGCGCAAATTGCCCGCATGAGTTAGTTTACTGGAAAAACCTGTGATCGGTAGTTTCACGACACAAAAGTAATTGAAAAACAAAAAAGTAAAACAGCAATAATTTAACGATAATTCTGCAAGAAATAAAAAGTAGCAGTACTTCAACATCTTAAGTGTCAAAAGTGTTAGAGACTGCCGTTTTTCGCAAAAATATTGAAATAATTAAAACATTACAAATCCAGGCTTCAATCTCTTAGAAAGGTGATTTGGTGTTGTCATTTTTGGGTACCAAGATACAAATTACCTGCTTTAATGATCATTTAACTATATATTTGAGAACCCTGCGAGGTATTAAATTCCAAGTTGCTGATTTCTCGCAGTTTCACAACTGGCGAACAATGATCATGCATCTCGACTTGAACCCATTCATGTGGATCAATACAAGGAGTGCTGGTCCTTTCGAAGATCTTTTCAGCATTCTCCGCATATACACTGACGAACGGACGTCAGGCTGCTCGATTTTACTTTCGCTAGTACGCCCGAGGGTAAAAAGATATTCGCAGACGTTGAGTTCATACTCTTCTGTAATAGTGGCATGTGTACTGGATTTATAAACATATGCGTTCTACAGGTACATTAGTGGAGGCAGACAGGTATAGACAGCGTCCGGCAGCAACGACAGCACCTAACCGATGATGACGACGACCCTGGCCCGATTATCGGAGGACAACCTATATCAATTACACCATTACACGGTCTCTCAAAATTAATAATACAATTCTTACGGCTCATGTACGCATCGCTGCTACCGTTTTCCTTCAGCAACAATACTCCAATGTTCGACTGAAATCACCGTTGAACACGTTTGTGTAAACACAATCTGGTCGTGGTGGAAAGAAATATGGATTCATGGATCGAATTCTGAGAATTTTTTTGAGAAGTTTCAACAACTGATCGAAAGTCTCAATTTCTTATTATGTTGTGAAGTCTCTACGCATCTGCTCCCATAGCGAGAGCAATGTTGACTGTATAGATTATTCAATGGATATATTCATAGTGGGTTTTTTAGTGTTGGTCCGGCGTCGAGAGACACGACACCAGACAGTGCCATAACAACGATCGGTACAGCAACGCATTCTATAGAAACGGTTGCCGTAGTAACGGTCACCATAGCAGTATTCGCGATAGCAAGGGTCGCCATAGCGGCGTTCGCCATAGCAAAAGTTTCCATACCAACATTTATCAGAGCAAAGGTTTCCATGCAAACGTTTATCAGAGTAACGGTTTCCATATCAAAGATTGCCATAGCAACGGTCCCCATAGAAATGGTTGCACTTACTATGGTCGCCATACTCTATGATTCGCTATGGCGCTAGTATTTTGCAGATCTCTGTGCAACAACCCCGAAATGCGCGTACGCGCGAACTCTTCTTTAAAGAATTATGCGTACACATTTTGGGAAATAATTTGTGATTTTGTTTTTTGTTTCGTAATGTAACCAGTATCCGGCCAGCCCGTGTTAACCAGTAGCGATGACGATTCCGAAGTCGTTGAGAGTCGTAAATTTGTCTACATATTTATCTTAATATTCGATACTCAGTTCGTTATTGTAAAATGTACCCGAAGAATAATTTTTATAATATATGTTACTGCTATTGCCTACGATTGGACACAGCAGGAATGATTTTTTATAATTCACACTTTTAAACTCAAAGAAACAGTGAATCGTTTTTGATGCTCCACTACCTGAAAAGATCGAAGTCATACGTTTCACTGAGGCCTCGTGATTTTTATTTTTTGTTGTTGTCACTGCTCCATTAATTAGTACAACATTCCAGTTCTGCTGGTTATGCTCAAAATTACTGTTTGGTGGTAAAAATTCCCAACTTGGATGGATTGGATTTTGATGATTTTCTTTTACTTTATTGGAATGTTCGATATCACGGTTAAGCCGTTTTGATTATCATCCACGAATTTTCATTCATAAAAATGTTCAATATAATAATCGAATCAATGGTCGCAATTCTGCATTGATAAAAAAAAAACCGTCACCCCTGAAGAATTGACACGACCAGTCAAGAGCCGATAACTATCAGGATTTTTAAATCCTCAAAATAGACGGATATTTGCTTTGATTTCTTTGAAATAATACCGACAAAACTGGATCGGACCGAGACATCAAACGATATTTGGAACGATGGAATTCCAAAGACATAAAGAATAGCTCAACAGTGAAAATTATCGAAGGCAGTTCAAAGAGAAAGGTTTGCACACGTATACCAGCATCCCGCTTCCAGTAACGAAGCCAATAGTTTGAGCGACCAAGAAAAAAAGTCCGGTATCTGAAACACAAAAAAAAGCGTCCGAATGCTAACGGGGAAGTTGGTCGCCGGTGTTGGTGGTGGCGCACGCGGGGTCGGACGAGAGGTTGAGAGTATAAGACCGAGCACTCGACGGTATTTTGTAATTTGAAAGGGAAACCGCATTCTTTCACTGTGTGTATTATGATACGTGAAAGTGCGCCTGTACGGTGTTAACATAGTATTAGGTACGTATAGCTGGAACTGCTGCATACACCTTCCAACGCACTTTGCCGAATGCTAAATGTCGCGATATGAACGATCTGATAACGCCCGATCGATCGAGTACTAAAACTAAAAATTTCTTTGCAAAATTTTTCGTCGACATCGGTCGGTTCTAATAACAAATTGTTTCAAATGCATCATAAATATAATCTAGTAGCAATCAATAACTGAAATGACCGGAGGGTTGTCATAGCGATTGGCCATCCCAGCAATCTTCCGTCCACTTTTCCAAGGGCAACCATAATATTATTTCATTGCAACTTATCAAGTTTTTCCTTGTTCGACGATTCAACTAAGATCGACACCAAAGTATTCACAATGTCTTGTAAGGAATCCCACCGACCACCTTTTACATACGTGTACTCGTAATTAATGCGAGCGTAAAAACAGTGAAAACAGATAACGAAAGAGTGTGCATAAGGCAAAGAAACTATACCGAGAAGGCATGATTTAATAAGCGCTATAGTGATCAACACCTTACGGGATGTTTCATAACTAGTTATTGGCATAGTTTGATCATCATCTGTTAAATACGTTTTCGGATAGATACTCAAATAGGTGGTCAATGAATGTGTAGCTTTGCCAGAAGCATATAAAAGCTTAAGCAAAAGAACGCATGCCAATCGCTGTGGCTGCATTACAGATAGGTGTGTATCCATGCATAGAGTCTATATCGAAGGTCGACCGGTTGTATTTTTTTATTCGTTGATTTTTGTGTAAGCCGTAGTAGTAGTAGTAACAGCTCCGACGCGTTAACATATGTTACCGATGTGTTAGCGTTTCGCGACCACCAAAGAATTTTCAATGGCGCGGAACGTTCGTGATTCGTGAATCGACGCATCTCCGGAAATATGAGACGCGTCTGCAAAGGAAGAGCGTCTACATGAACATGATTTTTTATTCCAATATTTTTCACTTCTAAGAAGCAATGCAACGGGTGTTTGACATATTATGACAATCCCCTAGCCGATTGATTAACTTACTCTGTTCCTCAGCTGCGGCTTTGATACAACTTCGAGTATTTTTCGTTTTTTGATTTTCTTTCTCGATTGAGATCATCCTGATTTTATTTTCTCCTGTGTATACGATTGTTCAATGTTACATATTACAGTATGTATTATAAAAAGAAAAAGAAGGACATTTTTTTTGCAAACAATGTAAAAAACGACGCCAAGTAGTTTACGAATAGCTTGCAAAGCAGTTTTCTATTTTTAAATGATTATATGAGCCAAGTAAACTTTAAAATAAAATAAAAACTTTCCTCGTTCTTTTTTTTATGCACCTTCATTTGTTTTTGTTCTAAGGATTCGTCAAGTTTTGATTTTTATTTTGTCAGTATACTTGACTCATAATGAGTTTTTAAAACTCTCGACCACCCGCCGGGCAAAAACGCGAATTATGCGCATCACCGTAAAAAGGGGATTTGCGCGTTCTCCTTACTGTGTTCTTCTCAACGACAAAAAATGTCCGAACGAAATTTCGCGCAACTTTTTTTCGTACCACGTGTTGAGAATCAAAGATTAATATATACAAAAGCGCATGATCGAGTTGCACGCATGCGCAGCAACGTCACTTCACACGACTCTCTATCTCTCTCACACTTCGAGTCACGTCTTCTGAAGAAAATGTAAAGAATCGTTTTCCTTGCTAAATATATAAATATATCCCCGTTATCATGAAACACTTCAGTTATTTAACCACTCGCAGCATATCCTCGCGCATAACGTCTTCGCAACACCGCGAGCCTTGCCTTTTTTCAGGTTTTATAATGATTCAATACGACTTGCCAGAGATAAAATCGTAAAAAAAAATCTGTTCAAATACATCGAAATTTCGGCGATATACGTTGCAATCTGCAACGTCGGTATGTGCAATATATTTTTTTCCACTCTCGGCTGCTCGCAAGGCGCTCGATCTCTGTGGGGGATAACCTCAGAAACAACGGTATGGTGGTCGATGGACTGCCACGTTAAAAAAAAAAACCTCAAAAATAGAAAAAAACTTTTTTTGGTGAAAAATGTTAAAAGCTACTTCAAGTAGTTTGAAAATGGTTTCTTAATCATTTTTCGACAATGAAGAAATGAAAAAAAAAACATATGAGCCAGGTAAACTGCTGTTTTTGAATATTTTGAACTGCATAGCGTCGTTTGTTACATTGTTTACTAAAAACTCTTTTTTTATTTTTATTTCACGCTTTTTAAAAATTCGTTCCAAGTTATTTAATGCGTGATATAGCATTCTGCACATATGGAACTGTGTTACGGTTCTTGAAAATTCGGGTCCATAGCAGCATGTTTTGCTGCGATGAATTCATGTTCTTTAAACGAGCGAGGATATTTAATCAATGATCCCAAAAAGTAAAACACATAACGTTGTTACTATTTAATCCGTATTTCAAACAGTTAGTTAAATGTAATATTGGTGGATATTCACGAAACGATACTTGGAAATCGAAAACAACTGATCGTTCGATTTGCTTATTTTGCGTATGCACTGTATTCCGTTCACCGATAGGCTCGATGTGGGCTGATTTTGAAGCTTATATTTGGTTCATATCGTGTAAGTGTCTTCAAAATTTAATTTCGGTGTCGTGTTTTCGAAAAAAAAAAAAACTGTCAACGTTTCGGGGCACGATATTAGCGAAAAGGACACAGTTAGCGCTTGACGCGCGTGAACTTACGGCGCAGACCTTTTGTTTTCAACTATTTAGCGTCGAGACGCCATAGCATCTCTTGATTATTCTCCAACGCTTTCATTATTCATCTTAATTTCTATATCATTTCTATTTTTCTATATTACTATTTGGATTTCACTTTAATCATGTTCGTTTGATTTTCTCCTATTTGTGTATATCCATATTTGTTATAGTAAATTGAAGAAACAAGTGTAGACAACATCTGAAAAATATGATATGTGTACAATCCGAAACTATAGTTTATATTAGAAAAAAACAGCATAATGTTTCTTCAGTATTGTTGTCGTGCTGTTTCTAGACATGAGGGGCACGAGAGATACCGAAAAAATAATAACAAACCGATACTTCACATTCGGCATCATCAGAGAGATTCATACATTTTCCTCAAGTTATTCAATACACCAAAATAGAAATAATTTGCACATCATATTTTTACGAAAAATAAGGCTTTGCGTAAAAAAAAACTTTGAAAATTATTCTTCGTAAAAAGTACGGTGAAATGGTACAAACGTGGGACTTTTTTCCGTCCGGACGAAAAGCAACATGAAAAAAAGTAAAGCCAGTGGGCCGTTGCAGGCGCAAAAATATTTCGTATAGTCGCGAAAAAAAAAGCGTATACCACTCGGGACGAAATGCATTTTCACGTAGTTTGAAAAAAACAAAAACTTTTTTTTCAAAAAAGTAAAAACTGGACGCCAAAGTACAAAAATGATACATAAATAGTTTACTTGAAAAAAAAATCTCTCAAAATCAGAAAATAAAAAAAATCAAATCATAGGCCAAGTTCTATAGATATTTAGATTTCTTTAAATCAATGTGAATTGATGAAAAAAAGTATAATAATTAAAAAACAAAATTAAAAAAAACTCTGGCACTTCCTTTCTTTATTGCAGTAAGTAACGTTTGTTTGTATTCGAGGGACGAGCCAAGTTTTTTTTGCATTTTGTTTTTCAACTATTAAAAATTTTTTCTTTTTTCCTTTTACTTTTTTTCATTTTCTGATGATGAGGGATTATTTCTAATTGCCCATTGTATGTATGTATCTTTTTTTTACTTGGCGTACAGATTTTACTCTTTTGAAAAAAAAGTTTTGGTTTTAGATTACACTCATTTTTTACAGTGTACATTACGTGAAAAAAATTGTAAAAAAGAACAACTCCGTCGACAACCTTTTGTCGAGACACGGACCGATGCGAAAGAATCGACGGAGTCCTTCTTGTCGAGACACGACCGATGCAAAAGAGTCGATTGAATCCTTCTTATTGACACACGGCCGATGCGAAAGAGTCGACAAAGTCTTTCCTGTCGAGACGCGATCGATGCGAAAGAGTCGACGGAGTTAACATTTTCCTTCACTTTGGTTTTTTTTGTAATGTTATTTGATGTGCCGGTAATCACAAGTCATGTAAAAAAACATTGGTTAAAAAACGTTTTTCAACTTTTTTTAAAATTTCACATCCACATTCGGATTTCTTTGCAAGAAGTCCGAATCAAACGAGAAACAACAGGACTCGTGTTAATCGCGTTAACGTCATTAGTTTTTAAAAATACATCGAATCGCAGACGCGAAAACCTTTCAATCGAACGAGAGTTATAACTACCTCGATCGATCGTGATCGAGCAGACAACGGCACCAGACGGCACACGGGTGAGTCGCTTGGAGATACTTCACGTGTGCGTCGGCCAATCGCGGTTACGATTTTGTTTGCCTGTGTGAGCGCCTAATGTTACCCATGTGCGAACGGTTCACAGTGGTAACAAGGAACAACTTCACGGTGGCAACAAAGAACACATTCACGGTGGTAACAGGTAACGGGTAACAGTTGCCTGAACGAAAAGATCTGGAAAACCGAGAAACGCTTATTACGATATCTCGACATCGGCTGATCGGATTTAATCGCGACTCGGCGCGTTTAAAAGCTGATGGCGAATATATATCATAAAAATAGTGTCAACAATGAGATCCGATGCGTAGTTTTATAGGAACGATCGATTTTAATTCGAAATCGAGCCCACTTCCGGTATGTTCGCGTAGACTTACACAGTAGCGTCTCGCGCAATTTTTTTTTTGTTTTGTACTTGGCGTCGAGACACTACCGTGTCTTTTGATAGCGTCTCTCGCAAAATTTTTTATTTTTGTACTTGGCGTCGAGACACCACCGTGTCTCTTGATAAAAATTGTGTCAAAAATTAGATCCGATGCTATTTTTATAGGAACGATCGATTTAAATTCTAAATCGAGCCCACTTCCGGCATATTCGCGTAGACTTACACGGTAGCGTCTCGCGCAAATTTTTTTTTTTTGTACTTGGCGTCTTGCTTCTTGCCCGCGCTCCGCTCAGGTATCAAACTTTACAATCGGCGAAATGATGTACTTTCCCCCCCTGTGGTATAATCACTATTTTGTAACAACTGCAGTGCAAGCACTAGTTCCGTGCCTGCCGATTGTGGCACTGCGAAAGCGTACGAGAAGCTTCTCGCACGTTTCAGTGGTGTATGAAGCAGCCCGTCACTCTAGCCAGACATGAGAAGTATCACTTCTCCTGCACTCGTTGCAAAAACAATATTTAACTTCAACATTTAAAATTAAACCAGGACAACGAAAGAATTGTAAAACCTGACGATGAATCAATTTCGAAATATAACAAAAATACCTGTATGAAATGTTACCAACATTTACGAGAATCATTATTTAAATAACCGATAAGTTAAAGACAAATAGTTTTAAGGTAGTTATCGCGTTAACAGTCTGACTGTACACAAGATTCAGAGAAATGAGAGGGAATTAAAAAAACTTTTCGGGCACTTTTGGTAAAAAAATCTAAACAAAATCAAGCATATTGGAGGTTATGAAATTATTTTCCATAATAATAATTGCAAAATGTTATCAACTAATCATGGTAAAATTGAATTTTTCAAAATATTTAATTTGATAGGGAATGTCGAGAATAAAGACTTCTCTTAAAAATATTTTTCTATGGTTCTGGGTGGTAAATCGTGCTGCAACTTTGGGCGCATATTCAAGACGCATTGAGTACACAAAAACTGAACAGTATCGTAAGAACATCGATATCGCCCGATAATTACCTTAAAACCCGACACAACAAAAGTACCTTTAAGATTACGACAACTATGGACAACAACACAATCCTCTTCTTACACACACACCTCTTCTTAATCACAGGGTCAAACGAAAATGCAGAGGGAGTGTCATACAACCGGGTACTCAGTACACAATGAATAGAAATGAGACGGGTAATATACACACAACGAACGAATACGTTAATATAAAAAAAAATTATATAGAAATGATCATAGAACATAAAAAAGTTGAAGGTAATAATACATAGTACAAAATGAGGTAATTAATTAGAATTGGGGCATTCCCAATTGGCATGGAAAAAAAAATTTCTTGGCAAAAACGGATGTAGTTGATTGTAAACTTGAAGAATCATGCGGGGGAAGCATGAAAAAATTTTGATAAGTAATTAAGAACCCCAAAAAACCTCAATAAACTTAAATTTTTTTTTTTAATTAGAAAAATAATTAAAAGTAAATTCGAGGCTCCTTCTGCCCCCCTACGCCCCTTACCGACACTACGCTTGACTAGTCCGGCAAAAAAAACAAGAAAAAAAAAAAATGTCGGTGAAAAAAACCGCCATCGTTCGCTACTTTACTCGGAGAAATGCGCCCCCCCCCCCCTCGCTCTCGCTGTTCCGCGCTATTGCCTTATAAAGCAAAACATAACAAGATGCAATGTACTTCGGAGCGCACTTCGGATGATGAATCCCCAATTTTCCAACACTACATAAGCGTCACGGGGGGGGGGCGAAAACAAAATATGTTACAAATATGACTTTACCTATTAGAAATGACCAACAAACACCATTTCCACACACACATCGAGGTGCTAGTATCGCCAGGCGCGAGCGGCGGAAGCCGCGAGCTCACGCAGACGAATTTTTACAACTTTTGGTTCCGTTTTTTCCATTGTTATTTTTCCAGTCTTCCCTGCCTGATTCTTCAACTTGAAGGTCAACGACATACTTTCCTGATGAAAAATATTGAGATCGACGCAATTTCGGAAAAGCCCCTATTCTAAATAATTACCCGATCGACAAAGAGGTCGATCCATGGCTGCAGCCAATGAATAGAATACGTTATTTAAATTAATTTTTAATATTCTGTTTACTTTTCGATATTAATTCATCATATAATAATACACATGATAATTACGATAACTTATAACGATTGGTTAATGCCATAATACCGTATAGGATTGTGGATGGAGATAGCCTATACGTTTATCTGGCGTTAGAGCATCGATATCATTTCCTGTACATATCGTCTCACTGGCAATTCTACGGCATTTCTATGTCTCTATCCATATCGATAAATCTAAGTGTATGTAGAAAGGACCCCCGCATCACTTGATTGGATAATTAACCATCATGCAAATCGCCGTGTAATCAATGGAAACTAATGATTGCTCATTAGTTCCGCAGCCAAGTTGCGTCAATATTCCGACGTAGCAATCGCCTATACAGCTTATATGTATCTATGCGTGAACGGGCATCCTTTGATAAGTCTACTCGCCAGTCTCGTCGCGAATACTGCAAAATCACCGTTATTCCGAGAGTCTTTCGTTTGATCGTCAAAGTTCATGTGCCTTACTGATTCGCGCACGTTCTGATACTATCGTCGAGCGAAGGCAGATTCATGTTAATTATGTTTGTAGAGATCCTCTCTGTGCGACATCCCACGGGACGGCTTCCTCTGTGACGTCTTCGTTAGGCAATAGGGAAGCCGCAGTCAATTAGCTCGGTGCAATGCGTTTATTTTGTTGAGAACGCCTCGCCAAGTATATAAGCTTGAGACATAAAAACATACTTTATTTTATCAGCTTTCCGTTGAACCAGCGATGTCGTCGATAACGAAGCTGAGAAAATATATTTCCACACCGACCGTCAGGTTTATCGAATTCAAGACATACTTACATCTCTACTGGTGCAATCCAATTGTGCAAAAAAAACTCTCCCGATTTAAGGTAAACCGAGCAATGTAGTCCGAGAAAATGTGAGATTCAGACAAAATTTAAAGAGAACTTCAAGCGCTTCCCAATGAGATAAAAATCTGAAAAATTCAAGCGCATGGAAGCTGCTCGAATGATTGATTTCGCGTAATAATAATTTCAAAAAGTTATCAACAAGTTGATAAAAGAACAACTTGTATCAAGAGACGCGGTAGCGTCTCGGCGCCAATTACTGAAAAAACTTTTTTTTTCGTGGCGTAACGCTACCGCGTATAAATACGCCAATATGCCGGAAGTGAAATTTTCGATCGATATATCTCAAAAACGGTACGACACGAATTTTAAAGGCCAGTTCTATCATATAATTTGGGGCCAATCTTTCCAAAGAGCCTATTTACAAATCAATTGGTTCAGCCGATTCTGAGATATTGTGACGGAGAGTTTCACAGGGTCCAAACGATTATAAAAATGTCCCAAATATATATGTCAACTATCTACATTAGTTCGACGAAAAATCTGCGCGGTGGCGCGCTCGTCGCCACAGCGGCTCAGCTGTCTGCTGTTATTTTTCACGTCGACACGGACTGTTTTTTTCGAGTTTAGCTCGAAAAAAGAGCTTATTTTTTTTTAAATACTATTATTATTACGTCAACCCTGACAGTTTTGTCGAGTTTTTATTACATTTACAAAAAGAAATTAAATTTCCCAAAAAATTTTTTTCAAAAAAAAAGGTACGCCAAGTACGTGAAAATTCTGTTTACGAAAATTATTCAAAAAAATAACCGAAATTATATGGGCCAAGTGTAAGGCAAGAAACATTTCAATATGGCAAAACCTATTATGTTTCTAAAGCAAAAAAATTGCTGTAAATAATTGGCGTTCGACAGCTAGCGATTTATTGGGACGCTTGCAAACACTGGATATAACTTGTCCGGCTATAGAACTGAATTCATGAACATATTCGATGATGGATTTAGACAATTGACGACTCGACATATGTAATGGCCGGACAAGTTATTTTCATAATAATCATACTTATGAAATAGTAGGTTATAACAGATAGTCTTTATTTTCACTAAGTGGATTAGCTTCGACCATGCTAAATATATCAACGATATGTACTTGGTCATGCATGTGAAGATTTTATTGTTTGTCCACTTTTTGCATGGTAGACACTTTTTATATAAACGTACTTGTCTCACGTTTTGTACACCATTTGTGGTATTTTTTTGGGGATTCAGTATACCGAAATGAGAGCTGTGAGAATTCACAGCTATCCCATAATATCTCGTCAATCCTAAGGTGATGATAGTGTTCAGCGGATAAAAGTACACAAGGTAAGCAACTTGGGAGATCCGCCATTTTGAAATACTGAATTTTAACTTCGGATTTGTAATTAGCGACCTCAAAAACCCCTCAATAATGAATTTCGTCAAAATTAATTAATTTATTGCATTTTCGTCCGCCATATTGGATCCGCCATTTTTAAATACTGAATGTTAACTTGGGATTTGTAATCAGCGACCTCAAAAACCCCCCGAATATCGAACTTCGTCAAAATTAATTAATTCATTGCATTTTCGTCCGCCATATTGGATCCGCTATCTCAAAATACTGAATTTTGACTTGGGATTTGTAATCAGCGACCTCAAAAACCCCCGAGAATCAAATTTCAAGTGAATCGCATGTAAGAAAAAATGTATGACTCAAAGGGTTGAGCGGTCACCCATCCAACTAAGGAATTCGCAATTTTTACGGTCACCCATCCAACTAATGGATTTTCGATCTAAACGGTCACTCATCCATTAGGACGAATACAAGACAAGAACTTATTGAAGATAGAGAAAAAAACGTAATCACTATAGCTATAAATCGTCTCGTATATGACGAGGCCTATGTCAATATCTGTCCATTGTTATGGAGCGTACGAGGAACGCGTACAGTAGTTGGCACGGTTGCGATGACGTCAGAGTGAGCAAAAAAATTTTTGGTCGACCACTGAATTACGTGAAAATCGGCATATGAAAAATTAAATAGCGCATTTCTTTCGAATGCCTTGCTCTAGCGGTTTTCTTTTGGTCGCATTCGAAAGATAATTAAAAACTACATTTATTGCCTTACCTAAACATTTTTTAAAGGCAACGGTTAATTATATTTTAATTATTTATTTTGGGGCCACGCTGAAATCGGGGTTCCTCGAGTATAGAGTCTTGGTGCGTCTCGCTCACTGTTTTACCAACAGTCGTTTAAATGTACTTGTCTCGAGACGCTACCGCGTCTCTTGATTTTCACATCAGTGTATTAAGTGTATTTTTACTAAAACTACAGCTGAAAAAATGAGTGTTCGACGAAGATCAATATTATAAATGTCAAATTCAATTTCAAGTACGGTCAGAGGAATGACCTTTAATTTAAAACAGACAATGCGCATAAATTTGCATTATCTACGTTTCCCCAGCTGGCATGAAGATTTCGGATTCAATTAAATTTTTTCGATTACTCTTACCATCCGCCGCATGGTGAAAATATATCTCGCAAGTTTACCTACGATTTATTTTGGATATCTTCGATAAAATAGTAACGTTTTGTTAAGTCATTTTTAGCGGACTAAACTTTTGATAAAAATAATTTATTATTTAAAATAGTAGTTAAATTGTTTATTTTCCCATTTCTGGATACAAATTCTATTCTATTCAAATTCTATTATTTAAAATATATATGTATTGCGTCTTTAAAAATCTTTGTTTGAGTTTTGCTTTTTTTTTAGGCTTCCATGTCAGCGTGTTTAGATTGTTCAAAAACATCTGACAAACAGATCTGTAAAAAATGTCTACATGTAATAACTCATAACTCGAGAAGAACTTGCGACATGGAGCTGAAATGTATACAACATGTTGAGACATCACTTTTCCACCATGTATCTGATATGCAGTAAAATCTATAGTGGCCCAGTCTTCACGCTATTTGAAATTCAAAAAAATGTCTGCCCCGCTCTAGTTGCCACATTTGTTGAGATATTGGGCTAAATCTGGTACACAGTTGGACGATTATTAACCAATAAAAGATATTGAATTTCGGAAAAAGCGTTGCAGTCATTCAGATTTTTGGCGATTATACATTTCTTTGCGCTTTGGTGTGGACACACGATTCTCAAATTTTTTGTCATAGAGAACTGAAATGTGGACAAAAAAAGGCAATAGTGTATTATGCTACTGGGGAGGAAAGTGCGTGATGTTCGCCGAGTGCGAGGTTTCCTTTTTTGCCCGCAAAATCACTATTACTTCCCTCGGGTCAAAAATTGACTACTTTCCACCCGCGTTGCAGGGATGGAATATGGTCTTTGTATCGTTGTCGGATAAAAAACACTTTGATCAAGGTTTCGAATTACATTGGCCATGAATCGAAAAACTATTAGCCTCGAAATTAAACTTTATAAACACTTTGGATTTTTTAAAGAATGTTCTGTTTACGAATAAACTACCATCGGAGAAGGTTTTTGGTTTGAATTTGTCCTAAATTTGTTCGGCATTAAAAAGCAATCACAAAGCAAAGCTTAATGAGGAGGACGAAAGTGGTAATCATACTTGCTTACAAAAAGACCGACGTCGGCTATAATACAAGAAAAATTGTAAATTAAAAAAAACTCCCAACTGCTAAAAATAGACGCATGAATAAAAAAAGTATGAAATAAAACATAATAACATTATGGGGAATAACTCGCGATGTTCATTTACCAGTCGACAACTTTTCTCATTTACACAATTTTTGTCTACTTTTTGAAATTATTTTATATTTATTTTTTCACTCCAGTCGGGAGACGTGTTTAACATCATAAATGTCATATGTTACTAAGTATGATAAATATGAGGTGGTTCAAACGTTGGGAGACGTCTTCATCCGATCATTTGATTTTCGATGAATTCAATACCGATCATTAGTTTAGGATAATTCAATTTCGCACCAAATTTGAGCCCGATATCTCAAAAAATGTGGCAACTAGACCGCGTCTAGACACTTTTGGAAATATTCAAAATGGCGTAAAAACTGAATGCCTGTATAGATTTTGTTAAACATTGGTCCGCAAAAGGAGACCTGTCTCCTCGACATGTGATATAAATTTCTGCTTGAAATCTCAAACGGGCCTCAAATTATGAAGTAAAATGATGCGCACACACACGGGCATACGGACAAACATTTTTTCAAAACGTAGTTTTCGATGTGTTGGCACATTCAGAATACGTTTACATGAAAATTTCGAAAAAATTTATTTGCGACTTATAGAGCTTCTTGAGAAAGCAAAATCGATTACTATTCATGAATACAAATTTTTTTTTTACGGACATTATTTTCAGTTCAATAAGCTAGGTTTAGTGTCTTACACTTTTTCGAATACTCATAATATACAGCCGTCGCCAATTCACTTTAACTGAAATATTTGACTGAATAATGATGTAAAACGTAACTTTAACAAAATATGTGTTTCTCCAATTGGTTCAATTTTTTCAATAATCTATTGATAGCAATTGAGTCTATTCGAGTAGACGAATAAATAGAAATGGTTACTTCTATTTTGTCTATCAATTTGAATCGTTGATATAAATATAATTTGTTTCGATTTAACGATAGAAGTCGTAGACACATGCAGAACTTAACAAAGTCCAAATAAAATAGCAGTTCGTTAAATAGACCTCGATTCAGTTGAGTCAACGTATTATGCTATCAATATCAATGTTATTATTGACAGTCTAATCTAATTGTTTATATGGTTCAATTAACGTTCCAACAAACGTTGCACGGATATTCTCAAGTATGTGACTATTTTTTTGAATCAAAATTATCAAAATTAAATAGTGCTTTCAGACATCGCGAGCTCATTTTAAATGCATCGGATATAAAAACGTTTCGCGTAATTGTGCTACCGTGTGCGGGAACGAAGGCAAGCCTGCGTGAGTCCTTGGCTCGCGGGGTTATTGCTCTCAACTGTAATGTAATGAATTAACATAACGAGAGATAAAGGAAATCGCAACCTTTGTATACACATGTGTCATACAAACACAGGAGGTCGTTATATCTGCGTATAATTTCATATAAATGTCTATTCGATTTATTCATGAATATTAACTAGTTGAAAAACATGAGAAAAAAAGGGGGGGGTGAATATAGTACAGAAAACGCGGAGAGATCGAGAGATTACAGGTTGCTGCCCACAAGTTCTCGAAAGAATGATATACTGCAAACCGTACGACGAACGTTCTAATCTGAAAATGCCCTTTCAAACCGCTCAACCGGTTATTTCATTTTCGACATCGTTAAACGATGAAAGAGTAATCATTTTACTTGAAATTAATTATTCATGGTCATCGTATAAATCGTCTTTCGACGAATTGTTTTTACGATTGTCACCGGCGACGAACGATTGAACGCAAGTGTTCAATTATTATATTATCGATTTGCGTCAACATATATAATATTATCTTTTGTGTGGTAAAATCGTTTGCGACACGCATGGTACTGTAATTGATTTCACCTTGCAGCACGGCTGTATAAAGTTATAAGAGAAATGATAGTTATTGATTTGAAGGAGGCACGTGCTTGTTCATTGTCGTGGTTGCACGGTCGCATAAAAAATGAAACGCTTTGCGAATGATGGAGAAAAAATGTGTAAATTTCTTAACAGGCCTTTTTGGCACAGGCTCAGAATCGTAATTATGTCAAAGCAGATTCCGTGTTGCGTTTTGGCGTTTTATTAACCGAAAAGGACCTCCGCATAGAGAAAACACTGTTTTTATGTCTCCGATATTTCGGTGGAAATGTTTTGGAATGTTTTACATCGTTGGGAAATCGTGGTTAAAAAGAATACCTAAAAGAATGTCGATCATGTAAAGCATGTGTCGCAAGATACAGGGGCGATGGGTTAAAGCGGGTAGCAAGCTTCAAAATCCTAATTGTTTCAAAGCAGATTCCGTGTTACATTTTGGCGTTTTATTAACCGAAAAACACCTCCTCATAAAGAAAACACTGTTTTTATGTCTGCGAAGTTCCGGTGGAAATGTTTCGGAATGTTCTACATCGTTGGAAAATCACAGTTAAAAAAAAATACCTAAAAGTGTGTCGAGCATGTCGAGCATGTGTCACAAACTCTGAGAATCAAAACCTTCATACTTTAGGAAGATCTTTATTATTAACCAGAAACATATAAGCCATGTGCTCGGACGACTCTCATTCTTCATTGAAATTTGTGTTAAAATTCGGGTAGTTGTTATGATTGTACGCATTTCCAAATTTCTTCGAATTTGTTTGTTAAAACGATAACTCTTACAATTTTTAATATTGTTCTTCTATTCTCTAAATATTGCAAACATCTATGATGATATCCCATTATTCCCTTTCATTCATATATACGCGTGAACAAGCAAAATCGGGCAATTTCGATCAGTTATTTCGACCTATTATAATTTTCGGCCGGCGTGCCATCTTTTTTGCTGAATGAAATGTTAACGAACAGAGTGTGTCTATACGGTTTTGCCTTGTACAGATCCGAGGAAGGAAAAGATCGCAAGATCGGGCGCCTGTTTTGTGATCGCATTGACGTTCTCGTTTTGGATTAACAGAAGGAAAGTTTAGGTTAGCCATTCAACAAATGTTTCCCGTAGAGTATATTTCTACCTCCCGATATCCATGTAAATATTTCGAATAAATATTTTAAACTGTTTCCGTAAAAATGTTCATACGCTCCTAGTAGCAGAATTTGCTGCTCTATATTGAAGAGGCACCTCAGAAAACATGTTACGAAAGTTTCATTCGTGATCAAAAGAATTTCGCGCGTTTTGTGTTTATGTAATTTAAATTTCATGTCAACAGGTTACGCTGCGGCCTTCTTCGCTACGTGCAGAAGTCTCACAATCGAGAAATATGACTCAACAAATATTAGCCCACCTGCTCGATTCGCGAATGCGAACATTAACATAAAAAATTTGGCAATAATTATCTCGATTGTCACTTTCGACATAACGAGAAAAAAAATGGATTATAGCGTTGTGTTATTCCACGTGTGGGCGTCTTATCGGGTTCGATGTTTGACGTTCGAGCATCGTCAACAAACGCTCAAGGCACTATAACTCGGCGTATTCGTGCATACTATATTCGCGCGATAATACAGCGTTTCGATATCACAGCCAGATCGCATTTAGTACTATCCCGTTTGGCGAGTATTCACGTCACGATTAGGTTTAAAACCGCGCGTATAATCGATATTTTCATTGACGTATTAACAGAAAAGATAGGCGTCCTTGTATTTGGAATGAGTCACCGCTATCAACTTTCTACTTATTCTTTTTTTATTCCTTCTGTACGCTGCAACTTTTACTTTACTAGATTTCAACTTTATTTTCCTGCCAGAATTTCCAGATTCTTATCCTCTACTATACTCATATCTGATGATACTCAATTAACCAATGATCATCGAATTATTTAAATTCCTTAGCCTTTAAAATTACTTTCAATCATGTCCCTTCCCTCTTTCGCTCCGAAAAAAAATCGAAAGACGCAATGAATCTTTGTTTCCTTCGGTTGTCGGTGATACGAAACCTATCACTTTTTGCCCGAATTTACTCAAATGTACAAACACACATTCGAGTATGCCTGTTCATTCATTGATATTCGCAACATCGGTGAAATGAAGTTACGCATGCAAGCGTTGAACTTTCCGACGATTAATAACGCTCGTGTAAATCCGTAAACACACGTTTTTTTCGCAAGTGTCCTATATTTAACATGAGTTTCGGTACTGACGACCTTGAGGTTCGTGGGTATGCGAGGAAAAACAAAAAGTCACTTTTTCGCGATATCAAGTTGTTATTCTACACACGCCAACGTATTAGCGGAACTGCGTCAATGCTTCTTTATCAGCGGAATTGTGAAAACAAGAGTATTTTCTTTATGTATTTATTTATTTAAACCCGGAGGTCCTTTTGAACTTTCTTACATACAGACGTACATTTTCACTAATCGAACTAAGTCAGAACTATATGGTTTTAAATACTATTCGCCTCGAAATATTAATAAACATTATATTCAAGATTGTTAAATTCTTGTAACATTAACAGGAATCGTGCATTTAATACAATGCCGCGTGATTCATAATAAATGTTAAACCTGCTTTTACGTTTCTTCAATTTCGAATTTAAAAACAACATTTACCGAAAAAACTAACATTGGATTTTTTAACTATAACTATAATCCAAAAATAAATATTTCAACAATAAAATGTTAGTTTCTTTTTTTTTATTTAATTTTTAGAGACTCATTATCATTATTATAAATGGTATTATTATTATTACTATATTATTTGTATCTTATGAAAATATTCCAACCTCAGTATTCATGACAATATATTTCTTGTACTATGCGCGAGAAAATTTCGACATTCTAGACTTCGAATCCATGCGCAGAAACGTACATCACCGCACTAGTGCGGGAATGTACGTTCCGCGCACGGATTGGAGCCCCGAAATATCAACATTTTCTAAACAGAAAGACAGGACCTGCGGGCAGAAGATAGGATCTGCGTTCCGGCCATGAAAATACTGCTTTTTGATACAAGGGCGAAATGGGATGCGTTTATTAGATAGGAACGTTGCTTTTCAGCACGAATCGGAGCCGAAACTTAGGCGAGCAAGAGCCTTAACACATAAGTTCGCTCTTATATCGAGCAATATTTGTTATAACCGATGCATGATAAGGGGTATGAGGGGGTCTTTTTCGAGCCTGTGGAGCGCGCATGCGCGAACGCCGGGCGAACAACGACCTTATTGTGCATGCCGTGCGAACAAGAACCTTGTCATGCACTCTCGATCCGCGTAGAACGTTGTGCGCATGGGTGGTCCGCTTATACTGAGTTCGACTACGCACACGTCAGAAAGGTAATCGAATACGCACGCTCCGCAGTACCGGCAGCGAAACTTTTCGGAACTTGTACTTGTTGCACTTGTTTCAATCCGTTTTTATAATGACCAAACCGTGTTCTTAAGAATATATGTGCGTTACAGTCTCACCAAACGTGAATAGCAAAGAACATTTTAAATAATTCTCGATGTGACAAGGATCTCGAAAAAATCGCGGAAAAACGTAAGCCGTAAAATCCCGTCGGTAACCCATCATCACACTTTCGAATATTGCACTGCAAATATAACATTTTTCGCTACACCTTGCAATAATCGCCGAATGCAAAAATTACATTGTGGCTATTACATTAACGGTAATTCAGTTGGTTCATCTAACACTATCATAACAGTGACACAGTAATGTTAGAATATTATACAGACAAACTGGTCAGTTAGTTTGATTAATCGGGTTACCAATATTGTAATGGTCACTTTTTTCGGAGGGCAGCTCGGGCTTCGGGTTTTCAGCTACTTCCGTGACGATAGGGTTTCGTAGCAAGCGAATAATCATTCGATATGGCCAATTTAGTGAAATAATCATTTTTATAAAGAAAAAACACACGCAAAATATTATATACAATGTTTAGGGTCTTCTTTTACCGACACTTACTTTGTCGATGTTTTTATACATTCAGAATACGCTAAGAAATACGAAAGAATGCACTCCAGTTTTTGCGAAACACCAATTATTAATAAAATATTAGTTCGTTAGTTTTTCGCTGATGGCACTGAAAGAACTAAATATATCTCGAATTTGTACTCTAATTCGTCGGTCAAATGCAATTTTAACTGAAAGACTTCATTTTTGCGAAAAAAATGGGAGAATAGTACTTTGCGATACTCGTGCGTAAAAACGGACTTTCGTCAAAGGTTGGAAAGTGGCTGCACGAGTTGGATCGAGCACTACAACGGCACGAGGTGAAGCCGAGTGTTGTTTGTAGCGCGAGAGAAGACGTGCAAGTATCACATACTACTTTTTGTAACAAACGCATGAAAACTGATAGGTTGTGTCGCCGGCCAGGCGCGACAATAAAGGACCGACGTGCGCATGCCCACAGTATTTATGATACGGATTCGCGTATTTACGACACGGTTTCAGTATTTACGATACGCCTTCTCGAAAAGCGGTACTTTATGTTGCGACTGGCCCGCATATAACCTGGAACTTTTCATGCATGCGCTACAAAAAAAAATGTACAGACTGAGGGTTGGTAATTTACGAATTAGAACGATTTGACGAAAGTTTACTTGGAATTTTCGATCGTTATCATCGGAAACGATTGTAAAAGAAATTTGTCGAATTCGGTACAAAATAATAAGTTTGACTCTCCACAACAACTTGCCGATCGAGCTACTCTTCTCTGCAGGAATTATTACGACACGCGTTGTCGATTTATGTTTCTAGGTGATTTCTAGGTAAGATTTTTCTCGCAAGTTTCTCGATACAAGAGTTTAAGGTTAGATTCCCAATCGGATGTTTTGTTAGTTAATTTTAGGATGATTTCTACGGTGCATGAAGCATGCCGTGCCGTGCGGAAGGGTCACGTAGAGAAGGCTCGAGGAACGAGCACGAAAATCACGCTCGAACCGCTAGACCGTGCGTTACCTTCATACAGGGCCTTCGAAGCAAGGCTCGGTATCCACAAGGAAAGAATTCGACAATGAAGCCACGATCGAATCTCCCTCGTTTGCTGCTCATCCCCGCGGGTTTCCAAACCCATTCGCTCTAAAGAACTAAGGATAGCCGGCGTCTAACACCGGTTTCTCTCAGCCTTTAGGGTTATGATTGTTACAATCGCGTTGCGAGAGGATCCGTTCCCTGCGGATCCAACCGCAGCGCGATTCAACACTGGATTATCTTCGCGCCGACGAGGGCCGTAGCGATCGAATTCCGCTGCTGTCGCCGTCAGCGGGAAGCCGCGAAACATCTAGAGTTAGGCATAGAAATGAATATCAATTAAGTTACCAAGAAGGCTGACCGACACGCGTGACTCGGTAACGGATATCGCGATGGCGTTCTCCGTCGCCGAGTCCGCTGACAATGAAAACGCGAAGATTGCAGAAATCCTCCCCGGGTTGCCACCCGCCGATTGCGAGATGAGCTCGGCGGATGAGCTCGCCAGGGAGATTAGTCCCGTTTTGACACGAGAAGCGAAAGCTTGTCACGGAAAAACTCCTCGTACAAGCACTTGCAAAGGGATATAATTCTGTCAATAGAGATCCGCGGCTCATAGAAATTGTTCGAAAGTCAATAGAGCCGAAAGGAGCTTTGATTAGTTTTTGCGCCGCGACGGTCAGCCTTCACGTGCTAGGTTAAGTGTTAAACCTTGTGCCACGAACAATATAATAGAAACTGTCGTGTAATATTTAGAGATCGCAGCCACGAAAAGTGTAGAAATTGAGAAGCTAGAGAGAGGCGAGAAACGAGAAAGAAAAGGTGTCTGCGATCAAAGAATTATTGTAAGTAGAGTTTAAGCAACCGAACTAGATCAAAATTAGAATATAAGGATTAATTTCATTATAAACACGCCAATATATAACTTTTCATTACAACTTAATAAAAATATCATTCTTTTAACTTTTAACCGAAATTCGGAGTCAAAATCTTGTCATCTTTTAAAAGCCTAACCATCCTCGAGAAACGTCCTGTATAGGACGTCCGGAAAAGATCCCAAAACAAGATAAAAAATTAACCCTTCGTACTTCATACGGAGGGGTTCACTTGAGAGCCCAAAACGCCCTGGGACGTAACATGATCAAGAGGAACTAAAGAAGTTGGAGCCCGCGCCGCCGACTGATCCTGATCATTGCTTCGCACGCTAATTTATACCCGAATCGGCTTGTCTGATTGGCTGAAAAATTCCGCATTGCGGTATTTTTTGTTGAAGCCAATCAGGGTTGAGAGAAAGTCGATGGCCAATAACAAAAATCGATGCACTGCGGTCACGCTACCTTGAGTGAATATCGGTGATCATTGAATTTTTCAGAGGCCGGGAAAAATTCAAACGATAAAAAAAATATACAAAAATCCACAAATCGTAGATAAATCAATAAAAAATAAATAAATAATAAGAATTGGGTGGGAGCAGAATATGCTTCCGTCTTAATATATGTTTAACCATGCATATTAAACTCGCGAAGAAAATTGTACCTTTGTTTAACGTTCGCGTTGATGGTGCTTAAATCGCGGTGTGATCGAAGACAGTGGTGAACTACTACAATGTTGATGGTTACAGATTTTTCGATGCTTTGAGGTGAGATGAAACCCTATTGAGTCCACGAGAGATAGTGCTATCGACGTTCGCGGCAGAGCGGCACTCGAAAATAAAGTGTTTCACGTCGCCTTAATTAAGGTAGTCCTTGCGCATAGGGTTTATTTCGCATTAGTTTGCGAGAGTTAAGAGAGAATTACAAACACTTCTCGATGGTATGAAAGTCTGAAAAAATAATGGAGAAAAAAATTGTCAACAAAATATCCGGGATACGATTTTTTTTTTTTTTAATGAAAATTATATTTTGCGCCTCTTCCTTCTAGATCATAAACGAAGTATCCGTAATCTATGCTGATGTACCACAATTGTAGAGCTAAAATGTAAAAATGTTCGCTCGCCGTCACTGTCGCTACCGTCGTTGACGATCGTCTTTATTTTTCTTCATTGTGCCGAAGAGTCACGTTAGATGCCGTACAACATGGGAAAGAAAAGAGCAAGAGATAA
The DNA here is from genome assembly GCA_963924025.1 of Ischnus inquisitorius. Taxonomy (NCBI): domain Eukaryota; kingdom Metazoa; phylum Arthropoda; class Insecta; order Hymenoptera; family Ichneumonidae; genus Ischnus; species Ischnus inquisitorius. The sequence continues at coordinate 9,174,602 of OZ001249.1, forward strand.
AGATTCGAGCGACGAAGGAAAGGAAAACCGCTACTACAAACGTTCGAAACGTATAGGGGAGAAATTATGGAAAGAAAAAAGACAATATCGTCGATCGAAGCTCAGTAAGTATAAATCATTTTTTTTTTCCATGTTAGGGCGCAACGTCCTGCGGCGCTCGCGATCAGGGTCGCGACGATGAATATGTTAATTACACATTTGTCATCAAATACGGTGCACAAAGCACAGTCATGGTACGACAACTCGTGTATCTTTTATTTGTTTCTTCTTGTTGACAACAGGAAGCTGCAAATTGAGCGTCAAAAATATCTAGCTCTCGTGAGGAACTGCGACAATTGTGACGCGTACATGAATCTCGACAAGACGCTGCAGAGTGACTTTTACTCATGGGCCGTAAATATTAATTCGACGATAACGGTTTCGCTTACGAATAGGCAGTACGCTTAGATTATTTGGTCCGACCCATCCCGCTCTGGTTGGAGATCCTTTTGCGGGAAAAACAGAGCTAAAAGACATTGAAAGATAGAAGACCAGAGTTTTCATATGCATTATGTAGAATTACTTGCCGCGATATTTGGTCTAAAATGCTTACGATCGACGCGAAAAAATGTGACATTCTCTTGAGGATCGATAATGTGGCGGCGATTTCGTATATAAATCGTATTGGAGGTATTCGTTCCGCTGAGTAAAGTCGACTGGCCAGGGTAATATGATCGTAGTGCGAATCGAGAAATCAGTGGATATTCGCTTCGTATGTTGCGTTTAAAGGAAATTCGGAGGCAGACACAGAATCGCGAAGACTCGAGGCCGAAACGGAAATTGAATTATCGAACACGGAATTCGTGAACATAAAAGAGACTTTCGAATATGTCCTAAGATTGATCTTTTTGCCACTCGAAAAAACGCGAAATGCAAACGGTACGTTTCCTAGCAACGAGATTCAGAGGCGATGGTAATCGATACATTTACATTGGACTGGCCTTTCGATTCCTTTTACGCCTTCCCGCGATTCGCGATTATCCTGCGAGCGTTACAAAAATTACGGTCGGAAGGTTCTTGGGGGATTATAGTTGTTCCATACTGGTCAGCGCAACCATGGTTTCCACTATTCCGGTCGATGATATAACCAGGACCGATTTATTTTAAGCCGGATATTTATTTGTTCTGTTGTATGGCTAGAAAACCGCACTCACTACGGCAAACAAGCACCTTGGCCGCGTTGTTGGCCGCGAGATTATGCGGAGAGCCTTTGACGTAAGACGCATTTCCAGAGTTGATAGAGTTCATGATGTCGTGTCTCAGCGAATCGTCGAAGAAACAATATGAGGGTGCATTCAAACAATGGTGGACATTTTGCCAATCGAACGAAGCAGATCCTTTCATGCTACAACCAGAATAATTATTTAGTTTCTTACCGAACAATTCGGAAACGGAGCATTTCACGGATCTCTAACAACGATGCGTTCGGGAATAGCATTTCTTGTCGGTTCGGAAATTGAACACAACGACAGAATCAAACAGTTCTTTAAAGCCGTGATGAAGTTGCAACCGTCACAGTTGAAATACGATTTCACATGTGACCCGAAGACGGTTCTAACTTTTGTATCCCAATTGTTCACGAACGAGGAAATATCTCTGGAACACTTTCTCATAAGTTGAATGTTTTGCTAGTCCTAGTAACCGGTCATAGGATGCAGACCTTGAGGGGGCTGGGTCACCTAAATTCTCCAAAAAATAGATTTTTTTTTATTTTCCCTGAAAGTACATACTGAGTACTACCTACACACCAAATTTCAGACCGAAATTCCAAAAATTGCCAAAATTAGAAGTATTTTAGTAAGATTACAAATAACTATTGCCTGGATTATTGAAAAATTGTATTTTCTCGATGGTATAAAATTCTGAAAAAAATCATGCATATTGAAGATACTGAAAAGATTAATTTTGCACAATAATAATTCCAAAATTTTATTAACAAATTAATGATAAAAAGAAATAGTTCAACAAATTTCTGGCAATCCAACTTTTTTTAAAATCAAAATGATTCGTTCATTTTCTTAAACATGTCTGAATTTTTTTAGATTTTTAAATTCACTTTGAATTTTATGATTTTTCACAATTTTTTCCGTATAAAAAAAATACAATCAATTTAGAAATCCGAAAAAAATTATTCCCATTCAGAAAAATAACCAGATCATTTTCATAAAAAAAATAAGTTGAGTTCCCGAAAAATTTGTTGTGTTTTATAAAAATACGTTTGCGGTCGTCACTTCCAATCGATGCGAGTTATATATTATATCTACGCAGTCTACGCTACACCGGCGTACTATGGCAGCCATGATTTTTTAACTCGATCTGTCAAACGCGTAAAAAACCAGCATCAGGAAAATTGCGATTATCCATGTGCGCGGTGGTTATAGTTTTCGCGAATGAACGTCATAGATACTATATTTTTCAGTGAAATAGTGAAAATAATATTTGTACCGCGACAATGTCGAAAAGTACAAAATCTCAAACGTCATCGCGGAACTTTTCATTGTGCGTCATCCGTCGTGACAATATTTTTTTTTTTTAACAATTATTTCGCAATAAAACCATTTTTTGTTGAAAAAAATTTGGTCTACAAAACCCACGTGAATCTAACTTTCTTCCAGAAGGAAATAATTCGATAACTTTTTTGAATGCGTATACATTTTTCCCAAATATCACCGTATTGTATAGGATTAATTTTTCAATCGTTGACTTGCATTGAAAAACCCGATTTATAATAAATCGTCGATGTTCTAAGGAAATACACACAGTTTCAGACAAAATAATAAATTCATCACTATAAAATATTATTACTCGAAAAAAACGTTATGTTGACGGGATTTCGTTGAAAAATTTGTTAGAAACATTTTTTAATAACATTTTAGAATTATTATTATGCAAAACCAAACTTTATAGGATTTTATACATTTCTGTAAAACTTACGTTCGGGAGGACGATGCTGGCCGCATATCCTTGAATTTAGAAATATCATCCAGCTACCATAATTCGTCATTGAATTAGACAACGCAAGTTTGAAAAGGTGTCGAATCAATGATGAAATATCGAAGCTGAAAAAACAAATATCTTCAAATCTTGACTACAACGACAGAGAATATCGTCAACGTCATCGAACACCTGAGAGATGAACATCCAATGTACGTCAATGGAACCAAAAATCGTCAATTTGTTATACATTGTATCGAGTCGATAAATTATCTACTCAAAGCCGTATCTTTCCTGATGAAAAAGACACATTTCGTGTTATTTCCATTTCCAAAAACATCGCGTTACTAACGAAAGATGATTAATATGCTGTTTTTCGATATTTTCGGAATGATTATTGAATATTTTTGAGCAACGGACTACATATTGATTAATATTGTAACGAATATGTAGTTGACTATTCGTTGAGACAAACGATATTAGTGAGGATTGACAACAGACGAACGTACGGACGATCGATAGGATATCGATCGTCATGTTAGAGAGTCTTGATCGGACTATCAAAGAGAACAGACGTGACAGATCGCGAATAAGATAACTAAAGAACATTATAATTAATAATATCCGCCCCAAAACCGAATATACCGCATTGTCATTTCGCTCGGTCGTTACAATATTTTGCAATGTCACCTAATCTATACATGATCGTAACTCTGGAACTCACCGTCTTCGATCCAAAAACATGTTTGCCATTTTTCGAAAATAGCCGATTTCAACGATCACGAATAAAAAAAAATTGTTTCCACGAAGCCTTTGTATGAGAATATTGTTAAAAATGAGTGAAACAGGTAAATGTTTGCTGTCGTATGTATTATTCATAATAACTACAACCTCCGATGACATACGATCTCAACCTGGGACTTTCTCCACATGCGTTATAATGATTGCGCTCACTTATAATACACATAAGGTGTACATATGACACATATGTCATACATATACAGAATTCGCAAGATCACGCGTGTAAATGGACCATGTACAATAATAGCGTGTAATTTCATCTCTCTTCTCTCCAGCTGCCGCCCCCTTTCCGCTCCGGTCCGCTATCCTCTTCTTTTCCTCGTCACTATGAAGACCCCGTAATTAGAAGTTTATTATCAAGTTCTTCCGACGCTAGCTCATGATCATAGCCATTTTCGTAATACGTTTATACTTAGTTACGCGCACTCGAGGGAGTGTTTCTTAAAAGAGTGACTGTATTGCATAATTCGCGTCGTGCATGTCAACTACAAAGAAAGATTATTCGAGGGAACGGAGATCTTGAAACTTGTTTCAGTACGAAAAGTATTAAAATTCCCAAAGAGCAGTAGTCGCGACGGCAGCATTTCTTTTTCGCACATCTCGTTTCGTTTCCTGATACGCCACAGCGTCCACACAATTCATTTATTTATCCACAGATCGAGACGTTCACGTTGGTTTTCTTTCACAGTTATAATGAGCACGTGCATCTTCCACGACATTTCGATTCTACATCTGTCGATTATATACAGTGCTTTCCACACAGACCGTTCGATGGCAAGAAATTTACTGCACATCTCGATTCGCGACTGTCTTGATGCAACACATTTATATCTCCACTTCTTTTCCATTCCGGGCTTCTTTTCCACATTTGTATTGTTAACGGTTTCCAAGACATTTTGATTATATACACTTCAATAATCCGCATTTATTAGCACACAGACTAAATTGCTCAGATTTTGCTTACTGCAAACTCCGATAATTCACAATGGTTTAACTGGATCATTTATTTCAACGCAAATCAATTGCAAGCTTTCTTCTGTACTCCTTTCACGAACGGATAAAAGCATCTCGCATATTCAAGTTTGTAGATGAGATTATGTGAGATATTTGCATCAGCCGATACCGACCACAGTCATGTGTAGAATAGTAATGTGTTGACAAACTTTCTAGCGGACCAAACCTGAAGGATCGAAATGTGCTGTAACACCGTTGTCGGTTACCGGATTGTGTTGTAAAAAATGGGTGTAAAAACGAATAAGAGTAGAGAAGAATGCGCGCAATTGATTGAGTCGATAATAATCGAGGTGTGCAGTATACAAAGTGTGAGCTAAAATGCGAAATGTGGAGGAATAGCGGCGTGTAAAATCAGATTTGTGGAAACGTAAATGTGTTGGCTCGAGTCTGTCGGGTATCAAGTGGCGTGGTAAAATTAGTTCGTTCAAACGGTCTGTGTGGAAAGCACCGCTCCATTCAAAGTCAATTTTCAAATACATAACGCAAAAAATGGACGGTCGACAATGCCAATAAAATCCCATCAATTCTAATGATCCGATTGTAAAGCATGTCAAAATTACGATTTTTTTGGGAGTAATCAACTTTTTGACCGTGCGAAATGCCATTTTGAATGCCTCAAATATACTTTTTTTAAATTCTTGCACGGAATGTCCCGCGTTCCGTGCCTGCAAAGCATTCGCGAAATACCGTATGTGAAAAACTACTTTTTTCTTCAAAAAGTTAAAAACGTACGCCAAGTACATAAATGATACGAATATATTTAGTCCTAAGAGCTGCCTGTAAAAAAAATTCAAAAGAAAGGTAAATCACACGAGCCAAGTTTCAACAAATATTTTTGAATTTCCGATGTAAATGTTAATTATACAAAAATTGTATGATAAGTGAAAAATAAAATTTAAAAAATACTTGGCACTTCTCTTCAATACAAATGAAATGCTTCGTGCATGAATTCCAAAATGTTATTAACCAATTAATGAAAAAAAATAGTTCAACAAATTTTCTGGCGATCCAACTTTTTTTTTCATGAAAATGATTCGTTCATTTTCTTGAATGTGTCTGAATTTTTTCAGATTTTTAAATTCACTTTTAATTTGATGATTTTTTACAATTTTTTCCATATAAAAAGAAATCAGTCTATTTAGAAATCGAAAAAAATGCATACATTCAGAAAAATAACCAAATCATTTTCGTTAAAAAAAAGTTTAGTTTCCGAGAAATTTATTGTGTTTTATAAAAATAAGTTTGGTCGGTAACGGTTTACCGACCCTGCGGTCGTTACTTCCAATCGATGCGAGTTAGTACTTAGCACTACGATGGTTACTACGGCAGCCATGATTTTTTTACCCGATCTGTCAAACGCGTCAAAAACAGGCATCCGGAAAATTGTCATTATCCATGTGCGCGGTGGCTATAGTTTTTGTGAATAAACGTCATAGATACTATATTTTCCAGTGAAACAGTGAAAATAATATTTGTATCGTGACAATGTCGAAAAGTACAAAATCTCGAACCAGTAACCTATTTTGGAAACGGCATCCCGAAACTTTTCATTAAACGTCATTCGGCGTGTCAGTAACTCTTTTTTTACCAATTATTTCGCAATAAAACAATTTTTTGGTGAAAAAAATAAATTTTTTTTATCAATTTTTTTTTGTGTGAAAAAAAAAGTTTAAAAGTTTTTTATGCAACAAAAAAAATTTTTTTTTTTTTTTTTTTTGAGACACCAAAGTCAATTAGCTTTAAAATCCATTTCTCAACAAGTATATGTCTCTTCGCTTGTCGCATGTTTCAGATCCAACGACTGCACCGATTTGAGCTCTTGACGTCTCATTTTCTTCGTAACAGACCATGTTCTATTGTGTACCTGGCAACGAGTGAAAATGTGGAAGAACGGAATTTTTCAAGACATTTTATTCGATAAGTCCACCGGGGAAGCTCTAAAAAAAAATCCCCGCACTCGTTCCGGAATAAACGGTCTAACAAACAAAATGAGACCTCGTAAGCGAAGATTCGTGGCTTCGTTCGGTCTGAAACATGCGACAAGTGAAAAAAGTTTGTCGGTCTCTCTTTCAGGAAAAATGCACTATAGAGCTCCAAAAAAATTCAAAGGTATAGTCTATCGCATGAACTTTTGGAGTGTCAAACTCAATTTGTATTCAAAGTTATAGATACTGAGAAAAAAAATTTGCATTTTTCGTTTTTTTAGGTGACTCAGTACTCTTAAGGTAAGCTGTATTCGAGGGTTTGCATGCAGTATCGTAAGATATAGCTTCCTCGAAAACGATGCGAGGAGATACAAAGGTCATATGATTTGCATTATTGTTCATAGATATTTCCCGGCAATCTTCGAGTCTTGTGCTTTTTTCTAATTTTAGTGTACTTTTTTATACTTACATGGTTCTTTGAGTCCTATACTTTTTCACTAGTTCTGAAGACGACGCAACTTTGTCATATTCTGAACATTTTCCTAATTTCTCTCATGCATACAATTATTCGTGTTACAGATAACAAATTACAAATATGTACAATTATCGTCTCAGCAGAGGAACGTGTAATTGATATAGATATCCCGAAAAACATGATTTTCTACGCATTCCCGACACAATTGTGTTTCAATCTTCACATGTTTGACTGATTCCGGTAGAATAGCGAGCGTGATTATGAATCACAAATTTTACTTCTACATTTTTCATGAATCTAAAAAGGGAGGCTAAGAGAGGCTTAGTGTCCCAAAATATGTCTTCTACTTCATGACGAACAGAGATGACATTATATTGCATGTTACATTAGATGTTCATCTCATCCCATTAACATGAAAAAAAGTATTGTTCGTAATAACAATTAGGAAAATGAGCGATAGTGTTATATTATTTTTTAAGTCTCTACTTGTCGTTTCGCAGAGATAAACATGGTGAGAAAAGCGAAACGTATAACTGATAGGAAGACGGTCTCTAAAGCCGTCATGAAAAGAACGAAGAAAAAAAGGCTGCCGAAGAAGAGTTGGCGCAATATTTGAAGCATAGTTCCGATATCAATTTCGGAATGGCGCCGTCGGAAGTGAAGAAATTGGCGTATGAGTATGCTGTAGCCAACAGCAAAGAAATGCTGCCTTCCTGGGAAAAGAACAAGACGGCGGGTCCCGACTGGTTCACCGGTTTTTTGAAGAAGAAATCCCAGCCTTCCCATACGAACTCCGGAAGCAACGTGCCTAGCGAGAGCTATGAATTTCAATCAGGTCAATGTCGGGAAATTTTTCGACAAGCTTTTTGAAGTACTGGAACGGAACTAATTCCCTCCGCATCGAATTCAGAATACCGATGAGACCAGACTAACAACTGTTCACAAGCCGAATAAAATCGTGGGTTGGAGAGGAAAAAAGCAAATCGGAGCGATAACTTCCAAATTTCAAGACCACTTCATTAGAGACGGCCCACCTGGTATCGATCGGACGAGCGAATAAGTCCGGATGGATGCAGGCGAAAGAGTTCTTCGATTTCATAAAACACCTTGCAGAACATACGAAACCCAGCGTCGATGAGAAAATTCTACTTGTCCTGGATAAACCACCCCTCCCACGTCTACGTGGACGTCTACTTTTCCGCCGGACACTTCGCATAAGCTGCAACCGTTGCACCGTCGCGTTTAAGGGCCATCTAAAAAATATGTGGTAACTCAGATGGAAGCTTGGAACGTCAATAATCCCGGCAAAACAGTGACGATTTACGATATCCCGGAAATCGTCAATGTTGCGTTACCTTGAGCAATGACAGTAAACAATATACGTAACGGTTATGCGGAATCGTCCCATTCAATCGGAATATATTTCCGGATAGCGATTATGCGCCGTCCGAAGTGACCGAGAACCGGCTTCAAAATTCGTCAATAGAAACTGATGAGCAGGCTCTGAGTCAGAGTGAGTCAAAACTTTGCGGTAACGGGAAGAGAGAATCTTTATTCGGAAGATCCATTCGGATCATCAGCCGGGAATCTACTCTTCCAAAGATTGTCGGAAGATGTTGCTAATTGGAACGACGCAACCGATCTCGTTATAAGCCCAGCCTGTTACGAAGACGTGCCCTACGTAGATAGTTCTGCAAGCACTTCTTTTGGAGTTTCCGGAATTCGTTATCTTCAAACGTCAGACATTTTGATTTAATTAATTTTGCAAAGCGACGAACAATTATCTTTTTTTACAACGTAAAGGAACATATTACCTTTTTTTACATCGTAAAGGAACATATTATCTTTTTTACAACGCAACCGAATTATTTATGTGAAATTGTAGGATGACGATGTATATTTTACCCGATGTATAATTTTCTTGATGTTTACAGAATTCGTCGAGACACCTATCTACGCGCAAGAAACGTAGGCAGACCATCACCAAAACCTTTCGGGAGGGCACTCAACGAGGTTGCCGTTCCTAAATCTCGAAACACAGGAGAATTTCAGCTTAGATGATGGATCGAATAAAACTATCACGACTATTTCCTCTCTCGAGGAGTTGACATCAGCTTGTAGTCATTGGAATGATACGTTGGAGCAGAATACTAGTTCATCGCAGCAACGTGCAATCATACTCGAACTAGATCATGATGACCGTTTTTTCCACGGATAAAAATTCCCTGACTTTCAGTGACCGAATTTTCCCTGATCGAAATTCTAAAGATATCTATTAAAAAATGTATAACGCGAATAAAAAAAAATGTATTAGAAACAGATACGTGTTTTTGATAAGCCATTTATTCCTTGATCAACAACGAATAGTACTTTTGAAGATATATTCTCTCTTACAAAATATAAACGATCTTTGGAATTACGATGCGTTAAATCCGATTGAATGCTAATGTAATTTAATAATTTATTATGTATGTGTGATGTGATGTGAAGTATAATACTCATTTTAATAATACATAACACTTTTTAAACTTTTTTTTGAATGCTTCGATTTGTTGTAATAGTTGTAATTTACGTTGTCATATTAATATCAATTTTTTTTTTTTTCGATTATTTTTCGGTTGTTTTTTTTCCATGTCTTCCCTTTATGGATTTTCATTCAGTTATTGAAAGTTTGGCAACAGTCTACTTTTTCCCTGACCAATTTCGATACTCCCTGACTTTTCCCTGATTTCCTGACCAATTTTTTATTTCCCTGACTTTTCTCGGCTTTCCCTGACCGTGGCCACCATCGAAGAATCTAAGATTCTTCTCAGACCATCGCATCTGAAACGGATACTGGCGAGCGAAAAGGTTTGTACTCTTCTCAAAACTGTACTATTCCCACTTGAAAAGAGTATTCAGTACACTCATATACGAAATCAGATGATTATTTAGCTCGTGTTCGCAAGTGGCGAACGATTTTGTGTTAGGGCAACAAGAGAATACCCTCGATCTTAGCTCATTTTCCTTCCTACTACATTTCTATCAATTCAATGTATATCATGTTCCTTCCGCAATTGTATGTATATATTTTGGTTTTTTTTTTTCTGTGCAGAGCTCGACTTCGTGAAGCACAATCGTCGCAATAAAATACAGAAGCAGTCAAGACTTTCCACTCTTAACATCGGGACAGAATCAACGCGTGCTCCAGAGGATTATCACAGTTACGTCCTCCGAATCTCGTGGGGTGCAACGAACCTTCGAAACATAATGCTTCCCGCTGCAATAATACGAGTGATCGGCCTACAAGTTTCTCTACGCAAAACTTCGAGATTCGAGGGCAAGAGTGCCCTTCTCTTACATGTACACCCGAATCTAGTACGAGTTCTCAATCATCGAGCTTATGCGAAACGACTTTATCTCCAAGCTAGCGCTGCAATAACGAAACATGAAGGAGGGAGACTGAACTTGCACTGCGCAATCTTGACGGATAGTCCGGAAAGGCAGGCTATTGTAGATCGAAAAAAAATGCTGTGAAGAGGAAACCACAACCCGTAGTTTCTCGAAGTTATAGACTATCTTGATTATAGCTTATTTTTAAGAGTATTTAACCTGTTGAATAAACAAAATGCGCCGCAGCGCATGAACCAAAAACGTGAATCTTCCCGCGTTGGGTTTTTGTTGATATCCAATATCATCCGTACTGATTTTCAATCCCTCCGATGTCTGGAAATATTTTTTTCAGCTTGCGTATCACTAAAAATCGCATCATCGCTGTATGTATCCTATTGAATCTCCGTACCCCGCTGTATAACGTTAGACAGTGCTCAACAATTGTGCTCAGCTTCACAGTAGTGTTCTATGCCACAATCAACATTGCGCACGTATATTTTGGATACCCTGTGGACCTTTTAATTAGTTCCTATAAACGAAAAAATCTAATTTTTGTCACGTTGGATGTCCATGCGGTCCTATGATCAGCCCCCCCCCCCCCCCCCCCCCCCCCCCCCCCCCCCCCCAAAAGAAAGACGGGAGTTATGCGTTTCACGACGATCGAGAAATTTCACCTCGAATTTTCGGCATGCATGTTTGTCAAAACGACAAAAAATGTCTTGACAGGTATTCGTATAGACATTCTATAGCCAAGAGGTTAGGCATATGTCCGTGGATTTTTGAGATTCTTTGTGTCTCCGCGGAGATATACATCTTTGAAAAAAGTTATAAAATTTCCAATTCGTAAATATCGCTTTTGACCACTACATTCTTACGACTACTGTATACGTGTGTGAGCCTAGCCTAACATGGCGTCGATCGGTCGAAATTAACGCCAGCTGCGGCGCTGTCGTCCAGCCGTGTCGTGTGGGTGATACAACCAAGTCGTAAGATATTTTAAATTATTTCACCGTGCGGTATAACCTCAAATTCGCGGAGGTATCGGTCTCTCTGAAAACATCGTCTTCAAAAAGTATGAAATAAATTTTTTTTACAAAAATCTAGAAACTCCTGACTACAAAAAGCGTGAAATAACGAATAATTATTCACGTGTTATAGCCGGGAGATTTCCATACTCAGTGACGAAGAAATCTCGCAACTACAACATGTGAATTAGTACATTGTGCAACAAGGGCCGAAAGTTGGCGTTTGCGACGCGGGTGACGTTCGCTGCCCGAGTGAAGCGCATGCGCATACTGACATTTCGACACTGTTACGAAATGAACTACTTTCGTCCCGCAAAACTAACCCGAAAAGCGCCGTTTTCATGCCCGAGTTTCAAAAAATTCTTTGTTATTTCACGCCTTTTGTAGTCGAGAGTTTCTAAATTTTTGTAAAATTTTTTTTGCTCCTTCGCAGCAATATTTTGTTGCATTAATGTTACCACGCACAGCAAATTTGGGGTCAGACTGACATTATGTACGGTTTTATAAATTTTGATTTTCATTTAAGTATGACTCTAATGAATAAAATACTATTTCAAGGATTGTGTTTTATCTATTTCCCGTACAATAATATTTCATCATGTGTAACAAAAAGATTGATTGTCAATATATTTCCTTTTGCTTCTTCAAGAAGCTTTAATTTGGCTGAACATTGTTTTTCAATGTCAATGTTCTGAACAGTCCAAAAAGGTCGAATAGTTAAATTTAGAAAAAATTTCTCGATGTCTCGATGTGTGTATGTGCGTATGGGTGTGGTCGTATGCGCTTATCGTTTGACCGCATACCTTCAAAACGGTTCGAGATATCAGGTGAAATTTATACCACATATTGGGGGGTCGAGCCTCGTCTTTGGTCCAATTTATGGCAAAATCTATGCAGTTATTCCATTTCCACGCTGTTTTGAATTGTTTGAAAAATGTCTGATGGTGTTCTAGCAGCCACATTTTTTGAGATATCGTGTTAAAATTTAGCGCAATGTTGGACCATTATGATCCAATAATCGGTGTCAAATTGGAGAAAATCTATGCAAAGGTTTACTTTTGGTGTCATTTTCAATGTTTTGAAAAAGTTTTCCTAACAAATAAGCTACCAGTACTATCAGTAGTAAGAAATAAATGGAATAACAATTGGATAAGTATATTCAATACAAAGTAAAAGTAAAGTAATATACATTTATGTAAAAAATACCAACTGAAGTAACTTTTCACAAAACAAAGCTTCTTGAGGAGACCAAAAATGTTAAACGTACTTTTTTATGAACAGAGCTCGGTAGACCGTGAAAAAAAAAAAGAGGAAGCCATATGTCAATGCAATGGGCACCGTTTTTTTATGTTATACATAACATTTTTTCATTAACATTATTCACCATATCGCACAATATATTACCCGTCGTGACAGGTCACGTGACCATCATGTAACGTAATTTTCTTTTTTGACAATTTTCTATGTAAAAATGACCGCAATCTTGATTTACGTCATGTAACATGGCCGGCATGACGGGAATATCTATGAAAATGTAAAATCACGATCATGACCTTTTCGATAATTTTTCCGTCATAAAATCATAAAACGTGCATTCTAGCGTATGACATATGCTCATGCGTGGATGTAATTGCCGGGTCTTGATAATTTTGGTCATGTTCATCAATTCAGAATTTGTCATATGACGGTCACGTGACGCTCACATTATAGTGAGTGCATCACTGATGTGAACATTGAAGATGCGACGAAGCCGCTGGCATAGGGTTTATTGAGAAAATAATGCGTTAAATCCAATAACCAATGCGCATAACCCAAATTGATACACATGACCGATGGCATCGCGATGGTACAGGATATGCCGTTTTCTTTTATCGTGAAAATCTTGCTGCTGTGCCCATATGACACCTGTCGTAACAACACGGCGTAGGTATACAAGTATAACTGGCTCCAGTCACTTTTTCACGCATTCCTATCCGTTCTCACAAGGCCGCATTCTCTCAGTCGACATATTATAATACCTTCGTATTCATCGATCACTCCTGGCTTGTTGAACTATTAATTATTCATCAAGAGACGCGGTAGCGTCTCGACGCCAAGTAGTTTAAAAAGTTGTAAGACCACGAGGTGGGTCCGCGCGCGTCCTTATACGCTAATAGAGTGCCTCCCAAACTTTGACGTTTATTTTAATTCAAAGTCAACAACGCACCAAGTAGATTAGCGTCATTGTGATGTAATACGATGTTAGGCAGAAATAATATGTCAATAATTATAATAATAGTTGATCGAAGCGCTGCCTGCCTGCATGAGTATTATTTCTCGGAATAAATGATTAATTCCTTGTCAACTATGTTTCAGCAACAAATAGATGTATCAATCGCTTACGTTCGATGAGTTTTTTTTGTATCTTGACACGAAGTTTAATCGCGAGTAACTGAGCCGAAAAACCATCGTTGTATTAATAAAAATTATATTGTCAAGTATCTAAATTTCATTAAACTTCTTCGACGGTAAAAATGGGAAAAAAATAATGAGCGGGTTCTTTGCACCGCGATACGCGAATAGTACTTATTGTGACAGTAAAACTTTACAAAGAATGATGGTGTTTGTGTGCTTATGTGACCGAAAATTCAGAAAAAAATTCGTGATCGAAATTCTATATCTATAGTAGGTGTACATTACTCGGTTGACGACAAGTTTACTAAAATAAAAATCGTTACTAGCATTTTCACATCAGGAAATTATGAATAAAAAAATAACGTCAAAATACGACAAAAATACAGTATTTTAGAGCCTATTTAAGGAGCAACAGAAGTATCGGTATTTTCACATTTTATTTTCTTATTATTATTATTGTTTCTTGCGGGAGGAAGCCTCAAGCTTGGAGTACCGTTTCTACCGTGCACCCTCACATGCTCCATTGACCATCACTGGCCAGATAGCGGGTGCCATGTATTCGCGGCTGTGGTCGCGTGTGATTACGGTCCACGCTTCACTCGGCGGCAAAGCTCACGCTCTTACAATCCCCAACTTTCAAACCTTGTTTCACAATGTACTATATAAAGTGTATAATAGGGCTATAATACGCACTATAGTAAAATATCGACGTAATATAGTGGTCGATCAAAAACAGCTATTGTGAAAATCACTAACAACGAAAATCGAATCTTCGTCTATTTTTCATCTTGTAGCTTTATCTACACGGAAAAATGACTTCCAATGCGTTTTTTCATTCATAGAAACCACTATGAATGACCGTTTAATAAATTTTCCAACAGTGTGTGTTAAAATTTTTAATAGCTTTGCGTAATATAAAAAAATGCAGGAAACGCTATATGATAAAATTTGATAAACGTAAATGTGGCTTTATTTTAATAATATTTTGTGCATTTACAGGCAAAGGTTTTTTAATTTCCCCTTAATGTACGTTTGGTATCAATGTTTTGTCATTGAATATCCGGAATTGAGAGTTCTTTTACTTCACTGCGGCGCGGGAAGCGAAGTTTTCACGTCTTGTGGAATAAAATCGTATACGATTCTCGACGGAAAAACATTGTATCAGCTCGTGTGATTGTAGCACGCGCGGAAGGCGAGTAGCCGAAAAGTTCCCCCCGCTTCATTTCCATTTTTCCTCATTCAGGCTACTGAATTTGAAAAAATTAGAAAAGTAATGGCAAATAAAAAGTATATTAAAAATCATCTAATGTTAGTATACGGCAATACGGAAAAGTTTTCCTTCCTAGGAAAGAAAAGTAGCTGATAAGTCGATGAGCCGTTGCAGGAATAAAAATATAGTCAATTTTAGCGTGGTCGGAAAAAAAATAACGTATGCCACTCGGCACGAAGTGCACTTTCACCTCGTGTAAATGTACCCTCGCTTTGGGCATCAAACCTCACACTTGGTGAAAAGACGCACTTTCCTTCCTTGTGGCATATTATACTATTTTATAGTGTAGCGAATGGCGGGCACGTTGTATCAGTTAGTCGCAAGATTGCAGGCTTGAACCATTTCGGTAGCGATAGAGCAGCATCCACGTTGTGCAGATCGATGAGTTGGCTTCCGCTACTACTCCGTCGTAGTACGACTACGTATCTCTTACTATGACTGGTGGTAGTGAGCCAGAGTAACGGAGTCTCGTAGCTTCGACTCGCTTCGTTTCTTCGGGCGGAGCGCATGCACCGCGTCCGGGCAGCAGCATAGCTTGTCTCTCTAGGCAAAATTTCATCGGCCTTCGTGCCAAAAACTCCACAAGCTCCGTGGCTTGCGAGCCATTCGTGCCGATTCACTGTCTCGCATGTCGCTATTTTCGTTTTTCTTTTCTTCTCTTGCAAACGATAATAGTCATCAAGGCTCTATCTTTGTCCACCTTCGATGTCTGACACAGGAACAAATTGATCATAGCCAAGCGTGGTTCTACCGCACAGGCCTACGAAGAACCACAGGAAAACCTGTTGTGTTTTCGCGCCCTCATGTATTTGTACTCTCGTCGCTCAAGAGCAAATAGTGCACCTGTCTTAAAGCTGCGTTCCCTAATAAAAATTGTCATCAACTTTCTTCATGCCTGTGGGCATTTACGGGTCAAAGGAGACTCCCATCGAACGTTGATATTATTCTTTTAACCGTAAATGTCCACACGTGAAAGGAGATGTTTACGGTTTTTTTATACCAATTGAACCCGAGATGGGCGGATTGAAGAGGTTTCACCTGATCGTAACTCAATCGTTGATCCCTGGCAACGCCTATTATCGTGGGGCATGTGACCGGCCATATGACATATCGACATTACATTTTTTTTCGAAACCGATTACATTTTAGATGAAAATTAATTAAATTTTTTTCTATCAGCTATAAATATGTTATTTTCTTTCGTACATAATAACGACTGCCGATTGCGGGCATCGATTTTGCGTGAATGACGAATCCTATTGAAAAAAGACGTCTCGACTAGGAATGAAACATCGAATCAAATTTTTGTTGATACTTTTTTGATAGAATTTGGCGTCAATATTTTGAATGGCCAATGGTCGATCTTCAGATATTTTGAGTTTCGACTATATTGACTCAGTAGATTTAGAGATATTTGGATTGGAAATTTCATGGGGTCAATCACAACGCTCATAGCGGTGACCGCAACGTCAACATTAGTTTGTCGAAAATCTCTGGCGGCGCGTCCACCGTCACAGATGGCGTAGCTGTCTGGTGTTCTAGGCGGCACGTATTTCGCATATTCTCGTGTGTTATTTTCGCTCACGAAAAGTTGACAATATTTTTTTGTGTGGCAAGGGCGAAGAGGGTCGGGCGAAGGGGGTCCACTAGTGCGAGAATGTATGTTTCGCGCACGGATTGGAGTCCTGGAATATCGTCATGTTCACGCGTGTATTGCAGAAAGAACTTTTCAGAAATATCGCAATCTAGGAACGTCAGGAAGAGAAACGGAAAAAGGAACAATCGTAAAGTGACCATTATATTTCATAGTTAATTAATCACATATTGTTGCAACAAGCCGACTAAACGAAAGTGTGTCAAAGTGAGCAGTTATCGTTAATTCAAGAAATGGTAAAACAAGAAGTCGTATTCCTCAAAAACTACTTAAAAATAAAAAATTACAACTGATCTACCGACTATTTGAAAATCAATGCGAAGGAAAAAATTGTAAAACATGTAAACGTGTAGGAATATCGTATCAGACACGATAAACAATAACAAAATAAAAAATGCAATACATGAATGGTACTCAGGTACTCAGTTTCACAGTACACTACACACAAAACAGTGTGCGAAAGCACTGGTTTCTGTATTGCTTTTTTATTTCGTAATCATTTCGTGAATACTGATTTGTAAATGCTAGACATACAATTCCATTTTTATTACACCTTTTTTGAAAATTGCACAAAAATTATAAATCAATCTCCTAAACAAAAACGGACATTATAATAAAGCTTCCGAGATGCAAAATCTGGGCTGGAGTTTTCTCATTATTCCACAAGTTTCAATTTTCAATGACTACAGAAAACACGTAAATCGCAGAAAATCGAATGAGACCACCGAGATGTTTATTATTCGTTGACGTTTTCATTTCGTTATCACTTTCCTCAGCGAATATTAATATTAATAAAGCTAAATAATAATATATAAAGATCGAATTGATATTTTCTATAAATTTTTCATCAACGCCGATTTTCAAGTATTTTACGCGTTTTATTTTATCAGTATTGTTATATTTGTTTTGAGCTTCGAAAAAAATGTATAACTATAAAAGTATCACCGTAACGAAAAAAAAATTTGCGATTCGAATCTCGAGGTATACAATCGTCGTTTTAACTTTCTAATATTGCCACAAATATGTCTTTTATTCCAATACCGCGCAGAAAGTTAGATTTTCCACGTCTTGTGATGTAAAATTTCATACAATACGCGACGGAAAAACGTTTTTTCAGCTTGTGTGATTGCAGCCCCTGCCGTTCCGACCACGTTTTGATGAATGTCTGACGACGTTTTCAGCAACGTCGTTTTGGGCTATTTCAGTATTTGGTCAAGCGACGTCACCCGTTTGACGTCCTGAAACTGTCTCACGACGTTTCAACAGTTTTCCAATATTTGTCATCGCAGTGATAACAGAATAATAATATAAAACAGTCGGAAAGAACTTTGAAAAAAATATCATCACCTTTTCAATTTGATAAACGATGCGAAATCGTTGTTAGGATGATTGCGATTTAGAAGAAGACGACGGAAGCGTCGTGAGACAGTTTCGTTGACTTTTAGCGGCTTTTCGACTGTCATTGGGAACGTCAGGGGCACGCGCCTTCGGCTCATGTGTCGCACTTGTTTGAAAAAAAAATTCCGCCCTCGTGTGGTATACTATTTTGACGTAGTATGCGTAAAATTAGATTTTACGCACAGTACGCATAAAATGTAGAAACATCAAGATCGTCATATTTGATGGAGATATCTGTTGAATGACCTGTCTATCAACGGTATGGTGGTCGACAGTCCGCCACGTTAGAAAAAAATACATTTCTATAATACAATCCTATATACATGTGCAATGAACTCTATAATATATCGTCAGAGGGGACTATTCTATTTATTGATACATGATTTCAAATCTCGATTAATATTTCGATTTATGCTCAGCGAGCCGTTAGTGATCGCACAGCAAACATATAATTGTGTGGAAAATGGCGTCAAACGATCGAGAACAACTGTTACTGTTAACGTCAATAATTGTGGCGTATAGCATTGGACTGCATTCGTTAACGATTACTCTTATAATGTTTTTAGTGAAATTGGGTGAAGATTTATTTACAATTGGTACTGTGAATCCCTTTATTCATTCTAATTTACAAAAGTATTATTTTTCTAGGTACTTACAATAGTGCAGTAAATATTGATCTTTTTGTTTTACTCTTTGCGAGTATTCTTTTGTAGCCCCCCTCCAAGCAGGGCTTCGCCTCTTGCACCCCCGACCGGGCCTGAGGCCCTGGACAAGTTTCGTCCGGCCATCTACTTCAGCTACATATCGGCATAATGTACTCTTAGAATAGCTTTTGTTTTGTTTTGGGGTACAAATTTTACACGTACTACATAAAAAAATATCCTATCCGATAAGCGCGCCCGTTTTACGCGTTCGTGCGTAATAGTATATTGTGCGACGAGGGCCGAAAGTTGCAAGCGCCAACTTCGGCCCGTGTTGCACACGATACTTTTTGTAACAAGTGCTCACACCCAAACGGGGTCCAGGGGCGAAGCCCCCGGTGGGGGGGTTGGGGGGGCGAAGCCCCCCCACTGCACAAAAAAAGTTGATCTTTAAAGCCAAAAAAACTAAAAAGCCAGAAAAAAAATAATATATACAAACATCAACATCAATTCGTTTAAAAATCTTTATTTAATGAACACCTTTGTAAACAAAATCATATTCGCGTAACAATATTTCTAGTGATTTATATTATTCTTATTTTCCAATACTTTGGCACCAATTTTTGGTAATTATTATTAGAATCACAGTGTTAATTAAATGTCGATTAAAAAAGAAGAATGAGGAAACGTTTAGAGTGAAATTATTTGAAGGTTATAGTGCAGTTCGTGCAGTTGCTGAGCGTGACGGAAATCGAATCTCGCGTAGGTTAAGTTATACCGCTCTTTTGATTTTTGCGGTTGCAACTCTTGCATCACATTTGCAGCGATGTCCTGTATTTCAGGAGGCGTTCCGTACTCCTCGTCACTCCCCACTGTACTCATACTTTGCTTTTTTATTTTCGCGATTTCTACGGTTTTCTACGACAACCGATATAAACACGAATGGCTGCCAATCGACACCTGAACATAGTTGCAATACACCGCGGACGGCGATATAGAGTACTATGTCGCTGTTGTCGTTTCCGTCTCGTAAGGCGGGTCGAAAGTGAACGAGAATTCTCCCAAGGGTCGAAAGTGAAAAAAATGGAAATTGCGCATGCGCAAGTTTCTCTTTTCAATATCGCTATGAAATTGGCTACTTTCGACCCGAAAAACTTGCATGAAAAATAGCACTTTTCATGCACGTGTTACAAAAAATCGTTTTTTACACACTTGTGGCTTGAAAATAATTATATAAATCATTAAACTCCAAGTGCAACCTCTCGGTGTTGGGTCGGCGCCATAATTTTTTTTCGGATGCATCGCAATCGTAACGTTGGCAAAAATAATTTTGTTTTCATCGCGACGAGAAGAATTGCGATTTTCTTACTGTGCACAAAAAGTATATAGAACACGCCTAGTGTATCGCTTACCCGTGGTGCCACCTCGGAATCGCATCGTTGTCTTGGCTGTGACCCGCGTTCGTTCCCCCGCCGTCCCGTTTCGCGATTCGCGTTCTTCTTCCTCGTGGTCATAGTCGTCGGCGAATAGCCAAACTACAGCCCCGCAACGCCCGCTGCCGTGTCTTCCTTCTCGCCCGAAGCCCGCGACGTTCCTCGGTCAGTGCGCGCACCACGTGACGATCAAAGACGCGAACGTACCTCGTCGCTCGCCTTGCCCGGCCCGTAGAGCCCGCCTCGTGTGTCTCGTCGTCGACCGAGTGCAAAACCTCTCCTCTTGTGTGCCGGCACAGAATCCGCGAATAAAATCACGCAAACGCGTCAGCACTGTTCTTCGTTGTGGCTCGCCGAGACAACCGTGGAGAGTGCCGTTTGCCAGTTTCGCGAGAGTGTCTCTCCCCGAAACCACGAACCGTAACCTCTCTTCTCGTCTCTCGCTCGTCCTCGTCGTTCCCCGTACAGTGAACCACGTTCCCGTCCGTCGTAGTCGCTCGGAGATTCTCATTTCCGGGCCTCGAATAATAATCACAATAACGCGCGTCGATCATCCCGAGGCAAAAAATAAAAAACAAGCCACAAAAACTTTGCGTCTTGCAATTATATTGGCTCAAACGTTTCTCGTTAATTTTTCGAACAGTTTTTTTTGCTCATCGGTTGACTTTTATCGACGTTAAATCGAACAGTGTGAGTGGTGGAAGTACAAATAACTCTCAACGCCCGCGTTAAAGATTCTTCAAATCGATAGTCATTTTTACAAGCTACTATTATCAATTTTTTTTTAAGATAAAAAATCGCGCTCTCTCGATTCATCTATAGACACAAAAGCGATACGACGCTCATTCCTATTATCAGTTTTGGAACGTATAAAACAAAATCTATCGTGATATCTTCTGTTTTCTTGTTTTTTTTTTCTTGCAAGACCGAAACAATTACAATGATGAAAAAATCATCATCGTCGGGCGATCGACAGAAGTTTCGCAAGAGCGAAAATCAATCGACAAACGAGAAGACGGGAGAGGCGAAAGAAATTACGATGACGGAAGATGTCGAGATTATGAGCGAGCCGACCGATGAGTCGATCGTCAAGGAAGAGGTGAAAGCCGTTGAAAGCTCGCCCGGCGACACTGACAAAGATTCATCGTGCCCACAGGTCGACGTTGGTGCAACGAAACGTACGGAAGATCATGCCGATACGGTCAAGCTTATGCAGGTAAGGTTACAGATGCGTTTAATGCTATTGGACGCGTGTACTACTCTACTTGTATTACGTAATTCGCTCCCAGCCGGCGCGATGACTCGCGAGACCTCCCCCCCCCACGCTCCCGGAACCGCCGCATCCAGCGACTGCCAATGGATAGTCGTCGCGTCTGCCGCACACATTAACACGTTTTTTTTTTTTTTTGTATACTCGTTTGTGCGAGCGGGTGTCTGTGTTTGCGATGCGTTGCTGCGGTGACGTCGGACGATGAAAAATACGAAAAAAAGTGTGCGGTTCGAAAGGCAATCAGCATCGACGGAGAGAACAATGAGAGCTTTGAGGAAAGCCCGTGACGTTCCTACGTCGAAAGTAGAGATGAAGCCTATCAAGGGCGCGCGCGGACCGTCCTTTGTTACGAAGCACAAGCGTCGCACGAATATCCAATCGCTAGGCGTGTTACGAATATTTCGCTTTCTCACAGAGCAGGCTTTGTTTTCGTTAAAAAAATTGTTTTCGAGATTTTTCCGCCAGCTACTCGAAGTCGTTGAAACTTCGGAAATACTGTAAAAAAATTGATTTAATTTAAATTTATCGGTATTGGAAGTTTTTATGCATAAACCAGTATATTAAAAGATAAAAAAACATTTTTTTGTGATTAATGTAAAAGAACGACGCCAAGTAGTTTGAAAATACTCTGCAAATCATTTTTTAATAATTAAAACAATAAAAAAATCATATGAGCCAAGTAAACTTGAAAAAAAAACCGTGCTCGCCTTTTCTTTTGATGCACGTGTATTTATTTGTGTTTTAAGGACTCGCCAACATTTTTTTTTTAGTTTACTTGGCTCATATGATTTTTTTCTTGTTTTAATTATGAAAGAATGATTTTCAAACTATTTTTAAACTACTTCGCGTCGTTTTTTACATTTTTTACAAAAAAAATGTTTGTTTATTTTTATTTCACTCTTTTTTTAAAACAACTGATTGTTGATGTCCGCCTATACTATTGCGTATCCACGGCTCACACATGGGCGCATGAACGTAACACACTGACAACACGGGACATCGGACAACCGGGACATACTGGACATTTTATTTTCATCGTGAAAGCGAAGATTTTAGGTGCAATATCGCGATATCTCTGTATTGCGTGCACCAATCGGCTTGATTCTGGGCCCATTGTGAAGCTTATATTCGATTTAGATAGTGCAACTCTCTTCAAAATGTCTCGTTTCCGAGAAAAAAATTGTCAAAGTACGGGCGGAACGATATTAGCGTGCAAGGACACGGTAGCGCTCGACGCGCGCAGACTTTTAACTTTTTAAACTACTTGGCGTCATAAAGCAACCGCGTCGCTTGATTTAATGTACAAATATTATGTAAAATTACAGTACTTTCAAAGTAATTTCAAAATACAATGAGCATTATTGATTAGATTAAGAAGAACTTTTATTAAAAATACCACTCTTCTATTGTTTTGCTTCCCCGTGATACGAAAGTTATGAGCGTTTTTTTTTTTTTATTTATCCAAATACTGTTTGGGTACGCTACCGTTTGCGGAAATGATGAGTAATCAAGCTCAAACTTCGCACACAAGTTCAGTGGCCTCTAATGGTGTTTGGGTTTAAATATGGTCTTAATCGATGAAATGGTTCAAAAGTTATAAATATTTTCGTTTTGTAAATTTTGCCCAAAATCATTTTTGCTCGCATTTACTTGCGCAACTTTCAAGGAATAGGCCTGATATTATGCGGGCACGTGTATTTACTATCAAGATATTTCTTTGATCTTTATGAGATCTGATATTTTGAGTTAATAGCTTTATAGATACACAAAATCATGAAAATACTTATAATCTTCGAAATGTCGGGCTCATAATTTTGCAGACGACGTTAACAACAAAATGAGGACGCGATGTGTAAATATAAGTTCTGTACTACGCGCGTGAAAATGTTGATATACCAGGACTCCAATCCGTGCGCAGAAATGTATATTCCCGCACTAGTGCGGAAAGTGCACTTCCCCGTACGAATGCGGGAATGTATGTTCCGCGCACGGATTGGAGCCCTGGAGTATCGACATTTCCAAAACGCGTAGTACCGAAAACAGGATGTGTCACTCGGGCGTGAAAAATAGGGGATCACTCTTGCGAAGTGAGGCACTCCCCTTCGGCTCGTGTCACACTTCGGACTCGTGGAATCCTCTATTTTCCACGCCCTTGTTACACGAATAACTATTGCAACATTGGTAACTATTTAGAATAGGGATTTTTCCGAAATTACGTCGATCTCAATATTTTTCATCGGGAAAGTATGTCGTTAACCTTCAAGTGGAAGAATCAGGCGGGGGAGACTGCAAAAAAAAAACAATGGAAAAAAAAAGTTTGAATGTCCAAAACATAAAGACTTTTTTACATAATATTTTAAGTGTCGAGAGGGGACCGGTTCGGAGGGAGGGACACAGGAGTGATGTAAATCGCACAAACCATGGGATTCACGGAAAATTTACCGAAAACATTTGGCCGAAAAACAATTTCCGGAAAACAATTGACCGAGAATACAATTTTCCGAAAACAATTTGCCGAAAATACAATTTGCCGAAAACCAAAAATTGTAAAAATTCGTCTGCGTCAGCTGGCGGCACTAGCACCTCGATGTGTGTGCGGAAATTGTGTTTGTTGGTCATTTGTAATAGGTAAAGTCATATTCGTGAGATATTTTGTTTATTGAGGTTTTTTGGGGTTTTTAATTACTTACCATAATTTTTTCATGCTTCCCCCGCATGATTCTTCAAGTTTACAATAAATTGCATCCGTTTTTGCCAAGAAAAAAATGTTTTCATGCAAATTGGGAAAAGCCCCAATTCTAAATAATTACCATCGGTTTTTATTCAATTTAAATAATTGGTTAACGCAACCAATTCATCGGTTAGAATATGTTTAACCTTGCCAGTTAGTTGAGCCCACAAACTTGCCGTCCCAAGCAACCAAACATCGTTTTAGATTGCATTTACCATGAATTCATCGATTATTGGAATTACAAAAGATATTTGCGAGAAAGAATTCGCAATCGCAAATTTACGTGAGTTTCAGAGTAAATTTTGAATGATATACATGATTAAAATTTGAAAAAAAATCAAGCACGTGAAAGGTACTGAAAAGATTGATTTTGCATTATAATAATTATAAAGTGTCATTAACAAATTGTTTAACAAATCACCCGTCCACCTGACTTTATTTCTCAGATGAAAATAATTTGTTTATTTTTGTTTAACACGTGTGAATTTTTTCTTAATTTTATCCAGTTATTAAATTTTGCGTCTTCATTCGTTGATTGTCTCTGAAAAAAAAACGGAATTTCAATTAAGTAGGAAAAATCTAGAAAAATTTATACGCTTTCACAATAACAAACAAATTATTTTCATCTAAAAAAAAGTTAATATGACCGGTGATTTGTTGAAAAATAAAAGTCATAATTTTATTAATAAAATGTTATAACTATTATTATGCAAAATCAATCTTTTCAGTGACTTCTACATGCATGATTTTTTTCGAGTTTCATCCCATCGAGAAGTATTCAAAATATTCTCTGAAGCTCACGTTGATTCACATCTTGTGGGGCTGTACCCCCGTCCCCCCTTTCATCTACTTCTTACTGGTAAATGAATTTATTTTGAGCATTTGACCAACGGAATTTTTAAAGCCGAATCTATTGCTGTCGTGAATGCTCGATGTGCTGAGTTTGGTCCGAAAGACTGACGCCTCGATCTATCACCGGCATTGGGACGCATGCGCAATGAAATCGAGCAAAAGCCGCCCGCCCGCCTGCCTGCCCGCCCGACAGATAGAAATGCGTGCACGCGAAGCCGAATCGTATCGTTGCCCTGCCCAGAGGAGCTCAGCGCCTACTAGCATAGTCTGCTTAGTAACTGCTGATGTACAAGCTGACCGCATACGGCGCGCGGCTGGCGTCTAGTCTAGGCGGCGCGAAATCGTGCGCTCGCTCACGCCCCAGGCCCGCAATAGACCCAGCCTCATAAGTTAACGACAAGTAGATAGCGCGCGATCATGAAAAACAGCACAAGAGTTGCCGGTATCTTTGTACGGTCGCGGTCTCCTAATGCCAACGAGCCCGAGCGGATTGCAAAAAAAAAAGAAAACTTAAAAATATTCGCAGGAATAAATATCGAGGTTTATGGTCGAACGGTTCTTGACAATTTCTTTTTCAGTCGTTCGAACTTTGTATAATGAAAAGATGAAAAAAAATGTTGCGCCGGAATTGACCATTCTTCCATCGAGCGAACGAGTACTATTTCCGTGATCTATATATCGGCAAGGATTGTCGATCGAACGCTAACCATCCTCGTCGAGACGCCGATGACAAAGAGGTGAAGAATTTTTTAAACCATTCTAAGAATAAAGCATCGCGTGCCGCCGTGCCGAATGAGATCCGAGAGAGGACACGTCGGACTTGTACGCGCTGCGGACTGCTCGCATGTCCGTTGCGTGCGCGGAACCAACGCTCTCGTCGTGGTGGCGTCGACACAAATCGACATTCACCCACGCGTCAATAATTCGCTCGACGGCCGGTCGTGACGTCGGGACGACCCCCTCGAACCGCGAAACCGAGAGATAACTTCCGGTACGATAGATAGCACGTATCGATTAGTCGTCGCATGGCTGCGCTCGGGTGAATTGGACGATCATCACTGGGTAATGGATTATTAACAATAAATCACTTGTAATTTCACTGGGAAAACTCGCGCGTATCGCGTCTCAATTTCACCCGCGAATTCTTCGTGTCTCTCGCGTAATTGCGACGATATCGTTTCAGTTTCATTACTGTTCGCTCCCCCAAGCACCTTTTTTTTTCTGTCGAAACGGAATTTCATCAAATTTCTCCATCAGTCGCGAAATATCGACAAACGATATGCAAATTATCTCCATGGGTTATCAGAAATTCTGCCAGTTACTCGACTAATTACTGTATTTCGTCATGAAAATCGCGCGTTGAGCACACGGTAATTTTTGCTCGAGCACGTAAATGAACGCTGCAAATCGTAAAATTTTGCATCGCGCTTTGTAGGAATTCGCATAAGTGGAGAATAGTGTTTGCGTGTAAACTTTAAAAAAATGATGCATATCAAATTTGCACACCGGTTGCCAATTTGTTTTCAACGCCGCGGACAAAGCTCGTTCGCGAGAAAATTCATTTACCAATTTTGACTTCCTCACGGAAGAAGTCTTGTAAACGATGTACGAACAAAACGAGGAAACGATGTGCAAATATAAGTTGCATATTTCTTTTATCACTCAATTCGATTCTAAATATGACCCAAAAAAAAGGTTAAATAATAAAAACAGAATAATGGAATGAAAGAAAAACTGCAAATGTCGAACGATTTTGAACCGGTCCATTGAAATATTCTAACGAACGATAGTGGTAAAAATATCCATAATTTTTGAACCACGTCATTGATTCGGGTAAAAAAAATTAATATAACACCATTAGCGACCACTCAACTTGGATGCAACATTCAAGCTTTATTGCTTTAAACGAGCACAAGCGGCAGCACGCCCACACTGAGGAAACGGGCGACCGAAATACAGCGTTCAACCTTATGCGAATAATATACTGAAATTCTAGGAAATTATATATAGCCAAGAACAGAGTACCAGAAATGTAGTAATGGTACATTACGATACGAGTGCGGAATAACTTTTTCTCACGAGTACGAGATTGCGACACGAGCCGAAAAAATTATTTCACGAGTGCAGAAAACGCCGACTCCCCGCACGGAGTGACATGAAATGTATTATTCGTGCAGCATCGGAGGTTGAATCTTGGACGCCCGTTTTATCTGTGCAAGCTTTTTTTACGAGGTGGAAAAATTGAAACCTTCGTAACTTTCGAAACTTTTTGTCCATACCGATTGAATTTAAAACCAAATAACCATGGTATTAGGTCGACATGTGTAGCAAGTTTCTTCTTCGTCTATGAGAAAACAAAATTACCGAAACGCGTGCTATACGGTGCTTAACGCGTATCAATCATCATAATAGTCCATTACACAATCCGCGGAACACTCTATGAAACAACCGACATCGCACCAATAGAAACGCGAACCGACTATAAAGATTCGTCGCTCTATAAATAGAACTAAGCTATGTATTCAAACATCATAAATCAGGGCACGTTAATATAAAGATACGTCATCAAAACATATCAATACATAAAAATAAAGGATACTAGATAAACAAGGACATATTCCAAAATTTAGTATATCACAAATTAAATAATTTTTGACGTTTATTCAGTTGCAAAGTTCAAATTTCATGTACAATAAATAATAACGATATTCCACAAGTGCAATCTTATGTTATGTCGTTTATCTGTAAAATCATACATTCATCTATTATCAACAAATTAAATTTTAGCAAGATTATTTTTGTGTAAATTGCATACAATATTAAGATTGCCTTTTAATTTTCATTTGATTTCAATATTTTTCAATTATACACTACATAGAATTCAAAATATTTACGAAATCAGGGCTTTATGGATCAACAATGTGCTAAAGCAATATTACAATGTCGATAATTCGTTGCACATGATAGTTTTATTAATTGAGCTCGACTAAACAAGAGGCTAGAGCACGCGTGACCATCCGAGACTTAATTGATCATTTATGCTGACGATTTGATGATTTACTCTCTTCCCATTTGACGAGCTGTTATAATCAAAGAAATCAACGACGGCCATTAAAGCTACGGCGAATCGTAACAACATCCGTGGCATGGTTTAACGTTTATTAACCCTGCATTAATGTTTTTGCGAAAAATAGCATTTTAATGAGAATCTTCGCGCAGTCGTTGATCAGGGCAGCTCGACGATAAGAAACGTCCTCAAAAACCGTATTTTCTGTATACCGAAAGGCATTTCTTTCACCTCAACACCCACGTACCATACGGGTGTGACCTTTCTCGAACTGTCGTCGATGATCAACAGTTTAGCAGAGAAAAATAATAGAATGCAAAACACGTTCGTGACGTTAAACGCGTGCAAAAATACCGGGTCGCTGTATTCATTGGCCGCTTGTTTTGACATCGCGTCCTCGCCCTTAAAGTTTTTCAATGCTTTTCGTCGTCGTCGACACTCGCGCGTCTCCCCCACTGATCTGTCAGCTGTTGAAGCTTCTCTCGGCTCGATTCTCAGGGGCGCGATCTGTCAACTCGCCTCAAACGCGATCAACGGGTTTAGCAACAACCGAAAATGAAAAACAACCACAGGAACCGTGTTTCGGCGCGCCTCAAAGATCTTTTCTTTTTTTTTTTTACACATAAACCCAAGGTTTTGAGAGTGGCTAATCGGCTTTTGACTATGATAATGAATACGCGCTAGGCTGAAGCGGTAGCTAATAGCGATTAAGCGAGTTGATGATGATGAGCTAACCGCACAAACCACTCTCTCAATGGCACGTTCGCGTCCCCATCGTTCTAACGGTATATCTCGTAAATTTAACATAGTGGATGGCGAATCATAAAACGGTTAACGATGCTGAGAGCGAAATACTTTTGCTTTTTATAGATACGATCAGGATTTTTTTTATACAGCGCTTCGTATTCATGAAAATTGACCGTCGCCTCGACACACTCTTTTCGCGGACGAATTACTGGAATGAATATCTTACTGGGCCGTGCATAACGTGAATTAATCATGGAAAATGTCCTGTGTATAATATAAGTCGACCAAGACGATGACCCCCTTTGGAAAATTGAAAATGCAGAAGTCGAACTTTACAATTCGAAATCTAAAATTCAAACTTAATTTCGACCGAAACGTGATATACTGTCGAAAATATTTCAATGACACCCAACTTGGCTCTCATTGATAGGCGAATGTCATGATTCTCAATTAATCGAACAAGAGCAAAATCTACAGAGGGAGCATCGTAAAGAATATGAACATGCCGTTAACATACCTAATCGCCAACCTCTTTTTTTTCGTCGGATACATCACAAATTGATAATGAAACTATAGCAAAACAAAAAAAAACGATAAAATCGACGACGTTACGGATTGCGATTGTGTGAGAAAATTGCACGATAAGTCGGCGCCCCGCGTTGCCTATTATGTATATTCTTGGCTTTCCAACGATAATACCATTCACGCGTCATTAACACCGATAACTGCGTTGCTGAATGTTAAATATTCATGACAGTACAGCGGAGACTGGACATACTGTAGAACGTTGGGTACAGTAATTCGCGGTTTGAGCATATAACTTCGAACGGGCAAAGTGAACGCTTTATCCGAGTGTCTCGTGTACCCGACTTTCGGTGTAATTTTCTTCGGTAATTGAGAATTGTACGAAGGCCGCGGACAAGAATAAATGATCTCTCGTACATGAGAATAATCTCTCTCTCGCTCTTAGCGCACCTTTCCTTCTCGCCCCCACATTTCGTCGCTCCTTTCTCACTTTTGATCTCTCCAACGCTCAGCACGAAAAACTTGTTGCGTATCGTTGTATTTCGGCCTTGACCGGATCCCCGCCTAACCGCCGATATAACCGTGCGGGCCTCTCCGCGAAAACAAGAATAAACGCCGAGTGTCGCGTCGACGCGTGTCGAGAATCGAGAGTGAGAGTGCTCCGAACGTTTTTCGCTTCTTCCCGCTTCGCGTTCAAGGTCCGGCAGGCCGAAACTTCTCTGCATATTTGCGTACACGCGATGAATCGAACGCTTGGAGATTTAAAAACGTTCAAAATATTTTTACGATTATCCTTAAATGTTCACGGTGTTATTTCACGAAGTGACTAATGAGCGATGATGATTTCAGTTCCGGTTTGTTGGCGTAATCCTGCACGGTATATGGAATTTGGATAATTTTAGACAGAATCTTGACTTCGTCCGTTTCTCTAGCGGTTCCCGCTCAATTGTTATGCTCGAAACGCGAGGCAATTTCTTAGAAATTTTTGATCTATTCGACTCGAATAGATTACAATGGTAAAAGATTATTTATTTTTCAAGCCTTGTTCACACCCAAAGCGCAAATATACTTTTCCCTGGCTAGAGGCGTTTTTTAGCGATATTCCATTTTTTCTGTTTTTTCGAGAAAACGCGTGCAGTTCAACGCCGAAAAATTGATAAATATGCTAGCTCATAAAAGAAGCTTTGTGTTAACCCTTTAACTGCCATATCTGCTACAGCAAGAAACTTTTTTTTTCAATCCCCGAATTTTCACAACATTTTTTGGAGAGATTTGACGTATGCACGGAGATGTAAGTAATTTGAGCAAGATCCAATGAAAAAATCGTTTTTTTCAGTGAAAAAATTTGAAAGCTGAATTTTTAGTTGTTTAAAAAATATACCCCGCGACGTCATCGTTTAACTCTCTGAAACGCGTAACTCACGTCTTGCTGCCATGGCGGGCCTTCAGAAGTAATTTCGGCCTTTCTCATAAAGGGAGTTTTTAACCGCCTAATACCGAAGTAGAAATTGACGTCGGGCTGTCTGACACCCTATCAGGCCCTGCTAAGGTATAGTCAGTGGGCTATATTTTCAATAAGGCAAACCTGATATTATCCCGATCAGATACAACTAGTGGTATCCGACAAAGTTGCCTGTTCGGTATCCGATCGAGCAGCTGCATCAAAATATTGACCAAGGCCTGATGAGGCATCCTATCAATACCTGGTTAGGGCTTCAAGCGCGCCTTA
Source organism: Ischnus inquisitorius (assembly GCA_963924025.1). Taxonomy (NCBI): domain Eukaryota; kingdom Metazoa; phylum Arthropoda; class Insecta; order Hymenoptera; family Ichneumonidae; genus Ischnus; species Ischnus inquisitorius. The sequence continues at coordinate 9,205,898 of OZ001249.1, forward strand.
TAGGGACCACATCGCACCCTAACGGACGTTTTTGCTCGGGTATTTCCAAAATGAGCAAGCGATGTGTAAACATCCTTGGCATTTTTTTTTTTTCTTCACGAAAACAAATTTTTCCATTTGGAAGTAAAATGGAACGAAAAATGTTTAATCGTTTTTATGAGTGACTAATAATAAAAATTTGCATCAACGGTGCTTCGCGTTTCCACGTTGGACACGCGAGAAATGACATAAAAATAAAATACGCAGTCGAATTTTTCCGCGTTACGCTAGTCACCTGTACTATAATGTTTAATAATCGAGAGCACAGTAGCGACGGCTCATTTCCGCGAAATTTCATGGATATTATCGCGATCCGAAAGGTCACGTTACAAGCGTTAGTATGCGCGCACTTCGATATGCGAACATCTCTCGCTATCTCTTAGGCTCGTCCACACAACCATAACTGACATTAAACACCTACGCGCGTCAAACTCGTTGCCGTCAACACAGGTGGCTTTTACTACACTGTCGCCCTCTCACCGGCTCGGTAACGCTCTGTATCGTAAGTCAAAGTATTTATTGGATCTGCTCGGTGAAACTGGCCGTCTTATGAATATACTGTTCGGACACAGCGTCGAGAATGGCCCCGAGACCCCAGTCTATTTTATCGTGCAGATACGAAATTATACGCGAAGCACTAATATAATGTTCAGCCGAGACTGCGGACAGTGCTCCGGGCGCAACGATTTTACTCCACCGTACCAAGGCATCGTCCAACTAAGCGTCTCGTAACAAGACATCAATCTTTTGTGAGTTGAGTCATCGAACACATGCTCGCTACGAATTTCGTTGAATTTTATTTTTACGAATATTCTCACTCGCCCTTTCCATCGGCTGCCCCGAGACTGAAAGTAAATGTCGTAATAATCGCGTATGCTTCAGTCCCGTCTATCGTACCGGAAGCTCCATAGTCGAGACAATCCCGCACTCTGCAATGGTTACATGTATATTCGCGTATCTTTTAAGAAAATATTATTTTTGTATCGCAACATTTTTTTTTTACAGCGAACTCAGATTTTTTTCTCGCAGTGAATTTTTATCCTTCAATATATTGAGGATGGTGTATCCCTACCCCTAGAGTCGCAGCAAAAAGTAAGATTCGGAGCGAATTTCGAAAATTTGTCAATGGAATAAAAATTTGAATAAAATGAATTATACGAAACGGTCCTGCGAAGATTTATTTTTCATTACAATAATGATAACAAAAAGTTATTAACAGATTGGTTTCAAAAAATTGTTCAACGAATTATTTATAAATTCCTTTTCATTTTCTTTTCCGCTGAAATTGATCGGTTAATTTTTCTAGGGATTACAAATGTATAAAATATAATTACAGTTACAAACATACACATTTTTTTTCGAAATACATCTTATTTTTTTTTTTTATGATAGTTTACAACTTATGGATAGATATTTCCACAAGATTTAGATCTTTTAGATTTAGACCAGTATTTGTTATGAATGAAATATTCGAAAAGAATTAATATATATTCGGATAATGTAATGACGTAACTTCCGCGAATAAAAACATGTGCGTTACGGGAAGATTCGTCAAGTGATTTTTTGTTAATAACTTGTTAATAACTTTACGCCTTAATTATTATTCAAAATGAATTTTATTACATTGTAAAAAAAAGTGTGTTATCAAAGTGTACTGTTTCCTATCTTTAACATGATGACCTCTATTTGCATATTTAAAGCTTGTTATTTTTACTCATCATTACCATACGAAAACAACACTTTCTTAATTTGTCAAAAAAGGTCACCGTGTAGAAGATAAGAAACAACACACTTGGGTAATACACTCTTCTTTACTGTGTAGCCTTCTAATAATGTACCTTATGTAAGGTTGATTATTGCCGCTTTTCCATCGGGAATTCTTCAAAATCTCCTCTGAATCTCGATTTTCAATCGGAGTCTGCTACATCCTCCGTAAATAACGTTCTGTGAATTCGCTATTTTTTTTCAACTTCTATCATATTTTACGCGCGCGTAGAAAATAAAAAAATGTTCGTAAAAAACAAAAGGATACATTTCCTTTGCCGTAAAATGCTGAAATACGGTTTTGCGAAGTACCAGTGTTGCGAAAAGGTAAATGTCGAAAGTTCCTCGAATATTCCGCACGTTCGATATTATACTTGATATGAATGTGCAATTACAACCCATTTGGCGCATCTCTACATGGTCATCGTTTCTCCAAACTCTCCACGTCAATTATTTCCGAGCACCACACAACGCGGTATACGCACCTGCGAATCTTTTAACATAGGCTCATTATCACCGGTAACCTCGTGTTGTGTGTAATAATCTGAAAAAAAAAACAAATACACATTATACTCATAGCCGGAGTGCGAAACACCCATTGACCCGTAAAATGAAAATAAAGTACACGGATCGATCAAGAAACGTTCCGACGAGATACAGTCAGAGGCGAAAGAGACATATCGCTCGTATAGGAAACAATTAATTATAAAGATAAATCGACTGTCATTGGAAAATCTCATTATCGTGCCAGATCGTTTAATCTCGTCGGGCATAAATCTATTTTGTTTTCAATCCATCGCCGAAGAGAAAGAGATTAGACACTGTCAACTTTATATTCCGTCACGTTTTAACCAAGAACGACGTTTAATGTTTATATCCACGCGCAGAGATTGAGGGTATCCGCGATCGTGGAGCGTGGACGACTTTGTCGAACGATTTCGTAAAGAAAGGAATTCGTTTTGTCGGGAATTACGAAATCTCGATCATTTCTCGATCGATACGTTTTTTTTTTTCTTCTTATTTTTATGATACGTATATAACGTTGCAAACGTTGGAATACATGACTGTGACGCAGTTCGAAAGATATCCGTCGAACACGATTACACGAAGTGATCTACACGAAACAATATCTAAAATATCGGTACTTGTGCGACAGATGGTTTATTGGCGCACGCATTTAAACAGAACTCGTTCCATTCGTGTGCGCCACGTGGCTTTATACTTTTACCGAATGATGGTGAAACTTCAACATTTCGTAACAATCTTTCATGTCAATGTGTTCAAAATGTTTCAAAACATCAAGAAAGGACGTTTAGACAAAATGGATAGCGGTCACAAATTTTGGGCGTTTGAGTTAGAGTTTGATATACAAGTCGAGTTAATACCAAGTTTGATTGGTATGGAACGTGACCGATATAAATAAGCGTATTGGAAAGTTGAGAACATTATAATTTTTGAAGATGTCTGAAAAACAGCACATTTGGGTTTGGGCACATTTCAACCAGTAATGCTGGAGTTTCGCACGCGAGTTGAATGATCAAGGATCGAGGATCTACCGTCCAAATTGAAAGTCACAGGTTCAAACTTAAGTTTAAAAATTGAACTTGAGAACGAAATAAAGGTTAAACTTGAGCTTAAACTATAGTTTGAACTTACGTTTGAACTTACGACGTCAATTTGGACCCAAGGATTCTCATAAGGATCGAATTTATAGTCAAACTTAAGGTAGTACTCGCGTATAGTATAACTCTGATCACGGTTCCGTGAGATTCAAAGACAATTTACGAACACCTCCCAATGGGATAAAAATCTGGAAAAAATCAAGCATACAGAAGGGACTGCAAAGATTGATTTTGCATAATAATAATATCGAAATGTTATTAAAAAATGAATGAAAGAATTAATTGGTTAACAAATTTTCCGGCAACTTAACCTTTTTTTTTCAAAGAAAATGATTCGTTAATTGTTTTGAACATGTACGCATTTTTTCAGAATTTTGTCTAATTTTTTCAAATTGCGTTTTTTTCGGGACAACAGAAAACATAAAAATGCAATTTAAAAAAATTAGACAAAATTCTGAAAAAATTCGTACGTATTCAAAACAATAAACGAATCATTTTCTTAAAAAAAAAAAGTCAAGTTGCCGGGAAATTTGTTAAACAATTAATTGTATCATTCATTTGTTTATAACATTTTAATATTATTATTATGCAAAATCAATCTTCGCAGTCCCTTCTATATGCTTGATTTTTTTCAGATTTTTATCCCATTGCAAAGTGTTCGTAAAGTGTCTTTGAATCTCACGGGACCGTGATCAAAATTATACTATACGCTAGCACTACCTTAATGAACAAAATAAAGTTACTACTACAATTCCAGCCTTAAGAAAGTTGGGATTTGAATTAGATTCGAAATGATGAAGTGATTCAAAAGTTATGCATTTTTTCATTTTTGCCGAAATCGTTTGTGCTTACTGTTGTTTGCGCATTCTCCAATGAACCGCGCTAGTAGCATCGAACTAGCATCGTTCACCCACGTGTAGTTACTATCAAGATATTTTTCAAACGTTTGCAAAAATTTCTTTGCCTTTCCCGTTCCTATTATTATGGATTATACTTAGAATGTAATTGAACCATCAAAAAATGAATTCAAAGTATATTAGCAGAACGATCTTTAATTTTATTGTTAACGACTTTTGCAAAGTTTCCTCCACGAGGAAGCCAGAATTGATAACGTTACTCCTTCATGAAGGAGCCTTGTAAATGACGTTAAAAAACAAAATAAGGAAACGATATGCAAATCCAATTCGCATAATTTCTTTTGAACAACCTCATCGTGCGTTAGTATTTCTATGTTCATAGTAGAAATTTAGTTTCGAGACGTCCAAAGTTTTACGAGTATTCATTAATTATTTGGTCGCACGTTGTATGGATTCTGTCCGTCGCTTTTCCTTCTTTCGTTTTATTATTCATAAAGTCGACTAGGAAAAAATATTTGCATGTGGAAAAAAAAAAACCACTCGTATCGAATCAATTTGTCAACATCGCGATCGATTGTCAAAAATCGATCAATCTTTATCGATGAATCTATCATTGGTAAAGTGTCGATCGATTACATAAGAAATCGGAATTTATTTTTAAAATCTTTCTGAACAGTTATCGATGACAGACGTGTTAATTGTATGTCGCGCCTCTTCCTCTAGATCAATTCCGTAGTACGCCTACTCCACACCAAAGTCGCCACAATTTTAAAGCTATTAGTTGTGACAAAACAATTGTCCTTAGCTACCAACGCGTCGCTCGCGTGTTTTCCATCATTCTTCTTCTTTGTGCCAAAGAAGCCACATCGTTTATTTTCGGAAATGGGAAAAAACCCAAGAAAATCGTCATCGAGGGAAAAAGAAGAGGCGAAGGAATTAAGAGAACGAATCAAACGGTTGGAGAAAATTCTGGACGATCAAGGAAGACGAGATCGACACGAGGGAAGGAAGCGTAAGTTATCGATGTTTTAACCTCGTTCGAGCCGCACACATCGGTTCAACCGATGTGTAGAGCAATGTCTCAAGGCTGATGATACGTTCGGTACGCACCGCCGCGCGGGGGGTCCAACTTCCCGCGGAGCTATGCCTCAGGCAACCTGGAAACAGAAATATTCGAAATATCGAATCAAAAAAGCCGCTTGTGTCGGTTCAACTGACACAAGGAGAAATGACTCAGGCCAAATGTTGCTTGCCCTCATGCAGACGGGGATGATCATCGGAGACACCGCGCTGCAGGCAATCGATCGCGTTCACGAAGCGATCGACGTCATCGAAGCAACAGATCTCGTGACAGATCTCGAGACAGACGTGAACGCAGTCGAAGGTCGGAAACGCCACGCACAGACGAGCAGTACGAAGTTCGACGATCACAGCCGCGAGATGCTCTGGATCAAAACCAGGAGGACAACAGCCCGATTAACGATACGAGTGTATCGATAGTCCCGGATGGGGACACGCCATCGGCGAATCCTCCCACCGTACTTTTCCCGGGCAACACGGGGGGGGAGGAAGACAACTCTGAGGATCCAGACCCAGCGACGAATACAGTCGTAGAAAATGCGACAAACGTCGCGCCGCAGACCGAGGATGCGAACAGGGAACTGGATGGCAAACTGCTCGAAATACTAGGCGAGCGCGTGGCCCCGGATCGAATCTTCGCTCCCGACATACAAAAAGATCTCGCCCTCAGATGGGGAGACATCATTAAAAAAGGACTTCCAAAGGAAGAAAAAATTTTACTGGCCAAAAAGTACCCCACGCCGGCTAACTTCACGCTGATCGACCCGCCGAAACTCAACCCGGAAGTGAAGGCATCGCTGCAGGAATCAATCGTAAAGAGGGACGGGCGCATCATCAACACCCAAGAACGTATAGCTTTGTGCGTGTCGGCTCTCGGAAAAGCGGCCTCGAAAATTCTCGTGAAACATCCTTTCGAACTAGAAGACCATGAATTGCTAGAATGCATTTGCGATGCAGGACGCTTTCTGGCAGATTTGCAGCATGAAGAGTCCCATATCAGGAAAAGCCTTATTCTGCAAAATATTAACGCTTCCGTGCGGGAAACCTTGAACGGAACGGTCATTGAGGATCTCCTCTTCGGCAAAAGCTTGGAGGAACACATAAAAACTGCAAAATGCATTGAACGTTCGAGTAAGGAATTAAAAATCTCGAAAAATCCGACGACACAACCGAAACCAAAAAACTCGAAGGGCCCGCCCTTCCGCCAGACGCAGGCGCAGCCCCAGCAGAAGGCGACGGGCGGGCAGAGAAGGCCCTTCCGCAGCGACACGGGGAACCGCAAGCAAGAGAGACGTCCGGATCCGCACTTCCGGTCAGCGAGGAAGAGGTTCTAACAACGTCAGACGTAAGTTTCACAGCGGGGCGATTACAAAAATTCGTCGACGCATGGCAAAAGATAACTTCCGACCCAGTTATTCTCAGTTGGATTTCGGGCTACGAAATACCAACCGTACGGGCAGTATCTCAACAGACGGCTCCGATCGAACCAGATTGGTCGGAATCAGAAAGACATAATTTATCGAATTCGATATCGGAGCTCCTACGAAAAGGCGCAATCCGCCCGTGCAAGCCTACGGCCGGTCAATTTGTATCCAAAATATTTCTTCGATCGAAGGCCGACGGATCGTACCGTTTTATCTTAAATTTACAAAAATTAAACGAGTTTCTCGAGGCGAAACACTTCAAGTTAGAAGACGGGAATATGGCAAAAAGGTTACTAGATCGAGATTTTCACATGGCAACAATCGATCTGAAAGACGCTTATTATTTCGTCTCAATAGCAGAGTCAAGCAGGAAGCTGCTGAGATTTATTTTCGAACGGAAAATGTACGAGTTTGTGTGCCTCCCCTTCGGTCTGAGCACAGCTCCGAGCGTGTTCACCAAGGTTATGAAACCGGTAATTGCGCATCTGAGAGAAGCGGGATACCTGTCGGTTATTTATTTAGACGACATCTTGTTAATCGGAGATACTTCTTCCGATTGCTTAGAAAACGTACAAGAGACTTGCTCGCTCTTACAAGAACTGGGATTCATAATCAATTGGGAAAAAAGCAACGTATCACCTTGCACGAGAATTAAGTTCTTAGGGTTAATATTCGATACGCAAAAAATGACAGTCGAACTCCCAGACAGCAAAAAATTAAAAGCCAGAGAAAAAATAGTCAAATTCAGTGCCACGAAACACTGTAATATAAGAGAGTTCGCAGAATTCATCGGCTACCTTGGTTTTTGCTGCAAGGCTCACAAGTACGGGTGGGTCCACATGAAGGACTTCGAAAGAACGAAATATATCGCACTCAGGAATAACAACGACGATTTCGAGGCTATAATGGACCTTCCCTGCAGTCTGAAAACCGACTTTCGATACTGGGAAGAAAACATCCTATCGGGTAGCAACCCTCTAAAAGACCCAGACATATCAAAAATTATCTTTTCGGACGCGTCAACTTCCGGTTGGGGAATTTACTGCAACGGAGAGAGGGCACACGGACATTGGTCTGAAAAAGAAAAAACAAAACACATAAATTATTTAGAACTTTCGGCGGTATTTTTCGGACTGAAATGTTTCGCTAAAGATTTGCGGAGTTGCGATATTCTCTTACGAATCGACAACACAACCGCCATCGCATACATAAATCGGATGGGCGGGATTCAACTTCAGGAACTAAGCAAACTGGCGAAAGAAATTTGGATGTGGTGCGAGGAACGAGATCTCTGGATCGTCGCCTCGTACATCCCATCTAAGGAAAACACGGAAGCCGATTACGAATCTCGACGGTTAGAACCGGAAACCGAGTTCGAGTTGTCGACGGATGCGTTTGGAAAAATCGTCGAAGCTTTCGGAAAACCTCAAATCGACTTGTTCGCGACAAGGCTGAACGCAAAATGCCGTAAATATGTGTCCTGGTTCAGAGACCCGAACTCGTCATCGGTTGACGCGTTTACCATCAACTGGAGCTCTCTTGAATTTTACGCGTTCCCGCCATTCGCGATAATTTTAAGGGTATTACAAAAAATTAGAACGGAAGGAGCGAGAGGCATTGTTGTCGTGCCATACTGGCCAGCACAGCCCTGGTTTCCGCTATTTATGGCAATGTGCGAATCGAAACCAATCCTTTTCAAACCTAATATTAAATTGCTGCGTTCCTCAAACAGGCAGACACATCCTCTCTGGAAACGGATTACCCTGGCTGCCGCGATGCTATACGGAAGGCTCTCGAGCGAAGAGGCGCGCCCGAAAACTCGACGGAAATAATGCTTAGTTCGTTGAGTAAAGCATCGATCAGCCAGTACAACAGCGCGCTGAAAAAATGGTGGAAGTTCTGCAACGAAAAATCGCTCGACCCGTTAACCAGCTCAGTTACAGAAATTATATCTTTTCTGACGGAGCAGTTCAACAACGGATCGTCGTATGGCACCTTAAACTGTGCGCGCTCAGCGATCGCCCTATTATACGAACCGGAAGTAGGCCAAACGCTCGGCAAAAATAGTAACGTGGAACGGTTTTTTAAGGGAGTCGGGAAGTTAAGACCTCCCACAGCGAGATACGACACAACATGGGACCCCAAGATTGTTTTGGATCACATCGCGAAATGGGATTGCGAAGCAGAAACGAATCTCGAACAATTATCGAAAAAACTCGTCACTCTGCTATCCCTAGTCACGGGACAAAGGATGCAAACCCTTTCGCTGATCGACACGCGAAATATTAAAAAAATGGGTGATCTCGTCGAGATAAAAATCGCAGAACGGATTAAAACTTCGGGACCTGGAAGACTGCAACCGACGCTAGTTCTTCCGTATTATCATGAGAACAAGAACATATGCGCGGCGTCAACCCTCGATTATTATATCGAGAGCACGAAGACTTTACGGAACAACGCGCACAAACTTTTCATATCCTTCAGGAAACCTCACAAAATCGTAACGTCCCAGACACTAGCTCGCTGGGTGAAGGATACACTTCAAAAAAGCGGCATCGACACAAACATATTTACTGCGCACAGCACGCGGCACGCGTCGACGTCGGCGGCGAGCAGGAAAGAAGTTAGTATAGACGCTATTCGAAAAGCCGCAGGCTGGACTGAGAACTCAAGCACGTTTGCGAAGTTCTACAAACTTAAAGTTATTTCGAATAAGGATATTTTTGCTAAGGCAATTCTAGATTCCTAAGTCCAAGAACTTCACAGAAGTCTCAAGACAATCGTTACAACGAAGTTCAAACACGACTGTAAGAAAAATAAACAAATGTGCCAGCGAACTCTAAGTTCTCTAGAAATATCTTCCGCCGCAACCTGCGTTAAACATCTACGGAATTGATCTAGAGGAAGAGGCGCGACATACAATTAAGCAATTAAACGAACTTACCTGTAAGGAAGTTCTATTGTAATTGTATAGAGCGCCTCTTCCGAATAGATCATGCCCGCCCTATAATACCCTTATTCAACAGTGGTTGAATAACCCAGAGAGGTTCCGGCGGCACTTTAAAAAATGATGGAAAACACGCGAGCGACGCGTTGGTAGCTAAGGACAATTGTTTTGTCACAACTAATAGCTTTAAAATTGTGGCGACTTTGGTGTGGAGTAGGCGTACTACGGAATTGATCTATTCGGAAGAGGCGCTCTATACAATTACAATAGAACTTCCTTACAGGTAAGTTCGTTTAATTGCTTAATAACACTGGATCATAGTGGGATTGTTCGATTATGGATCATTCAATCGACCTTCCCTGCGGTAGATTGTAAAGTCAATCGTCATTCAGAATTTAGAATATATTACTCATTGAATAGCAACGGTTGGGAAATTTTTTCAAAAAATTTCATGACGATGCCTGGAAGTCATCGAAACCGCATACTATGTCGATCGGTGTGTTCAATGAGCGCATTATAATTTTCCATTGCGATATTCACATTCCGGTATAACTTGCTCAGTTACTTAGACGAATTTCCCATCGAAATTAGTCTCATCGTGTTTTCTCGTTTTCAACTCATACCATTCTCATACGCGTATACACACACCAAGAGTGTCTCGGTTGAGCGTTGGTTTGCGGTCACGAGTTCGCAACTGTTCTAATTTGCCTCAACTTAATTGAGTTATGTGCTTGCGCATTCTCGACACTGCAAGTGGAAGAGGGGCAGTTAATGCAGTTCATCCATGTGTAGAGGCAAACAGGAGTTAGCGTACCAGCGAAAGAGGATTACCCGATGACGTCTGTCCTGTTGGCATACCCGAAGAGAGACCTCCTTGACTGCCCCCTTCGGGTCTATCGGGATCATCGTTGCAATTATCGTTATACAAAGCTCCGATTGGACGACGCCGCCAATATATCGCGGGGTGTGAATATGACAGGTGCATGACATACATTTAACTTATTTGAATCACATTCGATCATCTGGATCTCACTGCGATTGTGAAAAGGTTGCTAAAGGAACATCGGTTATGGCAACCTTTAATATGTTAACCGTTGCTATAGAAATCGGTCCTATGGAAGCCGTTTCTCTTGAAGTGGTCGCTATAGGAACCGTTGCTATGGAAACTCGTACTTTGCAAACGGTTGTTATCGAAATGTGTGGTCTAAAAACTGGCGCTATGGAAACAGTTGCCATGGCAACCTGTGCTTTGGCAACCGTTGATACCGTTGAGACCGTCGCTATGAAAAAGAAGAGTTAGTAACAATCTGACGTTGACAGCGACGTGAAGTTGCAAAAGACCTGAAGTTTACAATGACCTGATGGGAGCGACAACTCAAAGTTAGCAAAGATCTGATGGGAGCGACAACTCAAAGTTAGCAAAGACCTGAAGTTCACCACTTGATTCTTGTGATCTCAATTCTTGTGCACGCGCGGAGCTGGCGGCCATAGCGACAGTGTCGAAAATTTTTTTATACGTAGAGAGATATTTTTCCCCCCAAATTATTCTCCTTTCACTCGTTAAAATGATCAATAATCGATTTTAATGAATCGTCCAATTACGTTGCTAAAGGTTTCGTATAGTATAGCGTAGATATTCACTGTGATGCGAGGCGAGAGTGAAATCGCTCTTTAGTTTTCGAATTATTTCGTCTGTGAAAATGGAACGGAGAATCACCAAAATCGTTTAGAATGCCGACGCTATCGAGACACCATTGGTGAAAGTTTTTTTAACTCTGAATACCGTGTCACATAACATCACAATCATTTTTAATGAGAAAGCATTCTTATGGCTCCGAAAATAATATCTTCCAGTGGAAAGTATATCAGCTTATCGCACACTTTTTTAATGCAATAATTGTATAATTTGATCTTTATCACACACAGACATGAAACAAATAACAATAGAAGATATTACAAAAATCTGCAACAGCATAAGTCGACCACTGCTAAAATACGGCTCCTCTCTCTTTATCAATAGTGGGAATCCATCATTATTTGTAAAATTGATAAAATACACGGTTTTGGAGTTGTCAAACAGCCGAACATGAACCCTCTTTGCCAAATTGTCAATGCCATTGTCGCGAAACAGCGTTTGAGATATCGGCTGTCGAAATATCTTAAAAACGGTTTGGCGGATTGCTTTATAATCGTAACACAATATTGTTGGATACCTTTCCTATCGCGTTCCACAGAATTTCATATTTAATGCAAGTGCTTTTTTTTTAATTCATTAAATGAGTAAAAAAAAATTCATTAAATTCATTAAATGAGTTTAAAAAATGTGTGACCAACCAAACTGTAAATATCAACTGTCGGCATTTTGTGAAACAGAAAATTTTACGTGATGCAATGCTTCCAATGGGATTTTCAAAAATCGCTGTAGTTTGCTCATATCTAATCATTCGGTTGTCCGCTATTAGCCAACGGCAATACAATATTTCATGGAAGACATCTTAATCCGACCACGATAAGGGCCCTTCAGATCGACTACTTTTGGTAATAAAGATCATTTGGCTAGCTAGCTTTATATACTTTTGAACGAAAAAAATTGAATCCTGCTATGAAAGTAGTTTCCGAATTAAAAAATCGCGATTTTTGCCCATGTTTTCATCCACCCAGTTGGATGCTCTTATAATATTAGTTTTTGACAAAAAATCTTGAAATTTACCCGATTTTTCATTTATCTACAGAGTTGAGTCTTCAGATACATTTACCTCAGAGAAAACTCCCCAAGATGCAAGACTCTGTCAACATCCTTCCATAGGAGCCCTCGAGAATTAATTCAATACTAGAAATTTGATAGTAATTAAACATAAACTTCGCAACTTAGTTCAATGAGAGATTTGTCGAAGGAAAGCGGAAGTATAAGTTATTAATTGTAATTACCATCACGAACTCCCGTAAAATTGAGCGAGTGAAATTTCTGTACTAGTACTACTGTGTGAATATTCGATAAACAATTTACGGGTTTACCTTCATCTGAGAAGAGAAGAAAATTAAAAAAATTACAAACAAAAGCTTCAACCAATTTCGATGAGAAATTATCATCTATTTGTTTTTCGAGTATCTAAAGTCATCCGCTTGCGATAGTAAACACCTCATGAAAAATGCTTGTTCGCCTTACAACTCGTGCAAATTACGTCTTGATGTTGAGTAGAAATTATGCGAATTTACTTTGCGCATCGCTCCCTAATTTTTCTACCTTCTTGATAAAGATCCCCTACGAGAAAACAACTTAACCGATTTTGACTTCCGCATGGAGAGACATTTGTAATCGACGTTGAAAAGAAAATTTTGAAATGATGTTCAAATCTAATTAGCGTATTTTCCTGGCACAATTTGATTCTAAATGACCTACAAAACAGTACTGGTCATCAAGAATGATTTATTTGTCTAAAAATGTTTAGGCTGATCTGTTAAAAATTATGAGCAACTTTCGGAGATTTTTTTTGTGTCCCTAACGTTTGAGAGTTAAAATATCATACAGGAAGAGAATATAAATATCTTACAGGTGTCCTAATAATTTCAAACTGATTTATTGAAAAATCCGAAAGTGGCAAGCAAGCACAAACGATTTCCGCGGTTGATAACTTTCGAATCACTTTGGCGACTTGAGGCGATTTGTTTGTACTTTTCGAATCAAATACAAATACAGCCAACTATCAAACCCAGTCTTATTTTATATACGCCGCACGGTTTCGTAAATGTAATTTTTAGGTTTTTTAAAAATATTCTGAACACGTTGACATGAAAATTAGAAAACATTTCATGATTATCCTACGCAGTAGTGCGGAAAAGTGCGGAAAGTGTAATTTTCCTCACTAGGGCGTAAAAAAGTGTCATAATATCACATTACGATACGAGTGCGTTGAATCTTTTTCTAACGAGTGTGAGTTTGCGACACGAGCAAAAGGCGAGTGTTGCAACGACACGAGTTGCAAAAAGGTTTTTCGCAAGAGTGTCGTACAAAATTTTATTTCACGAGTGCTAAATACGTTTTCTGTCACCCGCGCAGCGTGCGAGAAAACGGCTTTCTCGCTCAGCGTCAAATAAAGATTTTTTTTTGCCGCACTCGCCTTCGGCTCGTGGTGCATTCATCGAGAGGGACCTCTTATCTCGCGCTCGTATCGAAAATATCTATTTCATAAAACAAAGTTTCCTCCATGAGGAATAATTGACGGAAGGAAAAATCTGGACTTTTTTTTATCATGAAAGCATCTGCAATCTCAGGAATTGGCAAATTTACCTTTAAAAAAAGCGAGTGTACTTTTGAAGGAGCCTCGTTAAATCTAATCGCACGAAATTGTACAATGCTGTGGAACGTAATATTCATTCGTGGCGAGGCATGCGACCATAGAGTCTCGGAGCATCTTCGCGAGTCGGGATTGCGTGTCTGTGTGCCGCTAGGGCAGCTGCTGATGCAACGTCTCGAGTGCAACGACCCATCGATCGGAGAGTCTGGAAGCTTGCCCGGAAGGAAGCGAATAGTAGGTGACCCGAAGGCGTGACGAGACACGATGCGCGAGGCGATTGTCTGCGTCTCGGCGTCGGTAGATTTTTCTAGAATAAAAAAAAGTCTGCACCTTGTCTCTTTAACACATTCCATCGAAGGCTCGAATTGCATGGTTTATTTCTGCTCGCGAAAAACAAAATTAAAATATCATAAACAATGCGGAACACGTTAAGCATTGATCTGGAATTTTTTCCGCCTCAAAAATGAAGTTCGGTATTTGCAGTTGAAGCTTCCGGAGTGGAGGAAAATGTTGCGGATTTGCGGCAACCCGAGGAGTTCCCCTTTAAAATACCACTCGCCGTCGTTGCTGTACGGAAACCCACGCTAAAGTGTAAAATACTTTCAGACATTCGCTCGCTTGCATGTAGCGGTAGAGCGGCCTTTATCCCGAACACCTGTGCACTCTACGAGCATGCAAATATGTTCGTGCAACAAAGAAAAAAGTATGCAAAAATGACAAAAAAATACAAAGTTCAAGCGAAGGACGTAACGTATCGTTTATGCATTTCTAATTTCTTTCGCGAGCCCCCATCGTTGAATACATTCTCTCGTAGAACAAAAAAAATGATGTATTGTACTCAACGGATCTAATTTGCGATTTTGCGCTCATGGATTAGAAAAGAAACAGCGAAAACTCTTCGATTCATTACGCTATGTGGAATGAAGTTTTTTTGCTTCCTCATAGAGGAAGTTTTGGTTTCGTGAAAAAAATTTGGTTCGAGATTTTCACATCGACGTGTTCCAAAACAACCGAAAATTACGTTTAGAAAAAAAGCCCACTGTGTCTATGCGCTGAAGAAAAACGTTAATAAGACAGCCCTCGCAAACTTTGACCGGTCCGGCTGAAATTGGGTATATTAGTCGAGATAACCCCATGCTCGTTTGGTATTGAATTCGGCCAAAGTAGATAAAGAGATCCAAAAGTTATCAGCATGTTGGTTTTCCACATTTACCAAAACACTGTTTGGGCCCGCTGACATTTTCGCAGATTTTAAGCAATTGAGATCCCACTTCGCGAGCAAGTTGACTTACCTCTAAGGATGCTTTGTTTTGAATTTGGCCCAAATCGACATAGTGGTTCAAAAGTTATGAATATTTTTGTTTTTGAAGCATTTGCCAAAATAAAATTTATGCTCGCCGTAGTTTGAGCATTTTTTAACGAATACGGCTAAAATTATGCGCGCACATGTACTGATAACAAGATATTTTTACGATCTATGTGAGATCGGATATTTTTAGTCGTCAATTTTATAGATACAAAAAATCATGAAAATTACTTACGATCTCCAATGTTTCTAACGTCCTTTGTGCCACACACACAGAGACGAACATCGGACATTTTTCATGTGATTTTTTTATGTTTTCGAACATTGGACATGAAAATGTCGAAAAAACATTTTTTACACGAACCGAAACTTTCTAGACGAAGCAAAATTTCTAGATGCGTGTTTTTACTATGCGATGACGAGTTTTCGCTGTTTGAGCCATATTTAGAATTGAATTGAGTCATATAGAAAAATGTTGCAAATTATGGTGGCACATCGTTGCATTATTTTGTTTTTAATGCTGTTTACAAAGCTTCTCTTTGAGGAATCCACAATGGCTTGAAAAACTTTTTCACGGTGGAGATTCGTAAACGGCGTTGAAAACGATATGAGCAAGCGATGTGCAAATATGATATGCAACATTTTTCCGCAAGAAGTCATTGGACATCGAGCACGAGAGGTTCGAGTCATCTTCATCAACGGGCACGGTTAAAGTGCTCCAGAAAAAGCTAGTCTGTCTGTCGGATTGCCTAGCGCGCCAATCGCGATTGTTCGTTCCGGTATGCGCGTCCCAGCCGAAGTCGAAAGTAACCGAGTTTTTTTTCTCTCTCTTCTGTCTCTCACGTTCAAGCTCTGATGTAGATATATACGTGTATACAAATACACTGTAGAGTCCATTCTGTACATTATGGAAAAGCGAATAGACCATGAGGTCAGTGGGTAAGTAGGCTCGACGTCTCTCGGCATCGGAGCGACGAGGCGCAAGGGAGTCTCTCGGGCATACCGTTCCGCCATATACAGAAACGTACACTCGCGTTCTTCGCTTCTTCGCGATACACGCAAACGACAATCCGTCGTCACGCCGATGACATAATGACGAATCCACGCGACGTCCGCGGCGTAAGCCCGGACAGCTCGATCCAAGAATAGGAAGTTGATAGCCGATTTGAATTTGTAATTTTTTTTTTTGTTCGTTCTACCGGCACGATACCCGTTATACACACGCTACTATCTGGCCACCACCACTATCAATGAAACGCGTAATACGTACAAGGATCTGTACAAATGAAATCGATGATACACGGCTTCGAGCTCGTTCGTGCAGGAATTGCAGGACATCGGCGTCCCGATTTCAACGTCTGTCGGCGACTGAATGACCCATTGACGAATAAATATTTTAACGCGCGACTCGCGTTTACTTTTCGATTCGCACGGAAATGTTTTTTTTTTTCTTCGCGTTGTTCGCTTAGATTATGGAGGGCGCGGTCTTACATAGTTCTAGCTGAAAGTGAGATTTCGAGCGATGTTATATTGTAATGAGGGTACGAAGTTGATGAATTAGATTCAGAATATTTCAACGAATCGTCCGGTAACTTGTTTTTTTTTCGGAAATTAAACGGTCAATTTTTTTGAAGACATTCACATTTTTTAAATATTTTGTTTTTTTCGAACTTTCTCTTTCTTTTTTTTTATAGACGAAAAGTCACAAATTTTAGATACGGGTTTGCAACAACACTGCATATGATGGACGGTTTATCTTTACATAATAACAGCTTAAAATAAGATTACTTGAATTTTTTTTATATTTTTAATACAGTCAAACAATATTTGCATAATTATAATGCTCAAAAGTTATTAGTAATTTGTTTTTTTTCAGAAATTGATCCATTACGTTTTGGGATACATACAAATTATTTTACTTATTTTTCTTCTTTTTGAGCATGAATAGCCACAAATTTTGTATACGAGTTCGAAGAAACGCCGCGCATTAAATTTGAAAATGTTCATAAAGGATTTTCGACAATTCAGAGAATGTACATGTATTCGGAAAATTTAACGGATTAATTTCCACCAATAAAAGTCAGTTTACCGGATGATTTGTTGAACTGTTTTTTTTTAACCAGACTCAATAATTTTATGGTATAATTTTTAACCAACGTTAACTTTCTTCGCACCTCCTGTACGGTTGATTTTTATGAAGTTTTTTATCCCATCGGAAAGTCATCCAAAAACTCTACGAGTCTAACTTCTAACTGAGAATGTAACGATTTGAAAACAAACTAAACTTTGGCAAGCACGGAAGGTATTCTAGGAGTAACGTGTTTTCGCGTTAAAGCTGAGGGGTGCGAAATACCACTGTGAATTATACCGAATTCAATTGAGCCATCGACCCCAAAGCGAAGAGCGTAGTTTTTGGGTCTTTTTGTAAATTATCGTTTGCTTATCGAATTTGACGCTTGTTTTCGCCCGAATATTCGAGTCAATCTGTTTCCGGTTGCGTGTCTTGTCAAAATGAAGTACCGCTATCATCAACAAGAGGATCCCGCGGGCCGTTGAACAAATTCCGGGAAACGCATAATCACCTCGCGTCACCGGAGCGATAAAGATAGTGTTATAATGTGCCGGTATATTCATCGAGACTTACCCGACCGGATTGAGCAAGGTCGTCGGTTAATCGCGGAGGCGTAAAGAAATTATCATTTGGTTATGCCGTGCGAATAGAGGTGGGGTGAAAGCAAGCAGGGCGGGAAGTTCGCCTCGCGCGAAAAAGAAACAAAAAAAAAACCTCTCGACGAAAATAGAGTTGTTCTCAGTGCATAAATTAAAAATGGATATTTAAAAAAAGGAACTCATGCGAAACGGAACAAGCAAACAAGCGAACAACTTTTCACTCTAATGCAAGTAAAATTTGTACGCAACCGTGAATTTCATTTGGCATGATATGATAATGCTGAACAAATTCCGGGAAACGCATAATCACCTCGCGTCACCGGAGCGATAAAGATAGTGTTATAATGTGCCGGTATATTCATCGAGACTTACCCGACCGGATTGAGCAAGGTCGTCGGTTAATCGCGGAGGCGTAAAGAAATTATCATTTGGTTATGCCGTGCGAATAGAGGTGGGGTGAAAGCAAGCAGGGCGGGAAGTTCGCCTCGCGCGAAAAAGAAACAAAAAAAAAACCTCTCGACGAAAATAGAGTTGTTCTCAGTGCATAAATTAAAAATGGATATTTAAAAAAAGGAACTCATGCGAAACGGAACAAGCAAACAAGCGAACAACTTTTCACTCTAATGCAAGTAAAATTTGTACGCAACCGTGAATTTCATTTGGCATGATATGATAATGCTGTGCCATTTAATAACAACATCTTACTGCAAAAATAATGGTAAACATTTGAAAATAAACTAAGTCAATGCGTCGGTTAAAAAAAAGGAAACTGGTGGCTCGAATTTATAATCGCAAAAAAATATCATTAGCAAAAAATGTAGTGCAATTGCTCGATGAATAGGCCACTATTATGATTATTCTCTGCTCGCGTTAATTGATACATCAGCTCGAACAAGCTGTATTTCAGAAATATCGCGATGGATGATCTTGCCAACTTCACCGATCCACGGACCCCTAGAGTATTTGTGGATCAAGGTCGATTTATTTCTCTTCGCCGTTTCGACGCGAACGAATCACACTCATTCTCGGGACGATCTTCAGCCACCTGTGAGCGAAGCTTCGTGCGGACCAACTACGCCCGAAAAAACACTTCCGTCGCTGCAATTTATATTATATGTGTATGTTTACGACGGCGGGGCATTTACCATGCAGCGCACTCGCGGAACCGCGTTATTCGATGTGATGCCAATTACTTTTTCGTCGAATGTGCGTCGGCATTTTACATCAAAGCAATCGTATTCTTTTAAATGTCATAAATTCTATCGTTTTGAGTACAAATAATTCCGTCATTCACCAACCAATAACACCACCAAACATAAATAAAATATTTAGATAGAGAATCAACTGCCGAGAAACGTAAAATCGTCAAAAGACTATTGCGTTCACATATATTGTCGTTGTCAGTTATTCAATCACAAGAATTAAGACAAGAATTGAAGACACGAAGATGCGGTTTAATCTGCATAGGAGGCTCACGGCAGAATTATCATTACGAAGTAGCTAATGTCACAGAAGGCTTGAAACCAAGACGGCTCACCTGAGTTGAAAGTTTTAGCCTCCTCTGAGTGCCCGTGGAGCCTATTTCGTTTGTCGCGCACTTGCCGCCACCCTGCATTGAGCGTATCGTAGCCTATTTGTAGAATCCTGCGAGATCACGTAGTCTCCATACAACCTGTCTCGACCTCCCGAGCCTCCGCTCACTGACAAGCTTGCCTAAAGTGACCTTCGATAACCTGCTCTTGGCCTCCGCTATAACTGATGTGAACCTCCGTAACTTGCATTCGATCCAAAATCTATTTTTTCGACCCTTCCCGACCTGCTCTCGTCCTGACTTTCATTAAACCTGCATAGAACCTCTGTTCAATGACAAACCAATGTGTCGCTGGGGAGGGTGAAAGAGGATCCTAAGCCGAAATTTTCTCGACCTCCTCACAACCTAACAGTCGCTTCATGAATCGATCGATTTTTTTGTCAGTATTTTGTAACCACGTTCATAACCGATTGTACTAAGCGGAAACAATAAAACATTTCTAAAAAAAAAAAAGCTGGTTAGGTGGGATAAGCAGAATAGGATAAAAATTAAGGCGTTAATGAATAAGTTTCTCAAACCCGGTCCAAATAGTTCAGTGCACAAAATATTTTTATTCTGTGCCTGAAAAACTACAAATAATTTAGTTGAATTAACCGATTTTTTTTCCCTGCATTAACAAATTATTTTGTTGTTATTACATTGACCTTTAGTTAATGGTATCCGACCGCACCCTTTCGTTGAGGCAAATACATTTTTTTTTCGTTCAACAAATTTTTTTTTCAGTGTACTGTAGATTAAACGAAGAGTAAAGAGGGTTCGCATAGCGTTCACAGAATAAGCTACAAACAGGGTCTGGAGGTTCCACAGCACCACCGCTGTAGGCTAAACGGAGGTTTTGTAGGTTCTACCCGACCTTCAACAACCTGCTTAGAGTGAAAACGTTCAATTTGTGCCATTTTGCAGGCTGTACGGAGGTTGTACCATATGTGCGTCCCGTGCATCGGAACCTCGATTGAATCCTTCGTAGCCTACTCGACTCGTCTGACTCGATCGATTCACGAAGCGACTGTTAGATTGTGAGGAGGTCAAGAAAATTTCGACTCGGGCAGAGTCACAAAAGGATTACGCTTATGAAGAGGTGACGGTCACGGCAAATTTACAATCATGGACTGGCTAAAGTCACGGACACGCTAAATTTGTGTATAAACCGATATCACGGAATGTCTCAAGTCACCCGGATTACGATTGTTTCAGCTACCCTATTTTCATCAGTTACCTTAACGACAGTTGCCTTAGTTGATAGCTTTGAACCGGAATGTCATTATCGGGACAGGAGGTGTCAATAATGGGGATCGGCGTATCGACATCAAGGACATGGTGCTATTTTTTTGCAAACATTAGTTCGACGATCGTGAATTGTACGAGACAATAGTGCTTGAATAAATACATTTTCATATTAATTTTGATTTCGTGCATTACCAGCATTGAAAAATGGATACCGTCGTCACAATATGCGTTGTTCATTCGACGCTGCTACGTTTGTGACGACGCTTGCCATACGGGCGTTTATAGTTTTGCAATTACCTCAACATACGGTCACACTCGTACGTTGCCGCTAAGTGCGTGCCCGCGTGATTGTGAATGTAGGAGTTCAGAGCCGATATAGAAAGGCGAGAGTCCTTGATATTTTGTATAATCAGCCTTAAGAGAATATTATCTCCCTGCGGGATTGGCATAACAGCGGCAAGTAACAACGCGCAATAGGCCGGAATTCAGTTCTCGCGCTATGGAGAATCCGGCGCACAGTCGTTGGCACCTACAACAATTATCAGCCGACTATTCATCGAATAATATTGTACGTAAAGAGACATTTATTGACTATTGTCAATAAATCCTTATTTATTTCTCGCTTGAGACACGGCTATGTTTATATCACTCTCGAATGCAGTCGCTTGACTATTACACACGTACTTTACGTTATAGAGACGTGTACGACGACAGAATTGCACAGAAAACAGCACAGCGATTGTTCACCTACGATTCTGTAAGAATTACCGCTATGAGAGTCTAACAATGCTGTGTTGCATATTAAAAAAAAAAAAAAAAAAAGCTCGTATGGAGTTCCTATTTTGAGACAGACGCTGAGAATGTTACTATATCGAGAGACCAGCGCATTATGAGTAGATGAAATGAGAAGCGGAATGAAAAGTAAAAGTTAAAAACTTGCTGCCTTCAATTATACTCGGCGAAATATTTCCATTGCTCGACAATGAACGACCTTCTTTTTTTTTTTATCGTATATTGCCGATAGGACTGTACTTAAAATTGTTATGTTTTGTTTTTCCATTAAATCAGTTGTTTTCCTGTTCCTTATGGTTCTTCGGTGAATATTTGTATGCGGATGTCCGTTTATGGCGTCAGATAGGAGACGCGTTTACAGCCACATTGGCGAGTATGATTATTATGTATGATAATCTTGCCATGTAAATTGGAAATTCACAAGTCACGGTAAGTCGAAAAATTATGCAAATGAATATTGAAGCGATTACGAAAAAAAGAGAGTTGTGAAACAATTAAAAATTGGCGGGAAAGAATCGTTGAAAAACTTTCGTTGAATGAAAGCGTTGATTTGTATTGTATACGGCACAGAGAAGGATAGGGACAGGAGTATGATAACGCGTTTTTATAAAGTGCTACTACTATTGACGTTCACCAACACTCGTCGACAAATTGATCATTGAACCGAATAATTTTGCCTGCGCGCTACAAGCGAACGCCTCGAATTACGTAACTCTAATCATACGCACGGACTCGGTGAACCGATAAGTCTCCGCACGCCAGTTTACCATACGATTGATACAGGCGCTGTAATAATCATTTTTCATCTTAAGGAGATATGTATCCTTGCGGCAAGTTACACCTTCCGTCGCGTCGCTCGAAACTTGGCTCAAAATTACCGCTCCGTCTTCCACATCTTTGCGGATGATAGATATCATTAATTTGACAATGCACGGGACATAAATGAATAAATTGAAAATGTAAACGCGCTATAATTCTCACCGAGGAGTTTAGCATAAAGACGCGAAGCGTAAAACTCATGAAAAATTGTCATGGAATGTAAGGATATTTTGCATAGTATAGTACCCGCGGTTTGTTTCAAAGTGAACCGAAATCCAATAGAATTATTAAGCTGGCTTCAATTATCGCTCGTGTCAGAAGGTAGAACGAAATGGACCGCTTCAACAATACAAGGAATTTTCTCTGCTAAGCTCGAACCGAAAACTAGATTATTAACATCCACTTAAAGCATTGAGACGAAAAAAAATTAGGCAAAATGTTGATGAATTTTTAATGATTGACTATCTTTAAGCGATATGGAAACTATTCTTGCCTGAGGTGATATATGATGAGGATGCACTTCCCCGTAATGAAAATAAGAAAAGATCTTTTAGAAGGTAATTGTTGAAATGTGGTTTTATTCATCTGCTTTCATATTTTCCGTATCGGTCCATTTTAGCCGAGAAAATAAATGTCTCGTGAAATTCCGCCAAACGTCGCTATTATTGAGGCAGGTAGTGATGAGCAGCGTAAGTGTAAGTAGTGGCCGTGAAATTCGAAGATGGAAATTTTCAAAAGTTTCATTAGTTTTAGCATCGGTTCATTTTGCCACGAAGTTCGAATTGCACAACTGTTCTATTTTGTTCGGATGGACCATCTTTCCGTACTTTTTCTTATAACTTGACAAAATGATGAAGCTAGCTAAATTTTCAAAAAAATCGTTTCTAAAGTTCGTAGACTCAAAATCGTCTAAAACGTCGTAAAAAATACTTTCAAGAAAATGCATGCATAAATGCACTCCTGCGTGGCCGGCTTTTATTAGCACTCTGGCAACTGTAATTTTTGAGATGTTGAGGTCAAATGCTAATCCCAAGTAGATTAATGTTTGATAAGGATTAATTCGTTCAACTACTTAAAATTCACAGCGTTCAGGATATTCTGAAATATTTCCGATCCTGTCCTATAATTCGCACAATATGTTAGAAATCGATTTCACATTTAAACCACAAGCAGTCCTCACAAATTCGTGGGAAGTCGTTAAATATGGTTTGAGATTGAATTTAGTGCGAATCCGTCGAAGCGTTAAAAGTATATGGAATTTTATGCAGACAACTTTATTTGCCGTCTCACTCAAACAAATCTTAAGGTACAGACCTCCCATTTGAATAAAAGCTAAATTGTTGTTGAACAACCTTTTGGATTGAATTTAGCGTATTTGAATTTAGAACATTTTAAATAAAACAAAATTTATTTGTCCTCTTGGCGCAGTTTCCAAAATGTCAGGCTTAAATTCACATTACGATTAGACTGTGACGAAACAAAGATCGTGATTCATGTAGTCGTGAACCCGTTAATTCATTCAGGATTAATGAGATACCGAGCTTTTTTTCGAAAATATTCGTTTGGGTTCTAACTATTTCAAATTTCGAGTGGAAGTTGAGTTAAGAATAAAGAGAATGACCTTCAATAAA
The DNA here is from genome assembly GCA_963924025.1 of Ischnus inquisitorius. NCBI lineage: Eukaryota > Metazoa > Arthropoda > Insecta > Hymenoptera > Ichneumonidae > Ischnus > Ischnus inquisitorius. Next base: position 9,229,962 of record OZ001249.1, read on the forward strand.
ATAAATCCGAAGTTTACTTTCAGACAGTATATTCTCGTAATGTTTCATATTTGTTTCTGTTTTTAATTTCAACCTACCAACTAAAAATTTCTATAGAAACAGGTTTAATCATACACAGGGTTGTGAAGTAGAAACTTGAACGTCCCTTACTCATTATATCTACAAACGATTACCCAATCGTCTGATCGAGGGAGTTTTGCCGAAGGTAGAAAATAATGAGAAAGCCATGCACAAGGTTCTACTTTACAAACGTTTTTTCCTGTTTTTCAATTTTACTCCGCATTTAAAGAGACTACAAGAACATAATTAACTTTTTACACATCTCCGTTGCGGACCACGTGCCCATTAGAGTTCTTTACAAATTCATTAAAAAAAAGAAAGATCGGCCGAGAATCTTTGCGGTGTCCGAATTAAAAAATGAAAAATTTATGTGTGAGAATGCATTCGACAAAGTACTTTTGTAGCGTACAGATTGTACGACACTCTAGTGGCAAGAAAGTCTGGGCGCGGGCGTCAAGTGAACGCGCGCTGCGACACTCCCGCGGTCTCGCCCGTAACGTTATATCGCCCTCAGTATATGCATAAATAACTATATGTTATACATTATATGTCGTGGGCGCACATACCGCATCTATAACATACGCACATACGTACTTATTATTATTATCTTGTTTATCTCGTTCTCTTTGTACAGCCGCGCGCGATGCCGATGATGAGTTTACGGTATGCGACGAGAACATGCATTGCATGCATTTCATGCTCTTGGTCATACCGTTCTCCATCCGACTCGGTGTCGGTGGTTCACGGACACTCGTTATGTGTTCTAAAACTCTCGCTGCAGTTGATAATCAATGGACCCCAGCGCAGTACTTATAGGTCGAACTATTGTTGAAAGAAAACCTAAAAAAAAAAAAGAAAACGTAGCGCACTATCGTTGTAAAACTTTGTATCGTTAACCGAGTTAGTTATTATAAGCATCAAGGTGGGCGAAACGCATAGGCCTCCAACAGTCCTTTCGTTTTATAGTCAACGAATAAAGTACATGGAGACTGTTACATAGTTACATTGTTAGTTCATAGAGTAATGTGCATACATTCTTGAAAGCTTCACTCTCTCGGATCTGTTTATATACGTAGCATGTGTGTATTATTCTAATGGAGTATGTAATAATGTTACCGGGTTCTCTTCGGCATTACTTACGTTTATAAGGAAATCTCGTGCTTCCACGGACCAAGCACGATGTCCTACCGACAACGAGGCTGAACGTTGTAGGTATGCACTTGATGGCTGTAGTCGTTACTTCCTGTTTGGTTTACCTGGTACTTCCAAGGCGGTGCCGGCAGCTATGTATGAAATGACGACAATACATACGAAAAGCTTTGCAGTATAATAGTCGCTAAGGAATAGACGTTACCCGAATGTTGTTTCCGTTTCAAGACGCTGATCACAGAACAGTCGAGTCGTATCGTTGATCCTCGTTTTCTTTGGAAGCGAACGCATTTTTAAGAAACTCCGCACTCACACGATTTTCTTTTCGATACGGAAGATTTGTTAAGTGATGACACATGTTTTTATCATACTCCTCCTTTCTAATAGAGAGAGCTTTGTTTTTGTTGATTTTTATCCGATTTTTTCATGACAACGCGCTTGAAATGTTTTAAAACATTAAAACCTTACATTTATAAAAAGAAGGCGCGAACTCGATTTGCCCATCGCTTCCTCATTTTTTTCACATAGATTGAATGCTCTTTGTCAAAAAGTTACTCAACCAATTTAATACTCCTTGTAGATGGTATTTAGTCGAATTCGATTAAGAGTTCCGGAAGTTATCGACGTTTCGATTTTTCGAGTTTATAAAAAACCTGTTCAGGCGCGTTGCCGTTTCCGCAAATTTTAAACAATGACACTGAAAATTTGTGAATGAGCTAACTGACTCAGGGTGTCCAGATTTTTATTTGGCCCAAATCAATAAGACGATGCATATAAGTTGTGAATTGTATCTATGTTTTACTCAGAAATTTTTGCCAAAATCATTTTTGCTCGTTGCCGCTTGCGCATTTTTCAAAGGATAGGACTAACATTGTGCGGACATGTGTGTTTACTATCAAGATATTGATCATTACGCGGTCTGATATATTCAGTCGACAGTTTTACATTAAAAAAAAGATTTTGAAAATGACTTACAATCTTTGAGATATCGGGTTAACATTTTCTAGAAGAACGGATTATTACTATTTGGTATCGGGTATGGTTTTTTTAGACGAAATTTAGAATCGAATTGAGCCATATAAAAATGATGCGAACTACACCTACACATCGCTTCCTCATTCTGTTTCTAACGTCGTTTACATAGGTTCCACTACGAGGGAGCCAAAATTAGTTGAATCACTTTATCAGGAAGAAGCTTTGCAAATGACGTTGAAAAAATGAGGGAGCGATGTGCAAATATAATTTGATTAATTTATTTTCTAAAAAGAAAAATACAATTCAAATTAGACTGCTCATTACACACGGAACATTTTTTCTAAACGTGAAAACATGAAAAACTCAGAACTTTTGTTTTTTTCACGAAAACAAAGTTTCCACTAAGAGGAAACAAAAATGTCCATGTGTGTATATGCGTGCGTGTGTGTGTGAGTGATTCAAAAGCTATGAATAATTTCGTTCTTGACACATTTCGCCAAAATCGTTTGTGCTCGTTGGAGTTTGCGCATTTTTAAATTAATCGGGCTTATAATTTGTTTAAAAGCGTGCAGTTACTTTCAAACTATTTATTTATATTTATGAAATTCAATCGAGACAACATTTTTACAAACGCAGAAAAATGTTGGCTATCGGGTTAAAGATGTCTAGACTTATCATTGTTTCTTTCTTAATATTTTGAATCAAATAAGTTTGGAATGCAAATCAAATTGGTACATCGATTTTCCATTCTGTTTTGAACATCACTGACAAAACTTCATGAGGAAGCCAAAGTTGTTTTTTAAGTGACTCCCTCATGAAGGAGCTTTATAAACAACATTAAAAACAAAATGAGGAAACTATGTGCAAACCGGTGTGCATAACTTTTCACCGTTTATTATTAATTTTTGATTTCGGACAGGGGTTAAGTACGACGTTACCAAAGCCTAGTGAATATTTTTCCAAAACTATTTGGGAATTACGTTTTGGACATGAAACGGTAAATCATGCCTGTCTGGTTCTTAACAGCTCCAGTTCCAGTTTTAAGCCAGATGCAGGAAAATATAAACGGTGTCAGTGGTAAATTATTCTTGAATAACAGTCTTCTTTGGTTGGCTGATATTATCAAAAGTGTGCTGAGTCAAATACGGTACAAATATTACGTGTAGAAGATTGTGTTATGAAATGACAATAAAACAATTTTAACTGCGGGCACCTTCAAACGCCTCTTGCGATTAGATAAACGTAATCTTACCGGAAAGCCAAGAAAAAAAATGCACGAAATTCAGTTCCTTTCGATACACGCTGCGTATTCTCATACAGTGCTATGTCATGAGCAAATATCAAAACTTTCGAATGTCAATTTTGATTTAAAATATGATTGGCATTGTAATGATGATGTTCTTTTACAATCACTGGAGCAAAAATACTCAATAGTTTCAAGAATTTTTAAAAATTCTTCTCTGCAACGTTTTTGTCAATTATTTAGGACTACAAAATTCTTGCAATTTCTTATCTGCAATTTAAAAGACATAGCAGTTGCATATAAGTACTAAAAATGAACTTCTGACTGAAAAAAGAACTCTTACAAAAATGAGGTAATTAGGGGGCTAATTATGTAATCAAGCCTCGAACTCTGGAGTACATGGATACACTGGAGAGCTCGGAGGGCCCTGGGGGGTCTATTGTTCCCCCCTGAGGCCTCCGTGAAGAAAAAATTCTAAGTCTAACTATAGGGGCTTAGAATATTTTTCCCTCCCCTCGGCCCTTGCCTCTTGAATTGAAAATATTCTAAGTCGCCATTAGATTTACTTAGATTTCCACCACTTGTTTTTAGCTCTTCTCGGCTGAAAATATTTTTTCCTCTTAAGTCCAATCTTGATCAAGAGACGCGGTAGCGTCTCGACGCCAAGTACTGAAAAAAAGAATTTTTTTTCGTGGCGTAACGCTACCGTGTATAAATACGCCAATATGCCGGAAATGAAACTTTCGATCGATATATCTCAGGAACGGTACAACGAACGAATTTTAAAGGCCAGTTCTATCATATAATTTGGGGCCAACCTGTCCAAAGAGCCTATGTACAAATCAATTGGTTCAGCCGATTCTGAGATATGGGGATCGAAAGTTTCACAGGGTCCAAACGATTATATAAATGTCCCAAATATATATGTCAACTATCTACATCAGGTCGACGAAAAATCTGCGCGGTGGCGCGCTCGCCGCCACAGCAGCTCAGCTGTCTGCTGTTATTTTTCACGTCGACACGGACTGTTTTTTTCTGAAAATTCTGTTTTCGAAAATTATTCAAAAAAATAACTAAAATTGTACGAGCCAAGTGTAATACAAGAAACATTTCAATGTGGCAAAAACTATTGTGCTTTTAAAGCAAAAAGAATTGCTGTAAATAATTGGCGTTCCACAACTAGCGGTTTATTGTGACGCTTGCAAACACTGGACACTGGAAAAAAAAATTCTGTGAAATAAAAATCCGTCAAGTCCCCTTTTCGGCGGGAAACGGAGGGGTGGCAGGGGCGAATTCTTAATGTACATCGAGATATATTTGCTGTTGTTTGTTGGATGGCCTACAAACCCTATAATTATATATTAGTATTATTACCAATTATAATAATTAATTGATAACGAATAAGCACGACAATTTGTCGATTATTGCCATGACAGTCGGGAGAAGTTTTTCAGAAGCACGATAATCTTTCGAGTTACCTGGCTTTTCAGCAACCGATTTGCCGCGATGGATACGCTTACGCTGTAAAGAAAAGTATCTCCCGACTGTCATGACAGTAAAAGGAAAATTTAAAAAATCGGTAATTTTTAATAATTATTATTACTATACTACATTATACACAGTATCACAATATAAAATACGTTGTTCTACACTTTCTTGATCTAGTTTTTGTATAGGTTTTTTTAACCGTCGCGTGTCGCGAATTTTTCCAATGTTGAAAAATGCAGTGTTCACGAAACGTTTTACGCAAAGCCGATAACGAATTTTCCGCTTGATATGGAGAAAAAAGTAAATAAATTGTCGAGACAAAGAGTATGGAGACTGGCATAACAACAAAAAAAAAAAAATCGTACTTCAAAATTGACTTGGAAGAAAAAAGGAAAAAGAAGTCGTCGAGATTACGAGTCCAGGGACCAACGCGCAGCGCTGCAATGACAGGGAATCCTATGAAATCGGACGGTGTAGAGTTACACACAAACGCGAACGAGACAACCTCGAGTGAGCTCGAATACCCTCGGTTTGTCACTTGTGGTCTCTCGGACACCCGATCTCATACTTTTAATAAAGACTCATTGCGCAAGATAATGAGAGATCGAGAGATACTGCAAAACCAAAGAAACTAACGAGATCAGGATTAACCCTTTCGAAATAAGACTCATTAGTCTCCGCGGGTCAAATTAATTTGAATTGCTAATTATAACTACTGATGTAATCGAGTAATTAGATCAAATCAAAGAACCTGCTAATTAAAAAAAAATCTTCAACACCATATAAAAGAACATTATGGTACAAGGGAAGAAAGTGCGTGATTTTCACCGAGCGGCATACGATACTTTTTGTCGACTACGTTAAAAGACCATATTTTTATGTGTGCAACGACGCGACGGCACACTTTATAGCTGTAGTTACCAGAACAACGGGGGTCCAGGGGGAGCCCCCCCCCCCCAGTCACAACATAAATATTATCATCAACAGTATATATATTAATTATTATTTACTTACGTTTTTCAAGATTAATCCGCATTTTCACTCCAATTTCTTAATAAATTTGATTGAAAATCAGGGGGATAAGTAGATAATTATAAGATGAATAATTCATTATTATTTATAAAATTATTTTACCATGGCTAAAAAAAAATCATGAAAATCCGTTAATTTTCCCGCAAACAACTAGATATGAACCGTTAAGTGCTGTGGGCTGTATAAAACCGTGCTTCTGCTTGGTCAATTTGTTTGCGAGAATACAATGCTGTTTTGCAATACTCTTTCTCGTTCCGTAATGACGAAGTACCTACATTGCCTCCACTTACGAGTACTCTCCCGAAGATTTTTCGTGCCGGGGGCACATAGTGCGCGAGTTCTCGTTTTTTTCTCTTCTGTGCATAACAACCCATTATTTGAATGAAAGAATGTTGACAGTACGTAATAGCGTTAGTGATATCTCCATCTTTACCTGTTGGTTAAACAAGTCAATGAAATTCATATGATGAACCTTTACCTTAGCTCGTAACGCGACAGTTGTATTGCTCTTATGAACAGCGTAGCTTGTGTTCATATGCAACACGTTGTCAACGAAATGGGGTGCTAATTTGTACAGAACGATCGAAGTGTAGAATTTGAATTTTCAAATATGCAACATAGATAACAAAAGTATAATCTGTACTGTATGATTTAAACAACAATAGTACATATCTTTATTGCACTGCAGGTTCGCGTTACTATCGCGAACGAACGTCATCCGCTTTTCTAGTGTTATGTAAAAAAAAATGTATAAGATAAGAAGAAAGAAAAATCAAGTGCAACAAGTGTCGAAGAGGAAGGAAATAAACAGGTGTAACAACGTCACAGTGACATTGACATTGTTAGATAAGGATACCCTGCAATGTATCACCGCTACCTGTGCATTACGGGAACCACAATGTATACTTTTTACTCTCAAAAGTCCCGAAACTTTTTCTTGAGCCCTCTGAAAAAAACCATGTGTTACAATTACGTGATTTTTGTTGTTTTCTACGAGAAATAATACAGCAAAATAAGTAGTATTGGAAATTTGATACGCTGATTCTGGAAGTTTTTATTCACAAGCTGTAGCATTAGATTTAATATCTAATTATGATAAAGTTACTAATTAACTTCAATTCTCTTTAAAGTACATCGATTTTTCATTCCGTACTTCAAATCTAATATACCATTTCATGCATGAAAATTTCGAGTGCCGATACACTGAAAAAATTATCTCCAATACCAGGACATTTTTTTTTGCATGAACCGCGTGACAAGTGACAAGTATGTTCCGAAATGTTCATCAACTTTTTGCAAAATATATTTTTTTTTAATTTAAGAATGTTTTGTGAACTCACAAATTAGGGTTTTTCAATTTATGCTAAATGTATGATTAGTGCTAATTATTTATTGCCGGGTAAACAGAATTTGCAATAAATTTTTACCGTGTAAAAAATTCAATAAAATAATTACATATAATTCTTTAAATTTACCATTTTTTACGCTGCGATAAATTCGTAATACACTGAAAGAGAAGAGAGATATAAAACTTCAAGGTTGTCAATAAACATAATATTCGAAACTAATCTCCAGCGCTTATGATACGCGCAAAAATGGAAGTATTAAAATAGTGTTTTTGAAGTCTTATTTGAGTTTTTAAATGAAGTATGCGGATTCTGTTGTAGGGATTAAAACTATATCAAATAATATTTGAAGAAGAAACCGGGGAATGAGAAATTACAGATCTATAGTCTTGGAGACAAAAACTACCACAAAATTAACCTGGACACCAAAAATTGTGGAGAAAACAACTTGTATACCAAAAGCTATGAAGAAATCGACTTTGACCCCTGGAATCTTCATACTCGGGAGCAATAAATCTGGATATTGAAAACCGTAAAAAAATCAACCTGGGGCACCGAAAACTATGAAAAAATTGACCATTTCTTTATGGTTTTTAATATCCAGGTTAATTTCCCTCCAATATTTAGGTCTCATGAGACTTTCAACTCGGGAGAAGTCAACCTGGATATTAAATATTACACGGGGATAGTCTTGGACACCAAACATCATGAAGAAATCAATCGAAACACCAAAAGCTGTGATGAAATCGAAATGAAATCAAAAACCATGATGAAATCAACCTGGACACCATGACCAGGCCGCCTCAACGATACAACACAGAACCGCGGCAAGTAGGAAATCTGGAAAAAATCCCTACGGCAAAATTGTCACTCGTGATACATTTTTTAACATTTTGTATACACTCTTTGAGCATTATACATTGGCTATAAGAGGGTCACTGATTACCAATTCCACTCCATGAGAAACCCATTATTATAAACCATTTCCTCGATGCACATGCATCTGGCAATAATGCATAAAAAATGAATAATGCTATGAAACTCGACCCTTGGAAAAAAATCAAACACACGCCATCGAGTAAGTGACTATCAAAATTTGAGTACCAAGTGCAAGGACGTAGTATATAAATATGTGTTCACATGGCTTTTGAATAACGGCTCCCGGATAATTTGTACCTGGAACTAGATAATACCAGACATTAGTACTTTCGTTGAAAAACGAATATCATTATCCGAGTATATAAAGGAGGCGTTTTTCTTGACCGTTGCGTTCGCGCGACTGTGTCAATCCGGTTATATTCGACGATGCAAAAGTTCGATCGAACGTGTATCGATGTCTGAATAATCGTGTCGGGTGGCAAGACTACTTTCCAGGCAGAGTCGCCGCCGGGGCTGGTAACGCCCGGCGCGTATATCGACGCGCGTTTTGCGCTAATGCCGGCTAATGCTCGGTCGTGCCTCTCGCGATTCTGGTCGGTGGTACCGCGACGAAGCAGGCGACGACCGGGTTACGAAAGAGCGAAAGAGCACCTCGATCAGTTTGTCGCCGATCGCCGATCCCGGTTATATGTCGCTCTGCATATGTTACTTCGCGGTCGAGCTGGCCAAGCCTCGAGGCAAAAACCGGCACGAGTTGACTGTGCTCAAAATGTGTCGTAGATAAGGCGGGTGCGTATGCAAATTCGCGAACAGTTGAGCATTCACACTTATCCTGGCACCAGTAGTGCAGTTTGTATAGAGTATATGTCGACCCGCGTTCTACTGGGTTTAGATATATGCATTATACGTTGTCTACAAGTGGGTGCTCACTTTTTTTTTTCATTTCAATAGCTGCAGCAAAAACAAAGTTGCAGCCAACGATTTCTAGGCGGAGCGATGGAAAGATAACGAAGAAATACCTTTTTTTTTGCATGAATCACTAAATCGGCGACATAAATGCGTCCGCTCGAGATCCTACACGTATCCTTTGATGAAATGTAATGTTACGATTCTGATTTATAGTCTTCTTCGGTAATTCGGTTAACGATGGCCATGGCCGAGAATCCTTGAACACGTGCGAGCACTTCTCTTCTCGGGACGGGTATCTTTTTTTTTAAGAATGTACTTTACATGACGGGAATTTTTTTATTTATTTAGAAACTCCCGACTACAAAAGCGTGAATTAACAAATAATTATTCACATGTTATAGTTGCACGATTCCTTCGTCATTGAGTATGGAAATCTCCCGACTATAACAAGTGAATAATTATTTGTTATTTCACGCTTTTTGTAGTCGGCAGTTTCTAAATTTTTGTAAAAATTTTTTATGTCATACTTTTTGAAGACGATGTTTTTACCGAGATCTATACCTCCGCGAATTTGAGGTCATACCGCACGGTGAAATCATTTTAAAAATCTTACGAATTGGTTGCATCAGCGACACGGCCCGACGACAGCGCCGCAGCTGGCGTTAGCTTCAACCGATCGACGCCATGTTAGGCTAGGCTCACACACGTATACACCAGCTGTAAGAATGTAGTGGTCAAAACCAATATTTACGAATTGGCAATTTTATAACATTTTTCAATGATGTATATCTCCGCGGAGACACTATGGATCTCAAAAATCCATGGACACATGCCTAACCTCCTAGCTATAGAATCTCTATACGAAAATCTGGCAAGATATTTTTTGTCGTTTCGACAAAGATGTATGCCGAAAATTCGAGGTGAGATTCCTCGATCGTCGTGAAACGCATAACTCCCGTCTTTTTGCCCGGGGGGCAGTCGGGAGTTAAAAATAGAACTAATTACCGGACTAGTGAAATGATCGAGTGACTAGAGTAAAATCTGGGACCTTTTCCCATACCCTGATAGAGTATCACCCGCCGGATGCCGTCTAAAAATATCTGGAGAAGGATCCCAGATTCCATTCTCGTCAAGCGATTATTATTTTTGACTAGTCCGTGATTATTCCCATTTTTTCTTTCCGTGTACTTGTAGAAATGTATTGCCGTGCGTAGGTAGATAATTCTTGGAACGATGGAAACGATGATCGAAGGTTGATCGATTCGGGAGAAGTACGCGGATCTACGTGACACATGGTAGTTAGCTAATCGGTCTATTGAAACACGATTCTTATCTCGAAGTCTTTTTTTTTTGTTCCTAATGCTAATTACGGACGCATATATCAACATTGAAAATAAAATTGAAGAGAATTCGTACACGTTGAAAATTATCGTACGCTCTTTAGATCGGAGATTGTGAAAATTAAATCTAATAATCGATCATTATGAAACACAACAATTATGCTCGTTAATTATTTTGTAATTGTTATATAAGTGGATAATCACATAATGGAGAATTGAAAGCCATTGTTTAAAGAGGCCAAAGTGCAATTCTCGATCAAATCTAAATACTTTACAATGGAATGAAAATCTGAAAACAAAATCAACCATACAGACAATACAAGGAAGATCGATTTTGCAATAATGATGCTAAACAGTTATCTGCAAATTCATAAAGAAATTTTTTTATCAGGTCATTCGAGCACCCAATCTTTTTTTTCACCTAAATTAATTCATACATTTTTTTTAAGTCATACAAAATTTTCTGTTTATTCTGATCCAGAATTTTCAGATACGTGTTCGGAGAAGCACGGCGCATTGCAATCAGAAATTTTCCGACCATTCGACTGATCATACCGATCAAAGACTCTCAAAAACAGAAATTAGAAAAAAGGTATAATGAAAACTAACGTATCAATTTTCGCAAAAAAACGTTGGGTTTCTGGATGATTCGTTGAAAAAATTTGTTCCTAACTGAATTGTTAACAATTTTTTTAAATAATTTGTGACGCCGTTTTTCCACGCCAGCGTCAGACGTGAGCCGCGCGCCAGGTTAGTGACGAGATGAGGAAAAAATCGAGACAAAGAGAAATAAAATACGCGATAAAATCTGCGTTTGACGAATATTTGACTTGAGATCACTTCTCGGTTAATAAAAAATATTCCCGATCTGACAAAATCATGAAAGAATCATAGAAACAGTAACGATATTAAGCATAGAGTACCGATACCGTTCGAGAGAAATATTTAGCGTAGTAGAGAGTCCGGTTACGAATCTTAGGTGAATTTGGTGAGATTAATTGAGTATATGATTTTGGGTAGTGATTTTTGCATCTTGAGTTTCAGCTTCAAGTTTCAAGTTGAGCGAATGTGTTTGGGTCTTGAGCGTGTGAATGCCCCTGGGTGTTTAAACCTCGTTAGTTGGAGGTGGGTGGGGTGAAAGGGTGGCGTGGAAAGAAGCTGACATTCCGAACGACCCATCACCCGATCACCCACAACCCTATAAGACTCCCCGCGGATTATCGAGTCCGGATGGAAGGCCGGTACACGGTGTTAAGCGAGGCAAGCAAAGTTCGGCGATTAGAGTTAAGTTTGAGGTTTTTCCGATTTTTCGCGATTTGGAAAACATTTTTAAGTTATTGAGTTTGGAAGGCCTTGTCGACGGGATTGGACCAACCCATCGGCAAGGATTGCCCGGTCCATTTAGAGTAGGGGTTCTGAGCTTGCCTCCATGTGTTTGACCGCGGGGATATCCCTCCAAGCCTCCTAGAACGAGAGGGCGGCAGGAGGAAAATATCGGGCCCGACACCAGCCCGATACCACACCCAGTAGGAAGAGAGTATGTGTGCGAGTGTGTGAGCAGTATGCGTGTGAGAGTATGAGGTTTTGCACCCGACTGTTTCTACGCGAATTTCGTGAATTTCGAGTCACGTGAGTATTCGACGAGTCGCGACGGAACAGTCTCGGAAGAGCGGCCGCCGTGAGCGGAAGTCTCGGGAGAGCGGCCACGGTGAGAAGAAGCCTCGAACCGCCCTAGAGAGGCGATCTCCGAGGAATGTCTCCGGCAAATTTGGTCGAGAGTGCCTCGTGGACGATCGACTGCTATGTGGAGAGTATGTCGAGCTCCGTGATAGTGTAGTGAAAATGCCGTTTTATGCCGCAATTATTACAGATACCGTCTGAGAAAGAGATTTGTGAGTCGAACTCTCGACACCCGATCGACTTCGATTCCTATTGGATTTCCAGAGAAATAGAGCGTTGACTTACCTCGTCACGAGACGATACTCCGCGAGAAGGAAAATCGTAACGAGAAAAATCCAAATTAGGCTTGAGTCTAATCCCTCACTACGTGAGCGTGGTGCAAGAACTCGCCTCGATCTCGGTAGCGAAAGCTACGAACGAATAAGTGAGTGTTCTCGTCATCGTCGTCGTTGTCGGTAAGTGCGGCCTAGCCGTTTCGATTGTTCGTCAACTATCCGCCAGGAAAATTTCGCACTCGTCACGTCAGAAAAATATAAAAGAAAACTCCTTATTGTCATATTCAAACTTGTGTAAATTATGTTTCTGTTCAATAGTGAAACACGTAAGCATAATGTTGTGTTTTCTTTTTTTTATTTAAATATCTTTCCTTCCCGACTCCGGGCCTCCCTACCACAACCTAGCATAATGAGTCATCCCTCTCACACATTATAACATTAAATTAATGTTTTTAGAACCTTCCGTACGCTTGAATTCTTTCAAATTCTTATACCATCGGGAAGTTTTCGAAATTCTCTCGGAATGTCAATTTAGGCTGGAACTGTTCTCATATACCTTTCTAAAGATTGTTAGGACCATCCCTCTGCGATATCGATATCGTATCGACCGTCCGTCCGTTCGTCTATTTTCCAAACGTTACCAGTACTGTGTGTCTTAACTGTGTGTCTGAATAGTCATCTCAATATTCGCTACACTTTTTCGCTATTATCGTAGAAATTTATCACTCAAAGGGCCTTGATGACTTACATCGAAAAACAACGTCTCACAAAAGCGTTTATAGACTATCGGCATAAATCCAACGTTGAATAATTATCTTTCCAACCTAATTAAGCCTCTTCGCATAATTGACATTAGGTCACTCGATGATTCAACATTCCGGGAATCTACGTAATCTTCAAGAGGCTGTAAACATCATGTAAGAAGACGATCACCGACGACGGTTTTTTTTTTTTCTTATTAGTTTGTTAACGCGCTAGCGAGAGGCAAACAATGACCGGCTGCTCTATCTTATCCATCGAACAAGCACACAAGACGAGACAATAAACGAACAACAAGAGTCCACCACTTGAAACATCGTTTGCCGCTTGTTTACGCGTCTTCCAAGTAAAAGAAGAGAAGCTCCTGAGTTTCACGGCAAAAAGATTTCGTGCGCCAAAGCGCCCCCAAAGAAGACGACGCAGGAAATGAAGAGAATGAAGAGCAGCAGCGGCAGCGGCTACAGCAACGGCACTCTGTATATATTTCGTAGGTTGGATCGATTCAGAAGAGACTGCATAATAATCGACCTATTAGTGAGCGACGACGTGGCGTATAACGTCTGAAGCGTCTCGAAGCTATTCTATATGTAGGGAGAAAAAGACGGTCAGGACGAGATATTGTCGGGGCGAAAACCATCGCGACTGACCTATACTCTGAAAATGACTCATGAATGTGCATTTTTTTCCAACGCCACCCCTTGCGTTATCTTAAGAAGGCTCAATTATCTAGGATGTTATCTCCTATAAGGAAAGGAAGAGGTTATCAAGAGACGCGGTAGCGTCTCGGCGCCAAGTACTGAAAAAAAAGTTTTTTTTAGGTGGAGCGATTTAACACCACTAGAATCAACGTGCTCGCTTCGCTCGCGCTCTATAAAATTGTTTTCACGTTGAATGATGTATCGTCTACGAAGACGCGCGCTTTGTCGGTTATGTTATTGCCCTGAAATGCGTTTATATCGAAAACCAAATATCAAGTCAGGAACCAATCACAATGCGTAAATAAGTCTTACGCGATATATATAGAATTTTCGATTATTTTCCGTTACATTGCTTTTTTAAGGAACGGAGAGAATCGTGCATCGTCCTTCTGTATTCCATTCAACGAAGCTACACTCAGAAGAATGTTTAGTGTGGCCAAAGAAAATTAATTTGAATCAACGGAATCCGGCAGTCGCGGGTGGCGAACTAAATGCATGCTTCGAAAACTGAAATATTTAGTTAAATGACGAATACCGATCTGTTTATGTGATATATACTTGGTTTCATCGAAAGAAGGTTGTATGCAGTTCAAATATGGTTTCAACGTGCCGATGCCAAATTACGTATTGAATTACTCAAAATTATAGTCAATAAGCAAACTCCTCGGATATGTTTTTGAAATATCAACTTCAAAAGAAAGCTATATAGTTCAATCAACCCAATGATATGGTTGCAGAAAAAATATTTGTTTGTAGTCAATTGCAAGATACTGCTTCATCTCAATGTAACGCAAGGTCCCGAACTTTTTACTGAATGTAGCTATTGCTTACTGATATTATCCACTACTGTGAAGCACATTTTAACATTAATTGTCATTGTCAATATTGTTTCTTATGGTTATAACACATTTTCGCCATTTGAGATTCTACACATGCCTAGTTAGATCGCGGGCACAAATCCTCGAACTAAAGTTTTCTGATCTGACACTTTACCCCTACGCTATTCTCACTTATAGAGATGAATACATTTTTATCGGTTATTTAAATTATGACCCTATTCTTCAAACCTCAACTTTCAGAATTTGACATGGTCATCCGTTCGTATGTGTAAAATGTTGACATTAACTAAACTCATGACTATCATTAAGAGGATTAAGAGAATATTAAAGTAAGAGACGTCGTAGTGTCTCAGAGATTACTTATAATTTACTCGAATTCAAAGGAGAATTATATCTTGTACAAACAAAAACTGAATCCAAAATATTATAAAGAGTATTACAAATTCGATGACCATCCATCAAAACAGGATTTCGTTTTAAGCATATTATTTTTAGATCAATTCAATTCAAATTCGGATAATTTACAGCAGTCACGAATTTACTGTAACTAAATTATTTAACTGTATAATGAAATAAAACGTTACTTTAACGAAAGCTGTATCGCTATAACCGGTTTACTTTTTTCAATAATTTATTGATAGCAATTAAAAATATTTAGTAGTCGAACAAATTCAAATGGATAATTCTATTTCGATTAACTACTCAAATCGTTGATATAAATGTAGTTTCTTTCAGTTTAACAAGCGAAGTCGCTTAACAATGCAGAACTTAAAAAGGTCCAAATAAAATAGTAATTGGTTAAATAGACCTCGATTTAGTTGAGTCAACGTATTGTCTTGTGGAGTTATTGCTACTGTAGTCTAATTGATTGTTTGGTTCAATTACATTAAATTTGTCACATGAACCTTGCTCCGTTTCGCGAAATCAAAGCCAGGTTGCCTGAAACCAAATTGTCCTAACCAAATATTTATGATAGGACTTACTGAACCGTTCTCTGAGTGTATCGCGACGAATTGAGAATGTTAATGTTCAATGAGCTTCGGTACGTTCGACCAATTTACACTCATGAATATGGATGGTCTGGCGGCAGAAAAGCATTTTTATTGCTCGAGGCCACTGATCGACCGTCCTTCAAAAATGTTATCAAATTTAGATTGTTGATAAAAATGAGATTTTGTAAATAAGATTCTTGAAAATCGGTGGAATTCACGGGGTCACCAACTTCATGAATGTTTCATTTGTTAAGAATGTTCCCTGAAAATGTCGCGTTGATATGTATGAAATTGTCGTAGTTGTGAACATCTAATTATTTGGATATGAGAGAAATCGTCTTTTATGCGCTGCAGCTTCGGAACGGTCAAATTTTTTGTTGTTTATCAAGAACGCCCTTTACATTTCGACCCTGGTCAGGGTCCTCTTAAAAAATGTTACTTGTCTTTGATCAAATTTCACATGTTAATCATTTGTCCCCTTCTTATATTCACTTTATTACATTAAAATTGATATAAACTATTAACATAACGATAAAAGTTAGAGCGTAATGAATAATTACTAACAGTTTCTTCAATTTTGTTGTTTTGGTGTTGTAAAATTTTATATAAAACAAATGAAAAGAGTGTTCATAATTTGAGTGATAAGAGAATTGGATCTCTCGCAAAGCTGCCATTGCTACAGAGAGTCCAATGTATGACCCTGCAATTAAAGGTAACCTCGAGAACTATCAATTTAACAACAACCGAATTATACATGAAATTCAAAAGAAAGCATTTTTCTAAAAACATTTTTTTGAATCGGCGAACATGAGCGAGAATCATGTAAGGTTCTAAATACTCGCGCGCTACGAACCCGATGATATCAATGAGATCGAGGGCGCCAGCAATCAATCGCTGGCTGCCCGAATATCGAGTAATGCGACGATACCGTCGCGCATGACGTAAGAGCAGAGTCCTGCGCCGAAAATCGCGGCCTCTACTCTGCCTCTTTGCCTCTGGGGACACCGGACCAACCGGACACGCGCTTCTCGTCACCTCGCATCGCCCACTAAATTGAGGACTACGGGACGCTACCGGTATCGTGATCTTCCCCGTGCCTGGCCAGCCGGATTCACTTTTATCATCGAGGGTGCAATTTTGGAGTGACGACAGCGAGCCCCAGAGGAGAAACAAAGAGCCGACGAATTAGAACTACGAGAGTAAGCTAAGTTGAACATTGTATTAACGCACATATACGAGGTCGATAAAAGATTAAATTGCAAGGTGAGAGAGCTTTGGTGCGTGTGTGTGTGTGTGTGTGAAGGGTTGAACGTAAAAATGAAGTTGTATGTACGAGACGGGCAAGAATTTAACGGACTTCCTTGAGTTGACATAACGATAATTGTTATATTTAATTTTCGTGTTATAATCAGAGTGAGAATAAAGCGTGCGAAGAGTCATATCCGTGAATCGAATATCAGGTCTTTATGTGTTTATTTATTTGTTTATATGTCTTTTGTTTAAAGTGTATATTTTTAACATATCTACTTTTTTATTTGTTTTATCGCGTCCGAAATCCTTAACTCACAACCATCCTATAGATTTTCAAATTTACCCACAATACTATGACACACATTTATAAGTCAGGAACGATAATTCAGTCGAGCTTCATTTTTCCAGAATTTTGTAACAATGACGATGTTTCTTCTGAATATTTCGTACTAAAATTCCAATAGGTCGCCGTTTGTAAAAAAAAATGTGAATAAAATCGGCGACAGTCAATGACTCGTAATATATCTTAGACTTAAGAAGACTTAAGAAATGTAATTGAAAAAAAGTGTCTTTTATGTACTTGTACTCGAAGTATTTTGCATAAACTGGTTGATTAGGTTTAATAGGCAATAGTGGTGAATAATGAATGTACTTTCGCAGTACAATTGTGTAAATTATTGGATATACAGAACTTCAATAAAAAAATAAGAATAAATCATTGAATGTAAACTACTTTTGCGGTCTTTAATATCTCACACATTAATTTTTCATCGTAACTGTACATTGAATCAAGAGACTCGGCAGAGTCTTGCCCCAAGTACATTTGCGCGTGACACGTTACAGAGTGTATATACGCGAGATCTCGCGCTGCGCGTATAAAATTTTTCTTCGACACGCTCTAATTTTTTAAATACGATGTGAAATAAAAAAAATGTAAGTCTTTTATAATATGATTATGCTTCTAGCTTGCAATTAAACCTAATTTTAAGACGATCGATGTCTTCGTCGTTGAGATACATCGATTTCCTTTTTCTAAACACTGAGATTGGGTAGACTCAAGATCAAGACCCGAGTCGTCGCTCCGGCCGATCGTCGCACCGGCGGACTGGCCCGAAGTTAGCCGAACTCGCCCGACCGAACGCTCCGCGCGTTAGCAGAGTCGCTGACGTATATATTCCCCAAAAAAATGTTGTCAAAAAAAAAAGGTACGCCAAGTATGTGAAAATTCTGTTTACGAAAATTATTCAAAAAAATAAGTAAAATTATATGGGCCAAGTGTCATACAAGAAACACTTCAATATGGCAAAAACTATTGTCTTTTAAATGCAAAAAAAAATTGCTGTAAATAATTGGCATTCCAGTGTTTGCAAGCGTCACAATAAACGGCTAGCTGTGGAACGCCAATTATTTACAGCAATTTTTTTTGCTTCAAAAACACAATAGTTTTCGCCACTTTGAAATGTTTCTTGTATTACACTTGGCCCATATAATTTTCGTTATTTTTTTGAAAAATTTTCGTAAACAGAATCTTCACGTACTTGACGTACCTTTTCTTTGAAAAAATTTTCTTGGGAAATTTCATTTCTTTTCGAAAATTTAATAAAAACTCGACAAAACTGTCAGTGTCGACGTAATAATAATAGTATTAAAAAAAATAACAACCACAAAAATACGCACTTTTTTCGAGCCAAACTCGAAAAAAACAGTCCGTGTCGACGTGAAAAATAACAGCAGACAGCTGAGCGAGCTGTGGCGACGAGCGCGCCACCGCGCAGATTTTGCGTCGAACTGATGTAGATAGTTGACATACATATATATTTGGGACATTTTATAATCGTTTGGACCCTGTGAAACTTTAGGTCCCAATATCTTATAATCGGCTGAACCAATGGAATTGTTGTTGTATGGTATAACAGGCCTTTTGAACTCTTGTCGTTGTACCGTTCCTGAGATATATCGATCGAAAGTTTCACTTTCGGCATATTGGCGTATGTATACCATGGAGCGTTAGACCACGAAGAAAAAAAAACATTTCGGTACTTGGCGTCGAGACGCTACATCTCGTGATACTTTGTTTTTCAAGATTGCGAAAGAAACAACTTATACTTACAAATGTACTTGGCGTAACTTTTACATCGAAGGTGTTTTTTACGATATGTAATATACTAGACTATGCATAAAAATGCATAACATCCAATAGAAGTTCAGTAAATCTCCGACACATTCTGTTTATAGTGGAGATTACGTATTGTTGTGTCAACGAAGGTTTTAAATTCCCACTCGGGATATACATATATGTCATCCGGAATTACTCTACTATATTTTCGCTTTCAACGCGTCATAGATATAACGTACTGCAAGAATAGAAATGCCATTCGTTCGAAGTTTCTTCGCTCAGCACAGCAGCATACCGAAATCTGGTGTTGGGTCGAGGGGATGTTTCATGGCGTGTAAAAGTCACTTTTGGCAAAGTGACTCACGGCACCGACTCCTCCGCGGACCCCTCACTAAAATATTCTCGTTTTCCGACTCACGGAATCTTTCCTATCTATTAATAAAGTTGGAGAGTCTCGCGCGCGAGCGTTCCGCATCCGTGGGGGGAGATCTTATTATCGGTTACGGCGACGCGATTCGCATTCTCTCGCGTCGTGTAATCGCGAGGGTGAATATTGAGCGAGCGGGGGAGTTTGTTCGCAATGAGATGTAACGATGTCACGTCACGGGTAACGTGACCGGTAGATGACGGTTACGCGGCCGTCGCAAGACCGTTCATGAAATGACCGACATTATCAAATCCGTCGTATGTATGGCCTCTGACTGAATTAAGTTCCATTTTACTTGTTTGATTACTTTAAAAGATGCACAGGCAACAACGAGTTTTACGACCCCCGCTGGGAGATGTTTCTTTTCCACGAAAATGTCCTCAGCTCAATTCGCCTAGGGTATCTTCGTGCCAACGAAGTAATATAAATAGCGGTAGTAAATTTCGCTGCTACCACCCTCACACTAAGGCATGTAATAGCATATCGAAATAGATAGATTTAGAAAAATAAAAATCCTAGAACAGACTGAACGACGCGTATGATGTAAAAGTGGCAACGGATATAGAAAGAGTGTTTTTCGTTACCGTTTCCACTGACAACTTAAGCACGAAGATAGCAAAAATCCTCCCCGGCCTTCGCCCCATCGGTTCCGAGAAGGGCGGATGAGCACGCCGGGGAAAACAGTCCCGTTTAGACAACGAAAGCGAAAGCTAGTCTCGGATCAACTCCTCGAATAGCTGCCGCAGAGTAATGTAAATCGTCTTGTAGAAATCCGCGGTCTATAGAATTCGTACGAAAGGTTATAAGGCCGAATCGCGCCGGCGTAGTGGTTGCATCTCAGAGATTATTCTGTTTGTGCTAATGACAAGCTTCGAAAGTTACGCATTGAAAGAACTGTTCTGTAAAATAAGAATAGTGATCGTGTTCACGGTCGCCGAGGAAAAGAGAGTGATTCTCAAGTAATTACGCAACTTTCAACTAAAAACTGAATAAATTCCAACTTTTGTCTAAATTTACATCGATATTCTGGTATTAATTTTTTTAGCGAAGCACCTAACCAACTCAAAAAACCTCCTGCTTAGGATGACCGGTAAAACATGAACAAAATAAAATCAAGAGACGCGGTAGCGTCTCGACGCCAACTACATAAAAAAAATTAAAAAATTCGTACGAGGCTGGCTGAGGCGCTGCCGCTTCTTAGTATACGCGAATATGCCGGAAGTAAAACTTTCGGTCGATGATTCTCGGAAGATTAACTTCGAATCAAATTTTTGGCAAGTCTTTCGTTATATAATACGGCCATCAGCTTTCGAATGCGCCTAGTTGCGATTGAATCGGTGCAGCCGTTGCTGAGATATCGTCGCCGTGACCCAAAAGGTATCCGATCAGCGATACTTGAAAGAAAAAAATGTGTAGATGAGAAACAGATGGGCATCCTCTCCTATCATTTAACGGGTTACGGCTATGGATATACGCCCTTCTGCTTCTCATCTACATGTGTAGATGAGAAACAGAATGGCAGGATCGCGCACCGTTTTACGTGTCGAATAGTAAAAGATACGCCTTTCTGTTTCTCATCTACAACGGGTCGGGCATCGCGGAGCATCGGGCATCGCGGAAGATTGTGAAATTGCGGCGCTTCGTGCGTGCTCGGTGTTCGCTCGGCCCGTCGGCCGTGCTCGGTGTTCGCTCGGCCCGTCGGCCGTGCTCGGTGTTCGCTCGGCCCGTCGGCCGTGCCGGCCCGCGTCGGCCCGTCGGCTGTTGACAGCCGCCCGACTTAACCTACGCAAGAGCCCCGGGATTAAATAAATAAATCATTTTAAAAAGTGAATGAACCTTACAATAAAAACTAAAATCAAGAAAAATGTTATGAATTAAGATTTACAAAATCAAGACAAATTTTTTTTTTCAGTTTCGTTTTTTTTTTCACTGTTCTCGAGATCAAGAGAATCGTTTTGTCGAAGATCGGTGTGATTGTGTTCTTGATGCACTGCCAGACATTTCTACGCTGATAGCGTAGGAATCAAGATTCCTCGGCAGGTCTGTTATAGTATTAAGAAAATATATCATCGCTTTGACAAAAAAAATGTATAACTTTGTCTTTGGTTATCTTGACAGGAGGAATTACACAGGACTCTTTCATTGACTTTCATGATAAGTCAACTCCGCCAGCGCTTCCTTCGGTTCTTGCAGCGGAAGGATTTTACCATTTTTCGCTTCACTTCTCCGGATGAGAACATTTTTCATTTTTTCCTGTGCTTCTTCGAAGAGCATCGAAGAAAAGAATTAAGGATTTTTTTTCATCCGGTGAAAAATATTGAAGTAACGGGTGGGAGAATTCTCTCGTTGCGAGAATTTTTGGAACGGACGGTCTCGTTGTCTCGCTGTGAGAGTCAAAGTAAGAAACAATAGACCCTTTCCGCCAATCCCAATTTTAGTTTTCAAGCTAGTTTTCAAAAATTAGTAAAATCTGTGAAAAACTACTTTGTTTTTCAAAAAAAGTAAAAAAACGTACGCCAAGTACATAAATGTTACAGAAATATTCAGATCTAAGAAACTGCATTTTAAAAAAATCCAAAATAAAGGTAAATCACACGAGCCAAGTTTCAACAAATACTTTTGAATATCCAACGTCAATGATAATGATTAGAAAATTGTATGATAACTGAAAAATAAAATAAAAAAAATACTTGGCGCGTTTCTCGAATACAAATGAAACACTTCATGCATAAAAGAAAGGACGTGCCAAGTATTTTTTTAATTTTATTTTTCAGTTTTCATACAATTTTTTAATCATTATCATTGACGTTGGATATTCAAAAGTATTTGTTGAAACTTGGCTCGTGTGATTTACCTTTATTTTGGAACGTGACTTGTCATGTCACGTGACGCAAGATTAAAATAGCAGTCATTTTACATAGTAGTTCGTTTTAAATCCGAATAATGTCAAACGATGGTCAAATGACGGTAACGAAACCGTCAATTGACACGACCCAGGAATGAGGGACATTTTGCAGAGCTACATGTTCGCATTGCTGATGATGAGACTCGTCCGCGGCCCGAAATGCGTTCGACTCTGCTTGTTAATAGTAGGAAATCTATCATCGTGCGACGCGTCTCGCACACGGTAAGCAACGAGGTTCAACGAGCAACAGAAGTCTTATTTTACACACTGTAGGCGCCTCTTCTCATCGCAAACTACTGTACTCGCTTGCCCATCTTTTTTTTTTCTTTCGGCTCGGCCGTGCGACTCTCGAGCTTGGGAATGTGACCCAATTACGCACCATTACTATTACCGCGGTACATTTACGTCGCCCTTCTTGTCGCCAAAGCCCAATCAGTAGCAGAAAAAAAACATTGCTGCAATTAACTTACTGATTATTCGGTTTAGACTGTGTGTTGTATTTAGGGCGCGTGCTCCCTTCTACTTAAGGTAGTCCGAACGGTACAATCCGCGGAAATCCGAGGGAATTCAGAGACAATTTTGAGCGGTCCTCAATGGGATAAACATCTGAAAAAATCAAACATACGGAAGGCTTTCGAAACAATGATTTTCCATAATAATGATTCCCAAAAGTTATTAACAAATTGATGAAAAAGAAAGAACATTAAGAACAACTTAACAGATGATTTTCATCGAAAAACAATAGTTTACCAGGTAATATGTGAAACGAGATTTTTGCATCAATTGTTGATAACTTTTGTCGCACTCCTAGAGGCGAAATAAATACTCTCGGCGTTTAAGTAAATTATCAAAAATGTTTAATCGTCACGATACATCGGTCACACGTCCGTTGTCTTTGACGTAAACTCGCAAACTCTCGGACTATCAAAATAAATAAATGTTGCATAGCAACGATCAGAAACTTTATATCTAGTGTAACTTTTGAAGAGAATGATCTTCTTCATTCTTTAGAATTATATAGCGAAAAATCGATCTTTCGAACTCCTTCCATATTCGCTCTGAATTCTCTCCGAAACTCATATTTCCTCGGACTACACCGCTCGTAGTGCTTTAACGAAACTATGTAGGCACTACTGACAACCTTAGGTTTCAATTCGATCGCACATATGAACGATCGCTTAACCTTTTTCCGGGAAGCTGAATAAATCTCGTTTGGTACGCTATCAAAGTCCTACGTATATTCCTCGATGGCTCCATAATGCATTAGCACCATTTTATGTGAGACAGGCAATTCTCAGTAGATTAGACTAAAAAACAAAGAAATATCTTATGTTTCAACTGTCTTTCTACAATAGTCAAATTTGCGGTTCAGCTGAAAAAATGTTGCCAATTTCTTTGGGATATTGGTTCCTCTTTTTTTTTTTAATTATTATTTTTTATTTTTTATTGACCAAGCTCTGTTTATAAGAAATGACGTTTATCATTTTTGGCTTCCTCATGAAGCTTTCTTTTGTGAAAAGTTACGTTCATTGTTATTTTTTTCAGACATATTTATTAACTCACTTTTACTTATTTAGTTATTGAATAAACTTGTTTAATATTCACTTATAATACCACAAGAGCTTCGAAATTATCGGATATTTCCCGATAGGTTCGTTGCAAAGAAATGAACGAGTCAAGTTTTCCTGGTTAAAAAATCACGAGCGCTCCGCGCGAGTGATTTTTCTGGATAACTTGACGAGTTTATTTGTTTGCAAGGAACCTTGAGGGAAATATCAGATTAATTTCGAAGCTCGAGTGGTATTCGGGGGATTATTTTTCTCATCCAAATTGCGACCAATGAAATTGCACCATGAGACAAAAATTACCGTTCAGATAAGGAAGTTTCAAAATCAAGACGAAAACCCTTTAATTCATATTTAGAGTATTGCAGTTAAAAACACAATTGTTATAAACATTGGTGTATTTTTTCTTTGAATGCGAATTGTTAGTGATGGCTGTAGATGACGTAGAGGGAACGTGATTTGTGGTATTCACTCCTGTAGACTCATTTGTACGTAGTTTCTTCATAATTGATTCGTGATGCTCTTGATCCAGTTGGAGATAAGGTTTGATAGAATTGGTGTTAGAATTTCCAGTGATTTTAATAATTTGTTGTTCTCCAATTCCTGATTTCGCCAAGTTGGAGACAGCTGTTGCGCGACTGGAATAATTGGTAATTTTCTTGTTCTCTACATCAAGCCCAGCTTGCGTCGCCGACTCCTTCACCCACTTTGCCACCATGTTCTGGCCTACTGGAACATCTTTGTACCAACCGATGCTCCCAGCATTTTTCCAATTTGGATTTGGAGTCAGGAATAGTCTGTCCGTTTTAGTTTGTCTGTTTCTTTTCTCTCGAAGTTTACTGAAGAGTCTCACTGGGCACTTATCAGGAAATTCTCTGTTCTCCGCTAACCATTTGCTATCAGCACGCTGTTTATCACCACCTTGGGTCGTTTTTGTAAAAATCGGGTTATACTCAATCCTCTCCGTCGATTCTCTATCATTTTTCTTTTCCTCCCGGAAGTGATGTATTAACGCCGTGCTTCCCTCACCGCCTCTCCAAGCTAACTTCACCGAGATGATCATGAATAATTTTTTTTGCAAACCCTCAGGCGTTTCCTCATCCCAAATGTTGATCATTGCATCCCAGTCCTTCTCACCGAAAGCAACAGCACTCGCCTTTCGTTTTTCAGGAATTGATTGGAGAGCCTTACGTTTGGCATCACGAGCTCCTCTAGCTTGTTTGAAAACGGCATCAGCGAACGGATTGATTGTCACGTTGAACTCTCGGAAATATTTTTCTTGAAGCAATTTCGCAGTCTGATTCCACATCGTCTTTATCACGCTCTCCTTGTAGTCATCCCCGTTGTTCTTCTTCATGTTGTATGCCCAATCCTTTAGTATAGCCGCTAGCTGCTCTTTAGTAGTGTCAGCGCTGAATTTGTACTTTCTCTCATCACAGAAATAATTAAATTGATTCCAGACTGAGGTTTTCGTCTTGATCGTATTAACAGGTACATTTCCCTTTACTTTTTCATCGATAGTTTCCAAAGATTCAACTCCAAATCTATTCATGTCGAATGAAAATCTTACGAATGCCACAATCAAATTCAATCTGTTAGTTTGACAGATCGTTAACGCGGCTGAAGGATCTTTTGTTTTGTATATATAGCAACCAACAGACAATATTATCAAAAAATTATCAGTTTGAAACCGTGTAGCTTGTACCACGTGACGTCGAATGGTGCAATTCTATTGGTCGAAATTTGGATGGGAAAAATAATCATATGTATATATATATATACTTATTGAATATTTAGTAGTTCAATAGTTGTTTAGATTGTTCCTTGCCCATGCTAGTAGTTTTTGTTGCTGGTAGAAATTTTTTTCAACAAATTGAAAATGATGCCAAAACTGAACGCTTGCATAGATTTTGGCAAACTTCAATACCGATCGTTGGTTAATAGTAATCTAACTTTGTACTAAATTCTAGCCCAATATCTCAAGAGACGTGGCAGACAGAGCGCCACCAAACACGCGCACGCACGCGCACACACCCAACAACAATAGTAACGCATTGGTTAAAACAAATTGTTGAACAAGGCATCCTGAATTTCTCTGAATCCATATGAATATTTTTTTTTGCATCCGGTTTTTCAAAAGATATTTCATCATAATTTGCGAATATGGTTACCGAATCATCAATAAAAGAATATCAATAAAACTTGAGTGTAAGGGGTAACTTGTTTGCGAAAATTTATCTAAAAGTCGTGTACTTTCCCATCCACCGGTCAAAATAAAAAAAAAATCCGAAATTTCGAAGGAATTCTAATAAAATGTATAAGTATTCAAAGACATGAACGGAATGATTTGAGCGAAAAAAAAATTAGGTCGCCGGATGTCAAGTTAAATAATAGTTTTCTTTTCGACCAACGTTTTAAAAGTTCTCTAGCATTATTATTATGCAATATAAATATTCTTGCGTATAGTTGATTTGTTCAGATATTTATCCCATTGGTAAATATTGGAAATTCCCCCAGGTTCTCGCATTTTGCTAGGAATATAACGATAAACCGTTTTTAAAGTATCAAAGCCCATCGTTGAATTTTAATTTTTTACGACAAAAAACATCACGGGCCTAAAACTTTCATAATAGTTGCGCTTAATCGATATAAATTTTGAATGAATGGCAATATATTCGATAGAGTCTCCGAACCGTTGAATTGTTACTGACAATTAATTTACGTAGAATCAACGGAAGTGCATTTCGAATTTGTTTGGGTCATGCCCTTCACGGCCAAGTAATTCTGTCCAGTAGTTACACTGGGACGAGTTTAGATGTAGTGTCAACGATGTTCGCCGTATACCTGATTCAACGGAAAATGAACATCCGCGAGGCATCGTCGAGGCGAAGCTAATTTATTTCGAGGTTACCGCCTATCGTCCATGCTTCCGTGATCGTGAACAAAAGTGTTGCAGACTTTCGGTAAGATAAATTTCAGGATCACGATCCGTGAATCGAGTGCAAAATTCGTTGGACGCCGCAGATGAATACGTTCAGTGAACACGCTCGCTCTCGAGATATCGCATTTGAATTCGAACTCCCTCCATCTCTTCGGCTTCTCTCTGCGCGCGCCGAGACGCGACAGTCTATACCGGTAACGCACCACTAATGTTGTGTGCGCGCTGCCTCGCGTCGCTCGTTCGTTCGTTGCTTTTTAAAGGTCGTGGCCGAATGCCAGGGAGCGACGAGCCCGGAACGGAGCGTCGCGGACGCACGGTGCCGCAATGCCCGACCACGACGCGAACCCCCACGCGCAACTCTTAATATTCAACACTTTGTTCTAATACAGTTTTGTCGATTTACCACGGTCTCGCGACACCACACCCTAATAATCAAAGTAGAAGTATGCGAAAAGTACTTCTCTATATTGCGAATCCGGTTTTTAAATTTCATAATTTGATAATAACAATAATAATAATATTGTATAATATTTATTCGTTCAACATTACTCTTCATACGATAATTTTTCATTTATTTTATGTAATATCATTCTGATTTATTATATGGAGCCGTTTGATGTTATAGCGCCATCGTTAAAAAAAATATTTTACAACAATTGCTGATAAAGTAATTTATTTATCCATCGCTGTCATAGGAAGCAACAGTTTCAGATTGTACAATGTGGAGGCTTAACGCTGTAATATGAAATATATCTGCGAGCCTCTTCGATGTCACACACCAGTCAAGCAGAACGAATATGTTCATCGTCGGTAAAGTTCGTAAAAAATCAATATCTCTCTGTTAAATTATAGTGAAATGGGAAAGGCAGATTGTCGGAAAGATGCAGCAAATTACGGTCAGATGTCGGCTGAGAAAAAATTATAGAAATTATACGTTTTTTACACATATATAAGACGGCGAATATTTTTAAATTCAGTCATATGTCATTGCTGTCGAAGAGTACAAAGAACCACGCACCGAAATTGATACCGGCAACTGTACTCGGACAAAACCGTCACATCGCCAACGCGGTACACCACGAACTGTACACGCAACAACTCGATACACACCAACTTGACGTCTACCGACTTGACACCCGTCAACGTTTCATCTACCAACTTGATACCCGCTAACTCGATATATCATCAACTCGACCCATTGTTAACTGGACCAACTGAATGCAGATAACTGAACACACCCGCGATACCGCAAAAAGGCAGCTGGGTCTGTGTTCAGTTGTCCCAAAGTCCGTTTACTAACATTCCCGCTCGTGTCGAGTTGGATACATGTAGATATTTACAGTCTCGGGCCAGGGATATGACGAATTCTTCTGTGTACAGCCGTCTGTGTCAGCTGTACATCGTTTCTACAGTTTCCAAAGTAACATTTATGCGACCGAAGGTCGCCCGAAGGCTAGTTCGGCTGGTACCTCACCCCGTTAAGGGTACACCCCATAGATCCTATTTAGCCTACCCCGAGCAACGACTCTCGTGAGAGTACCTGTACTCACTTTTCCTCTCACGACGCCTGAAATGCATCACCGCCACTACGTTCCCTCTCTGATGCAAGATATTCGTGGTACCAAACACCAAAAATAATCATCGGAGAGACCGCGTTCTCTCCTCATTTATGTGGGTTCCACCCGAAGTGGACCTTCCCTCCCGTAGTACCTGTAGATCTTTACCTCGAGTTCTTGGATATGGCGAGTACCTTCAACGCTACATTGTAAAATTCTATTTTAGTAAATTATTTTTCCTTTCGTCGTATATTCTTAAATTTTAATAAAGTACACAATAATGTACGAATAACACAGTCAATAAAATATTTGTATTTTATCCCCAACTCGCAATAGAATCTATATATATAAATTATCGGACAGCTGCCGATTCTCGATTATTACACAGAAATAAAATACGCTCATTATCCCATTATAAAACTAGTCATATCCAAATGTCATTTTTCT
Source organism: Ischnus inquisitorius (assembly GCA_963924025.1). NCBI lineage: Eukaryota > Metazoa > Arthropoda > Insecta > Hymenoptera > Ichneumonidae > Ischnus > Ischnus inquisitorius. The sequence continues at coordinate 9,258,834 of OZ001249.1, forward strand.
ATATCGTTCCTTAAATTCACACAACACGAATTATACAGTAATTTGGATACTCATCTTATAGATATGAGATCCCGTTGGTGGCTCCTTTCGCTCCGGGGCTCGCTGTATCCTCACAAAAAATGTGTACACACATTTTTATGCCTACAGTCGGCTATGTCATGTTGGATCTTTGCCACTTTAAAAATGTGTAGAAACGATGCCCCCCCCCCGAGTTAGATCGGAGGTACTTTAGGGTCTGTAAAATCGACGTACTACCAAAAATTCAAGATTTTTTAAACAGATCTGAGATCTGTGATCTTTTATGATAAAAAAAAATCACAATTTACGATTTACGATTTGCGAACACAGTCATGAACTAACAGAATTCAAAATAACTTTTTAAGGCAGCATGACTTGTCTCTTTGACGTTTGTTTAATTATAGAGTTAATGGAAATGTAATGTACCCTTCAACCTCCGGTTTGTAATGGCAACCCTCCTTTCCGAACGGTCAGATGCCCCTGTTACTACAGCTTTCTACTGTACCTGCTCGTATATAGGGCGATAAATTCTCCGAACTGTAGACGGGAATTCGCAACGTCCACTCCGTTATAGCATTTTCGATTAAATTTCTCACCGGCTGAACCCGTTGGCGTCGATGGCGTCGGCGTCGCGACGCCTCCAATCCCCTCGTTGTCCCCCCAGCGAACGGAAACAGGGGCTGATCCACACCCCCACTGGCAGCTTAAGTGCCCGTGGACGTAAAAGGTCGAGTCACCTACGTGCTGCTCCCGAGCAAACTTTACTGAACTTTCTTTCTCAATAGCTTCGATAAACAATTTATTTCTTTATATGTACAATTTAGATAGAGTTTGTTGAAAAATTCACGGTATTCGTCGAAATTTTGTGCATCATTAATAGATTCGTCGCAATTACTATAGATAACGAGAGAATCAAACGCATCGGTAGCAAGCATCTTGTCTTAAAAAATTTGTTTGCTCCGAAAAAGAAGAATTAATCGCTGAAGAAACGCAAATGTGATTGGTCCGATTCATCAACTGCTTGTACCTTGACTTGAAAAAAATGTTCCCACATGTCTCATGAGATTTTTTTGTGTTACCGCAACTTTGATCATGAGAAAAAAATTCAGCCACCGGCAATTATCCGGTGTTCCAAGTGAAGTATACCTTTATCGCCGAGTAGTACAAAACTCGATCGAGTTTCGCAGGATGCGAAACGTATACTGTATAGTTATATAGTTATAGAGGCAATAAAGCCTCGAGGACATTCACTGCTGCGGTGGACGAGTTGCCATACAAGCTGCTGCTGTGGTACCACTGTACTAATACAGTCGATCGACTTAGCTCAGATCGGCTGGTTATATGGTCAACATCCAGGCATCGGTGACGGTGGAGGTGGGCAGGTAGCGCAGCGTCACGCGATAGCGCCCACTTACAAACCAGTTCTCACTTTCAATCTTAATTTCTTATTTATTTCAAGCCCAGTACATTAGCCGCTGTTGAGATTAGTTACCGCCAAGCTGCGAGTGATACGGCGAGGATCTCGCGATATGGAACAAAAAAAATGCTTGATCGCATTTATTACGAGGTTCCGCTAACCCTGGTCCAGAAGTTCAATTTAATTCATACGCTGTCGCGATCGCAATGAAACGAGAGCAAAGATCGCGCGACTGATTGCCGTCGTTATAAAAATTTTATATCTCTTTGGGTGAAGCGTTACAAAAATGTCGGTTGATAGGTTTGGATCGTAAAAAAAGTTGTTCAATAATAAATATTAATGCAGATTGTTTTCTTAGATCAGACGTTAAATCGTGCTGTAAAATCGAAGCTTTATCATTCTTTTCTCGTCACAATCGATGTCAATGAACTTTCCCAATGTTTTCTTTTGGAAGATCTCATCGCCGTCTCGACAGAGACGTACATACTAAATACATGCGTGACTTCCTGATGAGTAAAGTTTCTCAAGCTCGTGAAAGACGTGGCAAGGTTCATTGACATTGAGAGCAGGAAAAAAAGACGTATCTGATTAATGTATATGTCGTTTATTTTTTTAAGAATCACGGCTTCGATTAGTGAAATTGAATGTCGTTTTTTTTTTTTTCAGGTATGTAGCTGATCTGTATATTACAACTCCTACTGTTGCATCAATCTGAAGCGGTACGTATGCACTCCTTGGCATGCACAAGTGACATAATAGAAGAAAACAAGCAAAACTGCAAATAGGGGAGCCAAAATAGAAAACGAAATTACGAAAATTGGAAGATCAGTATCGGTACTCAGAACCATCGGTATTTTGTTATTAAAGACAAACAAAAAAAGCAAGCGATCGGTGAATATCTCATTTTTTCTCGACTATGCATCTCTCTATTTATCCAAACAATTGTTAACTCATTGCAGTTAGTCGGGATGGTAAAAGTTTTATAATGAAACTCCCGCTATTCCGCAAACTAGATAATTGCGGATACAAAATTAATCGCGTAGTGATACAATAGTTTCGTAGAACGCACCAAACCGACTCGCTATCTGTTTCGTTGATCTTTAGTCTGCGGATTTCGCTTCCGTATGCGAGCATGCCGAATGGAGCCGACAAATCGTCGAGAGCTCGAACGCGGCGTCGTCGATTTTTGCAATAGCGGAGCAAAAGTTCACACGTGATCGTAGGAAGCCTTCGTACCGCGATCGTAATCGGGGGAACTCCCGAGAGTGTGGGATGTTGCGCGCGGACTTATCGTGTGGAACCATTGAAACCAGTAACGGCCGCTGCGTTACTCGCGCCTCCTGTGCGGTTGGAACGCGAAAGAAGAGGGGGTACATGCGCAGCGGCAGTTGTACCGTATTGGAACCGGAAGTAAACAGTTCAACGAGGCGGATGACTTTATGCAACCGCGGCTGTTACCTCGCGAATATGCACGTTTTGTTGTTATCCGTGCGTGCAATAATCATATTTAACAATCGACATCCTACGAGAATTTCGAACAAACCTGTTTAAAAGTCGTAAAAAAAAAAGGAAACAATCGTACAAATGTACCGTTATCGCCACGAATGGGCTTCCCGGTGTATGGTTACCGTAGTGCGAAATGAATATCTGATTTTGTCGAGCAGAGGTTAGGCAAAATTTATAACTACCGAATGGCATGCTGCTAATTGATCAACATCCTCGTGCAATTATTCAAATAGATTTATCGAATTTATACGCGTAGTAAATTTCTCGCGTGTTAACACAATAACGTTTGAGGAAGCAATGTAAATTCGCGCTCTGATATAACCGATTCTAGGGCTTAGGAAACCCGCTTCCACGTCGTCGGGAAAGGATAAGCGACACCCGCACGAGCAAACAAGCTGTGCCATCACACTGACACAGTAACTTTGTGCCACAGGAGATTGAGCTAGGAAACTCGAACCCAATTCGATGTAACAGCCTCAGTTTGAATATGGTTATTTTCATTATCGAAAGATCCAGTAACCGGCGCTTGACATGCCAATCCAATACACTCACTCCTGTAGAGTTGCTATGATTACTTCGTATCACCGGGATAACATAAGCTCGCGATGGCTAGTCACCATGACCACTTTTAGGGAAAAAGGACAGGGCGTCACCCGCCAGTGTTTAATGTAGTACTAGCACCATGTCTGAAGCCGTCTAAGTTCAAGAGATAAAAAGATTGTTCTCTAATTTTTTATTATCAACAAATTTTAACATAGAAAAATGCAATTTTTAAGGAGTAAATGAAATTCTGAAAAAAAAAAAAATCGTCCCTCCATTCGGAAAAATTAACCAATCTGATCGGCAACAAAAAAAAATGAAGTTGTCGGGCAATTTGTTGACCAATTTTTTATATCACTGAAATTCAAGGACATTTTGGAAATATTATTATGCACGAAAAATCTTTCAAGCACCTTCCAAATGCTTAATTTTTTTTCAGACTTTCATCTAATCGAGAACTACTCTCTTATTCCTCTCTGGAACATAGGCGACTTCAGGCATGGTGCTAGTACGACCTTATTCCTGACGGATCTGATTTTGTTTTATTGGGCAGTGATATGAACATGAATATGTATTCGTCTTAATACAAAGTACAATCCATAACGGAACGGTACTTGGAAAACATGGGTACTTAAGGGTAGTTCAAGTACTATAGCACTGTTCAGTACCTGGAGTATGTTTTTGCATACAAAGTATAAAATCCTACATACCCGTATGGTAATTTTTCTAGAGATGTCCGGAATCGCAATTTCGCATAAATGGAAATTGCAACCATCTTTATGTAAAGCTAATAGATTTATAACGACAATATGAAGCGTCAAGCTGTTGAATAAAAAAACGAATCCATACATAGATTGAATGTAATAGTTCCATTCGAAGTTAAAGTAATGAACAATAATTGAAACACAAGTATCGATAATACGATGAAGTTTACTTTTTTTTTTTGTTAAAATATTAAATCCATGTAAATACTTATAATTTTGTCCGTCCTGACACTGTAAGCTCTTAAATATTCGCCGCGCTCGACGAATCAACGCGCACAACGTTTCAATCGGGATGTACGCGTTTGCGTAAATCTCAAGGTGCGTACGCTTAATTTGTGACGTCACCAAGAGTCTATGGTCATCGGTGCGTGAGTTAATTCGGCCTCTTTACCTCTGGGTACCTCTTTCTCTCTCTCGAGTCTTTGTGACACTTTGGGTGTATCGCGGAGCCCCTGCAACTACGATCCGGATTAAGATTGGCCGCCCGATCCCTGAAAATTATTAACAACTCTTTGGAGACCACGAGAAATCAGCGAGCCCCAGAGTTCAAAAGAAAGAGCCACCAAGGAAGCCAAAGAAAAGAAATTTACAAGATGAGTACTCATTAATTATCGAGAGATCTCGGACATAATCGGTTGACTTGAACAACGTCGAATTGAAAGCTAATATTATTTTTTTTTGTATTGACGAATACACGAATGAATGTTGATATATTTTACGTTTTGTGTTACGTATCGTTTGATGTCGCGGAACGATAATTAGAGCGAGCATTGAATATTATTGATTTTTCGGGTTACGCGAATATTATAGATGGTGATTATTTATTGGATTTAGAATTATTCGCTGATTATAATTTTCCACCAAGAGCGTCGGCGTAACAATCAAGACTGGCGTCTCGTATAACGAAGTCGGCGAGCAATAAATCAATTTTATGTTATTTTTTTGTATATTTTCTCATGGTATACATTCCTTCATTTGTTAGAATCTCAGTTTTACTCTAAGCTGTTTACAACATGGCATAAAAATCTTACAAGGTGTGAAAATATGGGATATTCGCACGCCAAGCGTGCGTAAAACTGCATTTTGCGCACAGAGTGTAATAAATGATTTTTTCACACACCTACACGGAGAGTTTGTACTTTGCTCCCTGATGAGAAGGGAGAAAGCGAAAACTTTTCTCCCCTCTCATCAATGAGCCAAGTACGAGATTTCTGTAAGAGGTGCGTGAAAAAATCGCATGTGTACGCCGGGTGTCGTTGGCATTCCGGCTCTTATGTTGCGGAAACAGGCCCAGAGAGGTCCTCGGAGCCCTGGGCATCAGCCAACACTCTCGTCTTAAATGACCAACTTTCCGTCCTTGGTGCGCAATATCAAGAGACGCGGTAGCGTCTCGACGCCAAGTACATACATTTTTTTTTTTCGTACATGGCTGGCCGAAGCGCTGCCGCTTTTTAGATTACGCGAATATGCCGGAAGTAAAACTTTCGATTGATGATTCTCGAAAGATTAACTCCCAATTCAATTTTCGGCAAGTCTTTCATCATATAATTCGACCACCAGCTTTCAAATGCGCCTAGTTGCGATTGAGTCGGTGCAGCCGATGCTGAGATGTCGATGTCATGACCCAAAAGGCATCCGATCAGCCATATTTGACAGAAAAAATGCGTCGATGAGAAACAGATGGGCATCTTCTCCTATCATTTCACGGGTTAAGGCCATGGGTATACGCCCTTCCGCGGCCTTCGGAACGGCGGGTTCGCGCACCGTTTTACGCGTTGAATAGTACTAGATACGCCCTTCTATTTCTCATTTACATCGGGTCGGGCGCGCGGATCTACATCGGGCATCGCGGAAGGTTGCGAAAATTTCGACGCTTCGTGCGTGTGTTCGGTGTTCGCTCGGCCCGTCGATTGCTGGTGACAGCCGGCCGGCCAACCTAAGCAAGAGATGCGGGTTTAAATAAATAAATAAGTAAAAAAATGAATGTTTGAAACTGATAAAAAAAAGTGTTTTCTCGTTTCGATTCGATTTTTCAAGTTATTTGTGATTGCCGGTAAATAAAATAACCTTACAATAAAAAACTAAAGCTAAGGAAAATGTTATGATTCAAGATTTACCAAATCAAGAAGAATTATTTTTATCAGTTTTCTCTTTTACTTTTCTCAAGATCAAGGGAATCTTCTTTTCGAAGATCGGTGTGATTGTATTTTTGAACGGCTGCAAGACGTTTCTACGGTCATAACGTAGAAATCAAGGTTCCTCAGCAGGTTTGTTATAGTATTAAGAAAACATGTTATCGCTTCGTCAAAAAAATGTATAACTCTATCTTCGGTTATCTTGTCGGAGGAATTACACAGGACTCTTTCATTGACTTTCATGATAACTCAACTCCGCGAGCGCTTCCTTCGGTTCTCGCCGCGGAAGAATTCTACTACTTTTGGCTGCACTTCTCCGGACGAGAAATTAAAAAAAAAAATTCTGTGATTCTTCAAAGAGCAACGAAGAAAATAATTGGGGATTCTTTTCCTTTTTTTTTTTGGAAGAGATTGTAGTAACAGAATATTTAAAAAAACGAACATTTTTGAACATTTTCGATGCCTACTCTCCTTAAGTCTGATCAAAACAGTGGGTTTGTCGTTTTCTGGAATTGTTTCCCGAGTAAGATCCTTAGTCAAATTGGAAGCGAAGAAGCGGTGAACACGGAATAAACTCTCGAAGATCTCGCGCAACCATACGACGTCAAATACATGCGAGTAGGCAGGCACAAAGTTTATGTACAGTAGCCTCTCTCCGTACGTACGTTTTTGTAATACCACAGGGGCGGAAGCAGGTGCTTATAGAGTTACTACTACCCCCCGGAAATGCACCACCGCACCAAGTGGGTGCCCAACTCGTAGTACAGTATAAGCTTTCTTTTCTTAACTCGACGGGACTGTACGCATTCGCTATTCTGCATTTCCGCGACAATACCCACTCTTGGTCAGTTACTGCAGTAGGGGCAACGAGGCGCGTCGTTAGGGGCGCTCGCAGTTGAATGAATGGACATAGGAGAGATTCAGCTTGGCGAATTCGTTGGCATGGTAACAAGTTCAAATATCCGGAAGCTTAAGTTAAGTGGAGTTAAGAAAAGAGGACTTCCCCTATACTTTTTCCAGTGGAAACCGAGGCACAAAAACTAGTGGAGGTATGTCCTCGACAATGCATCGAGTGGATCTACCTATTCAAATATTGGATTAGGAGCTACTGTCATTATTAGGGGCCTGAAGCCACCAAGGATAGAATATTAAGAAGAAGAAGAAAAATAAAAAGTCTCATAGAGACCTTCCGGTCTTTTTCGAGTCTTCGCGGGGTCCAGAAGTGAAATCTAACAAACGTCTCTTAGGCTTGTCACACATCGAAAATTAGGGCCTTTATAAATTTCCTCATTAGGACTTATGGAGGCTTTCTCATTAGGCCTCTGCTATTTAAAATGGATTTTTTTTCAACATTTATACTTGCTTCATATTTATGCGGGTTTGCTTGGAAACTTCTAATTGGATATTCAACTTTATTCCACTGATTGGTACATGTTAATGGATTTCTGAAAAAACACATGTTAATTTATTGCCATTGGTGGAGTTTCAATTTCTACTGCTTTTACTGTACCCTCCGCTTTAGCTCACTCGGCTATTAACATATTGTGCAATATTTTTTCTCATCGTCTACTTCTAGTATAAAGAAAAGGTTAAACACGAAATGATTTTTATCGTCATATGTATAATTGTCACTGCAATTATTGAAAGTGAAAACACGTTCAGTTATGTTACACATCATTCAATTATTTTAGACGTGGCTTATTGTTTGAAAATAACAAATGTATAATGTCCTTTGCTAAATTTGCAATTTCTACTTCTTATTTAAATTAAAGTAAAATTTAAGTTGAAACTTTGATTATCAATTAAGAGTTTTTATAATTTTTTAATTTATATACAATAAACAACATATTGGTCGAATAACAATGTGCTTCAAATTGTTGTGTAATAATATATATTTTTTGTATTTATCCAATATTGAGTAATTTCGTTCGTCCATAGACTGCTACCTATTTTTTTATCAATAGTTAGTTACAATTATTAAACAGCGAAAAACCTGCAAAAAAATATTTAAGTGTTCAGAAGTTCAAAGAAATGATATTAAATGAATAGCTCTAGGAATTTTAGAAAAGTGTTTCTAGATCTAATTCTTGTTTAAATTGGCACCTTTGGCTGACAACAGTTGTATGAGATCTTGAACGAAATCGAGTCAGGTCCCAAAGAGGAATCCCTACTGTGACAATATGTACCGGACTGCCCTTTACAGGCACCATTGTGGCAAAGTACGGAACCCTCCTTCGGCTACACCACACTGAAAAAAAAACGTGCTTGCGAGAGGTCGACCCATTAGAGGTCGATCCATTAGGTTGAATCAAGCGAATTAGGGTAAACTCAAGCTGAATGCGGATGATTGAATCAAACTCGTCATGAGTTTCACCGTATATAACCTCGCGGTGAGGTTGAGCCAACCTCATACGAGTCAGTCAACCTCCATTTCATGAGTCAACCGCGCCGTCATTCATTCAACCTCTATTTTATTTATTCAACGTTTATTTCATCGTCTCAACCTGAATTCCATTGATTCAACCTCTATTTGATTCATTCACCCTCGATTTTATTGGTTCAACCAGTATTGACTCAACCTCTATTTCATCGAAACAATGAAATCGTCATTGAGTCAATCCGTTTTCAGTTGGCTCAAGCTTGCACGTGTGTGTTGATTCCATGTCCGGTTTCTCTCAGTGCACGACTACGCCTGCTTAATATTGTTTGTAGCGCCTTTACGGGGCCTCGTATGGCTCAATTTTGGATTCCTTGTTATGAATTCTGCACGTAATTCTTGATTTGGCGTTTACCGCGGTTACTAGACTAAATTTATACACGAGTACGAGCACATATTGCGAGCGCGCACTTAGAGAGATGCTACTGTACAAACGACTGATAAAACAGGAGCGCTTAGATGGAGGTGGGAGAGGTCGGTGAAAAATACTCATGGGGGAGTTTGAACTCTTCGAGCTGCTATCGGCGAGTTGGTCACTGGGTTCTGTTGTGGTGAGCAGGCATCAGGCCTTCCGTACAGGTCACCATGGTTACCTGGATGATCGGCGAAGAGGAGGCCAGAGGGCGGAAGAGTAGTGGAAACGACTGCTACGAGTACACGAAGCGCGGCGAGGGTTGTAGCGACTCTGCGGGAGAAAGTCCTGAAAGGGCGCGTGGGACGGAGCTCCCGCGGTGGAAGCTCCTTGTAAAAGAGAACCTTCTCGAATGACCGCTCCGCTTATGATGGGCTCGCAAGAAAAACGTCCACAAGAGAATGAAAAAGAGCTTCAAAAGAGAAAAGATATTGATGGAAAAGCGTGTTAGCGAAACGTCGTTAAACGACCGACTATAATGGTACTAAAAACGCAAGGTTCATTTTATGAAGACCTCGGATGACGAGCCGCACATGATAGAGCCGGAAGAATTCTCGTGAAAAGGTCAAAAGTGTTCGCGGACTTCCAAGAGACCTTTCTTGATTATGTTCCCATCAGCGGAATGATTCATTGAAGAATTCAAATAGTACTAATCGTGTATCAATCCGATTCTCTAATCGGACATTTTGTTCAATTATAGAGAAATTTAAGAAAGTTATAATGTAACAAAAAAAGATGGTAGAAAATGGATTTGCACAGTTTGCGAGTATATTTGATAGCGTTTCGAGTTGGATCGTGTAAAAGGGGGTGGAAAACCACTCACGCCGACACCCACGTTACTCGGGCTGTGTTTACAAGTACTATGAGCGTGCAAGTCGTTGTGTTCGTACATATGGTTATAACGACGGCGTTGGCGTACTACTAGTTGCACAGCACGAAAATACAATGCGTGTATACATGGATACATATAGACAACGAGAGATGGTTGCGTGGGAAGAGGTAAAGCTACCCCCAGGTTGCCGAGCAACCGTATGACCCAGATTCATCCAACGTCGGAGACCGCGTTTGTGCTCATCCCGGTGTTTCTATTTCTCTTCTCGTCTCTTTTTCACGGTTCCCTTGCCACGGCTGTGGCTTCGATTCTATTTCGAGATACTCATCCTTTCACTATTCATTTCATGGTTATTTACTTTTTTTCTTCCCATGACGCGGGGTATTCTTGAAAAAAGTTGTCCGATCGAAATGAACCGGAAGCAAGGTCGGAGAATTGCGTGGGTCGCCGTCGTAACATGGACCGAGCGAAATTTGTCCCACAAGGCCATCGGGGCCCTCTTGAATCAATGTCCGAAACAGACGACATTCTTACTTGCATCAATCGATCGAAACTGTGGGCTTTCTATCGTATAATCGGCTGCGGATGTCAATCAATTTCATTGAAGCATATTGTCACGAATGATAATTTGTGCCTGTTTTAGCGGTTTCTATGTAGGATACAGCCTGGACGTCGCTATTTTTTCGCTATGACTATCCTCATTTTTATCGCTCCCTCAAGAAGCTACGTTGTCACGGAGACATTCTTGTTCGAGATTTTCATGTCACCGTCGTATTGAAGCCTTTTAAATTACTGAATTTTTAGCTCGAGTTCGTAATCAGCGAGACAAAGAACCTCGAAGAATCATCAGAATTTCATGTATATGAACTCACTCTTTGTATTTTGGTCCGCCATATTGAAACTCTCAATTTGTATTTCTAAATTTTGAGCCGAGATTTACAAGCAACGACAAAAATTCGTAGGAACATATTTTCAAGTAAATCGCAGCCAAAGAAATGTATGCTTCAAACCCTTAACTTGTAAAATGATGCCGCACGCAACCTCTTGTTTCGAAAAATACTCCGAGTGGCAGAACTATTTTTCAAAAGTTCCTACATTGTTCTACAGCAAGTTCCCGACGCAACTAAAGCTCTGTTGAAAGTAGAAATAACATTCAACAAAGCCAACGCATCGCATTTCGATAAACGGAAGCCAGTGGCTCGCCTACTAAAATGTTGTTCTGTCTCGTTTAACAAAGTTGAACTTCAGTGAGACGTGCGGTCGCATGGCTTGGTAATCGCCATCTTCTTTTTTAGTCACATGAACGCTCCTCGCGGTCGTATGCAGGCAGTAATATTATATTGTGCAACAAGGGCCGAAAGTTGGCATTTGCGATGAGTCACACGAGTCGCGATCGCCAATTCGGCCCATGTTGCACACTATACTTTTTGTAACGAGTGCAGGAAAAAGGTGCTTTGGGGGGCAGTGTTTGCAGGACGACCACGACAAGTAAGGTTAGGCCGGCGGGCAAAGAAGTAGACTTTTTTTCCCTAGGGAAGAAAAGTAACGTAACGCGCATGCGCAAACTGACTTATGGATGCTGGTACGCAAAGAGCCACTTTCGTCCCGCAAAACTGACCCGAAAAGCGCCGTTTTCATGCACGAGTTATAAAATAGTATATTACGCCACGAGGGAGGAAAAACTGTTTCCTCACGAGTGCTGCATTCACACGAGCTAAGAAAACGTTTTTCCGCCGAGTAGCGTATACAATTTTCCTTCACAAGGTGCGGAAAACCTCACTTTCCGCGCTGCCATGAAGGAAATATATATTTATTCTCCTGATCGTCTTACAGCCAGAACGGCGCGTACATAGTATGTTAGAAAGAAGAAGCAATATTGTGCAATGTTTCTCACATATTTGTTTCAGAACTTCAATAACGGACGTTCCGTTGTTTCGCATGCGTTGTATAGAAACGTCTATACAGTATGCAGTCAGCGAAATAGAAAGGCTCTGTTACTAGAGGCATTGGAGCAAACGGGACTGGGGAAGAGGTTGCGAACTCGGTCGAGCTTGTTGAGTCATTGTGTCTAGCCTGTGCCGCTCTCATGCGAATAGGCGAAACTGGGTATATAAGTAGGGACAAATTCATTGTGGTATAAGATAACCAAACCCCCGAGCAGCGTCCTCACACAAGGTTCGACATCGTCTTACCATTTACGTACGTCTGTCGTTCCAATTGTGCAATTAACTCTAATTCGAAGAAATCGCGGGCGCTCACGCTTTACGACGCTATGATTATGGCTCGTAAAGAGAGTCGACGAGTCTGGTATACAGAGAGACACACATCCGCGGTGAAGTTTTACACGTTGATGAAACACACTCGGGCTAACGCAGTTTCGAGCTGCGGGTCGTGAAAAATTGACGAAAACAATATTTAAAAAATCGTTATTAAAATATGCCCTGGTTTTTGTTTTTGTTTTCTTCACGAGACTGGGGAGCATTCGAACAATTCTAGTCAATAATACGGCTCGTTGCGTAAAACGAAAAATCGATTATTCATTCTGTGTAATTAAGCATTAGCGCGGAATCGTTAAAATTGAACGCGAGCAACTTTACCGTCACGAAATGACACTTTTGCTATCGTCACGCGTACCCTCAACTACCAGGTGCAACAGCGCTGTACATAGTTCGTCTATACACGGTTATATTATTTAAAATAGCTGGACAAAGACGAGAAATCGAAGCTGCGGGAATTCTCTCGTATATGCCAGTTGCTATAGCATATCGGCTGGGGCTATTAGCGAACAGTGAAATGCATGCACGCGCGAGTGTAAAGCTATACGCCGACAACCGATGAATTATACGTTCCGTTATTATAGGTAAGGCAAATGGACATTTTTTTGTCTTTCTTTCGCGTTATTTTTTTTTTTTTTTTTCGTCATTCGTATGTGCTTCGCGCCTTCTACTCTTGTCTAACAATGTGTGAACACAGCGCCCCCTTCGGCGCGTTTCATCTTTCAGCGGGCTTGCGATGCTCGTAATTCGCCTTTTCTCGTAATTGCACGCGAGACGATTTCGAAATATCGCTCACTGTCGAGTGAAACTGGAAAAATTGTGTTAGCGACGAATAGCGGGCGGGGGGTTCGAGCGGCGCGAGGATCGAGGAACGGGTGGGTGCAGCTTAACGACTGCACACAAGTTTTAATACCGCGTTTCCGCGTTCATTGGTAAGGAAATTAAAAAAAAGACTGTTAAGCCACTGTTACATTATTATAGATGCGCTCATTTTTATAACTCGCGTATACGCGTCGCGTCGATGAGAGCGGTAGTGTATAAAAGTCACTAAATGGCTAATGATAACTTCTCATTACACTGTTGTCGCGTTGGGCCATAATCCTTTAATAATCACGACAACCATCAATCAAGCTTACCATTTTTTTAGATTTCTTGATTGCTAAAAAAAACAAAGTTTTCTATGCCTATTTGAATGTTCGAATAAACATTCTTTATGACGATAATGTCGAGAATTATAAAACTTAAAATAACAACATCATTTATTATTCTTTGCATTGATATTGAGATGTTATGTAAATAAAAAAAAAAAATTGTTACTATGTAATATAGGCGCGATAATTATTTGAATATTCTCAGTTACATATAAAAACGGATGGCACTTTTTTACACCTTATGAAGAATTGACTTCCTTTTACTCGTTTCCTTGTTCGTTTTAATCATAACGGGCAATGCCCAGTACAACAACTTGAAGAAACCGCATCGACTAATCACATGGAAAGAGAAAAATAGTCACAGTAACTTAAAATGTACCTGCTAAAATTAGGATTCAGGAAAATAACGGGATATATTGATTTGATTACATATGTTGATTACGTATGAAGATTCTAATTTCGGTTCATTAGTTTATTTGTTTGAGTTACCTATTTGCGCGTCTGTATTGCACAGGGATTATATTTTTTTTTTAAATGACAGGAAACAAACATCCATAAGAGAACGCGATTGCAAAGTACATTCTTACAGATTGCTTCCTTGTTTTGTTTCTACCTTTCACAACTTGAACTGTGACTTTGAAGGATGATTTGTGAAAAGAAGAGTATAATGAGAAGGAAATGTGGATGGTTCTACTTCGCAACCTTGTTTATAATTAAATCTGATTTTATAGAAAATGTCGCCAATATCTCGATATTTGCAAAATTTGAAATACAAATTTTGAAAAAACATACTTTCTCACAATAAACGTGATATTTTTGAAAATTAAATGTCATTCAATTAAATTTTGACTCAAATTCAATAAAAAGAATTCATTAGAACGGATTCATGAAAGCTTCAATCACAAACTTCACTTAATTGCAGTCCACTTGCAGTTGAAGGTTAAGGCCGATATTTTAAAATTGTACTGGCAAGAAACCGAATATATATATTTTTTTAAGGCATAAGTTCCAATGCCTGGCGGATTCGCGCCGGATTCACTCCAAAAGCTTATTTAGCAAAATTCCACTAGTCCTTCAAATTAAAGGTCGATATTTTGAACACTGCGTGAATCAAAACGGCAACAGAAGCTTTTTAAATAATTCTAAACGCCGTGCACTCTAATTAGCTTAAATCCGCCATTGAATGGACAGTTAAGCAGACGAAAAAACCTAATGAATGGACACTTCTAATACGCGTGCTCTTATAGAAAGTGTCTATTCGATAAGCGATCCCCTGCACGGATTGCAGCATCGAATTTTTTTTTTTTTATTCCATAAATTTTGAATACTTTGACAGATTTTCACCGGCGTAAATCCTAAAACGTTATTAATAATACTCTACTCATGATTATTCACATTTAAATTCGATATATTGATCATTGCAATTGTTAAAGTGCTAAAAAACCCCGACTAGACACAAATGCATAGATATATTTTCTCTAAACTATTTTCCTCGACGTTTTAGACGATTTTTGGTGTTCTGACATTACGCCAGAAATATTCAATATTTGGAGAATGAATTTGTTGACGGCAAGAAACCTTCCCCTATGAGAAAAAAAGATATAATTGATTGCGCTACGGAGAGTTGAATAAATTATATCATAATGCGCTTGAAAACGGGGTTTTCGACTTAAGAATGGTAAGTTGCGGAATAGTCTACTACAATTTGTAATTCTGACTGCTAGAGCGCGTGATATATCTGTCTTTCGTCGCAAGCAAAAGTGTTCAGTGTACTCTTTAACAGCCCACTCTCTTGACGCCAAGTCTGTATTAAACGAGTAAATTATGACACACCAGTTGCTCTTGACATTAGGTGCGTCCACTCGCAATATCTGGGATCCGTATAGTTATGCCGCGCTACAAGTACGCCAATAACGGTAGAATTTTTGTAATACCAATCTTAAGCCGTGGTATATACCACGGGAACTACGTCGACACCGCGTCTCAATAATTCACAGAAAATCATTCCTGAATCACGTGTTCCGACGCATCGCGGGAAAGTTACCGTTCGATTAATAATCCGATTGACTTTAACGGTAAATAAAATACAAGTTTTGTCGCGATGCCCGATTGCATGTCTACGCGAGCGTGCAACATCTTGGTGGAGATAACTTGAAACGAATCGCTGATGTAAATTGACGCGCATTCTCGCTAACGAGACGACGTTGCAAAAAACTCATCGGCGAACTTTTCGCCTGTTAACTTTTTCGTATGTGGCAAAATGAACTTGCGAATACTTCCTCGATGCGATAGCCCAATGTTCGAGAAAACAGCGATAAAATGGGATGATGGAGATGATGAGTGTCGCAAAGATTGAGAAATGTGTATATTATATCACAAGGAAGTAAACCGCGTCTTTTCTAGGGTGAAAATTATGAAATATGCCCTCCTAGGGAAATGCAGTTCCTCCCAAGTGGCGTATGCTACTTTTTTTTTGGCTATGCTAAAATTGACTATATTTTTATCACTGTAACAGCTCCCCGATTTATCAGCTACTTTTCTTCTCTAGGTACTATTCCCGTCGCTCGACTACTTTTTCTCCCGTTCCGCAACGTTTCTTCACGCTTAGGCTACGTTTCAGCCGGTTCGCAGGCATGAAATATGATCATTTTTACGTAGTCGGAAAAAAACCATTGGACA